>OY728123.1:2084866023-2086132273 GCA_963277665.1 Viscum album | reverse complement strand
TTTTGGTTCTTGTGAAGGTTCCCCATCTGGCGAGTAGGGTGTTCCAAGGGAACCAGTTTCTGAAAAACTTTCTATGTTAGCTCCTAATTTCAGTTCGTCGGAGTGTTCACTTGTATGTTTCCAGTGCAGCCGGTTTGCTCACTAAATGTGGTCTTGTTGTATTCCTCCGAAGACTTGCCGCTGCTATGGCCATTGGGGTTATTTGAATAAGTTATCTAGGGGGTTTTGTCTGAAAAGGAAGTCTTGATCAGAGCATGTGTTTCTTGACTACGAGGTAGGAGATGCTTCATCCATCAGAGGCCCAACCACAGGTCTTGGGGTGAAGCTCGTGCACAGTCAGGATTAACAGGGGGGTGTGAAACCCAACCTAGTTTTTTTTCTGTGTTGGGATGGAAATGTTTGACATCTCCTTGTTCTTGTTGCCTTGATTTTGTAAGTTAACCTTTCGTGGTAATAGTTCGATGAACTAGATATCTTGTAACCCAAATAGTTGAGTCAATCTTAATGTGACCCTTGAAAATTTTTATTCTCCATTGAGTGTGTCTTGACTTTGTGTAGGCCGGTTGTGGTTTTAACATTCGGCAATGCTCGTTTGGAGATGATTGAGTTTTGTAGAATCTCTTTATTGTGTGTTTGGTTTATTTGGTAGGATCCCAGTTCTAGTGTTGGTAGTGTCCAACTTGTATATGGAAGTTCAGGTTTGACCCTGTTCAAGGTTTTTGGTTTCTGGAGTTTCGGGAAATTTTTTCAGGTGAAGCACGGTAGCCGTATGGTTAGTCAAAATCGTGTGGCCCCAGCCATGCGGATAGAACCAAATGCACGACCAATGCATGAACGTGCAGTAGGTCTCATAATAGTGTGAGTTGGTGTCATTTTTGGGCAGAGGCATTGGAACGGTTGACGCACAATTTAGAAAATGTGTTTCCAAGTCGTGTGAGGCGCCCCTTCCTTCCAGTAGTTCGTGCACAGTTTGGTAAACCATGAGGCCAAACCATGTGAGTCGTATAAAATTTTTAAATGTTGAAATATCTTGTTCCTGGTTGCAGTGTGGGTGTTGTTTGGGGTTTAAATGTTGTTCCTATTAGTTGAGTTCTTGTGGTGGGGAGAACCCTCCCGTGTTCTCTCATCATCCTCATTCATGCATTATGGTTTCTTCTTGATCGGTCGGGTGTGACTTGTGGAGTGAATAGTTATCTTGGGGTTAATGGTTTTGCTTTGTTTTTTTTCCGAGTATGGACTTGATCATTGCTTGAATTTTGGCTAGGTGACTTTCTGTGGGCAGAAAGTGTCTGTGGTGAGGAGAATTGTCACACCCCGACCATAGATACTCCTTTATTTTATTCTTTCTTCGATGTTGGATCTTTTGGTCGAGGTTTGGGTTGAGTGCCCGATAAAATTCCTTGTGTTTTTTTTGGTTTTTTTTTTCTCTTATACCTATTATTAGTTATTCTTGTTGGGATTAAGATAAAGTTGAATGTCAGGGATTTTGTGACACCCAAAATGTGACTACTTTATGTTTAAAACATTCAGGGATCTTTGAGTGAACTTCCCTCGTGTTTGTGGTGTAATATGGGGGTTTTCGGCCAATTTTTGGGGTCTCACGGTTTGAGCACGGCCTGGAAAAATCTTGCAACCTAACCATGAGAAGTTTCAGGAGTTTCCAGTAGCCCTTGTACGGTTTGCGCACGGTTTGACAAACCGTGCAACCAAACCGTACAACCACTTGTGGGCTTTATAACTTTTGATGTGGAGCTCCTATTCGGGTGATTCCACCTCCAAAATTAATCCCTATCTGTTGGGAATCGACCAGAGGGGCCTCCTCCTACTCCTTCATGCTTCTATTGGGGGGGGGGGGTTGGGGATATTTCTCAAGAAAGGTTGGTGATTCTTCATGTTTCATTCACCAAATCTTCTCTCCTTCTCTTTCCCTCTTTGTTATAGGGTTTTCATTGGGGTTTTTCTTCCATGGACAAACCATAATGTCTAGGGTTCATGTTTTGTTCGTTTTTATTTGGATCTAGGGTGTGTGAATGGTCCGTGGGGATTATATCTCTCCTCCCTTAAAGTTTCATCACATCCGGACATGGTTAAGGTAGGTGTTTCCATATTTTTCCTTTAGGGAACACTCCATGAGAACTTGTGTATTTTCATTTAATTTTTAAATGTTCTGAGAACCTCTAATATATCTATGGATTGATGAAAATCAGGATTTCGTGTTGGTAGAATTTACTAGAAATAGGTTTTCAAAGGGATTTTTGTAAAATACATAGGTTTATTGCACCTAGGATTATTATTTAACATATCATTGTTCTTTAAAGTTAATTTGGGGGTTTTTATGAAATGTTTAGCCTTAATTATGGTGGTAAGATTGTTTATTTTTTGTGGTCTTGATTTGGTGTGTATGGTTTGGTAATGATTTATCTTGTGAAATGTGTTAAAATGTTTTGAAAAGGGATTTGTGGTTATAAGGGGATTGTTTTATGTTACCTAAAAGCATGGATGGTCTAATGTGGTTTTAAAGAAAATGGTAGGTTTTGTGGAAAAGATTTTTTGGGTGTCCTCTAGGATTTTTGGTGTACCATCGGGTGTTGGCACATCCATGGGTGCACTAGGTGCACACACGATTGTGCCCTCAAATGAAGATTGTGATTTAAACTAGTGTTCCTTAAAATATTGGTTTTCTAAATGGTTCTTGTTTTCTAAATAAATTTGTGTCGTTCCTGTGGTTTCTAAATGTGATTTGAAATGGAATCTCATGAGGTTATGCTCATTTGGATTTTGGTGTGTGTGTTTTGGAAAATGATTGTCTTGAGGGACTGTCTGGCATTTGACACTTGAA
The DNA here is from genome assembly GCA_963277665.1 of Viscum album. Taxonomy (NCBI): domain Eukaryota; kingdom Viridiplantae; phylum Streptophyta; class Magnoliopsida; order Santalales; family Viscaceae; genus Viscum; species Viscum album. The sequence goes on along the minus strand of OY728123.1, from coordinate 2,086,129,434 downwards.
GATGGTTTTAGAAATGTTTTGGAAATGTTTTGGTTAATGTATTTGTGTGTGTAAACATAAAGGCCCATTTGGCATGTTTCTCGAGTTTAATGTTTTTACTAAATTTTTTAAAGGCTTGTTTATAAAATTCCCGGGGAAGTGGTGTTCTTCATGGTTTTAGAAGTGATTTGAAAATGTTTCAATGTGCATAAGTTTTCAAGAATGGGTTTGTGATGTGAAAGTGGTGGCTTATGAAATGTGATGCTTGGTTTGGTTGATTAATTGTGTAAGTGGAATCATGTGATGCGGAACTTGTTTGAGCACAAAGAGAAACCTGGGTATTAGGTGGGTGAACATGTACTGGTATGCTAGTTATCCAGTGGGGTTTGGTCCTTGTTTCACGTAGAAAGTTTGATGATGACAACACTAAATAAACTATGATGATGATGATGATGGGGACCACTAGGGTGGTCTTGTGGTTGGAGGTGACCAGAAGGTCACATTCAGATCTTGTTAGTAGTTGGTTGTTTTATTTTATTGTAGCTCCTGGTTCTTTCAGTGTTAGTTTTATTTAGTTGTATTTGTATTGGACTAGATTGTTATTTTATTGAGATTCAGTTGTGGTTAGCTCTGCTGCATTTTCAATGTTTTATTTTTTTTATCCTATTATTATTGGGCTAAATCATTCCCTCTTGTTTTATTTTGATGCCTAGCACTTGTTGCCAGCCCGTGGGGATCGGGAACGCCCTTCGGGCCATGTCTCGGGCCGGGTTGGGTGTCAGGTCAGATGGCATCCCAGCTTGGTTCGTGATAGTTAAGGCTTTAAAAAAAGCCTTAACTAAACTTAGGGTTATAATGTCAATAATATCTTGATGGTGATAGTGTATTTATGGTTCCAATAATCCATGTAAACCACACATTAAACAAAAAAAGTCATTAATCTATGACATGTTAAGTCCAACATACACAATGTTGATTCAAAGAATATTCATCGAGAAAATACTCTCAATCACTTAACAACCCTAAATTTTTACTCACCCCAATGAGAGATTTAATCAGCCATTAATATGACTAGTAATCTGGTTTATTATGTTTATGATGATGAATTAATAAGTGAAGAAAAAAATGGATAAGAAAAGAGTTGTTCACCGAACACACACACACACACAAATAGTGAAGGGAATTAAATACGGACTTTAGATTGAATGATAAATTAAAATATGGGAAGGGGATTCAAATGTATTTAAAATATTTTAAGACAATTAATATTATTTAACAGAATTTGGATGAGAATAATATATGAAGAATAATAAACATGCATTAAAATTCTATTGAAATGAAATCAGACTTACACGATTACAAATAAGAAGAACACAAAATAATATGAAAACAAAGAGAAGAGGAAGGGTATATCAAGTGAAAAATTGAGTATAGAAGGTACTCCCAAGACTTTTTAAAGTATTTTTTCGTGCCAATGTATGCTACCCTCTTATTAAATGCCATCCTCTTGCAAGGAGAGAAGGGGGAAGTATTTATAGCCCAAGGAAGTGGACTGTTTTCATTCCAAAAATACCCCTCCACTTGCATCACCAATTTAATATTTTAGAAAAACTAATATGGAGAAATATTCTTCTTAAAAGTTTTATATATTAAAGTTTTCCGTTGAATCACATAATGTGGAGGAATTTGGACTTATGGAGACAAAGTTAGAGCGGTTTTAATAAACAATGTTAAACTATCCATTTTTATCCATGCTTTCTTGATGGCAAAATTGTGAATGGATTTTTGAATAGGAAGATTACTTCAAATACGAATTATTTATTCTATAAAGGTGGCCGGCTATATCTTCCCTTTCACATTGAAAAACTTCATCTCTAATAGATTTCTCAATCAAGGTAATTGTCAATATTAGTGTTCCATTTTTAATTCCAGGACAAAATGGTGGGCTGGAATACATTGAATAATTTGGGATATTTTTTAGTAGAGTTGGGCCTTGATTTTTTTATAAATATTAATGGTATTTTACCTAGACCCTTGGTGGAGAATAAAAAATTTCAGACTTCTAGAGTGATCCTAGTAATTCAATCTTCATGGCTGGTCCAGTTTCTTCACAGATTGTGTGGGTCTTCTTGTGTGGTCCATATGACCCTTCAAATGACAGAATTGGACAATGATTCCTTATAATGATATGTTTGAAATTGAATAAGGAATCCTAAAAAACAAGAACCATGAAATTTGGACTATCAGGGTGAGATTTATAATTAAAATAGTAAACTAAATTAATTGGACTGCTTCAAATAATGCTCAAAAATTATATTTAGCATTAAAACATGAGTATATCACACCAATTATGAACTTTTACATGAAATTTACTGAAGTTAGTATAAAAAAAGTTATTAATAAATGAATAACATAAAATCCCCACACTTAATCTTGTGCATGTACTCATGTGAAACAAAAAACATAACTAAATCATTCTTACTCGCCAACAAATATTAAAATTTTGTTGTCCCTAATCAAGGGAGGTTTAGACCATTTCACTCATCCATATTGAATTAACCCAAAAATTATTAAATAAATAATGTTCCAAAAAAAAATTCATTTTTCATGCTCAAATGTAGAAATGGAAAATGTGGGCACTCAAAACTCACTCCTCTCAAGATGATAAAATTCATTTATGGAGGTTCACTATTTCACCAACCAAAAGTTAAAATCTTAGAGTTTGAAAGATATCTCAGCTTCCATTCCATATCATAAAGTGCATAAGAATAAAGAGGTATTTTTAATGGGATTTTATATGGATATGGGACAGTAGGAATATAATGTCCAAGAGAGTGAAGAAGAGGGGTGAAACATCAGCATGGTTAAAACAATGCACAATTTTTTCAAAATGAAACATGGAAGGAAATGAAAACACATATTTACAAGGGAATTATTGTGTGAATAAAGACATAATAGAGGAAGAAAATATGAAGGGTATGAGAAGATGAAATATTCACAAAACACAAAACTTCTCCCAATGACATGAGAATATATAATGCAAGTGTTCTTTTTTCTTTTCTTTTTCTTTTCTTCTTTTTTTTTGATTTTTTTTTCAAAAGTTAGACTTGAAACAAATCACACAATTATCTCCCAACCCATGTTTGATCACTTAATGAAACTAATTTTAATAGTTATAACAAGATCAAATGTTTAGAAAGAGTGATTTTTGACCCTCCCAAGACACAACCCATTTTTTAAGTTTTTTTTGATTTTTTTCAATTTTTTTGAACACTTTTCAATTAAATATAAAAAATTAAATAAATGAAAATAAATTCCCCAAAAATCAATGAATGAAAAACTATCCCCCACACTAAAATGGATGCTTTCCCTCAAGCATATGATAAAACAATGAAAATCAAGAAAAGGGCACCCAAAAATGAAATCCATTCCCCCCACACTTAAATTTCAATAAAGTATGCAATGTAAATCCATGTAGATGTTGGGTGGGATAAGGTATTTGGATTGTAATGTGGCTATCAAAGAAAAGGTTTTCACAGGATTAGAGGGGATTTTAAAAAAAGGATTAATATAAGGGAAATGGTAGGCTATTTGGCTATTGTGATTCTCATGAGGTTCTAAAAATGACTCTATCATATCAATGCACACAAAAGTAGGAAATTCTACTAAAAGGTCCACAAACTCAAGACTCAAAATTGAGGATGAAAACACATATTTTGAAAATATGGCCATAGGTGGCCTTTTCATGAAATATAATATTGTTCCTCACAGTTGGGGAAAGTCATTTTACAAATAAAAAATTGAGCATTCAAAATTCATTGGTTTTGACACACGATTATTTATCCAAAGTCATGATGAAGATACAAAATTTTTGAGATGAAAAAATTATTTTTGACTCCCCAAAATGGTTAGAAAAAATTTAAAAAGTGGATGGTGAGTAAGTATAACTCTTTTTTATTCTTTTCATTTTTTCATCATTTTTTTTAGTGTTTTTAACATACAAACCCACACAAAAGAGAAAGAGAAAAATAAATGCTTTGATAAAGAAAGTGGCCAAAAAACAAAAGTGAGTGGAAGAAAAATAAATAAGGATAGAGAGAGAGGAAGAGATAAAGAGATAGATAGAGAGAGTTAAAGGGAAATAGGTGCCCCTAGTTTGGATTTGGTGGGTCGTTGTCCCCATCTAGTGGTGGGTCGGTGGAAGTCGAGGTGGTTCCCGAGATGTGTGTCCTCTCATGGTGAAGATTTAACCAATGTCTATTAACTGTGAATGCACTTTTTGAAGAGGGGTCTTGGAACTGCATTGCACCAAATGGGTAAACATTAGAAACAATAAAGGACCTTCCCAATGAGAATTAATCTTACCTTGGTGAAGATGAAATCAAGAGTCGAAAAGCAATACCTTTTCACCTTTATAGAATACCATTCTCAAGATGTTTTTTTCATGGAGTACCTTAGCACTTTCTTTGTACAGATTGGAACTCTCATAGGAATCAAGTCGAAGCTCCTCCAATTCAATCAACAACAAAAATATTTCTTCACCTGATTTTTCACAATCAAAATTACAAGTTTTCATAGCACAAAATGACTTATGTTGGATTTCAACTAGTAAATGACATGCTTTACCAAAAACTATAATAAAAGGAGACATCCCAATGGGTGTTTTATAGGTAGTTCATTAAGCCCAAAGTGTTTCACCAAGTCTCTCAGGCCAGTCTTTTCTGTTGGTCTTAACAGTTCTCTCAAGAACTCGTTTACTTATCTATTAGAGAGTTCAGCAATGCCATTTATTTGGGGGTGATATGCAGTTGAAGTTTTATGTACAACACCATTATTTTTCAAAAGAGATTCCATGGTTCTATTACAAAAAATGGGTTCCTAAGTCACTGATCAGGGAATGGGGAGTTCCAAATCTTTGGAAGATTTTGGTTTTTTGGAACTCACTAATAGTATGTGAATCATCCTTTCTAGTGGGTTTGTCCTCTACCCACCTAGAAATATAATATACCATAAGAAGAATGTTTGAGAATCCATTGGAAGGGGGTAATGGTCCCATGAATTTGAAGCCCCAAACATCGAAGATCTCACAGAATATTAAAGGATTTTGGGGTATTTTATTTCATTTGGAAATTGTGCCAAACTTTTGGAAAGTGGGACATGACTAATAGAACTCATGTGAGTCCTTGAAGAGTAATGGTCAGAAGAATCTAGAGTCTAGGAACTTTCATGAGGTCTTTTGTGGTCCAAAGTGGCCACCACCAGGCATTGAGTGACAAAATTCTAAGACAGAAGAATGTTCATTTTCATTAACACATCTCCTAATTACCATGTCAACCCCTGTTTTCCAAATTTTATTATCTTCCCAAAAATAGTGTTTTGAATCACTTTTCAACTTCATTTTTTGTTCTTTTGAAAACTTTTTAGGCAAAAACCCAGAAACCAAGTAATTTACAATTGGGGAATACCATGGTATTTTTGAAGTGGGAGATGAAAGGTTCTCAGTGGGGAATTTGGGATCAATGATTTATGAATGAGAAGAATTATAAATTCTACTCAGGTGATCAGCCACATGGTTTTCTTTTCCTAGTATATATTTTATTTCAAGGTCAAATTATTGGAGAATTAGGATCCATCTTATTAGAATTGGTTTGGAATCACTTTTCTTGAGTAATAACTTCATAGAATAATGGTCTATGAAGATAATGATTTTGGAACCTAAGAGATATGGCCAGAATTTATCTAATGAAAAAAACCACTGCTAAAAGTTCCTTTTCAGTGAAAGTGTAGTGAGATTGAGTTTAATCCAAAGTTTTGAGGCATAATAGATGACATGAGGAATATTTTCTCTTCTTTTACCAAGAACATCCCCAACAACTCTATTAGAAGCATCACACATCAACTCAAAGGGTAAGGACCAATCTGAGAGTTGTATTATTAGGATTGATGTAAGAGTAGTTTTGAGTGAAATGAAGGCTCTCTTGAAACACTCATCAAAATGGAAAGTGGAATCATTTTAGATCTACCGAGTGAATGAGAGAGAAATCCTACCGAATTTATGAATGAATCGCCAATAGAAACTGGAAAGACCAAGGAATGAATGGATGTATTGAACATAGGTGGGTTCAGGAAGTGATTGGATCACTTCAATTTTGGCAGGATCAACTTCAATACCCTCTTTTGAAACTTTTTTCCCTAGAACAATCCCATTTGCAACCATGAAGTGACATTTTTCAAAATTTAACACAAGGTTACACTTGAAACACTTTTGAAGGACTATAGAGAGTGAATTCAAGTAAGATTAAAATGAATCACCATAAATTTTAAAGTCATCCATGAAGACCTCCATGCAATGTTCAATGAATTTAGAAAAGATACTCATCATACACCTTTTTAATGTTGTAGGATAATTGCAAAGGCCAAAAGAAATTTTCTTATATGCATATGTTCCAAAGGGGTAAGTGAATGTAGTCTTTTCTTGGTCCTGAGGTGCGATTGAGATTTGAAAATAACCAGTGTATCCATCAAGAAATCAATAATGTGACTTTCCGGCTAATCGTTCCAGAATTTGATCAAGGAATGGAAGATGGTAGTGATATTTTCTTGTTTCAATATTCAATTTCCTATAGTCGATGCACACATGACATTTGTTTTTCACTTGAGTTGTGACAACCTCACCATGTTCATTTGTGAAAATATTTATCCCACCCTTTTTAGGTACAACTTAGATTGGAATTACCCATTCACTATCAAAAATTGGGTAGATAATACCATCTTGAAGAAGCTTGGTGATCTCTTCCCTAACTACCTCAAGGATGAGCGAATTGAGTCTTATTTATGGTTGTCTAATTGGTTTGGATGATTCTTCAAGATGGATGTGATGCATTCAAAGGGAAGGGTTGATTACTGGTATGTCATCTAAGGTCCAACCTAAGGCCTTTTTTCCCTCTAATACCTGAACAAGTTTGGACTCCTCAGTTTCATTAAGTGAATTAGATATAATGATAAGATATGAGTGATCATGGAAAAGAAATGTATATTTTAGGTGTTCAAGAAGAGGTTTCAGATCAGTATCATCTCTCATTTGTGGGTTAGAAAACTTAGGAATAGAGGAAGGTATTTCAGTTGCTTCAGATTCATTTTCCTTAATACTGTCCAAGGTGGAGCAGTAGAGATCAGAGTTGATGTGGGATTAAAGAGAGTTTTTCAAGATTCTCTATATTGATAGATTCTATGAATGAGAGGTCCACATAAACTTCCCCATTTATAACTTGGTTAATCATGGTGCATATTTCATAAGATCCTCTCTCATTTGAACATTATTAACATGATGGAATGGGGTTCAATTTACTCTCAGAAGTTTCCTCAAAAGCATGGATTGAGAATGTGTGTCACGACCCGTCCTCGGGGCCCGTGCCGTGACTACCCCAAGACCGCCTTCTATAGGCCAGGGGCTGGCGACTAGCACCAAAGGCGTAAATACCGATAACTGGGAAGGCATTGCCTTTATAAAAGTAAACAAACACCACAGAGTACAAGAGGAAGTAATACACTAAGTACAAACGAAAGTGCTAAAAAGTAAATGGGCTAGAATAAAAACCCAACTGAAAGTATAGCTACAACTGAACTAAGTACAACAGAAAAAAGGCAAGCAGCTAGAATAATAGAAGCAACTCCTAGGTCGTCCACCTCAGATCCTACCTGAAGGGTAGGTACAGATAGCGCAACTCCTGGATCGTCCACCATGGATCCTACCTGAAGGGTAGGTACAAATAGCCTCCACAACACTCTCGCCCATAAACCTCCTTCGAGTATCGTCTCGTCGTGAAGTCCACCTCCGGATACTGACTCGTCATGAGGTCCACCTCTGGGTACCATCCAGTCCTCGAACACTCGGCCTCTGTCAGCGCTACCCATCATCTGCAACCAACACAACGAGGCGCGGGCATAGCCCGTGCAGGGGTGAGTATACGATACTCAGTAGGGACCCCAAGACCTTCAAGGTCTCACTAAATCCAACAAGGATAACCACAAAAAAGGATCTCAACAGATAACCCTTACTTAGGTATAAGCCCATACTTATACCTAAGTTATCAAGTAACCCATCTCAATCATGAGGAAACACAAAGGTTACAATATCAACAGATAACCACTACCTAGGTATATGCCCATACATATACCTAAGTTATAAAGTGACCCATATCAATCATGAGGTAAACACAATGGTCATAGACTCAGCTCAAACCATGATTTTCATTATCGAAACCGTAACTGCTGAAGAGCCCCATCTCTGATGAGTACAGTGATCCTGTCACGAATCTGAGGTACTGCTCACTAACCTAAGACTGCTGAGGTACTCCTCCTGTCGAGTACCGCGGGTCAGCCACCCAAGCACAGTAGTGCTTCCCGCCGGGGTCTGCCACCCAAACATAGTAGTGCATCCCCCCTAATATCCTACAGAGGTACTTCTCCTGTCGAGTACCGCGGGTCTGCTTCCTGCTACCAGGCGCTCCGTCCGCCGTGGGTCTGCACCCAAACACAGTACTGCTTCGTCCACTGGGCTAGTCGACTCACTCCAAGTCGAGTCGGTCAAGTAGTCGTCAGGTCTCAGCTGGCTACATGGTCTCCATACTCCGTACGCTCGTCTCCGGGAGGGTCCGCTCCATGAGCTACAGGTCGATACTCCAAGTATCAAAAAGTACCACGAAGAAGTATCTCAAAGGACTGCCTCGTCATAGGGGTCTCAACGCAACAGACGGCGCGTCAATCGGACGCCCGGTCTGTGAGTTATTAGCCTTTTCGTCCCAGGGGCCCGGTTGGTTTCGTGTGTGAACCAACTCGTCCGTATCTCAACTGTACCCTGAACTCTCATAGGGTATACTCATAGGGACCGTTTCTCAACGTGATCACCAACGCCGTTGACGGTTCGTCAAACGGATGTCCGGTCTGAAAGTTATCAGCTTTTCCGTTCCAGGGGCCCGGTTGGATTTTAGGTTCAATTCAACCTGGCCACTATCCAATTTTGTCCAAACCTCAGGCGAAGTATGCCAAAAGTTCCATCTCATCAAGAGGAATCCTACAAGGTCGATGACACGTCTATCGGACGTCCAGAGCTCAAGTTATAAGCGTTTCCGCTCCGAGGGCCCGGTTGGTTTTGGGTTTGAACCAACCCGACCGTACCCAAAGTTCTCCAAAACCTTGAGTGTAATAAACTGAAACGACCGTCTCGATCCAAGGATCACATCGTAACTGACGGTGCGTCGATCGGAGGTCCGTAGCCCAAGTTATGGGCGTTTGAACAAAACTGCCCGAGAATAGGGGGTTCGGGCCCGGACTGACCCGGTCCAAGACCCCCTGGGTCGGCCCAAACCGGGCGACCCGACCTGGGTTCAGGTCCGACCCAATAGGGTGCAGCCCGGCCCGGTGGGCGTGGCGCGGCGCGGCCCGCGTGGCCAGACAACTCGGCTCGGCCGAGTTGTCGCGGAAGGGGGGGGGGTGCTGCCCCCCTGATTGACAAACCGCGGCCCCCCCACGTGGGAGCCGCTCTTCTTTCTAGCTGGGGGTTATGACCCCCGGTCTCCCCCTGAAACGGCCGGCCCGGTCTGGCCGGCCGGTGCTGCCGCCGCGGTCCCACCCTCCTGAGGTGTCGGTGGTCGGCGGTTCCAGCCGCCCCGCCTTGCACCGCCGCATCTTTGAGCCGTGGCCTTGTCCGAATGACGCGGCGCGATGGCGCCGCGCCCCTTCACCATGGCCCCGATCCGGTCGTGGCCTCTTAGAGGTTCTCCGGCATGGAGCGATGGTGCCACGACTTATTCAGCCTCAATGGCGCGGCGCGAAGACACCGTGCTCCTTCGTCGCATTCCTTCTTGTTTCCGCACGGTGCCATTGCACCGTGCCACCTTTGTTCGAGCCGCAACAAACACACATCAAAGGGGGAGGTGGGTCGACCGTTTTTGTGCGGTCCAACCTCCTCCCGTTATAATGATAACAGGCAGCACAAGAATAATATGATGAATGGAAAGGAAAATATTCACGAATAAGAAATTAACCCCTACCTCGACGAGGTCGTCAAACGAGGGTCATCGCGGGGAAAGGACGTCGCGGAAGACGGCGTCGCAGATCGAGGATCCGTAAGCGTCGTCGGCATTCGCCCGATGAAGGATGCGGCGCGTTTTCATTCTTCGACGAAGGCATCTCTCATCGGCTGCGGAGAGGGAAGAAGAACGACACGTCATTCACTCCTTGCGGTGACAGTGTTCTTCATCGGGTTCTTGACGTTCTTCGCATTCTCCAATGAAGAAGACGAGTTATATCTCCTCCATTTCCCCACACAACCCATCAACCAAAATAATTTAAGACTTTGTCTTAATTTATTCACACATTCCAACACTTTTAAAATTCAAAACTAATTCAATTAATTAATGTGTTCAATTAATTGAGTAGAGAGTGTGTTGGCATTCATTAAAATAGAAGAGGTAAAGTCACAACATTAAGGAGGAGTTTCAAGGGGTTATGGGGAATGTGAAAAGGTGGGGGCTCGTGTGGGCCCCACCTCTCCTTTATTCTCCCAAGGGAAGTTACCAACCCAACTTCCATACAAAGGATAAATCTACTTAGAAGAAAAATAAAACTGGATTATAAATTTTATTTTATTCTTCACTTACACCTCAAATTTTAAACAACTCCTCCCAAGAAAACACACCTTCGGAAAAGGTCTTCCTAAGCAATTACCTACACTGCGGTTCCATCGGTGCCCTCAGATTTTGATTTTGAGCACCGGTTCAAAAGTTAGAAAAACCCACTCGTTCGTTCACTGAACGTACCCGAGCTAAACTTCAGAACTTGATTCTGGGCACACCGGGCCTCGGAATCAGGTTCTTTCAGAATCCGCAGTCTCGTAAAATTACAAAGAAATTAAGAAAAAAATTTCCTTGAAATTTCTAGGTCTTTACAATGTGGATAGATCCTCAGATGGGTATCACATGTCTTGGAAAATGTTGAACTTGACCAGTTGGTCACCAAATTCCATGGATAAGATGCCTAAATGGGAATCAATCTTGGTTCTCACTATCATTAGAAATGGTCTTCCTATAATTATGGGAGATTGAGAAGAGTTCGTATCACCTTCTATGTCAAGGACATATAAATCAATTGGGAAGATAAGATCATTAACCCAAAAAAGGACAACCTCAATTATTCCCTCAGGACTAGCTGTGATTAAATTAGCTAACTGAATGATAACACCTGTTGGGTGAAAGGGACCCAGACCAAGGTTGGAGAAGATGGATTTAGGAATGACATTTATTGAGGCCCCTAAGTCTATGAGTGCATCATCTAAGCTTGAAATTCCTATTTGGAATGTAACTGTAAAGGTCCAAGGATCTTTGCACTTAATGGGATGGAATATTGGGTCAAAACATTTTCAAAGGTCCTAAGCTGCCTCTTATGGGTACAAATTTCTTTAAGAAACTTGGAATACTTAGGAATTTGTTTAATGTAATCTAAGAGGGGTATATTGAATTTTACACGTCTAAACATGTCGAGCATTTCAAGATCAGGTTTAAAGGACTTCCTTGGCTTAGAAACATCTTGAGGAAAAGGAATTGGATTCCTAAGTGGAATGGAAGAAGGTGAGTGAATGGATTTATATTCCTTTTCAAGTTTTTTTTTCTTTTCATTTTATAGGTAAATATTCAAAGGGGGTTTGGAGGACTTATCTTGATGAATATCAATTTTCTTTCCCGATATAAGTGCAATTTCACTTACATTACCCTTGGGGTTGAGTAATGGTTGAGTTGGGAGTTTGGAAAAATTTCATTGTTGTTGTTGGCTCAAGTGGGATGCAAGTTGACCAATTTATGTTTCAATGTTTTTAAGGATGTAACGGGTGAATGAGACAAGATCTTCTACTGAAATTTCCCATGGTTTCTTAGAAAAAGAGGCTTGTACTGGATTGGGATCACCTTGATTTTGGTTTTTGGGAAAGTGATTGTATTGGTTTTGGAATTGGGAAGGCTCACTAGGATAGTGGAATCCAGGAGGAGGATTGTTCCTTTGAGGTTGAGGAACAAAAGGATACGGTTGATGGAAGTTACCACCACCTTGACCATATTAGAATTGGTTTGGGTTTTGAGGAGTGAATTGAGGGGGATGAGAAATGGGATTACCATGCCTCAAGCCTTGGTTAAAGTTAGAAAACAAGGGATAAGAGTGGGGTTGGTTGATGTTTCTATTGAATTGACCTGATTTTTGAGGGTTGGTGTTCCTCTAATCATATGCTACATTGAGTTCCATTGGTCTGGATGAATCAGAGGGATCCTCTTGAAGTTGTGGAGAAGTGTCAGTTGGATGAGATGAGGACCTACAGATTCCACAATTCTTGATAGGTCTAGGGAATATAGATTGTATAGAAGATGATTTTGGGGCTTTGGCCGCCACAACTAGTTGTCGCACAAGACATTTAAGTTCACTCACCCACTCAGTCATCTTAAGGCTGCGGGATTTTTATCAACAAGATCATCACCACTTGAGGCATCAACGAGAGTTCTCTCCATATCCAATAACCCCTCATAAAAGTATTGGATCAAGAGTTAGTCCAAGATTTTATGGTGTGGGTAGGTTTCCAAAAGCTTTTTGAACCTCTCCCAATACTCATGGAGTGATTAATTTAGGAATTGATGAATACCACTTATTTCCTTTCGGATAGAAGTAGTATGAGAAGCAGGAAAGAATTTTTCTAAGAAAAGTCACTTCATGTCATTCCATGTGGTTATGAAACCAGGAGGGAGGTAGTAAATACATGGATTAGAAGTGTCATCTAGGGAGATAGATAATTCTCGGAGTTTCATTTGTTCCTCAGAAACCTTTTGAGGCATCAAGGTAGAGAACACCACTTGGAACTCTTTAAGGTAGAGATGTGGATCCTCACTAGCTAGACCGTGAAAATGAGGTAGAAGATGAATCAAACCCGATTTGAGTTTGAAGTCAGCCTCTATGTTTGGATATTTAAAACCAAGGGGTTGGAAATTCATATCAGGGGAAATGAATTATTTAAGTGTTTGTTTCCTAGGATTGACCATATCTAATTCAATTGGTTGGATAGAGACTGGTTCTTGAATGATTTGATTATCCTTAATGTTCCTCCTAAGCCGGAGAAGAGTTCACTCAATTTCAGGGTCAAACAAATTTGGGGGATTTTTTGGGAGGCTATGAGGCATTCAAAGAGATTTTGGAAGAAAGAGGGAGATGACTTTTTCTTTGTGTTCTTTTTCTATTTATGATTTTTATGGGAAGATGAGTTTTTCTCTGTGTTTTTTTAATTTTTTTAATTTATTTTTTGTTTGTTTTACAATAATAATTGCACCATACCTAGAAATGGTTTCATTTAAAAGTGTGGTTGATTGTATCCTATCAACCGTTCAAGGTTCTGGTTCTCTTCTAATGTGTATAACAACACTCGGGTCGAATCCTTGGTGAAGATACATTTTAATAGTCGATTGTTTTTAGGTGATTATATTTTGATTGGGGGGTTTGTTTTTAGATATTAAATTTAGTGATTAATGTTTGGTGTTTGATTTAAAAAATTGATAAAGATTGGGGCGTGTTCATTATTAGGGAGTTAAGCTTGTGATATCCTTGAGCTTTTATTTATATTGCATTAAATTAACACCCATTTCACAAGATGACATTGATTGGAATTCCTAAGTGTTAAGGCTTTAATCCAAGACTTAAACTAAAATTAGGGTTCTAATATAAATCAGATCTTGATGATGGTAGTGTACTTATGGTTTTAATAATCCATGGAAACCACACGTTAAACAAAATAAGTCATTAATCCATGACATGTTAAGTCCAACATACATAATGTTAATTCAAAGAATATTCATAGAGAAAATAATCTCAATCACTTAACAAATATAAATTTTGACTCACCCAAATGAGATATTTAATTATCCATTAATAGGATTATTAATTTGGTTTATTATGTTAATTATTATTAATCAATAAGTGAATAAAAAAATGGATAATAAAAGATTTGTGCACCGAAAACACACACACAAACAGTTAAGGGAATTAAATACGAACTTTAGATTGAATGAGAAAGAAAAATAAGGGTATGGTATTCAATTGTATTTATAATATTTCAAGACCATTAATATTATTTAAAAATAGGTAGATGAGAATAATAGATGAAGAAGAATAAACATGCATTAAAATTCTATTGAAATGAAAACAGATTTACACAATTACAAATAAGAAGAACACAAAAGAACAAGAAAAAAGAGAGAGGAGGAAGGGTATCTCAAGTGAAAACTTGAGTATGGAAGATCCTCAAAATTATTTGTAAAGTATTTGGTCCTACCAATGTATTATACTCTCTCTTGAAATTCTAACCTCTTGCAAGGAGAGGAGGGGTAAGTATTTATAGCTGAAAAAGTGGACTGTTTGCATTCCAAAAAATACCCCTCCACTTGTATATCCAATTTGATATTTTAGAAAGACAAATATGGAGAAATATTATTCTTCATAGTTTTTTATATTAAATTTTTCAATCAAATCTCAAATTTGGAGGCATTTGGACTTATGGAACCAGAGTTATGGCGGTTTTAATAAACAATGTTAAATTGTCCATTTCTATCCATGCCTTTTCAATAGCCGAAATAGAAATGGATTTTTGAATAGTAAGATGCTTTAAAATATGAATTATCTCTTATTAAAAGGCGGATAGATATATATTCTATCCCAAACCACAAAACCTCAGCTCTAATTTATGTCTCTATTGGAAGAATTGTCAATATTGGTGTGCTAATTTTAATTTCCAGACATAATAGTAGGATAGAATGCATTGAATAATTTGAGCCTCTTTTTAGTATAATTGGGCCTTGAAATTTTTACCCAATATGAATGGTATTGTTACCTGACCTTTGGTGTAGAATAAAAAATTTTGGACTTATATATTGATCCTAGTAATTCAATATTTCTGGATGGTCTAGTTTCTTCACAAATTCTATGGTTCTTCTTGTGTGGTACATATGACACTTCAAATGATAGAATTGGACAATTATTTATTCTAATGATATGTTGGAAATTTAATAAGGAATCCGTAAAAACAAGAATCATAAAATTTGAATTAGGAGGATGATATTTACAATTAAAATAGTAAACTGACTTCATTGGACTACTACAAATAATGCTCAAAAATTATATTTAGTATTAAAACATGAATATCTCACACCAATTATGAACTTTTACATGAAATTTACTAAAGGAAGTATACAAGTAGTTATGAATAAATTAATAACATCAATAATAATAATCATATAGATATTATTTCATGGCTACCCACCAAGACATTTATCACATGTTATGCTTGGGCTAACCACCGGTGTACCTACTTTTTTCTTGGGTAACTTCCCATGTACTCTCTTTTGATCTTAGGATAACCACCCATGTACCCTCTTTTAGGCTTGGGATAATCTCCCATGTACCCTATTTTGGGCTTGGGATAACCTCATGTGTACCATTTTATCTCATAAAACACTAATCTTTACCCAATACACTTGAGGGATATAAAAGACCCTCCCATCACATAATCATAATCCATTTATATGTATTCTATAAGATCATGAAAAAATTTATCATTTAATCCTAAATTAACCCATAGAGAATAAAATAGGTTTCATCAATATTTCATCTTCATAATATAAACAATATAGAGAAATAATAAGGATGGAATCATATAATCATATCCCTAGTGAAGAATATGTAACATCAAAATATGTTATCATAGATGAAAAATGCCTTTAAAATATCACTAGAAATTTTTTCAAGGAAAATACCCATTTCATTTAGAAATATCTTATTTAAAATCTAAAAATTTAAAAAATATTAAGGATTTTTTTGAAAAGAACCATAGAAAATGGTAAAGGAATCATTAAAGTAAAGAGTAGTCATGGTGATAGAAAAACTGTTCATGTAGTGTATGTTAAAAAAAGATTCCATTAACACCTTTGGTAAAAAGCACCTTATACAGAAAATGATAAGAAAATTAATTTTAAACCTTTTATATAAAGTAAAACATGGGTAAAAATCTCTCTAATAAATCATTGGATAATTTTAAAAACATTTTTGCAAACATTTTTAATAAAATATTAACATGGAAGAAAAATTTTATCAACCAAAGAGGAAATATGGTTGTTTTTTTAAAAAACATTCAATTAGTCTCTTGACTACTTAAAGAGAGGAAAATATATGTAAAACATGTAATCTATAGAAATAACCTCAGGAGAATAAAATAAATAATATTTGGGAGATATAGATCATATAATTTCATCATAAAAAATTTAAGCATAAACAATCT
This sequence comes from Viscum album, assembly GCA_963277665.1. Lineage (NCBI taxonomy): Eukaryota > Viridiplantae > Streptophyta > Magnoliopsida > Santalales > Viscaceae > Viscum > Viscum album. The sequence continues at coordinate 2,086,113,098 of OY728123.1, read as the reverse complement.
CGGTAAAAATGATATTGTAAGGTAAAACCCTTACCTAAAGTATCGTTTTGTTTTATAAATGTTCAAACCTCCTATTCGTTGAGAAACCTCCTTTTCCTTACAAATTAATCCTTTAAATGATGATATTTTAAGAAAAAAATCTATAGGATGTGGGTAAGGAATATAAAATGATATTAGGGTAGGTATTAGCTGATATAAAAGACTAAAACTTTGTGAATAAGGGAGAAGGGGGGGGGGTGCCCTTTTTTAAGTGAGGGTGAGGAAACACTTAGAATTACTTAAAAAATTAAATAATATATATATATATATATCATTATATTTTCAAGTGGAACCAACACACACCAAATTAGATGATAATATGTGATAGTGTATAAATAAACTCAACCAATCATATTTAGACAAGTTTTGGAAACATTTTAAGCTATATCTCTTAGTTAAACCACTTTAAACCCATTATAACCTTAACCATGATAACATAACTTTTTACCATGGTAACTTAATTATATAGCCAAAAATAAAAGGTTCCTTCTAAAAAAACTTGTACATGTTTATTTCAAATTTTGAATTCATTTTATTAGATTAAATTTTATGGGTGAAGAAAATTAATTTTTATATAATAATACAAAAAAATAAAAATATTTTTAGGAAAATACCCAATTTAAGATTAAAAATATTTGCGCATTTGAAATCAAGTAAAAAATTGGTTTACAAGATTTTTTTTAGTTATTTAACAAAAAGAAAGTTTTTTATAAATTTTAATCAAGAAAAAATTTAATGTCATCTTTAAACCCTACCATTAAATGCAAAGGTCCAATAATAGTTTTTAATTTGAATAAAATATAACTTATCTTCACAAAATTCAAGTTTGGGTTACCAAATTTAAAATATTTTTTTAAATAATTTTTTAACTCCATAAAAATATCATTGGTTGAACATCACTCATTAAATAGGATAAATTCAAGTGTTAAAGATATTTTAAATATTTACTGCATATTTTTAACCCATTTTTACCCATTTTATCCTTACCGAAGTGATAAATCTTTACCATGGTTACTATTCATAAAGAAAAAAATTTAAGTGAGACCTATTAAATTATATTAATTATGATTATTAAAAATATAGAATCTATTTTAAAATATTAAATTTCTATATGTTGCATAAATTCATTAAGAAATAAGTGTTCAAAATGCAATGAAAACTATTTTTTAAAAAATTCATTTTAAGTATAAAATTGGATTTATTCTTATTCCATGCCTAGTAAAAACCATTATAATAATGTTAATAAATTTTATTGAATATGTAATATATAAATTTAATTAAAATATTTCATTAATAGATATTAATTTAATTAGGATAAAAACACATTGTGAACATTAAAAAAAATGTTTTTCAAAAAAATATATCATTTACCTTCAAATGATTTTATTTTAATTTCTAAACAATTGATAAAAAATGAATTCATTTTATAAATGTGTAAAATATATTTTTTCATAATTTAATTAGTCCTATTAATACTCACCAATCTAATGGATAGACGATAAATATTGCATTAAATAATAATATTTTAATACTATATCATAGTTCGTTTAAAATTGGTGTTGAATGTAAAGAATGATATAAAATAAATCGTATTTATTTAAAGATAAATATATCATAAAAAATTTGGGGTTACAATGTAGGAACATATTCTTTCCCCTTACTCCAAAGAATCTCATCAATATGTTTTAAGAGTTACTCAGGAGTAGGCACATCTTCCTACTCCCATTTAGGAGGGCTATTGACCCATCCCGATGAAGAATAGAAAAATGAAATAGGAACATATTCCTATTTCAATGGGATATCATCAAACCATTTTAATGGAAACTTTAGGGAAGAAAAATATTTCTTCCAATCATGAAAAATCCCATCAATATTTTCTTATGGAAACACAAGAGTCACATAAGAAGGCACCCACATATGAAGTTTATTGTATACTAAACATGGTCCCCACTACCCAATGAAGATAATCCAAGAGGAAGAATCACTTGTGGAAGACCAAAGTTCAGTAGAAGGCCCATATCCTTTCCCTTCTCAATGCTTAAATTCTTGAGTTCCTAAGATATCTTTCAATAATGGCCTAAAAATCGGACGATTCTTCATTAGAAGGAGGGAGCAACTATAGTTACAGATATCCTCCCTGTAATGTTTCTACCAGTATCTCTATAGGTCATATATAAAGAACCCACAATATAAGTAATCCTTATAGTGATATCAATATTGATCATGGAAACTCTTCTTATGGTGAGATTTGTAGAAATCCACCCCACATCCTAAATATATATAGATAAGAAGTTTCTCCCCTTGCTATATCAAACATTGTCTAACCTGAAGTTCCACCCCAGGTAATATATCATAGAAATCCTACCTATGTATGGAAATTGATCCAAAATGGTAATCCTCTACATAATGAGATTTACTGTGATAGTCCTCACCAAAGTGACATTTCATTTTGGATAAAAGGTCCTCCCCTTGTCAAAGAAATGATGATAAAGACTTAATATCATGAGGCACTTAAAATATTGAGGCTGACTATACTAAGTTCATTACATTTGGTGATAAATATTCTTTATCAATTAGAATATATCCCAAGGTATAGGTCATCATCCATACCACCATCAGATCAATCACTTTTCAATACAACAGTGAAGATTCCAATTGATCCCTCTCCCCTCAGTAAGGTAGCTAGGAAATGACTGATCTAGTTAGATAAAGTAGAGGAATCTCTGACTAAAATTTGGATAGGTTGTCATGATGATAAGGAAATAACTAGACAAAGACAATATACTGATCTTGTTATATCTAAAATCTACATCTCAATATTACTTTCACGAAGCATTGGGTGAGGAATAAATATACCATATTCATCTAAATATATGAACGAATCTTCATCATGTGAAGGAAAAATATATACCTTACATGGAATATAATAAAAAAATTAAGGAAATAGAATAAATTTTCCATAAAATGGACTTGTCCCCCTTTCACTTGAATGATGATCGAAGTTGGGGAGGCAGTATGGAGATCTTCAACACACATGCCTTAATGCTATGAGTACTTTCAATTAATTGATCACTGCCATACCCTCCGATGTATATATTATAGAATGGGGTAATCATAGAGCACTAAATTTCACTCTAATACAAATTCAAAAGATTTATCTAAAAACTATGTCCTGAAATTTCATCACTTTAGAAAAAATCTCATGCCTGAGATCTATACCTGCTATCCATCCTATTCAATGAGGTCATGTCATCTGTAATTATTAGAAATAAAAAAATTAATGTGAGTGACCCATAATGAAACTCTTGTATCAATACTCTAAAAGGGTTTAAATAATTTATCTTATTAGAAAAGAAAAATTAGTAGCTAAACATTTCCCTCGATAGATAGAAACTAATGTCCAAAAAATATACTATATATAGCCTATTCTCGAACTAAATCCTACAAAATCAAAGGGGTAGCAGAATTGGACATAGTAGACTAACTATAGGGGAAACCCTAGCATATATGTCTAAGGGAATTTTTTCCATCACTTCCACCCCGAGGGTCATCAAATCCTTGGAAATTTCAAGATTTAATGGTGGAAGAACTAATTCAGCCCCATCCCTCAATATTGGGGAATTTTTTATAACAAACTCATCCCACTCAATGAAAATTAGTCTTTTATAGATTATAAGAAACACCAAAAGAAAGTTATTCATAGTTTCTCCTCATTCATGACCCACCCATATATTTGGGTACATTCTTGTCAAGGGTTTTCAGATATTCTATTAAGGTTACCATTCATAAGTCAGTTTTTGGGGAGCATTGGAAGGAGAAGGTGAACCCTCATAAGGGTTTCAAGCCAAAGCAGTCTTCAAATAAAGGCATGACCAAGGAGAGTTATGACTTTACTCTTTAAATATATTCAACATATGACCAATCCCATTAACCTAATGATAAGGATATAGGTCTAAAAATATATAACACATCAATGAATGTCAATAACATTGGACCTACCGATGATCTAGAGAATGATTCTAACATAGAAGAGTTGGATGAGGATGTTTCTATCCCAAACACAGTCCACAATGAAACAATCCAAGAAGGTGTTCCTACCCATTATCGGAGACAAGATTGAAATATAGGTATTCCCCCACCTCCTTGGTGGGCCTCAACCAAAGAAAAAGTGACGTGTGTGGCTACATCCCACCTGTTACCCAAATATTCTAAACCTCCTATAATCAAAGAGAGAGTTTTGCAATATGAAGTGAATATAAATGAGTTAAAGTGACTCAATGATGAATTAGTCATGGGCAATATTGATGTTGAGTATAGCCCAAGTTGAGACTCATGTTTCACCTCTAGTAAATCTCTCTCAATAGGGAGAGTTTTTTCTACCAATGAGAGAATAATCCATACTCCCATATAAATTAGGGTTCAAAAATACAATCTACCTAGACCCATTGGTTAGGGAATATAAAAATTTTCCTCTATTGGGGCGATAACTAGAACCAAATTAGGAAAGCTACCCAAAACTGACCCATGTCGGTTATCATCAATAGACATGGGCATGCTGGCCATATCAGGATATACCCATTACCTTATCTCAAGTGTCCAACTAGCGAATCCTCCGACTAGAACTCATTGAATCCATTGAATACCTAGAGGATCAAATGGATTACATGTAAGGATGGTATACTATAGTGAATCTAGAAATAAAACTAAAATTTAATGGGAATATATGACTCCTCCTCCACCTAAATTCAAACAATCCAACTTTTTTGACCTTTAATGGAACTAGGGACTAGAAACGACATTTGACAAACTTTATATCTCAATTCAGACCCATGATGGGAACCCTCGAGCAACAATAGATAGATATTATTATATGATTTGTATAGACTCTAGATGGACCAAAATTTGTATGGTATAAAATTCTTCCAACAAGATCCTTCAAAGTTTGAAAAGGCATCCTTAAATAGTTCCTATACTAATTTAGCTCAACATGAGAAAGAAAATGGTACCTAACCTCTAAAACTATAAGAAACATGAGAATGAGTGAGTCTTATACTTCATTGTTAAGTTTAAGGGTTTGACTTACTCCTTTAACTTGAAACTCTTTCAAGAAGAGTTACTAAAAATCATCATTGAAAAACATTGTGATTAGTTTCAAACATTTCTCATTTAAGTAAAACATCTAGGTGGATTAGATGTGTTTTTTATAGTTTTATAGAGGTTTGAATATTCTATCTAGTAGAACAAGGTCAAGTCTTGATCAACACTAATAACTCAGGGGTAGAGGACTGAGAAAGTAGAAACAAGAATTGTAATACTTAAGCCATCTCTAACACCATCTCCAACACCACAACCCATATAATATCACATGGAACTTACTTATGAAGGATAATAATAATAATAATGTATCCATCATATAAATACTGTAGGAATAAGTTTAATCTTTTTGAAATGAGCAGGTCCCTGGTTACTTTATCACAAGTATAATTTTTTCCTCTAAAGTTAATAGAGCCTTGGAATACTAATCAAGTTAGACTCATTGATTTATAAAATTATTTCCCCTTCCACTAAATGGTAGGGAACACCATCTAGAATTATTTCATTTTCAAAGACACCCTCTAGAAAATGGTAGATTCTGGGTTGGTTAAGCTAAGGAAACCACCAGCATAAATGGATTGTGTTTTTACTAACTTACCAAATGAATAAAGAGAATAACAAGAAGCTTTGGACAAGGCTACACAAAATTTTGATGACTAGATGAATAAAAATATAGTCACCCCAGTGTATTCTATCCTCAAGGAACAACTAAATCAACCCTTTGTGGTCCCAAATCCCTTTGTGAAAAATGATTCAACTTATTTAGTGACACAACCCTTGAATATATGTTCCTATAGGAATTGATAAAATAGGTGTAATAAGAGTAAGGCACAAGAAGATTAACCTATAATAATATAATTCAAACCCTCTTAGACTTTATGCACATGATACTAAGAGTAAGACATCTCCATGCTAAATGATTCATCAAACACTGACCCATAAAATTGAAGCCTTGTCAGATAAAGAGTCTATATATAACAATATTAACACAATTCCCTTGGAATATCCTTTATATAATGAAGAAGATACATATGATTTGGAATTACCCTCTTACAATAGAGGAGAAGGGGGAAGAGGCTTCTAAGGTTGATGGGGTTAAGGGATACGATGTTGTCATAGATATCAATACTCATGTTACATCACTATTAATACTATTTATGCTATAGAGACCCAATGATAGACACTCCAACGAGCTCAGAAGGAGCATCGATCTACTCTTGATTCATTCAGGGCTTGTTCAAGCCTAATCATACTAGAGGACTGATTAGAAAATCAACATCTATTTGGTTGGTGTTTTTATGTTGGAAAGTAAACTCAGTCTAACTTGTAGATGAAAAATTTACCCTTGAGTTTTTATTAGGGATATAGTCATTGGAAATCTCAAATAACAAGACTCAGACCAAGGATCAACCCCATGTGGAGAAGCATAGGGCTTTGGCTCATAAGTATGACATATTGAAACAACTGACCATTGTTCCAGCCAAACTTTCAATTCTCAATACCCTATATCTTTCTCAGGAGATTCAAGAAACACTTGTTGGGGATCTACTAACCCTTAAATACTTTAGAGATGATGTTTCTAACCTTTAATTATATTGTTAAGAGATCAAAATTGTTGAGTTCCATATAGTCAAATCCTTCATGGATAAAGATAGAGATACCTCCATACAGGGAAATATCAGGCCCTTTTAAAAATTTCTAAATCTGGATGATGTTAACATTTATTTACTTATCATTGATAATGGTTCAGAAATAAACCTCATATCGGTCTATACACTATGACTCTTATTCCATATAAAAGTTAATTTATCTTAATCTACTTTGACAATCAAAGGGTATGATAAAAGTGAGAACAATATTATTTTCCGAATCAATACCAGATCCCAATTTAAGGACCTTGTGATTTTCATTTTATGTTCATTCATTAGGATATAACTTTTAATGTTCTTTTGGGAAGACTATGGATTCATTCCCATATGGAAGTACCATCATCATACTACTAGTTCCTTAAATAATATATCAATAGATAGAATACGATATTTCATAGTGATAATGACCCATTTGACTCCCTCGAATCTCAATACATAGAAGTAGGATTCTATCAAAGGGAGTGAAAATATCTAACTACATGTGATGTAATCCAAAACATTACCCCAAACGGTCTAGAAATGGCCCCTATTAACCAGTTCTATAAACTTGATGAAGAATATGTATTTCCCATTAATAAAATTATGGAAATCACTATAGATCTAGATATTTATTGATCTATATAAACCTATTTTGAGAGGAATAATCCTTATATCACATTCCAATCATATGATGGATAGGATAAATTTCCTATGGAAGAACCAACTCTGGTATAGAAAAAGAATATCAAACCTTTAATGCAGATCATTCTTGTTCCTAAAAATCTCTACAAAAATGATAGTTTGAATGATATTAAGCCCCAGTCAAAACAACCAATAATATTCAACCAATTGGACATAAATTCTAGGATAAAAATGAAGGCCCAAGGTTTGGTCACATTTCCACTGAATTCATGATATTATTCACATCGACCAAATCCATTTACAATAAATAAGTATCTCATACCACCAATTAAAGTAATCACCCAAATTAAAATGATCCTATTTTGTCTTTGTGACCTAAGGAGGTATTTGAATCATCACTTAGATTATAAAATTATCTCACATAATCATTAGAAATGGAAAATGTACCTATATCATCTCCCAAGTCTCAGAATGTTGTCACCTCTTATACCCCTGATGATAGTGGTGAAGAGGGAGAGAATATCCAAAATGACCCTAACAACAATACTTATATATCAGTAATCTTATGACATAGATAAACCTCATAATCATTCATATAGGATAAAAATATCACCACATTACCTCCCAATATTGAAAGCATTCCCTCATCACCTACTTCCATTGAAATTGAAGCAGAGGGAGAAGAAGAGGAAGATATCAGATACCCCCCTTTGATATTTGAGGAAGGTGTCTCTAATACCATTGATGATATTAGAAAATTTAATTTGGGTATATAGTAATACACATGACCTATTTTTTTAGTGCCTCTATTCCTCCTGGAGAATAAGAGACATTGATCTCTTTTCTGAGGCAATATTGAGATGTATTTGCCTATAACTTAAAAAATATTCCTAGAAATAATATTGATGTGGCCAAAAATCATTTGGGGTTTCCTAAATATCATCATGGTTACAAATAGTTATCTAATAAAATGAGTTTGGCTCATGATGCTAAGGTTGAAGCTGAAGTTGACAAGATTATAAAATCCAATTTTATTTGGGAAGTTCAATACCTGAAATGGCTCTCCAACAATGACTCTGCTAAGAAGAAAAATAGAAAGATCAGAGTTTTAATTGAATTCTAGTATATCAAACATAACTTACCAAAGGATTTGTAACACCTCAATATTTTATAATATATTTATCTTTAATAAATAAATGTTTTTTATAGATTTCTTTACATGAAATCCTGAGCTTAAACAAACCATAATATACTATTGAAATATTATTATTAAATGTGACCCTTATCACCTAGACATTGGATTAATGGGTATGAATAAGACTAAATAAATTATAAAATGTATATATAAAAATTTTAATTAATGAAAATTTATTGATTAATTCCTAGGAAATAAGTACCCAATTTTAAATGTTAAAAATATTATCATTTTATGTTAAAAGAATATTTTTCAAAGTATTATATTTTTCTATATACTGTAAATCTTGATCACTTATAAAATTGTATTTTTATGAAAAATATTTTCATTTAATTTTAAAAAAAATGAATAATAATTCATACATTGATTATAAATTTTTAATAAATGACGACAAAAGCATTTGAAGGTAAAAAGAGATACTTTTCTTCTTTAGAAAAAAATGTTTTTATTGTGAAAAATGTATTTTATCTTTATATAATGAATTATTTAGTATTAATTAATGGTTTTAATGAATGGTGTATATAATATATTAAATAAAATATATTAACATTAATTTCATGGTTTTATAACACAATAAATAAGAATTAATTTAGTTTTATGGTCAAAATGATTTTTTTTTCTAAAAATAGTTTTTACTGCATTTAACACACTTCTTTTAAAATGAATTTATAAAACTTATAGAAATTAAGTATGGTAATTTTTTTTCATATTTGGAACTAGTAGTTTAAAATTTTGTAATGTGGTGAATTTCATTTTTATTCATAATTAATAGTAACTATGGTAAAAAAATTTTCGCCCCAGTTAAGGTTAAAAAGGGATGACGATGGGGTTAAACTAAAATATAATGTTTAAAATATCACTTAAAATTTTCTAAATTTGATTGGTTAAAGCTATTTCGACCCAAAATTATCTTATATTCTAATTTTGGTTGCCTTAGTTCCACTTTTACTTGAATATGGATTTACTATTGTTGACGCTCCTTTCATCACAAAATCTAAAGATTGGAAAAGGGGAATGTTTGAGCTCAAAGTAATTCAACCTTTGGACAAAATATCAAAAAATTGACAAAGGAACGAACAAGAAGAACATTGCCCATAAGTCGTGAAAGTTCCCTCATAGTCGCGCAAGTCCACTTGCGCGACACAGAATGGTCGCACAAGACACTTGCGCGACCTAAGTGATAACCACTCGGGGTCTTCTCCTGCCTATAAATAGACCCTGTGGGCCCCCTATTCAAAAAAATAATTTTTTTTCCAGAAACTCATATTTGAGCTCCCGACGCCCTAGTCTCTTCTCAATGTTTCCGAAACACTTGTAAGGTAATTTATTACCCAGAATGGAAGATCTATAGAGGGGGAGGAAGGCTTAAGTGTTGAAACTCATCAACACTTGCGCGTCTGAGTGGCCAACCCTTAAGGGAAAAGTCCACACTTGCGCGCCGCCTTACTCCTTCAATAGAACTTGCACGCCCCTCTTCTGGAAGAACCTCAAGAGGATTCTAAAGGCTTTAACCAAGAGTTTCTCAAGTATTACCTTGCTGGTTAACCATCGCGCAAATACCCATGTGTCGCGTAGGTATACCCGCGCGACCGGGACTTGCGCGCCCACTAAGTACTTGCGCGCCTGCCAAAGACTTGCACGCCTCTGCCTCCATGGGTGCCCTTATTGGCCATTTCACCCCTCTTATTTCATTCCACCTCTCCTATTCAAGATTCAGTCTTCAAGACACTCTTCAAAGCCATTTATGTCATGATTTCTTGATTTGACATCCTTATCTGAAAGAAATTCTGTGGAATAACTCTCAAAATCTAGTGATTTACACATCTTTATGTCACTAAAGATTGAGATTTCATTCATTCAGCCTCATCCTTTATGATGAGAGGACTCATTAACCTGGGCATCCTCCTTAGGAGTAAGCCCCAGTCCCCTAATCTGGGCATCCTCCTTAGGAGTAAGCCCCAGTCTTAATTTCTCTTAACCAGTTCTAATTTACCTTTGATCTGGGATTCATTTTTAGGAGTAAAACCCAATCATAAGTTCTCTCCTAATCTGGGCCTCCTTTTCAGGAGTAAGCCCCAAGTTAGAGTATTCAAATCTCCATGAAGCACATATCCCTTTATGGACCCTATTCCTGGATTTCTTCCCTGAAGTGAATCCTATTCTTCATTTATCTGGGCAGTCATACATACATAAGCCCCACATTATTTCTTATTATTGCATCTTTCATGGCACAATTGTCTGATTTTTACTAATACCTCTTGTTTCTCACATCGAGCATGACTCATGTGAGCTTAAAGTGTAAAGGTAATTATGACATCCTTCTTTGAGCCATCAATCATAAACATCATACTCCCTTACTCGAACTACATGGGTTCTGATTCCTTTTATAAACAGAGGATACGTAGGTAGCCCATCTGCGGGTTCGATCCCAACTCTGAAATAATTCATGTTCTTCTGAATGACAATAAAATTCAAGTGCCCCACCGAGTGGCTTTAAAACCAGTATGGTCATCATAAAGACCAAGAGACTTTTACGTATCAAAGGATACCATTGACTAAGAATCTCTAACAAATACAGATGATTCTTTATCGGTGAAGAACCTCGAATACATATAAAAGATTCTCTAAATTTCCTACATATCGATCATTGATTGTCAGATCTAAAGGAAAACTCATTTTATATTTGGTAATGTAATAAGGATTCACGAACATAACTTAAATCTAGAAAGAGAGTCCTGGAGTAGTCAATAATTCCCCTAAAAAAGGTGTGATGAGTCCGACCTCCCATCCTCTTGACCAATGAAAATTCCTAATCCTCATCAGTCCATAAACTAATGAGCACCTAACTTTGGAAAGTAGGTATGAATAGATGTGGAATCATTGGATGTTTCCGGTTCTACGAACAAATCCGTTATAAACCGATCGGAATGTTTGAACCTCCCATCAAAGGAGGTCATCCCCGAAGTTCGAGGGAAACAAAAATGGTGAACCCGACGTGAATCCTTAACCAAGTTAAAATGATGTTTTACCTATTTGTTAGGCCCCTATTTAAAACTCAATAAGAGGGCCAACAAAAACAATCATTGAAATATGTGCTCATCCAAAAGATGTAGTGACTGAATTTATCTTGATTACGTCTATTATATCAAACAGGCACACTTTTCCAAGATCTTCTGCATTTCTAGAATGGCTGCTCTCAAGTTCACACCTGTGAATACTGCTGCTGCAAATGCTACTACTGCTACTCCTGCTAGATCATCATCCACTTTGAGAACGATATCACCTACTCAGCGTCTTCAATGATGGGTATCAAATGCACTGGTTAAGGAGTACCATCAACACGGTTCCATTCCAACTCTGGAGGCTGCCCGACAAGCCCTCCAAGTGAACAACTCACACCGGTCGTCCGGACAACGACGACCAGTGATCAAGAAGCAGGCGGTGCTGACTACCATCTCCAACCGTTTTGGGTCGTTATCCCCAGAACACAATCACCACTCGCTCCCTTATTCTGGGGAGGTGAATGAGCAGGTCCCTCAGGGCCTTAATTCAAGCAAACAGGAGTCCTTCCTTAGGGCTCCCACCAACAATCGCCGTCAGACTCGTGCGGCAGTGCGCCCTCAACATGATGAGGGTACCGACTCCAGGTGTTCGGCTCAGGTTCCTCAAACCCAAGTAGGCAAAATGAATCGCCAGAGGTGAAGTCCGGTTAATAGTGAGCAGGTTCTCATCTCTGGAATCTCCGGAGAAGTCCACCAACCTAACTTGGTGGCAAGCAACGAGAAGGAACACACACCTGCCCGTTTTAATTCCACTGTCCAGCAGAATCGTCTGGCAGCATCATGCTAATCCCGCCAGGCAATTCCGGTGGAGTACTATAGGCAGGAACATACACCTGTTTATACATAATCATCTAGTCAGCAGGCTCGTCTGACTACATATAATGGATCTCGTCAACTACGTTCGACAAAGTGTAATCAGCAGGCACATACAACTGCTAGTACTAATCAAGCCTACCAACAGTCTCACTTGGTAGCATTCAGAGAAGTTAGTCGGAAAGCCCCGACAACAAATAGGAGGCAGACTCAACTCTCTGCCCCCACACTTGAGTACTATCAGGATTCACTGACAGGAAAAGGAGGACAGGAGGAGGCACATACACCTACTCCAAGCCCGGAATGGACGTATATTCCCATTCCAGCAGCTGAAGTCACCAAGCATATTATATAAATGGTGAAAGAGCAGAAGCAAATCCCTGCTCATATTCTAGATGCCTGCCAGGATATTATAACAACTTCAGCGACATTTCAGGGAAAGACACATAAATCTGTCCCTAACAGTGGAGTGACACATCAACAATTCACTCTGGAATAGACACATGCATCTGTTCCAGTCCAAGAGGGTTGTGGGGAATACTCCCCCATATCATACGGACAACCAAGTCAGGAACATACACCTGATTTGAGTGGAGATCGTCAGCTTAACCTGACCATATTTCCTGATCAGGCACATACACCTGCTCAGAGCAGCCACTTTCATCAACAAGTGGTTTCCAAGGCGAGTAAGAAGACATCTAAGAAAAAGACCTGCCCAGCATAGTCAGAAGATCAAGATCCAATCTGTAACAAGGCCTTGCTCGATGCTAGAGTTCTTGAAGCCCTCAGAAAGTTATCTGTTGGAATTCAAGATTATACTCCCTCATTTCCCAATAGTGGGAACATTAATTCCAAAGGTCTTTAAAAGACACTTCCTCATGAAGGCTTGCTTCATGACAATTCAGTCGATCTCGAAGTTTCATCTTCAGATGAGAGCCACAGGAATCCTCTGTGTGGCCAGAAGACCAAAGAGCAAGAGATCTCATCTTTTGCTGTAACCCATTATGGTGGTCCTCCCCATGATGATGAATTTCACTATGAAAGTCCTCTCCACAGTAGTGATGCACATTTCCCAGAAAATGCTCCAGTGGACAATGTAGTTCTGAGAAAGACCTCTTATCTTGAGGCACTTGCAAATGAGAAACCAGTCATGTCTGATGCTTCATCGCTAGCAGGTGAAATACTTTCTCAATCAGAAGATAACCCAGGGTGTAGGTCATTCTCCAAACCACCCCTTAGTCATGCACCTTCTAGTTTGATCAATGATTTCTCTACCAATCCTGTTGAATCCAATGAAGCAACAAGGAAACACCAACTCTGGTCAAATCAGGTAGAATAATCTTCATCAAATGATAAAGAGGAAATGCTGAACATGAGAAAACAACTAGCTAAAGGTGAAGTGCTAGTCATGTTTTGGCCTCTGGCTGACTCTCAGTATGAAATTACATAAATGTTGACGGAAGATGAAATTCATGATATTCATCTCAACATATGGAAAACTCTTTGTCAGTTGAAAAAGAAAGTATTATCTTATAATTAATATTAAAATCATCTTAAGATAATAGAAGGGTTACAACGTCAGATTGATTTGGTGTCTCTATCAGTCTCTCGATATCTGAAGGCTAAAAAGCAGCAGAGATCCCTTCAACATTCATGCTTTGGCACACTAAGAAGATTGCGTCAGTTAATTGCCAATGCCCCATCTGGTATTCATGTCAGAGGATGGGGTGTTTATGGAGCACTAAATTTCACGGTGCTCTCCAGTCAGAAAAGACCGCCAAAAATGGTCTCATGCAATGTTATTGCCCATGGCCGGCCACAGTAAATGGGCTTTGTTTGTAATCAAAAGCTTTCCCAAGAACAAGCCTCAACTAGTTCCTCTCAAAATCAAGAATACAGAGAAAAAGTTATTGAATTACTCCTGCATCAAGCAAATGAGAATATTGAACAGGCCTCTCGTATGGAGCAAGCACATCATCAAGTGATAGAAGTGTCATAAATTATCCAATGGTCTTTTGAACCGGTTGATAAAAGTGGATACAAGTTAATGCATCCAACTAATTTACGGAATAAGGTTCGAAAGATCAGTAGAGCTTTTAAGAAAGTCTCAGACATAGCATGTCGAGAGCCACCCCAGCTCGCCAGACTGGGGACTCTTTTAAACCAACCCTCGGAATCAACAAATAAGATTCTAGGAGTTGAGAAGGAACAGCCCCAGTCCACTGGACTGTGGACTTTTTCAAATCATCAATCCCCTCCTCAGAGAAAGTCGGTCTTTTCTCTATTGGGGAAGAAGCCTCAAGAGGAACGAAGAGCCAAATTATCAGGAGATTCCCTCCAAATTACGGTTCGTCAAGAAGTTCCTAAGGGATCAAATCAACAAAAGGCAATGTCTCATCAAAGACATGGAATAAGAAAATATCACAAAAATGATGATAGAAGGGATGCGATGAGTTATGCATTAATCAATGTCATCAATGCCGTTGTTGCTGATCCACCAGGTGAGGCTCACTCAGGGGACTTAGATGAAGAGGTTCCTGCTCAAGAATATGTACACACCGACACAAATGAAGAAGGTGTGCGTACACAAAATCAAAGGATTACTCAGAACCTAGGCAATCCTTCGAGTAACCCACTTCCCCCTCTCCTAAAAGGATCCAACAAAGGGAAGGGAAAGAACAAGGTTAAATATCCTTCCTCTGGAGAAGGTCAATCACTCTCACTAAAGAAAAGGTTTTCACAATAGGAGGAAGAAATGAAGGAATTGAGAAGGTTGAATGCAGAACTACTTCAGAGTAGTCTTCTTCTTAAGCATGATAGAGTCAGTCAGCCAAAGGAATTTGTTGCAGCTACTGAGATGGATCAAGAATATCCTCCTCTATCAGTACACCCTCACAGGTCTAATCCTACGGGTCAAGTGCAACAACAGTTGGCAGTGCTACCATCAGTTGCAGCACCAACCACCACATCTGTCCAAGCTCCAGTCATTTCAACTACCCAAGTCCAAGTTCAACCGGATGTTTCTCAAATTTTAATAACTACTATTGAGTAATTAATAGCTCAGTTAGAAACTATGGAAGGGAAACGTGCGCAAGTTCAACTAGAAAAGAAAGTTTACCCTGAATGGGTAGATTCAATCTCTCCTCCATCCAGTTTTGGAAACCCTACATTCCCTATTTTCAATGGATCAGGCGATCCTGAATAACATTTCACGCATTACATGTCTTGTTGCGATCCTATGATGGGAACTCCAGAGTAGCAAGAAGCAGTGAAAATCAGATGCTTCATGCGAACCTTGCAAGGACCAGCTTTTTTCCGGTATACAAGCTTGCAATCCCAGTCAATTACCGGATGGGAGTATCTTCACCAAAAATTCTTCCTTCAGTTCAGCTCAACTTTTCCAAAGACAACAGTTTTCGATCTTACAAACTGTAAGCAAAGGGATAATGAAAGGGTATCTGATTTCATTGCTCACTAGAAGGGATTAACATATTCCCTAATATGAGCACTCCCTCCAGAAGAATTGTTGCCAATCTGTGTGGAAAATATTCATGACGAATTACACACGCCGTTAATCCCTGTGAAATACACAGGAGGGTTTCGAGACCTTACTTCAATCGCTCAGCAGACTGAAGCTTCCCTTATACAGGCTAAGGCTAAATCTTGTGTAATTCCATCAGCTCTAGGAAGGAGAATGGGTAAAGAAGAAACTGCTATAGTTATGCATAAACAAGCACCTGTACCTGTTTCTACCTCAAAACCTTCATCTTCTCGAAGGGCTCCACCTCTTGAGCGCCAACATCAAAGACCATTTTGTCCAGACGATCAATGAGATCAAATACGAAAACAATTTGAGGATCTGAAGATAAAAACATACTCTTTTCGAAATGAAAAAGTTCCTGGTTATTTCATTTCAGCTCGGGAAAACAATTTGGTTCAATTACCAATGCCCAAGAGGCCAAACAAGAAAGGAGATGAAGACCGTCCTAATTATTTCCCTTTTCATCAAATGTTGGGGCATCCCATCCAAGAGTGTTTTGTCTTCAAAGACCTCCTGAAAAAGATG
The DNA here is from genome assembly GCA_963277665.1 of Viscum album. NCBI lineage: Eukaryota > Viridiplantae > Streptophyta > Magnoliopsida > Santalales > Viscaceae > Viscum > Viscum album. Next base: position 2,086,096,559 of record OY728123.1, on the reverse strand, counting down.
GTCGACTCGGGACAAGTCAAACTGAAAGGCTCTTCAGCTCAGGTAGCATATGTTACCGCTACAGTTCCAGAGGAGAAAGGCGAATGGAAAGAAGTCAAAAGAAAAAATGCACAGAAGTATGATGATTGGATGGTCATAAAGACAATAAATCGAACTCATGCTATTTTGCGAACACAATTAAAGAAACCAATTGTGTCTTCTGCCATGAATGTTGCGGAAAAACCCTCTTCATCAGAGGGAAAGTCCTCAAAGAAATGGCATGATTCAAAGAAAGAAAAATAATCAGAAGAAGATGAGTATATGTCAAAGCCTAAGTTGTCTTTGACTTTGGCAGACTTCATGCCATCTACTTCAAAGCCACGGGCACCACCCCACCAAACAGCACATCCTAAACAGGCTAATCAGGCAGAGTCTTCATCAGACAAAGAGTTAATCTTTGGTTCTGTTAATTTGATTCAATTAACAGATCCATATGCCAGTCGTAGTTTCGATTTAAATGATTCTGAATTCCCTGTATCAAACAGGGGAATCAGAGGAAGTTCCTGGGGATCAGGATACAGGGGAAGACGTGGAACTTTCAGAAGCCACTATTCCAATTCTACCCTTGCTAGAACTGTGTACCCAACAGAAACTCGTGGTAGATCCCTTCAACGAGCTCAGAAAGAACAAGCAAGTTCTTCTACCAATAGAAAATTCAGTCCTGGCACAGTTATTTTGGAAGACCAGTTGAAGGTTCCATCTTCTTCCTCTCAGCAAGTAAATGGATCTAATTAGTCTAATCTTCCAAAACCAGGAATATTGCCAACTCCTATCCCGATACAAGATGCATCAACTTCCAAAGCATCTGCTTCCAAGTTACCTGCTAAACCACATATTCCTGTTGGGAAACGCAGACCTCTAGATCAAAAGTATGATATATTGAAACACTTATCCCAAGTACCAGCCAAGTTATCAATTCTGGATGCTCTGGATATGTCAAAAGATCTTCAGGAAGCACTCATCGAGGCTTTATCAAGTCCTCAGGAGTTTGAAACTGAAATTGCTGCAGCTGAAGTCTATCACATAGAGAATAATCCTGCAGAATGCCATGCAATAATATCTTTTACTGATAAATATGAAGACAATATTGTGCATGGACACATTAGACCATTGTACTTGTATGGAAAGGTCAATGGCGTAAACTTCTGAAGAACTTTCATTAACAATGGTTCAGGAGTCAACCTCATGCCCATTCGTACACTTCGTCGATTAGGCCTCACAGAATCTGATTTATCTCCTTCTACCATGATGTTACAAGGATATGATAAAAATGAACAAGAACCACTGGGCAAAGTTGCACTCAGAACTCAATTTGGAGATCTTGTATCCAATTCAGATTTCATGGTTGTTGATCAAGACTCAGCCTTCAACATCTTGCTTGGAAGACCCTAGCTACATCAGCATACAGCTATCCCTTCATCATACCATCAATGTATCAAATATTGTTTTGATGGTCAAGTTGGGACATTATATGGTGATAAGGCCCCGTTCAATACATGTTAGTCTCAATACATTGAGGCGGAATTCTATCACATGAAGGGAAGGGAGAAATCCACAACAAAGGAGATTACCAAAGTTAATGCTCCATATGGTTTGGAGAAAATTCCAGTAAATCCATTTACACATGTGAGTACAGATTATGTGTTGCCTATCAGTCAAATTGATAAGATAAACCCAAATCAAAATACTCTTATGGAAAGATCCATAATGTCAATTATGGCAATCAAGCTAGACAACATGGGAGAAATTGGTAATCCACTAAGCAGTGATGAAAGCACAAATGGTGATGTATTTATTTTATCTGCTGAAATCCAACAAGTCTATGCTTCTCCAATTAGGCTAGAAGAAGTTATAGCAACATTGGTGGTGAACAATGATGTTGATTCTCAATCCATCATCTCCTATTTATTACCCAAAGAAGACCCTTCATCATCAATCGGGTCGGAAATGGAAGCTTCTTCTTCAAGATATGCAAATTTTGACATCTCTTCTGATCATGAAAATTCTATTTTATCATCTACTATGCAAGTAGAAATGGAAGAAATAATACATGATGAAGAAGAAGAGGAAGATCTCAGAGATGCTCCTCCAACATTTGAAGAGGGTATCTCTACCACTGTGGATGAACTCAGATAAATAAATCTGGGTACAAAAGAAGATCCACGCCCCACCTTAATTAGTGCGGCCATGACTCTTGAAGAGCAAGAGATGTATATTTATTTTCTAAAGAAAAATAGAGATATATTTTCCTAGAAATATACAGAAATGCCCGGGCTTGATCCTGATGTTGCTACTCATCATTTGGGTTTACCAGAAGAACATCGAGGATTTAAGCAAGCCGTGAGAAGAACACACCCAACATATGATTCCAAAATTGAAGCTGAAGTGGATAATATTATCAAAGCTAACTTCATCAGAGAAGTTCAATATCCCAAGTGGTTGGCTAATATTGTCCCTGTAAAGAAGAAGAATGGACAAATTAGAGTTTGCATCGATTTCAGAGATCTTAATCGGCGTTGTCCTAAGGATGATTTCCCAGTTCCGATTACAGAACTTTTAATTGATGCAATAGCTGGCTCTGAATCCCTTTCCTTCATGGATGGATATTTTGGATATAATCAGATCCGAATGGCCCCAGAGGACGAGGAATCTACAGCCTTCAGAGCCCCTCAGGGTGTGTTTTGCTACCGGGTAATGCCCTTTGACTTATTGAATGCAGGTGCAATTTATCAGCATGACATGCATAATATCTTGAAACCCTTCTTAGGGAAGTGTGTTGAATGCTATGTAGACGATTTAGTAGTTAAATCCAAACAACGTTCTAATCACTTGGATGATTTGGAAGTAATATTCCGCAAGCTTCAACAACATAATTTAAAGATGAACCCCTTAAAATGTGCTTTTGGGGTAACCTCAGGAAAATTTCTCGGCTTTGTTGTACGCCATCGTGGTATTGAAGTCGATCCTGAGAAGACCAAGTCAATCCTTGGTATGTCACCTCCTCAAAATTTGAAATAATTAAGAGGAATTCAAGGACACTTATCCTATATTCGGCGTTTCATCGCCAATTTAGCAGGCAAAAGTTTACCCTTCACCAAATTGATGAATAAGGGAGTCACTTACCAGTGGACTGAAGAATGTCAAGAAGCATTAAATATTCTCAAGAAATACCTATTGATTCCACTGGTACTCATGCCACCTATTGAAGGAAGACCACTTATCCTCTACGTGATAGCTCTAGAGCGATCATTGGGTGCATTTCTTGCTCAAAAGAATGATTCTGGGAATGAAAACAGCCTCTACTATCTCAGTCTAACTATGCTTGAAGCAGAAATCCGGTATTCAAGTATTGAGAAGTGCTGCCTGGCATTAATCTTTGCTATTCAGAAGTTGAGACACTACCTACAACATCACGAGGTCCAATTGGTATCTCACAATAACCCACTCAAATTCATCCTTAGTCGTCTAATTCTTACAGGACGTCTGGAAAGGTGGACAGTTATTTTGTAGCAATTCGACATTCAGTATGTGTCTCAAAAGGCAATAAAGGGCCAAGCTCTGGCTTATTTTATGGCTGAACACCCTTCAGTGGAAGACACATCTTCAGATATTGAACTCCCTGATGAGGAAGTCTTCTCTATTCAAGAAAGTCCTCAGGCATGGGAAATGTATTTTGATGGTGCTTCCAGAAGTCCAACAGGGAGGAAAATGGAAAATCCTAAATTCAAAAAAGTTGGCTTAGGAATTGTGCAATTTCTCGAGAAAAGGCATTGTTACCTTATTACTTCTTATTGTGGGAAGGTGGTACCAATAATGAAGCAGAATACCAAGCTCTCATCATAGGCTTGGATTAGCACTTCAAGCACAAGTGAATCACTTAAAGGTGAAAGGTGATTCAGACCTAGTAATCAAACAAGTCAATGAGGATTATGCCGTCAGAAAAGAAGAACTAATCCCATTGTATGATTATGTCAGAGAGTTAATGGCAGAATTCCATTTGGAACCGACATTTTCTTGTGTCCCAAGATCAAAAAATGTTCAAGATGATGCACTGGATAATATAGCCACAGCTCTGGTAGATCCAAACTGGGATGAGACAACCATCAGTATTGCCCACCGTGGTGCAATTTCACCTTATGTTCGAATCAGAATAGAGGAAATTAATGAAATTAGTCCCATTTCTGAACCATATGGTCATAATACAGGATGGATGTCACCTATCAGGGAATACCTTCAAAATGGAACACTTCCACCCGATAGAGCTGAGAAAGAACAAATCCAGCGACGTGTGGTCAATTTTACTCTTTATGATAGCCCAGATCACCTAGAGAAAATTCTCTACAAACATGGTTTTGATGGAGTTCTCTTCAGATTCATTAATGGTGAAGAGACAATGGATGTCATGAAAGAAGTGCATGTAGGAGTCTGTGGTTCCCACCAGTCTGGACATAGACTGTCTGATCAGATTTGAAGGCTTGGGTACTTTTGGCCTTCAATGATACGAGATTGTGTCAATTTCACAAAGAAGTGTCATTCATGCCAAGTAAATGCCAACTTCATTCATCAACCTCCAGAGTTTCTTCATACAGCTAAATACTCATGGCCATTTGCCACATGGGGAATGGATGTGGTGGGACCTTACCCTTCGGCTACGACCAAGCAGTTTAAGTACATTCTTACTGCTACTGACTTCTTTTCCAAATGGGAAGAGGCAATACCTCTCAAGGAAGTCAGTTCTAAATGCGTTGTTAGCTTCATCAAGTCTAACATCATTACCAGATTTGGTGTCCCTCATACCATATTGAAGGACAATGGCACCAACTTCTTTTCATCCGAGGTGAAGAAGTTGTATAAAAAATACAACATCAAATCCAACCATTCATCTCGGTATCATGTAGTGGCCAATGTCCAGATAGAAGCCTTTAACAAGACTCTTTCAAATATACTGCAAAAGATGGTGGATAAATATAATAGGTCATGGACTAATAAACTCTTTCATGCTTTATGGAATTATCAGACTACCACCTACACCGCAACTCAGTCAACTCCATATTCATTGGTATATGGAACGGAAGCCATCTTTCCCATTGAAGTTCAACTAACCTCGCTCAGAGTTTCCAGTTGTGATCAATCATCTACAGATGAACAATCTCAAAAGCGATTGAATGAATTGGAATGGTTAGATGAGAAAAGATTGTGCACTTTGCACCACTTGGAAGTCTATCAGAATCGAATAGCACGAGCTTTTAACAAAAAAGTTCATCTTCGTTCATTCACTCAGGTAGAATTGGTATTTGTTCTCAGAACTCCAATGATATCAGGAAAGAAACCTCCCAAGCTTGATCCAAAATGGGAAGGACATTATTCAATACATAGGGTCTACTCCAATGGAGCTTATTCATTAATCTCGATGGATGGAGAACTCATCACTACTCCAACCAATGCCAGATTTTTGAAGAAGTATTTGGTATAAACACAAAACCTAAATCTTCCTAGCTACATGATGCTAAACTGTACAAAAGTCCTTTAATACGTCCTACATGACATTAAACTGTACTTTGTCCTTGCTATATGGCGTTAAACTATACGGCAATGGTCCATACATATAACCTTAAACTATTTGTATTACTTTCGTCCCACACGACATTAAACTGTGAAAAAGTTCCCTAAATGGTCCATACATATGACCTTAAACTATTTGTATTACTTTCATCCCACACGACGTTAAACTATGAAAAAGTTCCCTAAATGGTCCAGTATGACCTTAAACTACAACTAGGTCCTGTATGACCTTGAACTGCATCATCAACGGTCCATGCATATGACCCTAAACTATTTGTGAGTCCCTTACGTCCAACAAGACGTTAAACTATGATGTCCTAACTACATGAAGATAAACTATATAGAAGTCCCTTACATCCGGAAAGATGTTAAATTACATAATCATCAAAGGTCCTGTATGACCTTAAACTGTACTTTTGTCCAGCATGACATTAAACTGCACCATCCACGGTCCATGCATATGACCTTAAACTATTCTCACTTTCATCCAACATGACGTTAAACTGTGGAAAAAGTCCCCAATGCGTCCAACATGATGTTAAATGGTGTACACTTTTGTCCTCACCGCATGACATTAAACTGCACAGTCCCCCTTCCGTCCAACATGACGTTAAACTATATTGTCCCCATCATCCTAACTACATGACGCTAAACTGTACAGAAAGTCCTTGATATGTCCTACATGACATTAAAATGTACTTTGTCCCTTCTACATGACATTAAACTGTGTAGCACCAATAGTCCTAACTGCAAGACTTTAAACTGTATAGTCCCTTTATATGTACTACATGACATTAAACTATGCATCGTTAAGGTTGTTGTTACCTCTTGTTTCTCACACCAAGTATGACTCACGTGAGCTTAGATCAAACTTCAACCATAACACTCTCTCTGGGTTTCTAACCATGTGTAAGTCCCAACAACATCATTTTTTTAGGTTGTTGTCCCCAAGAACAACTTGATCATTAATTCATTCTTTAATTGAACTATGCAGACTTTGATCCTTGCCTTCCAGGCTGGGTACGTAGGCAACCTCCCAAGGTTCAAGCCCAAAATCAATCTCTTCACATCGGTTCACCTTCATCTCATACGATGTTAATTCGTGAAACTGCCCCTAGAATCAATATCTTTACATTGGTTCAGTTTCGTCCTTGCTATATGACGTTAAACTATATAACACTTTTGTCCAGTATGAAAATAAACTACAATATTCTTTAATACCCTCACCTGAGAGGGAACCATTATTTACGTTGATTTTTCAATCATGTTTCATTTCAAAGACTACGTGCATACATGGAAACACCCAAACCTTTTATCTTGGGTTAAACCATCATTGTACTAAAATCCCCCTTTACCCTTCACATGTACGAACAAAATTTGTACAGAGGGTATTTCTAGAACTATGTGGGCTTGATTCCCATCCTTATGGGATATATAGGAACGTTCGAGTGTCCCTCAAATACCGCCCCAAGTCTTTGGGACTAACCCCAAATTCCACTTTCAGTCCCTTGGCTGAAAAGTCCCCATGAAAACACACACTATGTATTTCTTACAATGGTCCAAGCTCTATGACCCTAAACTAAGATCTCTAATCCTTTTGTCCCGCACTGTGTTAAACTGTAGTTTAAGAACTACGTATGGCTTGATTCCCATCCTTATGGGATACGTAGTGAAGTCCAACATTTCCATTCCAGACCCAGCCACAACATGATTATGGTTATCATTGATCCGTGTATCTCTGCATACATTGGAAAATACCCATATTTATGTGTCATAATACTAACCTTAAATATTTTCAGATCTTCATAACCCTTTTCGTGACTTCTAGTCACAAAAATGTCAAACTTCTGAGAATTATTTTTCCTGACTGTTCAGCATGTGCCCATAGGCGGCCTTGCATAAACAGTCTACATAACAGATTTGTCAGCCAAAAATATACTATTATCTGACTATGCAGCCAATTCCCTTAGGTGGCCCTGCATAATTCAAACCCCTAACAGATTTGTCGGATAGTGGTAACTTAATTCTGGGGAAGAATGCCTCTTTTGTCCTTATTTGTCTTAAATGATAGTATGTAGGGATCCGCAAAAGCAGCCATCCTTAACATATTTGTCCCATATCCTATTTCACAATCTGAAAGAATTCAAGTCTATGGTTTATATTCTCCTTCCCTACGTTTGGGTCAAATCTTCGTAGGAGTGATATCCATACAGTTCTTCGATAATCCTGTTTGGAAATATCTTTTCCATATTTCAAGTACCTCTTTCCATACAGAAAACTCTATACTTTGTAAAATTTGAATCTCCATAAACTATCACTAGCTTTTAGCACTAGGAAAGTAAATTTCTGAGAGTTCTTTTGCCTGACTATGCAGCACATTCCCATAGGCGGCCTTGCATAAACAGTCTACATAACAGACTTGTTAGCCAAAAGATACTATTTTATTTCACTATGCATCCAATACCCTTAGGTGGCCCTGCATAATTCAACCCCCTAACGGGTTTGTTAAATAATGGTAACTTCATTCTTGGGAACTACTTCTTCTAATGACTTTTAGCTCTTTTACATATCATTACTCAGATTCAAATATTCTTAAGTCATAGTTTACATATTTTCCCTCATAACTTGAGTATGGTACTATGTTTTCAGATAAATTGTCAAGGAATTGATTCAATTATAATTCATTCGGTCAAAGATATTTCGACCTTAAACATTAGCCTCTTTATGTCCGACGTGCATGAATTTAACTTGCCCACAAAAGACAAAGGAACTCTGAATAAAAGTCAAGTTCCAGCTCACTAAACATACATTTTGTATGATTTAGGTAATATTGAGCAATTAAAAGATTCAAAGTTTGTAGGGTCATTTACATTAATCCTAGTAAAAATCAAACTATTCTTACTAGGACCATTAGCTTAGGTAAAATTTAAAGGAGGTAGTAAGAAAATGCGTGCACAAATGATTGAAGGTGAAAGTGTTTTTCATTGATGCAGAAAAATTAGAAGGACATCCACAGATTGGAGTCTCTTCTCTTTTTTTTTCAGGAATTACAAAATATTTTCGACCTAACTCTTCATTTGATTTATGACATCCCGAGATTCATCAGCAGCCACCTAGAATTCATTCATTCAACTGGATACCATAAGAGATGCAGTGATACCAGCTCTTCTTGGAACAATTGTAAAAGAATGTTCTTGAGTGCGGTTTGAGAAAATTTTCTGCTGATCAAACAATGACTCTGTTTTTGTCCAAGATACTTGGAAGATGGATACATGGATTTGAGAATGAATCATTGGAAGTAAAGATCCATTTGGAGAGAGTACTCTTTTCAGATATTGCTCTAATGCCATGTTTGTCTTCTCTCCACCAACCGGTAGTGGAAAACATTTCAGCCCTTGGGTTTGCCATTTTTATATTTTCAAGGAAATGACACGGAGGAAGAATTTGAAAGTTCATGCCATTTTTGTTGCTCTTAATGCACAACATAACCGAAATAGAGGATTAGCAGTGCAGATGCATTTCAGGCGTATTGTTCTTTGCATTTGGAACATTGACTCCTTGCAGATGACCATGACCATACAGGGACAGGTAGATTCTCTGTGGGAAATTAAGATGATATTTCTTCAAATACTTAGCCAAATCTGGGAGAGTGTTGTCGCAGATATCATAGTAATCATGGAAAAAAATGTTTATGATGTCATCAATCCGCTTGCTAGCCATTCATCAGCCGTTCTGATTCTGTTAGGAGCCATTTAATCTGCACAAAGGATGAATAATTAACTTTTAAGTAAGTTGATTTTTCATAAAATTTGTGAAAGAATTCGAAAAAATGGAAAAGGCATTAAGGCACACAAGTATAAACTTGGCGCGCAAGTATGTAGATGCCGCACAAGTATTTGGCACACAAGTATCACCGCGCAGGTCCAGATACCTACACAGCAGCGCAACGACAAAGAAACAGCAGAAAATAGAGCAACCTACACGGCGAAGGTGACCTGCGCGGCGAGAGCTCGAAGGTTTGAAATCCGGAAATCCGGATGCTTTGTACGGAATGAAGCCCCCTATTTATAGGCCATGCGGCCTATCTGCGCGCCTACACCCAGTGCGCTCCAGCCCTGCGCGACTCGGACCTGCGCACCTCCTTTCCTTTTGATTCTCGTTTTCCTCAGAGTTAAATCCTCTATTCTCTCCGGATCCAACTCTGAGGGGGTACTTTTGTTGACGCTCCTTTCGTCACAGAATCTAAAGATTGGAAAAGGGGAATATTTGAGCTCAAAGTGATTCAACCTTTGGAAAAAATATCAAAAAATTGACAAAGGAACGAACAAGAAGAACATTTCCCATAAGTCACGCAAGTTCTCTCATAGTCGCGTAAGTCCACTTGCACGACGCAGAATGGTCGCGCAAGCCACTTGCGCGACCTAAGTGATAACTGCCTGGGGTTTTCTCCTACCTATAAATAGACCATGTGGGCCCCCCATTCAAAAAAAGAATTTTTTTCCAGAAACTCATATTTGAGCTCCCGATGCCCTAGTCTCTTCTCAAAGTTTCCAAAACACTTCTAAGGTAATTTCTTACCTAGAACGAAAGATCTAAAGAGGGGGAGGAAGGATTAAGTGTTGAAACTCGTCAACACTTGCGCGCCTGAGTGGCCAGCCCTTAAGAGAAAAGGCCACACTTGCGTGCCACCTTACTCCTTCAATAGAACTTGCGCGCCCCTCTTCTGGAAGAACCTCAAGAGGATTATAAAGGCTTTAACCAAGAGTCTCTCAAGTATTACCCTACTGGTTAACCGTCATGAAAATACCCAAGTGTCGCGGAGGTATACCTACGCGACCGGGACTTGCGCGCCCACGCAGTACTTGCGCGCCTGCCAAAGACTTGCGTGCCTCTGCCTCCATGGGTTCCCTTCTTGGCCATTTTACCCCTCTTATTTCATTCCACCTCTCCTATTCAAGATTCAGTCTTCAAGACACTCTTCAAATCCATTTATGGCATGATTTCTTGATTTGAAATCCTTATCTGAAAGGAATTATGTGGAATAAATCTCAAAATCTAGTGATTTACACATCTTTATGTCACTAAAGATTGAGATTTCATTCATTCAACCTCATCCTTTACGATGAGAGAACTCATTAACCTGGGCATCCTCCTTAGGAGTAAGCCCCAGTCCCCTAATCTGGGCATCCTCCTTAGGAGTAAGACCCAGTCTTAATTTCTCTTAACCAGTTCTAATTTACCTTTTATCTGGGATTCCCTTTCAGGAGTAAAACCCAATCATAAGTTCTCTCCTAATCTGGGCCTCCTTTTCAGTAGTAAGCCCCCAAGTTAGAGTATTCAAATCTCCATGAAGCACATATCCCTTTATGGACCCTGTTCTTAGATTTCTTCCCTGAAGTAAATCCTAATCTTCATTTATCTAGGCAGTCATACATACATAAGCCCCACATTATTTCTTATGATTGCATCTTTCATGGCACAACTGTATGATTTTTACCAATACCTCTTGTTTCTCACATCGAGCATGACTCACATGAGCTTAAAGTGTAAAGGTAATTATGACATCCTTCTTTGAGCCATCAATCATAAACATCATACTACCTTACTCGAACTACATGGGTTCTAATTCTTTTTATAAACAGAGGAAACGTAGGTAGCCCATCTTTGGGTTCGATCCCAACTCTGAAATAATTCATGTCCTTCTGAATGACAATAAACTTCAAGTGCCCCACTGAGTGGCTTTTTAAACCAGTATGGTCATCATAAGTACCAAGAGACTTTTACGTATCAAAGGATACCATTGACTAAGAATCTCTAACAAATACAGATGATTCTTTATCAATGAAGAACCTCAAATACATATAAAAGATTCTCTAAATTTCCTACATATCGATCGTTGATTGTCAGATCTAAAGGAAAACTCATTTTATATTTGGTAATGTAATAAGGATTCATAAACATAACTTAAATCTATAAAGAGTCCCAGAGTAGACAATAATTCCCCTAAAAAAGGTGTGATGAGTCCGACCTCCCATCCTCTCGACCAATGCAAATTCCTAAGCCTCATCAGTCCATAAACTAATGAGCACCTACCTTTGGAAAGTAGGTCCGAATGGATGTGGAATCATTGGATGTTTCCGGTTCTACGAAAAAACCCGTTAGAAACCGATTGGAATGTTTGAACCTCCCATCAAAGGCGGTCATCCCCGAAGTCCGAGGGAAACAACTATATTTTAATGTTTTAAGTATTTACAAGTTTCTACCCACCTCACTTATAGAAGAAAACCTCCAACAATCTTTTATACATATAACTTGAGCCTTTTATACTGAAAAATATCTACTAAAATACTATAAAAACGTCCTTATAAATTACCTTTAGGTTTTAGTATTTCGAAAATACCCATCCAAGAATCTTTAAGGTGATTCTTAAAAGAAGATACCCAAAGAAGAGGTATATGTTCTTGCATTTTTCAAGTTTGTTTCTTCTTAAAAATCATAAAAATATTATATAACCATATTAAAATTATGGAATAAGTATATTTATTATATTGAAATATTTTTTTATTAATTTTATAACCATTTTATATCTTCTTCCAATTTTTTGGAGAACAATAAAGTCGCTCCTGCGTATGTGTGGACTACCACCTCAACGAAGTGATGTGATTCATTTTTCATTTCCTATTTACATGGATGATAATAAGAATAGATGTAAATAAATATAATATTTATGATACAATTATTATATTTTAAAGGTGAATTATTATTTACCTTTCTTTTATTCCATCCACAGAAAAGTGCAAACATCACTCATGTGTATGTACGGACTACCGTCTCCATAAAGTGATATAAGTCAATTTTCATTACCATCGTTTATAGATGGTTATAAAAATTTATATAATTGACATGATTAATATTATATATATTATTAATCCATAAAAAAGTGTAAGGATTAGAATCTTAAAACTGAAAAATTATTAGAAAATGGACCAGTTTTCACCCAAATGTTCTTTCTAATGAAGAACTATAAATAAAATTGTAATTAGAAATTATAAAGGAATGATATATAGTTAGTTATATATGAATATGATTATATAATAAATTTATAATAAATATATTTTATTATATAATAGTTTTTAATGTGTATGAAGTGAGTCTAGTCATGAGGTAAGGGTTTATATTGCAATCTGATTCCAAATTTCTGGAGTTGTTTTTTGATTGATTTATTAATAGTTACTATGCCCTAAATAATTGAAAATTTTTATTTGTATTTACATTCCCAAGAGGATTATAAACATATTTTTTCTCATTATTTTATAATAAAATTTCTTGAGAGATAATATGGGCATGTAAAACTATCAGAAAATACATTGTAATTTTATCAAGTTTATGACCAAACAAATACACTATTTAAATGATTGAGGAATTTGAGTTGATTTAGCCTTTTTTTCTCAACCCACCTATAAATTATTCCTTCTTAATAAAGTAGAATACATGAATGAACTTTTTAGTATTGAGACAAGTTTCAAGTCCATTTTATCACTTCCTACCCTACAATTTGGTATGAATGGATGATTTTCTCTTGAAGAAATATGGGAGAATAGTCATTTCTGCTAGAAATGGGATGCTTGTTACTAAGGAGATGTGCATTGGTATTTTCACCTGATATGTGGGATTTGGTCCATGGTTACTATAAAAACCCTATCCTTTAACCCATATTATTACATTTTTTAAGCATGAATATCCATAAAATAAAAACCAAGAATCATAAAGTCTAGAGTATTTGGAAGATTACATACATAATTAGAAAACATAAAACCAAAATTGAAAAATATTTTATTTAAGCTTCATAAAGAGTGAAAAAATTAATTTTTTCTCTTACATATAAATATAGTAAACTAGGGAATAAATTAAAAAAGGGGTGAGATAAAAATATCAATAAGCGAATAAACATAGTAATAAAGGATAACACATGGGTTAAAATGCATAACATGATGAAATAAAAAGGCATAAGACATGAATAAACATAAGGAAGCATAACATGTAGTAAATGGGATCCTATAATCATGGAATCATGAGAATATGGAAACAATATACAGAATGACATTATCATGAGTAAAGTCTAACTTCCAAGATTATTTCACATGGTGGATCATGAGTTAAGGCCAACTGCAAGACCATTGCACATGGCAGACCAAGTCCTATAAAGGAATTAAGTTTACTCCCTGTCCCAACATGACGTCTCCTGAGACTAAACATTACACAATTAATTTGAGTGCTATCTAGGTTCACCCATCATAACATGTTCATGAATATGTGTTGCACATGAATAATCAAACATAAATATAAGGGTTACCTATGTAAAGAAATGGGTATTGTAATCATGTCACCTAGCATAAACAGTGGGTGTATCATAAAGGTGTTCATGAAAGAATGGATTTAAATAATAATTAGAGATTAAAGAGAGAAAATAGGAATATATAATGATAAATTATGTCCAACTAAATTGAAAACATGTAAAAAGAGTTTTTAAGAAACTTTAGAAATGAGTCACTTTAGTGTGGTTTAAGGGAAAATTTTAAAGATTCTTTAAAACAGAAAATGAATAATTGTTTGCATAAAACCAGAAATGAACCAAGATAGTTTTTTTCATAATAAAATTAGTTATTTTAGAAAAATAATTGTGTATTAATATAGATTATGTAGTGCACATGAAAATGGGTAAGAAATCAGGAAGTTCCCTTTAATCGGGCTTGCCTATCGGGATGAATTGAGAATGGAACCTTATAAAACATGTATTTACCCATAAAAGAAAGAAGAATTGAGAAAGAAATTTTTTTTTAACATAAATATATAAAATATAAGGATTAAATAAAAATAATTAATAATTATATTGGGGTAAAGAGAGAGTAAGCGTAACCCAAAGGAAAAATGAAGTTTCAGAGAGAATCCCTTACCTTATGTTCGAAAGTGTTATGAACTTGTACTTAATGTCCTAGATAAAGAAATTAAATTTATTAATAATTTAATTAATAACCTATTAAACATTTATTTTATTTATTATAATTTTATTAAGTTCATTTCTGGCCTTTTTGATGAGCAATAAGATTCAATTTCATTGTTCGGGAGTGTTCATTTCCTTGGTTTTCATGATTGGTTCACTTGTATACATGTATGAAAGGTCATGTAAAATGGGAATAGTTATACAAAATTGAAATTATATATTATTAATGAAATTAAATAATATTAAATGGTCTTATATATCACTTTTTTTCTAGATATGAGGATAATTCATTAGATAAAATGTTAATGATAACTGTTTAGATCATTTTGGCATTTTCCGATCATCACGAACTAGTTTTGTTTTATTAATTAATATTATGTATATATACTAGTTCTAGAAAAATAAATAAGTTTTAAGAATTAAATTTTACAATATGTTTTAACCATCATAATTGTTTTATTACCACCTTGAATGCAATATTAGAAAATGAAAAATCATCATTCACGAAGGTGGTGAATCGACACCTCACGAACAATGTTTTCATTTTTAGAGAAAAAGGGGAAGATAAGATAATTGATGGTGGATATAACATTAACATAAAAAAATTTAATTATATAAAATACACTGGAGTTATCACGCCACTTTGGGATAGATAGGTGAGTGAAGGATAAGAAAATAAAATAAATTGAAAAGAAATTAAAAGAAAATGAAAGAGGATTTTACCTCTTGAACTTCTTCTCCTTGAGAACCACCATAGGGAAAATGGTTTTGGTATTTTATTATGACAAAAAGATATTGGATATGGGGGGATATAATTGGGATATTATTAGGAAGAATTTGGACACGCTTTAAGGCTTTGAAGGTGTGAGGATAAGGGGTGGTGGGGGTGCTATTTATAGTGGGGGGAGAGGGGTATTTTTTATTATTTTATTCATTTGTTTATTATTTTAGCTCTAGACTATGAATTTTATTGATTATTGTAACTAAATATAGTATTTAGTGCATGTGAGTTCAAACCAATGGTTCTTACATCATCCATACATTATCCATGACTCAATAATTCATGCATTTAGCTTATTTCACAAACTATCATATTTCACTATTCACCAAAAAAATAAATATTTTAGAAAAATCCCGAAAATTTACCCCAACAAATTTCCGATGTGCATAATTAAAAAATGGAATCCATTTTTGAAAATAATTTTCTAAATATGAGAAAATGAATTTTTAATTAAAATCCTCATTTATTCGAAAAATACTGGTTTTAATATTATAACCAATTTTATGACACTTTGGAAAATTATTTAAAGTTTCATAAAATTATCTTATAATAATAATTAAAAAACATATTAATTTACAAATCTATTTTTTTAAAATAAATTTTCTTTTAAAAAATTATATTAACTATAAAATTGTAAATAAATATTTACATTTCACAAAATTCCAAAACATAATTTATCATTTATGAAACATTTATTTTATTATTCTGAGATATAAATATATCATATTTTCATTTATAAGATACCAAAATTTATTTATACTTTCATAGGTTATTTTACTATTCTATTTTCAAGTTTACTATTTCTAATGGTCATATTATTATTCCAACATTCAAGTTACTATTCCATTGGTATAGGTTTCTTAATTTCGAAGAATACTTTTAATTTGATTCATTAATTATCTTTAATGTTTTCATTGTGTTATATATGTGATTTTATGTGATATATACTTTATGAAATAATTATAAGAAGGAAATTTCTATTGATAAAATTTTGGGTGGTTACGTTCTTCCCCCCTTATACAATTTCGCCCCCAAAATTTCATTTTACAAACTAAGGGGAAACAGGTGAGGGTACTTCTCCCTTATTGCTTACTATGGTTCCCATATTTCCTCCTCATACATATGGTAATACCATGGTACTTTGACAATGTGATTAGTATTTTTTCATAGAACTTTATCTCTACGATTCAAGATCTTCATCGACTACTCCTTATAAGATAGATCATTATCAAATTGTACCACCTCTGAATTTAGTACATGTGATGGATTTGGTATGTAATTCCTTAATAGGGATACATAAAATACATCATGTACTAGATAAATGGTAGGTGAATGTGCTAGTCTATAGGTTATAGCTCTATCATAATCAAGAATATTGAAGGGGATGATGTACCTGGGACTCAGTTTTCCTTTCTTCCCAAACCTCATGATCCTCTTCCATAAAGATATATGGAGGAATACCATGTATCCAACCTTAATGTCCAAGTACCATCAATGATTATCTGCATATCTCTTCTATTGAATTTGGGCTACCTTGATGTGCTACTAAATGGTTTTCACCTTTTCAACCATTTCTTCAACCATTTCAGGCCCTAGTAGCTTATTTTCACTGACTTCATCCTATAATTCTGGTGTTCTTCATAATTTCCCATAAAGTTTTTCATATTGATCCATTTTGAAACTTTAGTGGAAACTATTATTGTGGGAGAACTCGACCATAGGAAGATGTTGGCCCCATCCTCCCTTTAGGTACATAGAAAACACTCTCAACATGTCTTACAGTGTCTAAATAGTCTGCTCAGATTGGAAATGAGTTTGAGGATGATATTCCATACTAAATATCAGCTCAGTGTTTAGAGCATGTTTGATACTTTTTGATAACTTGGAGGTGAATCTCAGATCCTGATTAGATGCAATCGATAGTGTCACTTCATACAGACTTAGCACTTCTCTGATGTATATCTTTGCAAGTTGATCATGTGAGAAGTCCTCTTGAATTAATATAAAGTGATATATCTTTGTAATATGATCCACAACAACCTATATATCATTATTTCCTCTGGATGTCTTTGGAAGTCTAATGATAAAGGCCATGATGTTGTTTTTTCATTTCCATGTTGGTATGGGTAAGGGTTTCATCATCCCTTTAGAATTTTTCCTTTCAGACTTCACTTTCTAACATACTGGTCAATTTTATGTATATCCAATGGTCTCCTTCTTCATATTGTCCCAACAATAGTTTTCTCAGATATCTTGATAGATCTTGGTGCTCCCTAGGTGAATAGAGAATGATGATCTATGTGTTTCATTCAGAATCTCTTTCTTTATCTCTGGATTGGATGGTATATATAATTGTGTCCCAAATCTTACAACTCCTTCCTCATAAATATTGAACTCTAAGAATTTATCTTTTTTGACAGCTTCCACCTTTTTTTTGAATATCCACATAATTTCTTTGAAAATACTTTATTTTTTCCATTATGGATGGTTGAGAAATAATTTGAGAAAGGATTGATGATGTTCCTACCTTAATGATTCCCATGTCTATCCTTTTAAAATCTAAGAATATTGGATCCTTCTCAATTCTCATCATTAATAATGTTCCAGGATCCTTTATACTTAGATAATCTTCCACTTTATTTGCCTTACCATGATGGTAGTGGATTGAGTAGTCATAATCCTTGATGAGATATAACCATATTTTCTGGTTCATATTAAGCTCCTTCTATGTGAATATATATTTGAGACTCTTGTGATCAATATATATGTCACAATTCTCCCCATAGAGATAATTCTGCTAGAATTTCAACATGAAGATCACATCCCCAACTCCAGATCTTGCTTCGGATATTTTTTCTAATGAATTTTCAACTGACACGAGGTGTAGTCTATCCCTTTATCATTTTTATTATTACAAATACTAATACCTTATTTGAAGCATCATTTTATACCACAAAGAGTTCCCCACTTATTGTAAGTGTGAGTAATAGTGTCATGATAAGCCTCTTTTTTAGATCCTTAATGCTTTCCTTACATTATTCCATCCAAACATACTTTACCCCTTTCCATATTAACCTTTTTAGTGGGTTATAAAATTGTGATAAATCCCTCAAAAAATTTCATTAGTACCCACCTAATCTAAGAAAATTATGTATCTCTATTATAGATGTTGGTCTGGGCCACTCCTCAATTGCAGTTGTTTTAGAAGAGTCTATAAATATCCATCTACCAGTGATTACATGCCCTAATAATGACATATTCTATATCTAAAACTCACATTTACTATAGTTTTCACATAGTTTCTCCCTTTGAAAATTCTTTATCACAATATTAAAATGTTCCCTATGTTCCTCCTTGCTCTTGGAGTATATTATAATATCATCAATAAAGACTACCAAAAATTTGTCAAGGTAATCTCTAAAAACTCTATTAATTAAGTCCATGAAAATTGATGGAGAATTCGTGAGCCTAAAGGGCATCACTATGAACTCATAGTATTCATACCTTGTTCGAAAGATAGTCTTGAGAATATCTTCCTTCCTCACCTTTAATTGGTGACATCCCAACCGAAGGTCCACCTTAGAGAAATACTTGGCCCCATGTAGTTGATCAAGCAAGTCATCTATCCATGGTAGGGGATACTTGTTATTTATCATTTTTTTGAGCTCACAATAATCAATGTAGAGGAACATTGATCCATCCTTCTTGAGAAAGGGGATTGGTGCACCCCACAGTGAATCACTCGGGTGTATAAAACCCTTGTCCAGATTCTTTTGTAACTTCTTATTTAGTTCCTCTAACTCAATGATGTAAATTCTATAAAGTGTTATTAATATAGTAAGAGATATAATAATAAGGTCAATTGAAAACTCAACCTCTTGATTAGGATGAAGACTAGACAATTATTCAGGGAACACATCAGTGTCACCCCCCATAATGGGAGTTTCTTTGAGCATGATTCTCTCCATTGTATCAATCATTTGATCTCGATATGATTTCTCATAAGGTAGTAATATCCACACTTTAGATGATGATTCAGAAGGATATTAATCCTCCTCCTTACACTTGTACAGAATTGGATGATGCTTTGGGATGTGAAGAGTGATCTCCCTTTCCCGATATTTGATGTTGGCTTTATATAAAGATATCCAATCCAAGCCCAATATAACATAAAACTCTACCAAAGGAAGTATGACAATATTTTATGAGATTTTTAGTGCACAAACATTAACTAGGGAGGATTTATATATTTTGGATGCAATAATTGACCCATTTTATATTCTCATAGATAACTCAACCTCCATATTTTGAGGTGGTGTTTGAATAGTTCTACTAAACTTGCAAGATATGAAAGAATAAGTAGAACCAGGGTGAAATAGTACATTATATATTATTGAATGAATAATAAGTGTACCTATCAATACATCATTGTCAGACTTCACCTCATAAGTAGTGATAACATATGAAATTCCCTGCTTCCTTGGAGGTCGTTTTTGATTGCCTTCTAAAACCCTAGGCTTAGGGTATTGACTTGCAAAATTCCCACGTTCCTTGTAGTCATAACACTACGCTATAGGATGAGTGTTGATCTAAAAATTTCTTTATTATTACACATTAGTGATATTACTCATATCCCTTTTATATTTATTATCCATATGCCCCTCTCTTCCTCATTTAAAGCCTCTCTTGGATCCCCTTAGATAGTTCCCAGGATGCTTCTTTCCACAACTTTGACATGTGGTATGTTGGGTTTTATTTCCATAATGGGATTTATCTATTGATACTACCATATTAAACTCGATTTCCATATTTTCATCTCTGGTCCCATAAGACCACTAAGAGTATCTGATGTTATTAATATTTTCATGACTTATTATATTCCCCCTTTACTTATTTTATATGAAATGTGCATAATTTGCATGAAATATTAATGTTTTAATATTAAGTATAATATTTGAGCATTTTTAGAAGTAGTCAAATTGAGTCAGTTTAATATTTTAATTATAATTATCACTATACTGATCCAAATTGTGTGGTTCTTGTTTTGTAGGATTCTCCTTTCAATATACAACATTTCATTAGAAGGAACCATGATCCAATTCTGCCATTTGAAGGGCCATATGGCCCTCACAAACAAGACCAAAGAATCTGTGAAGAAACTGGACTATTCATGAAGATAGATTTACTGAGCTCAATCCAGAAGTTAAAAAACCTTAACTCTCCACCATAATTCGGGGGACACTACATGTCATCTTGGATAAAAATTTCATGGCCCAAATCCATGTACAAGGGGCCCAAATGAATCTTTGAAGTCCAGACCACCATTCTGGCCGAGAATGAAAATCAGTATAGTATTCATGACATATCTCCTGATGTAATCATCCAAGCGAGCTGATATTTTTCAGTGTGAAAGAGGAGATGTAGGAGGCCGACTTTGTTGAAGAAACCATTCGGATTTGAAGGCATCTTAATATTCAAAAACCCTTTCACATTATGGACTTCAAAAAGACTGGATTGAAATGGACAGTTTAAGTTTGTTTATTCAACCGGCCATAACATTTTATACTTACGTCAAAATGACTCCAAATTTTGAGAGTAGTCGGCCAACATTATTTTCTACAACTTTTAAGAAGGATATATTTGAAGATTCGGCTGTCTGAATTGCAAAATTGGCGATGCAAGTGGAGGGACAGATTGGGAATGCAAACAGTCCACTCCTTGGGCTATAAAAACTCTCCCCTTCTCTCCTTGAGAGGGGTTGGCATTTCAGAAGAGAGGAGATCATATTGGCACGACCAAAGCTTTGCCAAAGGCTTGGGAGGACCTGCCATACTCAAGTTTACACTTGAGAGACCTTTCCTCCTCTCTTTCTTTTCACTTACTTTTGTGTTCTTCATTTTTGTAATCTTGTAATTCTCTTTCTTTGTAATTATGTTTTAATGAAAGTTACTTCTTCAATATCTCTTATTCTCTTCCACCTTCTGTATTTTAATATTAATGTTCTTAAAATAGTTTAAATTCAGTTCAATCCCCTTCCCTTCTTTAGCTTCCTCATTCAATCGAAAGTTCGTTTTTAATTATCATCATTGTTCGTGTGTGTGTGTCGACGTACCACTCTTTTCTTATCCCTTTCTTTTTCTTCTGTTATTAATTTATAATCATAATCATTATAACCAGATTATTAATCACCCAAATGTCTGAGTAAATCTCTCATTGGGGTGAGTTATAATTTAGGTATGTTAAGTGATTGAGAGCTTCTGCTCGATGAATATTCTTTGAATTAACATTGTGTATGTTGGACTTAACATGTCATGGATTAATGACTTGTTTTGTTTAACATGTGGTTTCCATGGATTATTGGAACCATAAATACACAACCATAAATAAGATCTGATTGAGATTATAACCTTAAGTTATGTTAAGTCTTGGTTTAAAGCCTTAACACTTAAGAATTCTAATCAACATCATCTTGTGACATGGGTGTTAATTTAAATGCAATATAAAGCAAAGCTCGAGGATATCACAAGCTTAACTAACCTAATGATGAACTCACCCCAATCTTTATCAATTTGGTAAATCAAACATCATCCATAAATCATTTCAATTAAGCTCTGCAAACAAACCCCCCTAATCAAAATACAATCAACTAAAAACAAACGACTACTACAAAGTATCATCGCCGAGGATTCGACCCGAGTGCTGCTATACACATTAGCAGAGCACCGGAACCTTGAACGGTCGATAGGCGACAATCGGCCGCACTTTCAAATGGCGCCGTTGCCGGGGATGGTGCTTTAAGTAGTCATTAGTTTCTGGTTATTGTAAAAAAAACCAAAAAAAATACAAAATTTTAAAAAAAAATTTGAAAAAAAAACACAAAGAAAAACCCGTCTTCCTCTTAAAAATCATAAACTGAAAAAAAAACACAAAGAAAAACCCGTCTTCCTCTTAAAAATCATAAACTGAAAAAACACAAAGAAAAACCCGTCTTCCTCTTAAAAATCATAAACTGAAAAAATACAAAGAAAAACCCGTCTTCCTCTTTCTTCCAAAATCTCTCTGAATGCCCCGTAGCCTTCCAAACAATCCCTCGGATTTGTTTGACCCTGAAATTGATAGAACTCTTCGTCGACTTAGGAGGACCATTAGGGATAACCAAATCACCCAAGAACCAATAATTTCCCTACCAATTGAATTAGATATGGGCAATCCTAGGGAACAAACATTGAAAGAACTTGCTACCCCTGATATGAATTACCAACCTCTTGGTATTCAATATCCAAACATTGAAGCTGACTTCGAACTCAAATCGGGTTTGATTCATCTTCTCCCTCATTTTCACGGGCTAGCCGGTGAGGATCCACATCTTCACCTTAAAGAGTTCCAAGTAGTATGCTCTACCATGAAGCCTCAAGGGGTTTCTGAAGAACAAATCAAGCTTAGAGCTTTCCCCTTTTCCCTAGCGGATTATGCCAAGTCTTGGCTCTACTACCTCCCACCTGGTTCCATAAACTCATGGGTTGACATGAAGAGACTTTTCCTTGAGAAGTTCTTTCCCGCTTCCCGAACAGCTTCTATCCGAAAGGAAATAAGCGGAATCTGTCAATTCCCTAATGAATCACTCCATGAGTATTGGGAGAGGTTCAAAAAGCTTGTGGCAACTTGTCCACACCATCAAATCCCTGACCAACTCCTGATCCAATACTTCTATGAGGGGTTATTGGCTATGGAGCGAACTCTCATTGATGCCGCAAGTGGCGGTGCTCTTGTTGACAAAACTCCTGCAGCTGCAAGAGATCTCATAAGTAACATGGCTGCAAACACGCAGCAATTCCATACTCGAGCACATGCTCAAGTGAAACAAGCCCAAGAGAATCAATCCATAGAGCCCAACAAGATGACTGAGTGGATGAGTGAACTTACAGGTCTTGTGCGTCAACTAGCGGTGGCTACCAAAGCCCCAACCTCATCTTCTCCACAGTCACTATTCCCTGGACCTATCAAGAATTGTGGAATCTGCAACTCTCCATCTCATCCGACTGACACATGTCCACAACTTCAAGATGATCCATCTGATTCATCTAGTCCAATGGAGCTCAATGCGGCATATGCTCAGCGAAACTTCAACCCTCAACAATCAGGTCAGTTTGTTAGAAACTTCAACCAACCCCACTCTGAGCCCTTCTCTTCTACCTTTAACCCACCTCTGAGGTATGGTAATCCCATTTCTCATCCTCCTAAGTTCCCTCATCAAAATCCAAACCAGTTCCAATATGGTCAAAGTGGTGGTAACATCCATCAACCTTATCCTTTTGTTCCTCAACCCCAAAGGAACAATCCTCCTCCTGGATTCCACTATCCTAACGAGCCTTCTCAATTCCCCACCCAATACAATCGATTTCCTAAGAACCAAAATCAAGGACAACCCAATTTGGGACAAGCCTCTTCTTCTAAACAACCATGGGAAAGTGCTGCAGAGGATCTTGCTTCCTTCACCCGTTCTAGCCTCAAGAACATTGAAACCCAAATAGGTCAACTTGCATCCCACCTGAGCCAGCAACAACCATCCAATTCATCCCAACTCCCAGCTCAACCATTACCCAACCCTAAGGGTAATGTAAGTGCGATTGCACTTAGATCGGGAAAGCAAATTGCTATGCCCCATGCTGATTGCTCTACCTCCCCTTTCGATGTTGATCTAGAAAATGAAAAGAACAAAAAGCTGGAAAAGGAACTTGAATCCACTCTTTCACCTCCTTCTATTCCTCTAAGGAACCCAATTCCTTTTCCTCAAGCCATCTCCAAGCCTAAGAAGTCCTTTGAACCTGATCCTGAAATGCTTGACATGTTTAGACGTGTTGAAGTGAACATCCCCCTCTTAGATGCCATCAAACAAATCCCTAAGTATGCCAAGTTTCTTAAGGAATTGTGCACCCATAAGAGGAAAATTAGGAACATTGAAAATGTTTCAACTCAACAGTCCATTCCCATGAAGTGCAAAGATCCAGGGACCTTCACAGTTCCATGTCAAATTGGAAGTTCCAACTTTGATGATGCACTCATAGACCTTGGAGCCTCAATAAATGTCATGCCCAAATCCATTTTCTCCAACCTTGGTCTAGGTCCCTTGCACCCAACGGGTATTGTCATTCAATTAGCCAATCGAAGCACTGCCAGTCCTGAGGGGATAATTGAGGATGTTCTTGTTCGGGTCAATGATCTTATCTTCCCAGCTGATTTCTATGTCCTTGACATGGAAGGTGAGACGACTTCTTCTCGATCTCCCCTAATTCTAGGAAGACCATTCCTCATGACTACGAGAACCAAGATTGATGTCCATTCAGGCATCTTATCCATGGAATTCGGTGACCAACTGGTCAAGTTCAACATTTTCCAAGCCATGCGATACCCATCTGAGGATCACTCTGCATTCTCAATCCATGCTTTTGAGGACACTTCTAAGATTCAATCGAACCCCAATCCACCATGTTCTTCATGTTCTAATGATAAAGGATCTTGTGAAATCTGCACCATGATTAACAAAGTCATAAATGGTGAAGTTGATGTGGACCTCTCATTCATAGACTCCATCAATCTAGAGGAACTTGAAAACTCTCTTGAATCCCACATCAACTCTGATCTCTACTGCTCCACCTTGGACAATGTTGAGGAAACTGATCCAAACCCATCTATAATCCCTTATCCTACTCCTAACTTGTCTAGCTCTCCAATCAAGGCTGAAACTGATCTAAAACCACTTCCTTCACACCTCAAGTATGCATTCCTTTTCCATGATCCCTCCTACCCTGTCATTATCTCTGCTTCACTTTCTGAAACTGAGGAGTCCCAACTTGTTCAAGTGTTATAGGAAAACAAAAATGCCTTAGGTTGGACCCTAGAGGATATTCCAGGAATCAACCCTGCCCTTTGCATGCATCACATCCATCTAGAGGAATCATCCAAACCAATTAGGCAACCTCAAAGAAGACTCAATCCACTCATACTTGAGGTAGTTAGGGAAGAGATTACCAAGCTTCTTCAAGCTGGTATTATCTACCCAATTTCTGATAGTGAATGGGTTAGTCCAATTCAAGTCGTTCCTAAGAAGGGCGGGATAACAGTTGTCACAAATGGATATGGAGAAGTGGTCACAACTCGAGTGAAAAACAAATGGCGTGTGTGCATCGATTATCGCAAACTGAATGCTAAAACACGAAAAGATCACTACCCACTTCCTTTACTTGACCAAATGCTTGAGAGATTGGCCGGAAAGTCACACTATTTCTTTCTTGATGGTTACACCGGCTACTTCCAAATTCCAATCGCACCTCAAGACCAAGAAAAGACCACATTCACTTGCCCCTTTGGAACCTATGCCTATAGGCGAATGCCTTTTGGCCTTTGTAATGCTCCTGCAACATTCCAGCGGTGTATGATGAGTATCTTTTCTGAATTCATTGAGAATTGCATGGAGGTCTTCATGGATGACTTTACCATTTATGGCGAGTCATTTGAATCTTGCTTACATTCACTCTCTTTGGTCCTTCAAAAGTGTGTCAAGTGCAACCTTGTGCTGAATTTTGAAAAATGTCACTTTATGGTTTCAAATGGGATTGTTCTAGGGCACATAATTTCTCAAGAGGGTATCCAAGTTGATCCAGCCAAAATTGAGGTGATCCAATCACTTCCTGAACCCAAATTAGTTCGAGACATTCGGTCCTTCCTTGGTCATGCCGGTTTCTATCGGCGATTCATTCAGAACTTCAGCAAGATTTCCCTCCCACTCACTCGTTTACTTCAAAATGATGTCACATTCAATTTTGATGAGGCTTGCAAGAGAGCCTTCATTGAACTCAAATCTGCTCTCACATCTGCTCCAATAATCCAACCCCCAGATTGGTCCTTACCATTTGAATTGATGTGTGATGCTTCTGATAGGGCCATTGGGGCTGTTCTTGGTCAAAGAAGAGAAAACATTCCTCATTTCATCTTTTATGCCTCAAAAACATTGGATGAAACTCAGTCACACTACACTGTGACTGAAAAAGAACTTTTAGCTGTGGTTTTTGCCTTGGATAAATTCCGGCCCTATCTCTTAGGTGCCAAAATCATCATCTTCACGGACCACTCAGCATTAAAGTTCTTACTTAAGAAAAGTGATTCCAAACCAAGGCTAATAAGATGGATTTTAATGCTCCAAGAGTTTGACCTTGTGATAAAAGATAAACCTGGAAAAGAAAACCCTGTGGCTGACCACCTGAGTAGAATTTCTAATTCTTCTCATTCTGAAATAATTGATCCTGAATTTCCAACTGAACACCTCTCATCTCTCACTCCAAAGTTACCATGGTATGCCCCAATTGTCAATTACATGGTTTCTGGTGTTTTCCCTGAATATTTTTCAAAAGAACAAAAAGAAAAGATGAAAAGTGATTCAAAGCATTATTTTTGGGAAGATAATAAACTTTGGAAAACTGGGGCTGACATGGTAATTAGGAGATGTGTTGATGAAACTGAACAATCCTCCATCTTGGAATTCTGCCACTCAATGCCTGGAGGTGGCCACTTTGGACCACAAAGGACTTCTCGAAAGGTCCTAGATTCTGGATTCTTTTGGCCTTCACTCTTCAAGGACTCCCACGAGTTCTGTCAATCATGTCCCACTTGCCAAAAGTTTGGCACAATTTCTAAAAGAAACGAAATGCCTCAAAATCCATTAATCTTCTGTGAGCTTTTCGATGTTTGGGGCATCGATTTCATGGGACCTTTTCCCCCTTCCAATGGATTATCCTACATTATCCTTGCTGTTGACTATGTTTCTAGGTGGGTCGAGGCCAAACCCACTAGGAAAGATGATGCTCAAACTGTGAGTGAGTTCCTCAAAACCCATATCTTCCATCGATTCGGAACACCACGTGCTTTGATAAGTGACTTAGGAACTCATTTCTGTAATAGAACCATGGAGTCACTTTTGAAAAATAATGGGGTTGTACATAAAACATCCACTGCATATCACCCTCAAACAAATGGAATGGCTGAACTTTCTAACAGAGAAGTGAAAAGAGTGCTTGAAAGAATTGTTAAGCCCACAAGAAAAGACTGGCCCGATAGACTTGGTGAAGCACTTTGGGCCTGTCGAACAGCCTATAAGACACCCATTGGGATGTCTCCATTTAGGCTAGTTTTTGGTAAAGCCTGTCATTTACCAGTTGAAATCCAACATAAGTCATTTTGGGCTGTCAAAACTTGTAATTTTGATTGTGAAAAATCTGGTGAAGATAGATTGTTGCAGTTGACTGAATTGGAGGAGCTTCGACTCGATTCGTATGAGAACTCCATTCTCTACAAAGAAAAGGCAAAGTCACTCCATGACAAGAACATTTTTCGAAAGGTATTTCATGAAGGTGAAAAGGTAATGCTCTTCAATTCTCGATTTCGACTTCACCCAAGTAAGCTGAATTCTCGTTGGGATGGACCTTTTATTATTACTAATGTTTACCCATTTGGTGCGGTTCAAGTCGAAGACCCTTCTTCAAAAAGAACATTCACGGTTAATGGACATCGGTTAAAGCATCACCATGAGAGGTCTCACAATCCAGGAACCACGTCGACTTCCATCGAAACCCCAACCACTTCAATAGAACCACCAATGGATGGAGACCCGCCAAATCCAAACCAGGGGGCACCTCTTTCCCTTTAACTCTCTCTCTCCTCAATATCTCTTCCCTCTCTTCTTCTCTCTATTTCTTCTTCTTCCTCTCTCCATCTCATTTTTTTTACAACATTCTTCCACAACTTTTTTTTTTCTATTTTCTCTTTTGTGTGGATGTGTCATTAAAAATAAAAAAAAATCTCAAAAAATTAATTAAAAAAAATGAAAATTAAAAAAACAAAAGGGGTTTCATAATTACTCATCATCCAATATTGAAATTCTGTCCAACCATTTTGGGGAGTCAAAAGGCTTGTTTTAAACTCAAATATATTGAATTTTTATCTCAAACTTGGGTAAACAATTTTGTGTCAATAACAAACATTTTGAATGAACAATTTTTGGTGGAAAATGATTCTCCCCTACCATGAGGAATAACATTAGCCTTCATGCCAAGGTCATCTATGGCCATCTTTTTCATTGTGTGTCTTCACCACTGATTGTGAGTCTTGAGTTTGTGGACCTTCGAGCTGAATTTCCGTCTTTTGTGTGCATTAATATGATAGAGGCATTTTCTAAGCCACATGAGAATCAGAATAGCCAAATAGCCTCCCGTTACCCTTACATTGATCCTACTTTTGCAATCCCCTTTGAGCCTATGAAAACCTTTCTTTTGATAGCCACATTACAAGCCTAATACCTTGTCCCACCCAACATCTTCATGGATTTTCATTTTACAATTTTTTGAAATTTAACTGTGGGGGGAATGGACTTCATTTTTGGGCGTACTTTCATTGATTTCCAATGTGTCATCATATGCTTGAGGGCAAGCATCCATTCAAGTGTGGGGGAGAGGTTGTAATTCTGTGAGATTTGGGGTGTATATGTGTAATTGTCATTTGTACAAAAGTCATTGGAAAGTGTTAAAAAAAAAATGAAAAAAATTATATAAAAAAAATGAAAAAAATAAAAAAAAGGAATGGGTTGTGTCTTGGGTGGGTCAAAAATCATTCATCATCAACCTTTGTTCGTGTTATAAATTAGTTCCATGTGGAGAACAAGCATGGGTTGGGAGATGACTGTGAGACTTGTTTCAAGCACAACTTTCGAAAAAAAAGCAAAAAAAGAAAAAAAAGAACACTTGAATCATCTTGTATTGTGTCATTATTGGAAGTCTTCCATGTTGTACATATTCCATCATCTCACCCTATTCCATTTTCTATCTCCCTCACTTTTCATTCATCACACATTCATGCCCTTGTAAATATGTGTTTCTATTTCCTTTCAAATCAAATTTCAAAAAAATGTGCATTGATTTTTCCATGTTGGTGTTTTTAACCCCTCTTTTCCTTTGGACATTATATACCTACCGTCCCATAGCCACTGAAAAACCCCTTAAAAGACCTCTTGATTCTTGTACACATTATATTTGGGAATGGAAGCTGAGAGCTCTTACAAACTCTTGATTTTCACTTTTTGTTGGTGAATGAGTGAACCTCCTAAAATACATTTTTATCATCTTGAGAGGAGTAAGTTTTGAGTGCCTACATTTTCTAATTCAAACCTTGAACATGAAAAAATGAATTGTTTCTGATGCATTATTGTGAACCAAATTTGTGATGTAATTCAATATGGATTAGTGAAATAGTCTAAACCTCCCCTGATTGGAGAAAACAAAATTTTAATATTTGTTGGTGAGTGAAAATGATTTTGTCATGTTTTTATATTTTTTGCACATGAGGACACGCGCAAATATAAGTGTGGGGGAGTTGATGTTATTAATATTTTCATGACTTATTATATTCCCCCTTTACTTATTTTATATGAAATGTGCATAATTTGCGTGAAATATTAATGTTTTAATATTAAGTATAATATTTGAGCATTTTTAGAAGTAGTCAAATTGAGTCAGTTTAATTTTTTAATTATAACTATCACTATACTGATCCAAATTGTGTGTTTCTTGTTTTGTAGGATTCTCCTTTCAATATACAACATTTCATTAGAAGGAACCATGATCCAATTCTGCCATTTGAAGGGCCATATGGTCCTCACAAACAAGACCAAAGAATCTGTGAAGAAACTGGACTATTCATGAAGATTGATTTACTGGGATCAATACAGAAGTTCAAAAACCTTAACTCTCCACCATAATTCTGGGGACACTACATTTCATCTTGGATAAAAATTTCATGGCCCAAATCCATGTACAAGAGGCCCAAATGAATCTTTGAAGTCCAGCCCACCATTCTGGCCGAGAATGAAAATCAGTATAGTATTCATGACATATCTCCTGATGTAATCATCCAAGCGAGCTGAGATTTTGCAGTGTGAAATAGGAGATGTAGGAGGCCGACTTTGTTGAATAAACCATTCGGATTTTAAGGCATCTTAATATTCAAAAACCCTTTCACATTATGGACTTCAAAAAGACTGGATTGAAATGGACAGTTTAAGTTTGTTTATTCAACCGGCCATAACTTTTTATCCTTACGTCAAAATGACTCCAAATTTTGAGAGTAGTCGGTCAACATTATTTTATACAACTTTTAAGAAGGAGATATTTGAAGATTAGGCTGTCTGAATTGCAAAATTGGCGATGCAAGTGGAGGAACAGATTGGGAATGCAAACAGTCCACTCCTTGGGCTATAAAAACTCTCCCCTTCTCTCCTTGAGAGGGGTTGGCATTTCAGAAGAGAGGAGATCATATTGGCACGACCAAAGCTTTGCCAAAGGCTTGGGAGGACCTGCAATACTCAAGTTTACACTTGAGAGACCTTTCCTCCTCTCTTTCTTTTCACTTACTTTTGTGTTCTTCATTTTTGTAATCTTGTAATTCTCTTTCTTTGTAATTCTGTTTTAATGCAAGTTACTTCTTCAATATCTCTTATTCTCTTCCACCTTCTGTATTTTAATATTAATGTTCTTAAAATAGTTTAAATTTAGTTTAATCCCCTTCCCTTCTTTAGCTTCCTCATTCAATCGAAAGTTCGTTTTTAATTATCATCATTGTTCGTGTGTGTGTGTCGACATACCACTCTTTTCTTATCCCTTTCTTTTTCTTCTCTTATTAATTTATAATAATAATCATTATAACCAGATTATTAATCACCCAAATGTCTGAGTAAATCTCTCATTGGGGTGAGTTATAATTTAGGTATGTTAAGTGATTGAGAGCTTCTGCTCGATGAATATTCTTTGAATTAACATTGTGTATGTTGGACTTAACATGTCATGGATTAATGACTTGTTTTGTTTAACATGTGGTTTCCATGGATTATTGGAACCATAAATACACAACCATAAATAATATCTGATTGAGATTATAACCTTAAGTTATGTTAAGTCTTGGTTTAAAGCCTTAACACTTAAGAATTCTAATCAACATCATCTTGTGACATGGGTGTTAATTTAAATGCAATATAAAGCAAAGCTCGAGGATATCACAAGCTTAACTAACCTAATGATGAACTCACCCCAATATTTATCAATTTGGTAAATCAAACATCATCCATAAATCATTTCAATTAAGCTCTACAAACAAACCCCCTAATCAAAATACAATCAACTAAAAACAAACGACTACTACAAAGTATCATCGCCGAGGATTCGACCCGAGTGCGGCTATACACATTAGCAGAGCACCGGAACCTTGAACGGTCGATAGGAGACAATCGGCCGCACTTTCAGTCTCCAATCTCCATTTCAACCTTAAGGGAACAATGTAAAATCTCTTTATAGCTCTCAAAGTTTCGAATCACCAATGATTTTTGTAGACTCAGCTTTAGTTCTCTAAAGAAGAGATACACATTGCTTTCGGCATTCATAAAAAATCCAGAGGCATATCATGCATGTCTTGTGAAGTTTTATTCATACGCCATGATATAATATTCTTCCTTTTAATTCAGACTGAGAAACTCCCTCTCCATCTTAAGACAGGGAGTTTGGGGAAAATATTTATTGAAAAATATTTTCTTAAAATCTTCCCATTACATGGAATCAATTTCCCCCTTTTAATTTTTGTTCTTCATCAGTGTCCACCACTAATAAGCATCCAAATTAAAATTATATATTTCTAGCACAAATTTCTCTTCTTTTGAGCACCGAAGAACATAAAATATCTTCCCAATAGAGTTAATCCACTATTCTGTGTGTATGGGATCAGAATATCCACTAAACATGGGAGGCCTTTGTTTTATAAATGATTCAACTCAAACTTGATCTTTATTAGGAGAAGGAGGGTGTTCCACATGATTCAAGTTAATATTCATAACTTGAGACAGTTGTTTTAGTACTATCATGAAGTTTTGAGTTCTCGTTCCCATAAGATTGGACATGTCATTAGGGAAATTGTCACATTTACTATCACATTGATTGTTGGCACAAGTTATTTTATTTCTATCCATTAACTAATAAAAATATAGTATAATTGGGGGGGGGGGTAATATTTAGATAATAAGAATATAAAAAGGAAACTTTGAACACAAAAGGGTAAACTGATAAATGGAAAGTATATCCTATATTGCGATTCCCTAAATGTCAATATAGGTTATACATGGTGATATAATTATCCCTAGGGTTCTTACTAAAGTGCTATATTACTTATCTCAAAAAATTACTAGACCATAATACGATAACAAATATAGAAACCCTATCCTTTTAAACATATTATTACATGATTTTAAACATGAATAGCCATCAACTACAAACTAATAAACGTAAAGTCTAGTGTCTTTGGAATATTAAATACATAATTAGAAAACATGAAACCAAAATAGAAACATATTTTATTCAATATCCATAAAGGGATCCTAACTTCATTTTTTCTCTTACATAGGCATAGGATAACCTGGGGAATACATGAACAAAGGGATTATATAAAAATCCTATTTAAGAAATAAACATAGGAATAAATCATAATACATGGGTTATAATGCATAACATGATGACATAAAAAGGAATAGAACATGAATAAAAATAAATAAACATAACATGTAGAATATGGGATCATGTAATCATGAAATCATGGGAATGTGGAAAAAACACAAATCATGAAATAAACATGAGTCAAGGCTAAATACCAAGACCACTTCACATAGTAGATCACGATTCAAGGCTAACTTCCAAGACCATTGTACATGGTAGTCTAAATCCGATAAAGGAATCAACTTTAGTCCCTATACCAACATGACATATCATGAGACTAAAAATTACCCAATTAATTGGAATTTTATTTGGGTTAACCCATCATAACATGTTCATGCATATGTGTTCCACACGAAGAATTAAACATAAACATAAGGTCACCCATGGAAAGAAATTGGTATTGTAATCATGTCTCAGAGCATAAAAAATGGGTGTACCATACAGGTGTCCATGAAAGAATGGATTTAAATAATAAATGGACATTAAAAAGGTAAAATAATCATATATTATGAAAAATTATGTTCATATTAATTTAAAACATGTAAAAGGAGTGTTTAAGAAACTTTAGAAATGAGCCACTTTAGTATATTTAATGGAAAATTTTAAAGATTATTTAAAATGAAAAAAGAATAATTGTTTGTATAAAACTAGAAATGAACCAAGATAGTTTTTCTATGATAAAATGAGTTATTTTATAAAAATAATGGTGGCTTAAAATATATTACGGAGTGCACTTGAAAATGGATAAGAAATGGGGAAGTTCCTTTTAATCAGGCTTGTTTATCTGGATGAATTGAGAAGGGAACCTTATAAAACATGTATTTCCCCATCAATGAAAGAAGAATTAGGATAAGAATATATGTTTTGAAAATAAATATAGGACATATAATTAGTACATAATAATAATTAATAATTACATTGGGGTAAATAGAGAGTAATCATAACCCGAAGGAAAAATGAAGGTTCAGAGAGAATCCCTTACCTTATATAAGAAAGTGTTCTGCACTTGTACTTAATGTTCTGGATAATCAAATTAGATTAACTAATAATTTAATTAATAAAATACATTTATTTTCTTTAGTATAATATTATTAAGTTTATTTATGTCCTTTTTATAGCTATAAGATTCAATTACTTCATTCGGGAGTGTTTGTTTCCTTTGTTTTCATGATTGGTTCACTTGTATACATGTATGAAAAATAATGTAAAATAAGAATAGTTATCTAGAATTTAAATTATATGTTATTAATGAACTTATATATTATTTAATAGTCTTATATATCACTTTTTTTCTAGATACGAGGATGATTCATTAGATAAACTTCAATGATAACCGTTTAGATTATTTTGGTGTTTTTCTATCATCACAAAATAGTTTTGTTTTATTAATTAACATTATATATATACTAGTTCCAGAACACTAAATAAGTTTTAATACATAAATTTTATAATATATTTTAACCATTATAATGGTTTTATGACCTACCTTGAAGGTGATATTAGAATACGAAAAATCATCGTTCATGAAGGTGGTGAATCGACACCCCACGAACCATGTTTCATTATTAGAACAAAAGAGGGAAGAGAGGAGAATTGATGGTGAATATACCACTAACAAAATAAAATTATAGTATATAAAATATAATGGAGTTATAATTCCACTTTGTGATAGGTAGGTTAAGAGAGGATAAGAAAAGAAAAGAAATAAAAAAAACAAAAGAGGATTTTACCTCTTGAACTTCTTCTCCTTGAGAACCTTCTTAGGGAAAATGGGTTTGGTCTTTTGTTGAGACCAAAGGATTTTGGAAGTGGGGGGATAGGTTTGTGAGAGTATTGGGTATAATTTGGACAAGATTCAAGTCTTTAGTGGTGCGAGGACAAGGGGTGGTATTTATAGTGGGAGGAGAGGAGTATTTTTGATTATTTTATTCATTTCTTTATTATTTTGGCTCAAGACAATGAATAGTGTTGATTCTTATGACTGAATAGAGTAACTAGTGCATGTAAGTTATAACCAATGATACTTATATTATCCATAAATCATCCATGAATCAATAATTCTGGTACTTATCTTATTTCTTAAATTATCGTATTTGACTATTCATAAAAAAATCAACTATTTTAGAAGAATCCAAAAAATTGACCCCAAAAATTTTTCAACGTGTAGAATTTAAAAATGGAATCATTTTTTTATTTTTTTTTAAATATTATAAATTTATTTTTTAATTAAAATCATCATTTTTTCAAAAAATACTGATTTTAATATTATAACTGATTTTATGAAACTTTGAAAAATTAATTAAAGTCTCATAAAATTATCTTATAATCATAAGAAAAAAAATTAATTTATGAATATATTTTATGAAAATAATTTTTCTTTTAAATAAATATATTAACTATAAAATTGTAAATAAAAATTTACGTTTCACAAAAATACGAAAACTTAATTTATCATTTTTGAAACATTTATTTACTTATTACAAGATATAAATAGATCATATTTTCATTTATAAGATACCCAAATTTTATTTATATTTTCATAGGTGAGGTTACTATTCTATTGGCTGGTTTACAATTCCTAATGGTCATATTACTATTCCAATGGTCAAGTTGCCATTCCATTGGTATATGTTTCTTAATTTATAAGAATAACTCTTATTTAATTCATTATTTATTTAAATTTTTTTATTGTGTTATCTATGTGATTTTATGTTATTTATACTATATTACATAATTATAAGATGGGAATTTCACTTGATAAAATTATGGGTCCTTATAGTTACTTATGATGTACTTTTATGACTATCCTAAATCTAAAAAAATACGTGGTTTGTGTATTAGGAAGGTTAACAATCACCATTATTAGATCAATTAATTTCATGATAGATCATATGTGGTTAGGCAATGGATATGAGATCTATCCTAAACAAGACTTCTGAAATAAAAGAAAATAAAAAGAAATAAGGAGGATACTTTCATTATACTTTCACGACACATCCATGGACCTACCTTAGGCTTTTGGGAGTGTGGAGATGTTACTTTCTAGAGGAGTTTATTTATTAAAATATTTATGATTATCATGCATTATAATTTAGAGTTTACCCTCCTTTTTTAACTTGATATTTTATCATCTATGTACCTACCCTCAACCTTAGAGTCATTTGAACCTTATTTCAAATCTCTCATGATTAATTGTTATATGTTCATTTATAGAGTGGAAATGTTAAAACTGATAAAAGCCTATGGTTAGGAACATTTATTTAGGGTATGAGCATAACACTAGTTTCATTTTACATTGATTGATGATAGAAAATCTAGGGTGGGATAAATTGCAACATGGATATGGATATCTACAGAACAATAAAAAATTACAATTAAAGGATAAAAGAACATGAACAAAGAACTTGACCATGAGGCATGACTGATTTTCCTTATAGGCGTGATTTTGGATGACCGACATTTTCTTCTAGAACTTTGTTATATTTTCATGGTTGTAATGCATGTAGGAGTGAAATAATATATGTAGATTCTCAATTAAAAGAGGGGGGGGGGTTAATTATAAGTTTAAAAACTTTCATTTTTAACCTTAAGGAAAAATTATATTTAGAAAAGTTAAAAAAAGTAAATTCACAAAACTTATTTATTTTTTACTTAAAGGGATAATTGGAAGGGATCAGGTCTAATTATAAAAACCCTAAACTTAATCAAGTTAAACTTAAGAAAAATTAAGCAGATTTATTTTAGGAAAAAATTCTACCTTAAAGTGTATAAAATATTATTTATCAGAGTATTTAAAAGTAAAAGAAAGTATAAAAAAGGTATACTTTCTTTCTTTAACAAAATAAATTGGAAATAAAACTTGAAACAACAATCAAGTAAACAAGTAGAAAATATTTTAACCCAAAGAGTAGGGTATCCAACAAACTTGGATAAAGGTCCCTTGATTTATACTTTCAAGAAAGTATGTTTTACCCACACTAGGGTAAGACCTCGGTAATAATATCAGAGTCTATCTTGATATCCTTGCAAGCCCTCAAAATTTAAGGTAGTCAGAACCTCTGTCTTCCTATCCTCAAAAGCCCTCGATTGTACTCAGCAACTATCAGAGTCTCACAAAGAAAGCTGAACAAGATGTTCATAAAATAAACAAGGCACGAGAGTCCTTATCTCTCTAGAAATCATTTCAGAGCATGTAATCTCTAGGATCTTGGAATGATATTTGGATTATGAGCTCATTCGAATGATATCCTATTTATAGGAAAAACTTCAATGGTCGGATCCCTCCTCTAATAGTCATATTTTTCCTTGAATCTCGAAGAGTCCTATAAACGTGTCACTCAACCAACAGTTAGTTAGAAACAAATTGTACGACACCATTTTATGTAGAAAAATATTATCATGCTTAATAATCAATAATATGTAAGGAAAATAAAGTAGCTTAACCAAATCTAAATAATCGGTGTCTAAGGAAAAATTGAAAATGAAATCTAGATATACAAACAATCATATTCTAGAAAGATTGATATTCAGATTCTGTTTTTCTAAGAAATTGGAGTCTGAATTTTATAGATTTCAAAGTTTGTATTCTGATGAATTCAGATTCCAAATTCTGATGAATTCGGTGTCTGGATTTTGAGGAATTCAAAGTCTGTATTCTGATGAATTTGGAGCTGTAATTCTGAGGAATTCAGAGTCTGAATTCTAAGGAATTTGGAGTCTAAATTCTGATTAATTTGGAGTTTTAATTTTGAGGAATTTTGATTATGAATTCTGAAGAATTTGGAGTCTTAATTCTAAGTAATTCACAGTCTAAATTCTGAGGAATTCAAAGTTTGAATTTCAGTGAATTTGGAGTCTTAATTTTAGAGAATTCACAGTATGAATTTTAGAGAATTCAGATTCTAAAAATAGTGAATTAGGATTCTAAAAATAGTAAGACTTGGTAGCTTAAGTAACTTTAAGATTCTGAGGTTTTGATAAGGATCTAAATTTATGACTTAGTAAAAAAAATGGTTAGACTTAGTTATAAGAAAACATTGAATAAGGTCATTGAAAAAAAAGTTAAGGATAAAACTTTTCTTAGAGAAAATAAATTTTCCTTAAGGAAATAATTATTAGAGAAAGATAATTTTCCTTAAGAAGATGTGTTTGTGATTTTCAAAACATATAAGAATGGAAAAGTCATAAGGAAACCTTATTGAATAAAAAATCTCCCCCTTTTTTGAAAGCACAAAAAACCTTTCGAAAAAGAATATAAGGAATAAGGATTTTTCTTTTAGTACTTTAAAATAAATACTTATCTCCTTTTACTTATTACTTATGATGAATACGATTAACCCCCCTTAGGTTTTGAAATTTCTAAGGATCGTATTATTGTCTTTTGTAGATAATTTACTTTTTCTTGATTGATAAAATCTTCTTTAAGTAGACTCCCACTTACTTAATCTCCCCTTACTTAGTCTCCCATTACATAGGGAATTATATTCTTTATATACTTAGTCTTATTTTGATCATTATTTTCTCCCCCTTGGTGATTTTAAAAAAGGAATAGAGGGAATGAAAAAAAATTACCTAGAAGGTTAGTGATATTCAAGACAAAATAACTAAAGGATATAAATTTTTTAATTATGATAGGAAAAAATTGTTATAGGGTAAATATACAACAAAAGATCAAATTGATAGAAAAACCATTCATCCTTATTTTCTTTTGGCATGAGATTTCTCAGCATTTCCTTTAACTTATTGATCTCTTTATGACCATCCTCAAAACACTTGAGAAACTGATCCTGCTCCTGATTCTTCTTTTACAAAGCCTTGATTTTTTCTTCTTGGGAATTTAAAATTTCTACCTAAGATTGTACTAACTCTTCTTACTATTTGAAATTTTCTTCGAACTCTATCCTGAGTTCCCTTTCTCTATTTAAATTTAGAGAAAACTATTTCAACTTACCATTCAAATATTTATCCTCTTGCATCCGGGACACTTTCTCTTGATTGAACTTTTTAGAAAGATTTGAAATTTGTTTTTTCACAGTATCATCAGACTGATCAAAAGAAACTTTTAACAATTAACAGAAATCATCTAAAATATTCAGATATGATATTATTGATTTTGACCATTTTGTAATTTCCTTACATGATATCCTATGAGAATGAAATCCAATATGAAAGGTTTTGAAATCTACCTCAAGCTCGATAAAAATTTCCATGAGCATGCTTAAGGAATCTGACTTCTGATTGACATAATGTTGAAGCAACTGACACCTTAAATTAATATTAGAAATCAAAGTTATTGTGTTCACTAACTTCTTTAAGGTTTGAAAAATGAAATCTTGTCCTAAGGAGGATGAAGATTCAGAATCTTATTCCCTTACCGATGAGGATACTTTTTATAGCTCTTCATCTTTCCTCTTGGATTATCCAACAACATCCTTCTTTGATTTTATGACCAAAACCTTTTTAGGTGTATCAACAACCACCTTTTTTTATTTATCAACTTTAGAAATAAGCTTCTCAGCCCTCGAAGACTCATGTTCACTATCATAGAGTTGGACTATCTTATCTTCATTAACCTATTATTTCTTAGCATCTTTCTTAATATCATCTGGATGAATGAAATCATGGTTTCTACTCTCATCATCAGTAGGGTTTTCAACCTCATATTTTCTATAATTATATTTTCCTAGAGATATTATTTTGGTCGACTCAACTTGGGAAGTTCAGATTGATAGATTATCTAAAAGACTTACCTTCTCATGCTATTCTTCCAGTTACTTAATCACATCATAAATTTTACCTTCTTCATCTTCTTGTTCTTATTCTTCTTCAACTTTCTGAATTATCTATTCTTCTATAATAGGTTACAGAATTGGAATTTTCTTTCTTAGAGTTTCTAAAGGAACTATTTCTTGGAGGAAGGATTCTGGTACCTGAATCTTTTTAGATGCTATCTCAGTATTGTTAAGAAGATCTTGAACAATCTCTGCTCCTGACATTTTCTTCTTCAACTTCTTCTCTTTTTCTTGCCTTTTATGTTATTTAGTAGTTTGTATTTTCAAGGCCTTTTCCTCAACAGGATCTAACCCAAAGCTTGGATATCCTTCCTTCTTCCCTTTCTTCTTCTCCCTCCACTTCACTACCACTTCATCAGAGAAGTTTTTTTCTTTTTTTGTATTTGGTAGAGCTGACTGAGTTTCCAGAACTGAAGATTTTTATTTTGATTCCGGTTCCTTATCTTTTCTCTTATTCTGATATTTCTTGAAATTTTATCCTACTTACCCTTTATTGACTAAAAACTGAACTTCACTCTCAGAAAGATCATAAAATTCTACTAATTTGGAACTGAAACTGACATTCATCCTCCTCAGAGTTTCATCACTCAACAACATGATCTTAAAAGTTCTGGGTTTAGAACTGTAGGGAATTTTAAAGGATTCTAAACAAAGCACTACGATCTTTGAAAAGATCACTGGATACATGATTGTTTGAGACTTGAGAGTTCTATTCTTTATATTGGTGATTGTTAAAAGGATTTAATTCACCAAGTTTACCTTTATAAGGTTAACCAAAAATTCCAATATAAAGATATCACTTTTCTTTAGAGATTCCTTGTCTCCTTTTCTTGGAATAAGAAAACTTTGTACCCACAAGGCTAACATCCTGAAGTTTGTTGAAAGATGGTTGATCTTCAGTGATTTTACTCCCTTGAGTCCAAGGTACTCAATTTTATTTTCCTTCTCAAAGCTTCCTAACTTATGAGGCAATTTGTGATATAAAAAGACTTCCTCACCTATATAAGTATTTATAAGTATATCTTCAGCCATATAGAAAGATAAATGATAGGTTTTCCCATATATTTTGAATGAAAACTTTTTCCTTCCCCATTATACATAAAAATTGACTGTATTATAAAATTCTATGGAAGGTCAGGATAAACCGGATCCTGACTCTTTGGCTTAGCAAAAAAAAAATATCCCATCCATTCAGATTGATATTCTTCATAATCAATGACTTATACTTAGAAAAGAAATTTGGGACAACCAACATTTCCCTATAGATTTTTCAATCCTTGATTTCCTTGTTTAAAGACATCTGATTCTCTAGGGAGAATTCAAATGACATCCATAATGTAAGAAAACTTAGAAAACTGAACGACCAATTTGAAGAGGATAAGAGCTTCAGCGCACAAAGATTTGAAAAACTGATATGGGAGAAGGAATAGGGGGCCTTTATATAGGCTTTGAGGAAATAATTCAAATTTCCAATTTGATCAAATGGTTTAAATAAGACTGATCTGATCTAAAGGTTGAGATGAATTCCAAAGAAGGATTTGGTAGGTTCCAATCTTTTAAGGTTTTAAGGAAAAATCAGATTTAAGGAAAGTGAATCCAATAGATTTTTCTTAAAACAAGATAAAAATACCCACAAGAAAAAAATAAAATTACAAAGATTTAAGTAAAAAAATATACCTTCTGGACTACTTAGAAAGAATTTTTAGTATTGATAAGGTTCTTCTAAAAAAAAGATACTAGACAATTTTATTAAGGAAAATAGATTTTTGATTCTAGAATTTTGGGATCCAAAAAATTTACGAAGAAATAAAAATTTTGGGTTCTGAAAAATTTGATTAAGAAAGAAAAATTTTGGGTTATGAAAAATTCAGTTAAGAGAGAAAAAATTTGGGTTCCAAAAAATTTTATTAAGAAAGAAAAATGTTGTGTTCCAAAAAATTTGATTAAGAAAGAAAAATTTTGGGGAATAAACAAATTTACACCCCAATGAAAAGTAGTTTCTTACTGTAATGATATAGGTTTCAAAAATAATTTAATATGGAAAATTACCTTACAATTATCATTCCTGAATTTTTTTACTGTATTCAAATCTATCGGAGGGTAAATATTTTGTAAAAAAATCAACAAGTTGATCTTGTGTTCTGATAAATTGAAGAATGATATCTCCTTTTAGTGTGTGATCCATAAGAAAGTGATTCCTAATATCTTTGTGTTTTGCACAAGAGTGATGTGAAAGGTTTTTTCTTAGGGAAATGACACTTGTATTATCACACACTATCTATGTTTTAGTAAAACTCATGCCATAGTCTGTGAGTATGTGTTGCATCTACAACACTTGAGCACAACAACTCCAGCTGCTATATATCCATCTTCAGTAGTGGAAAGTTCTACTGAGTGTTGCTTCTTACATGACCAAGAAACTAATGAATATCCTAAGAAATGATAAGTTCCAGATCTACTTTTCCTATCCATTCTATATCCACCAAAATCAGCATCTGAAAAGCTTTTTAAAAAAAAATCATTTCTAGAAGAATTGAAAAGTCCTAAATCCATGGTTCCTTTTAAATAGTGAAAAATTATTTTTACTAATTTTGAATAGGATTCCTTTGGATTAGATTGATATCTTTCACATAATCATACCCAAAACCTTAATTCTAGATGACTAGCTCTTAAGTATAACAAACTTCCTATCATACCTCCAAAATATGTTTAATCTACTGGTTTCTCAACTTCATCAAGAACAAGAGAATTTGAGATACCTATTGGAGTGCTTATACTTTTAGTGTTGTTATATATATACATCTTAATAAGATATTTAATATACTTATGTTGAGATATATAAGTTCCTTATGATTTTTGAGATATTTGAAAACCTAGGAAAAATATTAACTCTTGCATCATACTCATTTCAAACTCATATTTCATAAGATTCACAAACGAATTAGTTAAATATTACTGAGTTGATCCAAATATAATGTCATAAACATATATTTGAACAATCAAAACATTTTTATTATCTTTATTTATAAAAAGAGTTGGATCAGTAGTTCCCTTAACATAATTTTTTTGTAACAAAAATCCTCCAAATCTATCATACCAGGATCTAGGGGCTTGTTTATGTCTATATAAATATTTGGTATGTTTTAAAACATTTTTAGGAGGTTTTGTGTCTTTAAATCCAGGAGGTTTTTCAAAATAAACTTCCTCTTGAACATATCCATTATGGAAATCACACTTCACGTCCATTTGAAAAAGTTTGAAATTAAAGAATTCTGCAAAGGAATGTAAAATGAAAATAGATTCAAGTCTAGCTACTGGAGTGTAGGTTTCTTCATAGTCTATTCCCTCTTGTTGATTATAGACTTTAGTAACTAATATAGCTTTATTTATTACTATGATTCCATTTTCATCACATTTATTTCTGAAGACCCATTTTACTCCAATTATAGATGTTTCCTTAGGTCTTTCAACCAAGGTCCAGAATTTGTTCCTCTCAAATTCATTTAGCTTATCTTGAATGGATTTAATAAAATCATCATCACCTAAAGCTTCATTATCGATTTTTATTTATAATTGTGAAAATAATGCTAGATATTCTACTTCATTTATTAAATAACTTCTAGTCCTTATAGGTTGATTTTCATCACCAATGATACTATCATTGGGATGATTCTTAAGAAATGACTGGTTTGGATTTTGTAAAACCTGTTCATCAACATATGGTAGAAAATATTATGGGGTAAATACTTCAAAAACATTTTCTTGAGTATTTTACTTATTAGAAGAATCTTCTATCAAAGAGTGATAATCAGTTTTTGAAAACACATCATAGGATGTATATTGGGGTTATTTAAAAACAAAAGGATCAATTTTATCAAATTTATAATGAAATGTTTCTTCAAAAATACACATCTTTTTGTTAAAAACTCTATAATCCTTAGAAGTAGTGGAATAACCTAAGAAAATTACTTCATCGGATTTGGGTATGAATTTATATAAGTTATATTTAGTATTCATAATGAATAATTTGCGTCCAAATACTTTGAAGTAAGAAAGTCAAAGCTTTCAACTAGTCCACAATTCATGAGGTGTTTTATTAAGAAAATTTCTGATTAAAACTCAATTTATTGTATAACAAGAAGTACTAACAACTTCAGCCTAAAAATGTTTAGAAATATAATATTCACTCAAAATTGTTCTAGTTATCTCTCTAAGAATTCTATTTTTTCTTTCAACAACACCATTCTGTTGAGGAGTTCTTTGGGATGAGAAGTTATGAGTAATGCCTTTATTTCTACAAAAAGTTTCAAAATAAAATTTTTGAAATTTTCCCCCATGATCACTATGAATAGTTATCGATGGAAGGTTCTTCTCATTTTTAACTTGGGCTCTAAAATTTTAAAAATAAGAAAAATATTTATACTTATTTACTATAAAATAGACCCATGAAAATCTAGTGTAATCATCAACTAAAAAAATGCATAGTATTTGCCTCAAATACTTCCAGTTTGTGTTGGACCAAAGAGATCCATATAAACTAGCTGTAATGCATCAGAAGTTGAGATTTCACTAATAGTTTTAAATATTGACTTATGTTTCTTTCCAAATTAACAAGGATAAAAAACTTTTGAAGAATGAAATCTAAGATATGGTAGATCCCTAATAAGTCTTTTATTTGAGAGTTTTCATAGTTTCCTAATGTTACAATGTCCTATACTTCTATGCCATAACCAAGATTGATCTTTCATTTTACTAAGTCAAGGTAGATCTTGGCTCCTAAGGTATTCTAATTTTAGTGTATAAACATTCTCATGACTATGGGAAAAAAGAATAAACTCTTCCATGGAATTTTGTACTATGCATTTATCATTACTAAAATTGACAAGGTAACCTTCATCACATAATTGTATTATTCTAATGAAGTTGTTCTTAAGACCTTTGAAAAATAAAACATTTGAAATCAAAGTTTTTACAAGAAGAATAATGTTACCTATACCAAATATTTCTCCCTGAGAATTATCTCCTAAAGTTACTTTTCCTCATTTCGTCTTGATAATATTTTCAAAAAAGTTTTTTTACCAGTCATGTGCTGGTAACATCCACTATCCATGTACTATGTATTATTGTTGGTACTTTCTTTATTCTCCTGAAAATAAAAGATTTAGACTTTCGAAATCCAAAATTTTTGGGATATGGAAATTTTAGAAAGTAGAATATTAGGAATCCACATTTTCTAAGAAAA
The DNA here is from genome assembly GCA_963277665.1 of Viscum album. Classification (NCBI taxonomy): domain Eukaryota; kingdom Viridiplantae; phylum Streptophyta; class Magnoliopsida; order Santalales; family Viscaceae; genus Viscum; species Viscum album. Next base: position 2,086,051,567 of record OY728123.1, on the reverse strand, counting down.
ATAAGCTTTATGAAAACATAAATATTGGATTTTATTTAAAGAAAAATTTCTCTCCCAATTTCCACCACATTGACACTTAGTTAATGAGGGAGTACTTTGGGGAAAAAATAGTTATTATGGCTAAAAATAGGTTTTGATTGAGTATAACCAATTCCCGAATTATTCCTTAGAAGATGAATTTGAGAATACATTTTATCAAATTCTTTTCTCCCTGAAGTAAAATTTGATAAAAGTTTCTTTAAGGATAAAATTTTGGATTTTAGTCTAATGACTAAATTCTTATCCTCAAAGTCATTAGTTTTAGAACTTGATTTATTATCTAAAACATTTTTCTTAAAAATAACACTTTCAAGATCTTTAGAAAGTTTATCCTTATTAGAATTAACTTCCTTAAGGTATTTAGAAACACTTTCAAAATCAAGAATTTTTTGATCAAGATCCATAGAAATATCTGATACTTCTTTTGTTATAACAAATATTCTAGAATTTTCTTTCTCTAACTTCTTTTTTATCTTACAATTTCTATTCTCAAGTAGATTATAAAATCTAGAAACTTATTCAATTGAAGGTAAGGTATTATCTTCTGATGAAGAAGATTCTTCATCTGAGGATTCGTAATATTCTTTATTTTTAAAATTTTTATTTAAAGAAATATTGGTTAATGATTCAATATTGTGTACCTTAGCCATACGACAATGATTTTCAATGGTGTTCTGGATATAAGACCAATATTCTTCTGGCCAGAAGATTCAAATTCTGAGGATTCATCTGAAGAGTCACCACCACTGGCACTCCAAGTGTCATTTTATTTCAAGACTTTCTTAGCCATATATTTGTAATAATTTTTTATATTTCTTTCAGAATTCTTTTCCTTCCTTTATTTTCTCTTAATCATAAGAAAATCAAGTCTGATATATCTACCCCTTTTACATTCATAATAGGTTACTTCAAAATCTTTCTTGTCCTTTATATCTTTCTTCTTATATATTTACTGAAAATATTTCTTTCTCAAAATCTTTTTCATCCTTAGAGAAATATTGGCTAATTCATTCTCAGAATGATCACTGTCACTTGATTTAGATATAACAAAAAATTTCTTAGCTTTAGATCTAGTTACCCTTTCTGGTGTCTTGGATTTAGATATAGCAGTGAAAGATACACTTCCATTACCATTAATCTTTTTTTTGAAATCATCGTCTCTCTTCATCCCTGTTTCATGCTGAAGAAGAGTTTCAAAAAACTCATCAAGTGTAATGTTAGATATTTTTCTATTCTCATCAATAACTATCCTTTTTGATTCCCACTCATTGGGCAAGATATCAATTATCTTATCCATAATAACTTCATCATAAAGACCTTTCTCTCCCATAGATTGAAGACTATTGACAATAGTCATAAATATTTATTGTACTTTTCAAATAGGTTCTCCATAAGAAAATAAGAATCCATGATATTCATCTCTTAACATAGCTCTTATAGTTTCTATCACTTTAGATGTTCCAAAATGTGTAACTTCAAGTTTATTCCAAATGTATTTGCAAGATTAACAAGAAGATATATGATTATATATGTTCCTGGTCATAGAACATAAAAAAGTATCACATACCTTGTAATTTTGTTGATATTTTAATTTCTCTTGGTTGGTGAAGGTTCTGACTTCCTTTTCCAGAATTTTGTAATCTCTAGTGAGCATAACAATGTTGTCCACTCTAGTGTCAATTTAAAAAGTTTTAATCCTATCTATCCAGTACACATAATAATTACCATAAAAAATTAGTGGTGTGGTAAGATTTAAATTGTCTATAGAACCAACATTCATACCTACCATTCTATAAGAAAATAATTTTCCACAAGATTTGTTAATAGTAAAAGTTTATAAACAAAGATAAAATTATTTAAGAAAAACTTTGATAGAAAAATTTAAGAAAGAAAATTGATAACAAGAATAACTTGAGCAAGAAAACTTAAATGTAAGTATAAGTATTCAGAGAACTTCCTCAGATACCAATTGTAGGATCAAAATAATAAATGTAGATTCTCAATTATAAGATGGGGGGGAGTGAATTGTAAGTTTAAAAACTTTCATTTTTAACCTTAAGAAAAAACTATGTTTAACAAAGTTAAACAAGGTAAATTCACAAATCCTCTTTAGTTTTTACTTAAAGGGATAATTTGAATGGCACAGGTCCAATTATAAAACCCTAAACTCAATCAAGTTAAACTTAAGAAAACTTAAATAGATTTATCTTAGGGAAAGATTCTACCTTAAAGCATATAAAATCTCATTTATTAGAGTATGTAAAAGTAAAAGAAAGTATAAGAAATTTATACTTTCTTTATTTAACAAAATATAGCGGAAATAAAACCTGAAACAACAATCAAGTAAAAAAGTAGGAAATATTTTAACCCAAAGAGTAGGGTATCCAACAACTGTGGATAAATGTCTCTTGATTTATAATTTCAATAAAGTAGGTCTTACCCACACCAGGGTAAGCCCTTGATAAGAATATTGGAGACTGTCTTTCTATACCCGCAAGACCTTGAACTTTAAGGTAGTTGGCACCTCTATTTTCCTATCCCCAGAAGTCCTCAATTGTACTCAGTAAAAATCAGAGTCGTATAAAGCAAGATGAACAAGATGTTCATGGTTGAATAAGATTTTCATAAAACACAAAAGGAACAAGATTATTTCTCTCTCTAAAAATCGCTTCACAACATGTAATCTCTAGGATCTTGGAATGATAGATGGATTATGATCTCATTCAAATGAGCTCCTATTTATTGGAAAAACTTCAACGGTCTACTTCCTCCTCCAACGATCATATTTTTCCTTGAATATCGGAGGGACCTTTACACGTGTCAAATTTTTTTTGACACCATTTCATGTAGGAAAATATTTTCATGCTTAAGAATCAATAATATATAATAAAAATAAATTATCTTAACCAAAGATGAATAATCAGTGTCTAAGAAAAAATAGAAGATGGAGTCTAGATATATAAACAATCAGATTCTAGAAATATTGATATTCAGATTCTGTTTTTCTAAGAATTCAGAGTTTGAATTCTATAGATTTCAGAGTTTGAATTTTACTGAATTCGGAGTCTGAATTTCATAGAATTCATATTCATAATTTCATAGAATTCGGAGTCAGAATTTCATAAAATTTAGAGTCTAAATTTCATAGAATTTGGATTCTTAAAACAGAGAATTTGGATTCTGAAAATAGTAAGACTTGGTAGCTTAAGGAAATGTAAGATTCTGAGGTTTTGATAAGGATATGAATTTATGACTTAGTAGAAAAAATGGTTAGAATTTTTTATGAGAAAACATTGAATATGGTCATTGAAAAAAAAGGTAAGTATAAAACTTTTCTTAGAGAAGAAAAATTTTCTTTAAGCAAATAATTCTCAGAGAAAGATAATTTTCCTTAAGAAAATGTGTTTGTGATTTTCAAAACATAGTGGAATGGAAAAGTCATAAGGAAACCTTATTGACTCAACAATGCATGTTTCCTTTTAAAAATTATTTCCTTTGGAGTATTTATTAAGAATATTTTTTCTTGAGGATAAGAAATTGTTTTGGTGTGGGAGGAATTTGATAAGATTAATTCATACATACGATTTGTATTCAATTCATTGATCTTTACACATGTTTTTTACTGTGATTTCTGTTTGTATTTTGTAGGAAATATATGTTTATATTGAAAAGGGGGATTTGAAATTAATGTCTACAATTTCCAACATTTTATGTCGTTAAAACCAGATTATAGTGAAAATCAATTGAAGATATGATAACTGTATTCTAGTTTGTAAAACCAATTCAAGCTATAAAAGTTCCTAAATAAAAAATAACTTATGGTGTAAAATTCAAACTTACACCGTAAAACGCTTGGGGCTCAAAGACCCCACAAATTTAGTTCAATCTATAAAAGGTGTAGATAAAAAAGTCTAGAGGAAAAAAGATATCACTTATAGAATAAATTCCATACTTATGGAATAATAGTGCTAGGTAGAGATAAATAAAAGAAGAATTATGATGTAAAAGCAGTTTACACTGTAAGGTGGTTTGGAATATTTATATTCCAGCGAACATACATTTTTTTTGAGTTTCACCATTTTCATTCAATTTTTTTCCCTAAATTTTCTATCACTTTTATTCTAGGGTGTTACTACTATGATTCCTTTGATGAATTTTTAATTATATTTTTATTCAATATACACCACTTCCTTTCTCATTTAACTTCCATGTGACTATTTATTTCATTCTCTATCCACCGTAGTTTGTTTTCTTATTTTTACTTAACTAAACTACCATATTCCAATTTAATTCTTTGATTATTATATTGATATTATGTCTACTACACTTTTGTTAATTATCTTCATACTCAATTTATTTTTTTCCATGTGTAGATTAACCGATTAGGGTTAGGGATCAAGATCAGGGGTAACTATTCTTAAATGAATAATTAAATTAAAACTTGGGTAATTTATTAGATAAGGAATTAGGTTGATAATTAAATCATATTTCATTCCATTATATGATATATAACAAGATATTACAAGGAAAATACCAAAACCTAATTTTAATGAACCAAACTAGGACCAATAGTTTGTTTAATTTTCTACCTTTTTAGTTTCACCTAATTTATTTAGGACCACAAACACCTCTAGAACAAAGAGTGGTTGTCAGTTTAGATAGATTTATTTTTGTTGAACGAACCCAACTTAGTGATTCTTGAGTGGCTATGCAGTTTAAGCCAATAGAAATTCCCCTATTAGATTTAGGTATTCACTCCGTGTAGGATCCCCAAAATTTATCTCGAAACCTTCTTCTATGAACTGATGTTTGAATCAATATTCTTAGTTTAAAACCCAACCTCTTAGATTCACATGAGAAATCCACTTCTTGAATCCAATTTATAGGTCATAGCCCATTTCCATCTCTTCCTTATGGGTTCGACCCCATACTCTCATTATTTTCTGTACCTTTACAATAATTATAGTTGGGTTAATATAAATTTATAATATGATCATGTCTGTGGAAAATCAACAATGCTGCATGGGTCAGTCACATGCTAATGGTAGTAGGGAATTTCCATGAAATGGATTATTATTCCTTTAAAATGGTTATTTAGGCCATTGTCTAAGATTTAAAATGTCATCCATGGTTATCTTAATTGTTTTAAAGGCTAGTTTCTTGTACTTGAGTTCACACAGTGTCATCTATGGATGTTTTCGGTGAGCTAATGGTGGTTCGGTGATTTATAAGCGACGATGGTGGCAATGCCGACATTAGGGAAATATTTGAGAATAGGCACACAATCATGGATACAGAATGGTAAAAATTTTATTAAGTTAAACAATTATACTTATAAAATCTATCCCACATCAATTGTTTTTTAGGGAGGTTGATTCTGTTTATATGTGGCCTCTCCTTCTTTAGCTCAGGACCCTACTTTGGGATGGGCTCCTCATACACTCACACACCTCAAACAGACCCATTCTTCTGTGAACAGGCCTTGCAGGTACTATGTGATCTCTAAAACACCCACATGGTCCCTCCCCTATAGCTTGGTTGGATACTTATAGGGCTTGCAAAGTGACAAGATTTTGGGTTTGAGGTTTTTTCAAGGTGTTGGCCAATGTTTTACTTAAAAAATGTTAAACACTCTGTAAAAATTTAACCAAAATTTCATAAGCACAAAAAATAAAATTCTCATTTATTTTTATTCATATTAATTATACAATTGAAAATTTTCCATAATTTAATAAAATAAGAAATTAATTGGGTAAAAAAATTATAAAACATTAAAATTAAGTATTAGAAATAATTTTTTCGACCAAAAATATGGGAATAAAATACCACCACACATGAAATAATTCTTGTCCTCAAGTATTGAATCTCAAAATATAATCTCATAGGGAACCCATTACACCAATATTTAATTCAAAGTAATAAAATAAAATTATTTTTAATGGGAAAATAAAACTTTCAAGAATCACACATAATATTAATCAAAATTTACAAATTTCAAATAAATCAATCATCCCAAGTATATTATTTTCTCCCATTGTAAATTTGATGGATCTTCTCCTTTATTATAGTAAAGATTTTTAATTTTTTATTTGTTAAGAACTCCTAGTTGTTACTTACCACATAAATAATTATTTTCTCTCATCACTCAAAGTAAAAAAAAATTAGTAGAGTTATGCTCATACCATGAGTACATGATCCTCTTATAGGATTGAAAAGGACTTACATTCTTCACCCCATAAAGGCAAGAATCATAAATTATCATGATGAATTTAATTAAGGTTCTAATGACTCCGAGTCTTTGGGTTGATGGGTAATTATTCTTAAAACATTAAGGATCAAAGAGACATTTTATCACTAAATCACAATTGATGATAATTAAAAGTAAAGTGTATTGAAATATCCCCTTTAAAATGATAACACTCACTTATTAGGATCAATGTAAATGTCCTAAATAATGAAAGAATATTGAATGATATAAACCCTATTTTTTTATATTTTATTATTATTTAGACTAATTTTAAAGATTTATTTTCTATAATCTATACTTGGAATGAATCTCACATCCACCACCTAACCCCATATGATAAAAATACCTGGTCTGAAAATGGTGATTTTTTATTCTCTCAATTAAAAACTAATTCCTTTTTTCCCTTTTTACAAATGGGGTAGCAATGAAATAAAATAAATTAGTATGAACCTTTCCTATTAACTAAAAGAGAACCCCAAACTTATTCCTTTCAATATAATGCATCCCTTTATCCATCATGACTTCCCTCATCCCCACACTTCAACTTTAAAATTTCAATAATAATACATAGAGTAGGGTATAAAAGGGAAATATTTTCTTGTAACAAGGATCACTCTTAATAACGTCATCTATTTTTCCTTCATGATAATCAAGGATTAATATAAATGGTGGTCTCAAGAATAAGTTATAAAAAAATAAAAGTTCCTCAATGATATTAAATGTAAATATTTAAAATCCTAGATTTTACAAGTTCTAATGAAAGTTATAGTTAATGTAATACCATAAGTTCTCTTAAGAAATATTTTCAAGATATAAATAGAAAGATTTAGGTCTATAAATCTATTCAATAATAAGAAAAATATTAAATTATACAATCAATCATGAAATGAAATAACAATAAAAAATCAATCAATATGAATTTTAGAAATTCAAAGTATGGAATGGAAGGGAAATTGTATCCACATGAATCAAAAAATTCTATCAAATCATGATTAATTAGATTCCATCCTATTTTCATCTCCAATAATCCAAAGCCCCAATTTACTCATTCAATTTCATCAACTTAGAGTTCTAAAACATGACACCATAGGATTCTTAATCCATTTATATCTCCAAGACTGTTCATGTAAAGTAAAAAACTAAGTGTGGGTATGAAATTATTCTTCAAATCTTAGAAAAGAATTATAAAAAACAAATATAGATAGTTAAAAGATAAATAATGTATAATTGAACTCCATTTTCCACATGAATCACTTTCCTCTCTCTTCTTCAAGCTTCTTGAGGGGCTAACTTATGCCATAATAATCTTAGAGTTACAAAATAAGACCAATCATAAAAGAAAAAGGTCCATTGAAATGTAAAATAAAAAATAATGAGAGGGATTGTGCTATATCATACTATATTCCTAAAACCAATTCCTAATAAAGAAATTGAAAACTAAAGTACAAGAAATAATACCAAATAAAATAAGGATAAATATTTGTTTGAACCCCCATGTGGGAAATGGGTTTTGAATTCCCTTGAATAAAAATACCATCTATTATACATAGTTTTGTGGTGGGAGAAGTTTCTTTGATTTTAAAAATCAACACTTCTTCCTCCTATCATACATTCATTCCTTTTTGTTGTTGAGGACCACATGGATTGAGTGCACCACATCCATTACCTTGGAAATGAGATACAACTTTCATGGTGGGGGAAGGATAAATAATGGGACCTCTTTCATTTTGGTTGCTTATTTCACAAATTCTTCTTCATGCTCCATTGGTTTATCAAGATATTCTATATAAAAGGAATAATTAAAGGGAAATTATTAGTGTAAAATTATTTGAAAAAAATAAAAACACGATGAATTAAAATCAAATTCTATCCCTTTAATGTAAATGTCTTATATATATGTTTCCTTAGGAAAAGTCACTTGGATCTCCTTAAGTAATTCCTCCAATAAATTTTTGAAATGTTTGGATATCTCTATGTGTTCCTCATTAGGTGAATTGTATTTCTCATCATCATACTCCAAATAAAAATAATAGTTGTTTGTATATAAAAATTCCAAAAATGAGAGGCGACACTCAATTTAGTTTCAATAAAAATAGATGTAAATAAGTTCAAGATAATATCAACTCTCTGTGTTGTTTTGACGTCAATTTATTCTTCATTAGAAAAACACACTTGGAGTTGAGTGGAAATAAATAATGGTAGGTAGTTAGGAACCTCCGTTATTTCTTCAAATTACACCACTTGAGCAGTTTCTTCTTCCAAAGATAGAGAGATATACAATGGTAAATGTTCTTTTTTTAGAGATATAAGAATCTTTTTTCATTTCTATACTTTCATTTTCACTCCTAAATCCATCAAAATCTTGTTGATTTCCCATATGTCTATTAGTAGAAAAATATTCATCATGAATCTCCTCCAACAATGGTTTAGATAGGTGGAATGGATTTTCAATTATTTCCTTCTTATCCTCCTTAGGTTCTTATACTTGAAAGATTATTGGGGATACTTCTTCCATCACTTGTTCTTATTACTTTGGTAGAGGCTCTTAATATCTAATGAGATATACATTTAACCATTCCATTTTCCCACAAGGCTTTTTATGTATTCTCTAAGTCTTTTCACATAAGATTATTTATCATTGCAAACCATTTATTCTTATTGTTTAACCTGTGAGTAATTAATCCATGAAAAATAATCATAATTTGGAAAGATTATGAAAAATATTTTTATATATTTTTTTTATAAAATAATGAAATAAATTTACAAAGTGTGAAAACATAATGATAAAAACACTGCTTGGCTACCCAAAAATGATGCTCAGTTTTGAAACTCCTATAATAGGATAGTGAAAAAGATATAACTATTTTTATAGTGTAGTATAGTGTATGAGAAGGGCTATCTCTCTTGAGGATATTTGTAGTTGATCAAACACTATTCCTAATTCACTTATTATAGTTTTTGTATTTTCTTATTTTATGAAAGAAATGAAATTTGGTTTTTATTTTATTATGGAATAAGAAACTAAAACTAAACATGCATATGAAATGAAAATAGAATGAATGTAGGTTAGATAAAATGGAAATTATCCCAATAGAGTCATCCAGAGAGAAGCTTCATTTTATTACTTTATATTCACTTAATGAACACACTCCATTGCAAGTGAAAACATATTCTTCTACCACAATTTTGAATATATAGTGCACTCAATGATCACCCAATACATTACACATCCGCCTCCTAAACCGAGGGATAATGGATATAGAAGAATAATCTAATAACTGTAGTGAGGATTACACCCACCACATATCATCCTTAGATTAAACTAAAGAAAATATAAATCATAGACTCGAGTTCAAACACTAGATTACTACCCTAATATATTCATCAGGTTAGTTACTCATCATCTGAGTATAATATATCACAATGGAGAGAGATATATAGAGATATAGAGAGAGGGATAAAAGATATAAATGAATAACACTTGAATTAAAATATTCACATGAGGTTACATGAAAAAGAAATAAAACCAAAAAATATAGTATAAACTTAAAAAACAGCCTCTTATACTTTCTGGTTCTTGATTTACCTCCTCTTAAAAGTAGCGTGCACTCATATATATATATATGTAGAATAAATCTTCCAATGTCTGGTCTTTGAGTTAAAAAATTAAATTATAAAAATTTTCTCTCTTGAATCGGTAAAAGTCTTCTATTTTTCAATTATTAAATTTTTTATCCACCTTTTGAAACTTACTTAATCAATTTTAGAACAAACCTAAAAATATATTTCACTTCATGTGTATTGGAGAGTGGCATCTCGAACCATTATTTTTATTTTTAAACAAAAACCACACCACATGCTCACTTTTTTGGCCATTTTCTTAGACCTTTGAAACTCATATTTCTATTTGTGGGGGACACTCCCATTTTGTGAGTCTTTGGTCAGCAGTATCCTCTTCCAAGGTTGGTAGCCAACCTAGCCGAAAACAAAGACTCATAGCATCCTTCTTTGAAGAAACCTACTACAGGAGGAGAGTTCTCAAGGGGTTGATGAATTACCCCATACCAACTAGGTTTTGGTTCATCTATTTAACGAGATTGAATCCCTTTATTTGTAATATGTGGTGTGTGTATTTGTGTGATCCTCCATGATTATCCAGAGAGAGTGATAATAGAGAAGTACCTCCTTTCTCCTGTAACAGCCCAAGCTTCTACGGTACGCTTCTCTTTGAATAATGTGATAGCGTGTGTTGTACGCAACACCGAGTTCTAACACACCTTAACCAATCAAACTAGCCGTTATGAATAGTAATACCTACTTTTTGAAATTATATATATTTTATATTTCAAAATGGACTACATTTTTGGATTCGGAATATCGAATTTATCCTAAGGTGAAATTTTGGTACATTTTGGATAACATTCATATTTTGATGAATAGTGAAAATTACTAAATTTTAATTAAAAACAACTTTTTTAATCAAAATAATTAATAGTGATAAATTATGAATTTGAGTGGTTTTAAAGTATATTTAGAATATATTTTTACCATTTAATATAATTTTGGTCATTGGACATAATTTTACAATTAAACCGAACATAAACAAGTGTCAATCTTTTGATAGTTATTATCTCTTAAAAACACGCTTTTTGTTTTGACAGCGGGAATTAATTTTAAATTAATTTCTGACACTTCTGTGTTTTGAATTTAGGAAAATGGATTCCATATTTGGAATCAGGATGTTCAAATTGTGTAAATAGGTAACTTTTATTTTTAGACATTTTGAATAATTACTGCGGTAAATATTTTATTTACCATGGTTAAGGGTAAATCCGGTAAATAAGGGTTACAAAATAATATTATAATAATACTAAATTACCCTAAAACGTGTCTTAAACCTATTGGTTGATACATGGTCGACCATGGGCATCTTTGGGTCGATTTTGGGACCCCATGGATCAACTTGTAAGTGATAATGACACTTTATTTTAATTAAGTTAAAATGAATACAAAAATGACACAAGCATATATCGTTTAACAAAACAATTGTTACATAGGGTTATATATGTTGGATTTTAGATTATAAATATTAATTAGAAAGATAAAAATATTTCCTACATAATTATATTTTATTTATAATTTTTAGACATTAAATAATTTATTTTATTTATGACACAATGATGATGCAATAATTACTATAATAGTGAAAAATTAAAATAATTGATATTATAAATACCCAAATAAATATAATATGAAACTTTTAATGAATTAAACTAATTTTCTAGGATAATATGATATATTAGGATTGATTTAATTGACTTTTTTGGAAGTAATCAATCTGTTATGAGTTTCACAAAAATCAACTATTGAATAGTGTCAAAATTGACATAAAAGAGTTCTTAAAAAAAATATTATATTATTAATTGATATTAAATTCCTAAAAATCTAAGGTTCGGACAAGAGACTTATATCATGACAGGTTCATAATTAATGGACCACTTTGGGGTCTCTTAGATGTATATAGTAAGTTTATTAACCATATTATATAAAAATACAAAGAGACATTGTAAAAGTGAAACTAATTAACTTAGAGTTAATACTTAAATATAAGGTTAATATAAGTACCCAAACCTGTCTAAATTCTATTGGTTGAGTGGTTTTAGACCTATATCCACCTTAAACTTTGAATAATCAACTTTGGATCCATTAGAAACCGAATATGAATTTATTATAAATTAATATTTCTAGCTTTTCCAAAGGTGCCTCTCACCCCTCTTATAAAAGGGCACTCCTACTTCTCATTTCTTCACACCTTAAAAGCCTTTTGGTTCGGCCAAACTCTACCCAAATACTCTCCCAACATCCCTCAATACAACCTAGAGGCCTTAGTTTGATCAGAAAGCCAACCTAAGGAGCCCTTTTGATCAAATCAAAAGGAAGAACCCGAAGAAGAGGTAATGTTTTCACCACCCCTTTTCAAGTTCCTTTCTTCTTCCACTTCTTCTTTATTTGTTCTTACCATTCTAAAATAATAACTCCAGTATCTCACATATACTGCGATTTTATTATAAATATGGTACAACCATATTCAGTATTCTATCCACCCTTTGAATAACATGTCACCATACGTGCGTACGTACGGCTTACCGTCTCCACGTCGTGGTGTAATTGTTATTCAATATATTATTATTTGGATGGGTATAATAATGATGTGTAACTCATGTAAATAATAAATATAACATGTTAATGATTCTGTATATATGATATACCATCCATTTATATATTATTTTAATATCAAAAGAATGATATTGTCGCTCGTGCGTACGTACGGACTACCGTCTCCACGAACGCGATGAGATTCATTCTCCATCGTATCCATTCAAGTATAATTATCATTTGATGATTTAAAAATGATGTTTAAGGACTTGATATCATTATGGATATGAATAAGATACAACAAAAATGTCTTATGTAACAAAACATATAAAAGAAAATGAGTAAGTTAACACCCGAAACGACGATAATTCTAAGATATTATTAACAAATCAATGTTAAAAGATCATATATGATATCATATTAATATATATGATTCTTTTATAATTTAATAACAATTATTTCACCATTATACAGGAGGTTAACCTACCCCAACCAAGGAAAAGTACAAGGTAAGGGTTATTTCACAATCTCTTCATTATCCGAGGTTGTTTATACGTAATAATCTACTAGGTTCTCTTTATCATCCACATCCATGTTTCTTAAAAATGTATTTCAAAACATTTTTACTATTTACTAGAATATGAGTTAAAGTCATTTATACCCTTTTTGACTTTTATAAGTGGTTTATAAAGGAATCTTTCGGTCGTTTTCAAAACAAGGTCCTTTTTAACCTTTTCGACAGAATTACAGTAAGAATGTTTTTTTAACTTATACGGCGGGTGCGGATATTTTCCACCGTTATAAAATCTTCAAAGATTCCCTTAAAAGCTTAGAAGAATATTTTCAAAGAAAATGTTTTATTTTATATGGATCTTAAATGATTTCAAAATAAAAGGAGATATTTCTTTAAAAAGAATTTTGATTTCATCTATGTCAACATCCTTTGATGGATTTTAAGATTATTTGAAGTTGATTTATTATGGTACAAAACTTCTATATTGTATTGAAGGTTTTGTGATATGTTTGACTGTGGATGTACTATTTTTATACCATTAATAGTTTATGGTGAAAGTATTGACATTTCGTATGCTAGTTTTAATACGAATGTTTATGTTATGTTTAAACCTTTTCATATGGGAATGCATTGGACTTAATATGTGACGGGTGGAGCCCGCTATAGCTCCTCGATGCATCGGTAGGTCTCATGAGACAAACTAGTGTCTTGGCACAAGGCCTTGGGAAAATCTTATTTGTAGTCTTGGCACGAGGCTTTGGCTATGTGGTTATGATAGTCTGGCATTATGCATTCCAACATTATGAAAGTGGTTATTGATTTTGCATGTGATTATTCGATTAGTAGAATATCCATGTGAATAAGTAAATGGAATTATTTCATTTTATTTATGACATACTATGTTTAATGTTCATGTTTGAAAGGCTTTTGTTTTAGTTATACATTGCCTTAAATGTTTATTCTTATTTATGAAAGTTTCCGCTATATTGTTATCCTTACAGGGCATTTGAGCTCACCCCTTTTCTATGTTTTATTTTTCCCAGGAAGTGAAGAAGTAAATTATGAATGACCTGCAGGGATATTATGTGGGGATATGAGTGTGGATTATGGAGACATTATGTTGTTGTAGTAGTTTTTCATTTTATGATGTAATGTAAAACTTATGAATATATCTAGTGTTTCCAAGGCTACTAAACCAATCGGTCTTTCGAGATTTGATATTTCTTGTGATCATGCCAATGTTATGTAATAATGCACCGACTCTGGGTAACTAGGGTCGGGGCGTTACAGTTGGTATCAGAGGAAGTTTAGTACAAACCTTGGAAACTAGATTTAGATAAACTCTGATTAGAGCACGTAGACCTAAGATGAACTTTGAGGATTAGTATAGAAGAACTTCCTAGAATTTTGGTATTGTAGAGATTTTGTGAGTTTTCCGAGCAATACATACCTGTCTGGATACGAGCAGGTAGAGGCGGCTCTGGCACAGATGTACCTAGGGGTAAAACCCGAAAACACCGCTTTGAGCTAGACTCGAACGGGAACTGGTGCACGACAACGGGCCTTGCTGCACTCTTGGTTACGACACTCCCGAGGGATATGCTTAGGATAACTCTCATTTTCTTTACAAATAATTTTGAAGGGATTATGAGTATATACTTCCTCAAAGAAAACATTCTTATGATTATGGATTATATCCATAAATAGTTCAATTTATGTTAAGTGTTTTATAAGTATGAGATTATGTATTTTGATTCATAAACTAATCTAGTTTATGCCATTGTTTAGAAATGGAACCTAGTGGAAGAAATGGAAACCGTATCAATGCACGCACTCCATGTAGGGATTTCCCTCTTGCTCATGATAATTATAGTGGATCTGGTGATGCAACTGAAGCCGATCAGCTAATCACCATACTGGGACAACTTACTCGGGTTATGAATAATAACCTTACCCGTATGGAGCACCCTGATCCGCAGCGTGAAGGATCAATGTTAGATCGATTCATGAGGCAACAACCACCAACGTTCAATGGGAGTACAAATCCCTTATTAGCTGAGCAATGGATATTTTCCCTAGAGAAAATATTTCAGGCTTTGGGGAGCAGTGAAAGGGAAAAAGTTATCATGGCAGTTTACCGCCTCACTGGAGATGCTGATCAATGGTGGTCATTAATTCAAAATACGAAGGAAGATGATGAAGTATCAAATATGGAATGGAGGGAGTTCAAAGATCTGTTTTTAGAAAAATACTTTCCTCGCGACCATCGAGCAGATATGGAAAGACAATTTCTAAGTCTGAGACAGAAGGAGGATGAGAATGTCACAAAGTATGAGGCTAACTTTACAAGGTTAGCAAGGTACGCTGGTGATTATATACATAACCAAAGAAGTAAGATTGATTGTTTCTTTGATGGGTTAAAACCATTTCTCCGTCGAGTATTAGTCTCACAATCCTTTTCGTCGTACGAAGACATTGTCTCATGTGCTATCAAGACCGAAAAGGAATTCTCTAAGTCTTATGACTTTAAAGAAAAGAAAGATAAGAAGAGGCCTGCTGATCAATTTGGGAATGGAAATAAGGGGAAGAAAGGAAAGGTTGAATATCCATCCTGTGGTAAATGTGGGAAGAAACACCCCGGTGCTTGCTTGAAGGGAATGAGAGTCTGTTACAAGTGTGGTGAAAAAGGCCACCAAGCTCGTGATTGAAAAGGGAATAAGGAAGCCACCAACGTTCAGTGCTACAATTGCAGGGAGATGGGACATTATGCGAATGAATGTCCTAAGCATCAGGAGAACTTACCTCAGAAAAGGCCAAGGGATCAAGGCCAGGCTTATGCTATCACTACTGCAGAGGTAGAAGCTCCAAAAGACGTGGTGGAAGGTAATTTAATGGTTTCCTCAAGTTTAGAAAATGCATTATTTGAATCTGGATCGTCGCATTGTTTCATATCTTCCCAGTTTGCTAAGAAAATTAGATATTTCCAATTTGATTTAATAAGGGAGTTGTCAGTTAAAACTCCTAAGGGAAGTATCATTGCAACAAAGTTTTGTGAATCAGTCCCCATTAGAGCACATAAATTTTCTTTATCTGCTGATCTCATCGTCATACCTATGATTGAGTTTGATATAATCCTCGGTATGGACTGGCTTTCGTACTATGATGTGAAGATTTATTGTAAGAAGAAAGAGGTTACGATTCTTGATGATAATGATAAGGAACACCTTATCTTTAGAGCAGAATCGTCACCACCTAATTCTTATTTAGATCCACCCTCAATAGCTCAACTAAATTCAATTATTGGGGAGGAAGAGAATGAAATAACTGCGGGTGAGGAAAGGAATGTTCAAATAGAGGATGTACCTGTTGTGAAATAATTTGTAGATGTATTTCCGGAATATTTACCTGGACATCCTCCAGAACGAGAAGTTGAGTTTTCCATTGATTTAATTCCTGGATCAAGGCCTATATCGAAGACCCCTTACAGAATGGCTACTGTAGAGTTAGTCGAACTAAAGAAACAACTAGAGGAATTGAGTAATAAAGGATTTATTCGCCCTAGTGTTTCTCCATGGGGAGCCCCTGTTCTTTTTGTTAAAAAGAAAGATGGATCTATGAGGTTATGTATCGACTACAGGGAGATCAATGCTATAACGATAAAGAACAAGTATCCCCTACCTCGCATTGATGATTTATTTGACCAACTGCATGGAGCTCAATACTTTTCAAAGATTGACCTTCGATCTGGATACCATCATTTGTGTGTGAAGAAAGAAGACATTCCGGAGACAGTATTTCGAACCAGGTACGGGCATTACGAGTTTACTGTAATGCCGTTTGGATTGACTAATGCACCCTCTATATTCATGGATCTGATGAATAGAGTTTTCAAGGAGTATCTCGATGAATTTGTGGTGGTATTTATTGATGATATCTTGGTATACTCCAAAACCTACGAAGATCATGAAAATCACTTGCGCATTATCTTGAAGACTCTGAGGAGGCATGAATTATATGGGAAGTTTAGCAAGTGTGAATTCTGGCTTCAGGAGATTTCTTTTCTTGGCCATATTGTCTCTAAAGATGGAATCTCTGTTGATCCTTCTAAGACCAAGGCAATCCAAGAATGTCCAGCACCTACGAGTATAACTGAGGTACACAGTTTTATTGGTTTGGCAGGTTATTATCGACGTTTCGTCCAGAATTTTGCCCGATTGGCTAACCCATTAACGAAGCTCACACGTAAAGGGGTTAAATTTGTTTGGACAAAAGAGTGTGAAGAATGTTTTGAATAACTGAAGAAAATATTAGTCAATGCTCCTATATTGACTCTACCATCGGGGAATGATGGGTTCGTTATTTATAGTGATGCATCGAAGAAAGGACTTGGTTGTGTCCTTATGCAGAATGATAGAGTTATTGCCTATGCATCACGACAGTTGAAAATTCATGAACAAAACTATCCTACTCATGATCTCGAGTTAGCAGCTGTGATCTTTGCTTTGAAGATATGGAGGCACTACCTCTATGGTGAAAAATGTGAGATTTATACTGATCACAAGAGTTTGAAGTATATTTTCTCACAAAAAGAACTCAACATGAGGCAAAGGAGATGGCTTGAATTACTCAAGGATTATGATTGCACGATACACTACCACCCGGGGAAAACAAACAAGGTGGAAGATTCTTTGAGTAGAAAAGACCATGGAGTTTTGAACATTATGAGAATTGAAAGGGATCCAATTTTCATGGATCTAGTGAAGATGGACATGGGAATAACCAGGGAAGGTGAAACATCATTTCTTTTTCAAATGGTTTCCAAACCATCTTTAATAGAAAGGATTAAGAGTACTCAGACCGATGATGAAGAATTTCAAAAGAATATTAAAGCTGTGAATGATGGGAGATTGAGAGACTTTGTGTATGAAGATGGAATTTTGAAATTCGGGAAGAGACTTTGTGTTCCCGATTTACCTGATCTAAAAAGGGAATTGCTGGATGATGCTCATAGTTCCAATTTCTCTATACACCCTGGGAGAACCAAAATGTATAGAGATTTGAAGGAACATTTTTGGTGGGACAACATGAAGAGGGAGATTGCTGATTTTGTGTCAAGATGTATGGTTTGTCAACAAGTGAAAGCTAGAAGGCAACAGCCTGGAGGAGTCATGCAACCTCTTCCCATACCGGGGTGGAAATGGGACAATATTACGATGGACTTTGTCATGGGGATACCAAAGACTCCTAGAAGGAACGATGAAATATGGGTTATTGTTGATCGTCTTACCAAGTCAGCACATTTTCTTGCTATAAGAGAGGATCTACCCCTGGAACGTCTAGCAAGACTATATATTAATGAATTTGTGAGACTTCATGGAGTACCCTTATCAATTGTTTCTGATCGTGATCCCCATTTTACTTCAAGATTTTTGAAAAGTCTTCAGAAATCCCTGGATACTGAACTTTATTTGAGCACTGCTTACCACCCTCAGACAGATGGACAATCAGAACGGACTATTCAGACCTTAGAAGACATGTTGAGATCTTGCTCACTTGACTTTCAGGGTATGTGGGATCAATACTTACTTCTCGTAGAATTTTCCTATAACAATAGCTTCCATTCGAGTATTCAGATGGCACCATATGAAGCGTTATATGGAAAGAGATGTCGTACACCAACCTGTTGGGATGACGTTGGTGAAAGAAAACTTGTAGGCCTAGAACTGGTGGAGGAAACGGTGGAAAAGGTGAAAGTAATCCAAAATCACATCAAAGCAGCTCAAAGTAGGCAGAAGAGCTATACCGATAATCGAAGGAAGGATTTGGAATTTCAAGTCGGTGATCATGTTTTCCTGAAGGTATCTCCGTGGAAGGGAGTCATACGTTTTGGTAAGAAAGGTAAATTGAGTCCCAGGTACATCGGACCTTTCGAAATTATAGAACGAATTGGGGTTGTAGCTTACCGATTGGCAATGCCGCCAAGTCTCTCCAAAGTTCACGATGTGTTCCACGTATCTCTGTTGAGGAAATACATGCCTGATCCAATGCATGTACTCACCTATGAGGAATTAGAACTGGAACCTGATCTGTCTTATTGCGAAGAGCCCATCAGGATTATTGATACGAGAGAACAAGTACTGAGAAACCGGACGACGCATCTGGTAAAAGTTTTGTGGAGAAACCATAAGATGGAAGAGGCAACGTGGGAACCCGAGGAACTTATGATGAAGAACCACCCGAGTCTTTTCATGTGATAAGTATTCTAGAAATTTTTAGGACGAAATTATTTGAAGGAGGGGAGAATGTAACACCCCAAGCTTCTACGGTACGCTTCTCTTTGAATAATGTGATAGCGTGTGTTGTACGCAACACCGAGTTCTAACACACCTTAACCAATCAAACTAGCCGTTATGAATAGTAATACCTACTTTTTGAAATTATATATTTTTTATATTTCAAAATGGACTTCATTTTTGGATTCGGAATATCGAATTTAGCCTAAGGTGAAATTTTGGTACATTTCGGATGACTTTCATATTTTGATGAATAGTGAAAATTACTAAATTTTAATTAAAAACAATTTTTTTAATAAAAATAATTAATAGTGATAAATTATGAATTTGAGTGGTTTTAAAGTATATTTAGAATATATTTTTACCATTTAATATAATTTTGGTCATTGGACATAATTTTACAATTAAACCGAACATAAACAAGTGTCAATCTTTTGATAGTTATTATCTCTTAAAAACACGCTTTTTGTTTTGACAGTGGGAATTAATTTTAAATTAATTTCTGCCACTTCTGTGTTTTGAATTTAGGAAAATGGATTCCATATTTGGAATCAGGATGTTCAAATTGTGTAAATAGGTAACTTTTATTTTTAGACATTTTGAATAATTACCGCGGTAAATATTTTATTTACCATGGTTAAGGGTAAATCCGGTAAATAAGGGTTAAAAAATAATATTATAATAATACTAAATTACCCTAAAACGTGTCTTAACCCTATTGGTTGATACATGGTCGACCATGGGCATCTTTGGGTCGATTTTGGGACCCCATGGATCCACTTGTAAGTGATAATGACACTTTATTTTAATTAAGTTAAAATGAATACAAAAATGACACAAGCATATATCTTTTAGCAAAACAATTGTTACATAGGGTTATGTATGTTGGATTTTAGATTATAAATATTCATTAGAAATATAAAAATATTTCATACATAATGATATTTTATTTATAATTTTTAGACATTAGATAATTTATTTTATTTATGACACAATGATGATGCAGTAATTACTATAATAGTGAAAAATTAAAATAATTGATATTATAAATACCCAAATAAATATAATATGAAACTTTTAATGAATTAAACTAATTTTCTAGGATAATATGATATATTAGTATTGATTTAATTTACCTTTTTCGAAGTAATCAATCTGTTATGAGTTTCACAAAAATCAACTATTGAATAGTGTCAAAATTGACATAAAAGAGTTCTTAAAACAAATATTATATTATTAATTGATATTAAATTCCTAAAAATCTAAGGTTCGGCCAAGAGACTTATATCATGATAGGTGCATCATTAATGGACCACTTGGGGGTCTCTTGGATGTATATAGTAAGTTTATTAACCATATTATATAAAAATAAAAAGAGACATTGTAAAAGTGAAACTAATTAACTTAGAGTTAATACTTAAAGATAAGGTTAATATAAGTACCCAAACCTGTCTAAATTATATTGGTTGAGTGGTTTTCGACCTATCCCCACCTTAAACTTTGAATAATCAACTTTGGATCCATTATAAACCGAATATGAATTTATTATAAATTAATATTTCTAGCTTTTCCAAAGGTGCCCCTCACCCCTCTTATAAAAGGGAACTCCTCCTTATCATTTCTTCACACCTTCAAAGCCTTTTGGTTCGTCCAAACTCTGCCTAAATACTCTCCCAACATCCCTCACTACAACCTAGAGGCCTTAGTTTGATCAGAAAGCCAACCTAAGGAGCCCTTTTGATCAAATCAAAAGGAAGAACCCGAAGAAGAGGTAATGTTTTCACCACCCCTTTTCAAGTTCCTTTCTTCT
The DNA here is from genome assembly GCA_963277665.1 of Viscum album. NCBI lineage: Eukaryota > Viridiplantae > Streptophyta > Magnoliopsida > Santalales > Viscaceae > Viscum > Viscum album. The sequence goes on along the minus strand of OY728123.1, from coordinate 2,086,030,508 downwards.
TCCACTTCTTCTTTCTTTGTTCTTACCATTCTAAAATAATAACTCCAGTATCTCACATATACTGTGATATTATTATAAATATGGTACAACCATATTCAGTATTCTATCCACCCTTTGAATAACATGTCACCATACGTGCGTACGTACGGCTTACCGTCTCCACGTCGTGGTGTAATTGTTATTCAATATATTATTATTTGGATGGGTATAATAATGATGTGTAACTCATGTAAATAATAAATATAACATGTTAATGATTCTGTATATATGATATACCATCCATTTATATATTATTTTAATATCAAAAGAATGATATTGTCGCTCGTGCGTACGTACGGACTACCGTCTCCACGAACGCGATGAGATTCATTCTCCATCGTATCCATTCAAGTATAATTATCATTTGATGATTTAAAAATGATGTTTAAGGAATTGATATCATTCTGGATATGAATAATATACAACAAACATGGCTTATGTAACAAAACATATAAAAGAAAATGAGTAAGTTAACACCCGAAACGACGATAATTCTAAGATATTATTAACAAATCAATGTTAAAAGATCATATATGATATCATATTAATATATATGATTCTTGTATAATTTAATAACAATTATTTCACCATTATACAGGAGGTTAACCTACCCCAACCAAGGAAAAGTACAAGGTAAGGGTTATTTCACAATCTCTTCATTATCCGAGGTTGTTTATACGTAATAATCTACTGGGTTCTCTTTATCATCCACATCCATGTTTCTTAAAAATGTATTTCAAAACATTTTTACTATTTACTAGAATATGAGTTAAAGTCATTTATAACCTTTTTGACTTTTATAAGTGGTTTATAAAGTAATCTTTCGGTCGTTTTCAAAACAAGGTCCTTTTTAACCTTTTCGACAGAATTAAGGTAAGAATGGTTTTTTAACTTATACGGCGGGTGCAGCTATTTTCCGCCGTTATAAAATCTTCAAAGCTTCCCTTACAAGCTTATAAGAATATTTTCAAAGAAAATGTTTTATTTTATATGGATCTTAAATGATTTCAAAATAAAAGGAGATATTTCTTTAAAAAGAATTTTGATTTCATCTATGTCAACATCCTTTGATGGATTTTAAGATTATTTGAAGTTGATTTATTATGGTACAAAACTTCTATATTGTATTGAAGGTTTTGTGATATTTTTGACTGTGGATGTGCTATTTTTATACCATTCATAGTTTATGGTGAAAGTATTGACATTTCGTATGCTAGTTTTAATACGAATGTTTATGTTATGTTTAAACCTTTTCATATGGGAATGCATTGGACTTAATATGTGACGGGTGGAGCCCGCTATAGCTCCTCGATGCATCGGTATATCTCATGAGACAAACTAGTGTCTTGGCACAAGGACTTGGCAAAATCTTATTTGTAGTCTTGGAACGTGGCCTTGGCTATGTGGTTATGATAGTCTGGCATTATGCATTCCAACATTATGAAAGTGGTTATTGATTTTGCATGTGATTATTCGATTAGTAGAATATCCATGTGAATAAGTAAATGGAATTATTTTATTTTATTTATGACATACTATGTTCAAAGTTCATGTTTTAAAGGCTTTTGTTTTAGTTATACATTGCCTTAAATGTTTATTCTTATTTATGAAAGTTTCCGCTATATTGTTATCCTTACTGGGCATTTGAGCTCACCCCTTTTCTATGTTTTATTTTTCCCAGGAAGTGAAGAAGTAAATTATGAATGACCTGCAGGGATATTATGTGGGGATATGAGTGTGGATTATGGAGACATTATGTTGTTGTAGTAGTTTTTCATTTTATGATGTAATGTAAAACTTATGAATATATCTAGTGTTTCCAAGGCTACTAAACCAATCGGTCTTTCTAGATTTGATCTTTCTTGTGATCATGCCAATGTTATGTAATAATGCACCGACTCTGGGTAACTAGGGTTGGGGCGTTACATCTCCCGTGGATGTAGGTTATCCGACCTAACCATGAAAATCTTGTTTTTGCTCTGTTTTTGTGTGTTTGAGGTATCGCGCACCTCCTCTGTGCCCCAACAATTGGTATCAGAGGCGAGTCAGAGCAAATAGAGTTGAACCGGTGAAGAGACGATGATTTTTCCGGTGGCCGGAAAATTGAAAGTGGTCAGAAAATTTTTCCGAGGCCAGATCTGTGAAGAGGACGGCAAGACGATTGCAACGGTGCTAGCGGCGATGAAAACGGAGTTGAAACGATCCCGGTAAGCTCGGTCAAAGTTTGGTCAAAACCGCGGGTGAACAATACCCCCCGTGCTGGAGAAGACAACACTGTTCAAAATGCCGGTGACAATTCCGCTAGGAACTCCGACGTGCCACGTCAGTGGGTGATCTGGACCATTGAATGTGTTTTGACCATATCCCGGTCAATTGGTGTCTGATTTCGGTGATCCAGGATTCAATTCCGACTATTTCGACCGTTATGGATGCATCCGTACAATTATTTTTTTAAAATTGTCAATATATTAGTTGGTTTTAGAATGGTGAGACATCGACGATGGTGATCTCGTTTTGCGACGACGATGATAGCTGGTGGCGAAGCACTTCCAAGATTTGAGATCGAGAAGTTCGATGGTTGAAATAATTTCGGCTTGTGGAAAAGCACGGTGAAAGATCTTTTGGTGGAATAGGGCATGATTAGACCATTGATCAGAGAAAATCCTGATGCAACCAGTAAAGATAATTGGGAAGAGCTCGAGATGCGAGTCGTCAGCACAATTCGATTATGTCTGGAAAATGAGGTAAATTGCTTGGTGTTGGATGAGACCTCACTGAAGGAAATCTGGAAGAAGTTGGAGCAGTGATATATGGAGAAGTCACTGACCAACTAATTATTCTTGAAGAAGAAATTGTACCAGTTGCGTATGGACGAGGGAACAAATTTTTTGGATCACACCAATGAATTCAACAAGATCCTGACGCAGTTATTGGGGCTCAGTGTGATGTTTAGAGAGGAAAATAAAGAAAATTTTCTTTTATCATCCCTACCAAGATCATTTGATGGTCTTGTGACAATATTTCTCGTGGGTAAGGAGACATTGAAGCTGGACGAGGCGATGGCGTCACTTCAAGATTCAGAGGCATTCCGAAGACCTTCGACGCATTCAGGTGAGAAAATCAGGGTGATGCAAGATGATCAATGTGGGAGGAGCCGACATCGGAAGTCAGGAGGTAAAGAATGGTGGCCAAAATCCAGAGGACGTTATCCTAGAAAAATCACATGTTTCTAGTGAGAGAAGAAGGGTCACTATAAAAGTGATTGTGGAGAGCACAAACAGTACGTTGCTGGGAAGAAGAAAGTTGAAGAGGAGGATGTGAACATCACAGGATTATCAGCAGATGATAAAATCTGCGTGACAATGGGAAGTTTTCACTCAGATGAGAGAGTTGATTAGGAATAAGTGCAATGTAATTACTGCAAATGATATGGGCACATGAAGCGGGAATGTCGTTTTCTGAGAAGGAATAACGAGCGAGCTCAAAATCCAAAGGAAGACAGATGGGTTCTGGATTCGGGGAGCTTGACACACATATGTACGATGAGAGGTACATTTGATACTTTTCACCAGGTGCGAGACTCGGTGAGACTTGGTGATGGGTCAACATGTGAGGTTCGAGGAGTTAGGATGGTGAAATTGAAGACACCTAATGGAGCAGTTCGTAAACTGACTAACGTGAAATTCGTTCTGAGGATGAGACGGAACTTGGTATCATTAAGTAGACTCGATGCGAAAGAGTTCAAGATTTCCATAGTAGGTGGAGTGTTGGAAGTCTCACGTGGGGATGTAGTGATGTTTACTGGGAAGAAGTATCAAGGTTTTCATCATTTGATGGGGACCAAAATCAGCCCGAGATCAAGTGAAGATGGTGGAAGTGCCACGTCATCTGGCATGAAGAAGCGTGTTCGATTTGCTGATGAAGTTTTCGACACCTGCAAGGAGACTGCAGGTCAGGCTTCTACCCCAAATTGGTCGTGAGGGGGAGATTTGTGGGGTCCAATCCCATTTTGGGAGTCTTTGGTTGGCAATAGCCTCTTCCAGGTTTGGCATCCAACCCATCCGACACCAAATACTCAGAGCATCCTTCTTTGAAGTAGCCTGCTGCGGGATGAGACTTCTCAAGGGGTTGATGAACTACCCCATACCAACCAGGTTTTGGTTCATCTATTTAACGGGATTAAATCCCTTTGTTTGTAATATGTGGTGTGTGTATTTGTGTGATCCTCTGTGATTATCTAGAGAGAGTGATAATAGAGAAGTTCCTCCTTTCTCCCATGGACATAGGTCATCCGACCTAACCATGTAAATATTGTGTGTGCTCTGTTTTTGTGTGTTTGAGGTACCACACACATCCCCTATGCCCCAACACTATTATCATCCATTGGATCTCAATCTATGGGTGTAGTCAATTCTATTTACATCTAATATCCTTTATCATGTCTAGAGGGCTCAACCACACTCATCAATAAACCCAAATAGTTGGGTTTTTCATGCTGTCTACACCTTTTTTCCACACCCAAGAATCATAAAAAACTCCCCATTTCCATAATAGTTTCAAACTTGACAAGTCCCTAAGTTCCATGAGATCACATTCTTTAGGTTGTTTCGAGGTCATTTACATCATCATTTAATGGAGGAATTCATCCTCTTTGTTTTTTGTTCCATGGAAGTCATTTAATCTCCCTGTGATGTTCCATGGTGCCTGCATCTTATTTCAGTGGTAAAAGATCTCAAACTCAAGATTTAATGTGGTTTTAATGGTGATTTTTGATTATTTTCACCAATAATCTGACGAGAATGATTGGCATGGGTGAAACTGAGTAGAGTTGAGTGAGTGAGGAGGAAAGACCAGTTCATAAAATAATCCCAATGAATGAAGGTCATGGATGAAGATCAATGGAAGTGGGGAATGATGGTGTAATGTAAAAAAAACAGGACCCAATAGTAGCAATCCGACAATGGCAGTAACTGATTATAGTGGTGGTATCATACAGTGAAATCATGAAGAAGGTTTTAAGATGATGGTAGAACCTTGAAAGTAACATGGAAATGATAGAAAGATAATTAAATAAGGCCTGATAGTATCATGATTATGGTAGTAGGATAGAGGAACCAGATGGCGGTAGCAGAAGAAGTGGTAGCGGAAGCAAGTGGAGTGGTTCAAGCTAGTGGTGGTGGTAGAAAACGATTGTGGCCAACTGATGGTAGCACGATAAGGGAAGTAAGCACAAATGATAGCAGATTACTTGTATCCCTCTAATGAAATAAGACATCAATAATGGTAGAAATCCAATAGTATCACACTGACAATAACAACTCCAATGGTAGAAGGTAATAGATATATGCCTAAGGTAATAGGGTATTTCCATATAATGGATTATTCTTCCTAGAAAATGAATATTCATTCCATTTTTTATGATTATAGATGTCATACATAGTGATCTTTTCTTGTTTTAGAGGCTCGTTTATTGATCTCAAGTTCATATAAAAACATCCATAGAGGTTTCCGGTGAGCTCGCAGTGGTCCGATGTTTTGCTAGTGGTATAGGTTGTAGTGGTGGATTTGGGGAAATTCATTAGCGGAGGCACTCAATCATAGAATTGGAAAGGTGATGTTTTTGTTAAATGGAATAGTGATTTATATAATATTCATCCCACATAAAATTTTCAATTGAGAGGATACTTCCTTTTATATGCAGATGATCCTTCCCCTTCTTAGAATCTCGCTCCAGGAATGGGCTCCTACTACACTCACACACCCCACACAAACCCATGTTGACATGAAAGGCCCCAGTAGGATTCAGACCACCCCATGCATGCACTCCTTTCATATACTACATGTTCTTTGCTGCACTCGACACGACCTTTTCCTTTGGATTGTTAAGCGACTTGTTTTGGGGGTTGAGGGGTGACCAAGGTGTTGGAATTATTTTTACCAAAAATGTTAAACACTTAGTAAAAATTTAACCACAAATTTATAATCATAAAAACATAATTTCTAATTTATTTTTATTGAAACTAATCATTCAAATGATTTTTCTGAAAATTTAATAAAACCACTAATTACTTGGGTAAAATAATTAAAAAACATTAAAATTCATTATCAAATTTAAAAAAAAATTTCACAAAAAAAGGAGCCTCAGTAAGTCCCAAAATTATCTATACCTTGAACTAATCCACCAATTAGGTGTGGTATCATGGAAAAATCATATGCATAAGCACTACTCGAGCCTCTTATTTCACACATTTCACAGCAAAAACATCCCTACATCATGAAATTATCCTAGACCAATGTTCTAGTAAAATTATGTAAAACTAAAAAAAATATCTTTACAACACGACATTAAACTATATGGTATGGTGTCTCCACATGATTTTAAATTATGAATCTTGAAATATGTGTGATTTTATTCCTATAAAATATGATATGTAATAACCTCCAAAAGTTTCAAACCCGATATCATAAATCCTAAATTATCTATCCTTCCATATTCCTCCTATTTTCTCTTACATCTTTTTTCTTTAGGATATATCCTTTACAACCTCAGAAATCTACTTCACTAGGGTCAAATACCCTATGATTTCTCCACATTGGTCCATATACCTGATGAAACTATCTCCCACTTAGAGGGTTATATTCCTTCCATACATCACCATTTTCCCTTGATTTGGTGATATTCCTAACATAGAATTATTATGATTAGTGGTCCATAATACCGTTATCTAAACTATCCCATACGTTATAGGGCCATATTCCTTGTGAAAAGCAACCTAACCTCATTTAGACATATTCCCTTTGAGGTCAACTAGAATGGGCTACTCATGCATAAGTCCCACACCAACCATTTCCGGGAACATTTTTCCTAGAAATATAAAACATATAAATTTAAAATTCTTGGAATATTTCCTTGTAATAGAAACATAAAACAAATGAAATTCCTTTTTTAGTGGAACTAAATTACATGGGTTTTGATTCATTTTAGAAAGATATATAAGAATCCACTTTTATGGGATTGATCCAAAATCCACAATAACCACCAGCTTCCTAGATTATAATAAACTCTAGATTTTCTAGTTATGTGGATTTAAACCATATCATCCCCAAATTAGAAATAAATAATAAGAAAATTAATGATGAATAACTGTTGGTGCCAAAAGTTTGGAAGAGGAGAAGAAAATGCGAATCCCTTGGGGCTCCCTCGCGAAGCTCACCTATGGAGCCCCGCAACACTGCAGCCGATGTGAAGCTCCCCCTCTGCGAAGCTTCCATAGAGCAAGGGGGAAAGAGGCTCCATGGTTATGAAAAAATGCCATGTGTATTCACGCCAAGTGAGCTCTTCTTCATGGAACCTCTTACCTATAAATACTGGGATCCCCTCGAGCCCAAAGGATGGATCCTCCGACCTTTTTCCTTTTTAGCTCTCAAATCATGAAGAAATTTTTGCTCTGCGAACCATGAGATCTTAAAGGTACTTTATAATTGCAAAGTGCCTTTCCCTTTTCTTGAATTCAACCCCCTTCAAAGAGGGGCTCCCTCCGTGGAGCCCACATGCCTCCGCGAAGGAAGGGGATCCCCAAGGGGACTCATGTCTTTGCGGAGCACTTATGCTTCACAAAGTACCCTTTGTGCACATGTAACCCACATGCTAAGGGAGGGTCACTATGCTTCACAAAGCACATTGCTTCGCAATGCTACGCTTCACAGGCCACCCATGATTCATGAAGTACTACTCCGTGAAAGCCTTTCCACTTTGCGAAGCACCTTCCATATGCACTTATGCCGTATGCCTAGTCTAGGCCTCTTCACTACATAAAGAATACCCCTTCACGAAGCCCCTCCACTATATGGAGAACCAGAGCCTCACGAGGCTTCTTCCTATGAACCCCTTTTCTCTACAACTCATTTTACCATGTGACCCTCCAAGTTTGCACAAAGGGATTTGAAAGTCCCTTGGGTGGTGCTTCATGTTGCGTTGCTTTGCCTCATGCTTCTTCGCATTGGAATGCTAATGGATATTGCTTCTCTTGATAGCCACGCTAACATGGGCCCCTCAATGGATCAATCCATAACAACCCAACAACTCAACATTGCTGATGCCTTCCCTTCTACAAGGGTAGGTTGGTATCCGTTATGTAAGTCCTAGGGGGTGCAGAGTGAACCCACCACATCCGAGCTGCAAGACGTTAAACTGCCAAGTGCCATCATCCTCAGCATGCAACGTTAAACTATGGACTCACCCCGTGCATCATACGCGGGGTGCCCCACCTCAGAATTCTCCACATCCACTAGTCTCCACGAGAGTGAAATCTTCCTCACATGGAATGAGATCCTCTTTGTTGGATCAACGTCTATCTACGGGGAAGGGAAACCAACTTGGTGTAAGCCCCTATCATTTCTTGTGGGAGGAAACATCCCTACTCCTCCTATCTTCTTCCTAGACAAAGAACAGAGGGGTGGGGGTGGGGGGGGGGGGATAGGCACCAGAACCCTCCTCTATGTCGTGCCAAATCCCTCTCCCGCTAGGCTTTGTCGCCACCCGGGCCTCTATCCTGGAGTAAGTCCCAATCTCCATCTCACTGGGCTGTGAACCACACGTAGGCTCCCATTTCTTTTTTAGGCCACTAACCACATGTAATACCCACTCCATTTCCCATGAATGCACCTTTCACGAATTGATCATCAAGTCTTTGCTTCCTCTTGTTTCTCACACTGAGCATGACTCACATGGTCTTAGAGTAAGAATCGACCATGACATCCTCTTTGGGATGCCCAAGAGTGTAATCCCCAATACCATCCTAAAATACGTGGAATTATATCCTTGCCAAGGTAGGGTATGTAGGAATCCTCCTTGAGGTTCAATCCCAACACCTACTTGGTCTCGACCCCCTTCATGTTGGTTCTCCAAACCATCCGAACTATGGGGACTTTGATCCTTGCCAAGGAAATGTATGTAGGAAGCCTCCCTGAATTTCAAGCCCAACAACCATTGGTCACAACCACTTCATGTCGGTTCACCAACACCCCATTCCAAACTACGTGGATTTTGATCTTTACCAAAGGAAGGTACGTAGGAAGCCTCTCTGAGGTTCAATCCCAAAAACCATTGGTGATGGACACTTCACATTGGTTCACCAAAACCCCATTCCAAACTATGTGGACTTTGATCCTTGACAAGGCAAGGTACGTAGGAAGCCTCCCTGAGGTTCAAGCCTAACTTTTTTCCAAAATACATGGACTTTGATCCTTGCCAAGGAAAGGTATATAGGAAGCCTCCCTAAGGTTAAAAACCAACACCTACCTATCCCGAATCTTCACATCGGCTCATCAACACCCATTGGTCCCAACCACTCTACATCAGTCCAACCCCATCCTTCATGATGTTAAAATATACACCCCTTCTTATTCCTCATGACACTAAATTTTCCCCCATTTAGCAGTAATCTATTGTCAACCCCATTTAGCGGTAGGTCGTTGTGAACCCCAATCAGTGGTAAGCCGTTGTGTCCCCCATTCAATGATTAGCCGCTGTGTTCCCCATTCAATGGTAAGATGTTGTCAACCCCATTTAGCGGTAAGCCTTCATCAACCCCAATCAGTGGTAAGCCATTGTCAACCCTGACCCAGCGGTAAGCTGTTGTCATCCCTTTCGTTGGGACCCAAATCTCTGGTCCACCCAGTGGTGTCAGACTAACCCAGGCTGCTAACCATGCAAAAGCCCCAATATATCATTGGGTCGCTGTCCTTTGCATAAACCCTGATTATATGCCCCCATCCTAAACTACGTGGACTTTGATCCTTGCTAAGGAAAGGTATGTAAGAAGCCTCCCCGAGGTTCAACCCCATAACTCATGTCTCATCCCAGTCTCTCCCTTGAGCCTATGTGTTTCAGGAAGGTCATTCCCCAACCCGAAGGTTCCACTTCCTCCGGGTCCCCTTCATATGGGTCTCCTCCTTAGGTGTCCGATTGCCTCACCAAACTGCACAGACATTGATTCCCTACCACGGGGATACGTAGTAAGTCTCTTCAAGGCTCAAGACCGATACTACCGTCACCTTCATGACGATTCTATCTCATTACCCCACCACTTCATTCAAATCTCCATCATCCATCCTCATTCTTACCTGGGCCTCTACATCCCATTAAGATCATGCCATTCACCTCTTCACTATTCTCAGTAGAAGCTGGGTAACTAACCACACATTAGTCCTGAAATTAGTGTTCCATATAGGGGTTGCACCCATCTGATCCACTCCCATCATTATTCTGATCAGTCTGATCCATCTCTACTAGACGTTAAACCTCCGGCATACCTTGTGTTAAACATGGGAAGCTGAGGAAAACCTTAGAGACATTACCATTTAATATAATTCCCCGAATTTGACGTGGGATGCCTCAGGCTTCCGCACCCTTGAGAATACCTATAATAAGAGGAAGAAACCCCACCACGCTAGTGTTCTAGTGTCCAAAAATGTCAGTGATGTCCAACGTGACTACTCCCCCGACCAAAGGTTATTGTCCTGGATGGACCCCTTGGAATATCCTGACAGAAGTAGTGTAATTAACCGACATCCATAAAGACATGGCACTGAGAAGAGTTTCACGAACAATGTCTTAATATATAAGGGAGACTTGGACTAGGTGACGAGTTCTGAGGAAGAATCCATAGAAGGAGGAACCGACATCCCATCATCCTGTTTAGATCAAGGAGAAAACATCCCTGAATAAGTGACGGATGCCACCCACCTTTGGAAAGCAAGAATGCAGGGAAAAAAATAGCGCGTCCTTGACAGACGGACATGTGCGCACACCCTGGAAAAATTGTCAGAAATAGAAATGGTGAACCTGACGTGAAAATATTCTCCTCAATATGGAGATTAGTAGAGTTCAAGAAATCAGTGGACTAGCATGTCACCAGATAAATGTATCCGGTCCCGGGTCCCAGCAAGAAAATAGTGGTCCTGGCTTGAAACTCGACAGAAGTTGGGGCAGTTGAACGTTGGACATCCTAGTCTGTGACATTGTTAGTGTGAATCCTTCTTACTAGCCATGGAAGACGGAATGACGCTAGGTAAGTGGATGTCTATTTCCTTGTTTCAGCACTAATGGTTTAATCTTCTTGCCTTCCAGAAGCCAAGATACTGTAATAGGAAACTGATCGCCACCCACACACCAATGTAGGGGTAGGGGCAGCGCCAATGCGGCAATCCCACATGGCTCCACTGCTTCTGTGATAACTTCCACAACCACAACTGCTGGGAACCCATGCCCCATCTCCCCTTATGAGTTCATTCAATGAAGGGTGATAAATGACCTCATCCACTGATACGAGGATAAAGGAATTATCCCGACTCGGGATATGGCCCGCCAGGATTTAGAGGCATTTGCGCCTCATCGCCACCGCTGCCCCCAAGGGCCACGTAGGGAGCCACTGATCCCCACTCCGATGCACAATAGTTTCAGGAGCCTATCCCTGGAATTATTTGATGACTCCCTCCCCTATGCCGATGAGGCAGGGGATGTCCGGGCCAGCCTGGCTGGGATCCCGTTCCAGGGGATCCTAAGGAGGGCCCCCACTAAGCCGCGCCAACATTGCCACCCAGCCCCATAAGTCGAGGAGCAGGTAAACTATGCGCCTACATCGTCATCCCTAGTCCGGCTAACCCAATGCCAGCGTCAGGAATAGGCTAAGGAGGACGTCCACTAAGGGGCATCAACATCAGCAACTACCATGGCTCATGCGACCATTGACATATAATATCAGTTCCCTATCTACTCTGAGTAGGGGAATACAAACACCCAACATGAATCGAGTCCCCAACTGCCCCATGTGCATGCTGGGTCGACTCTCTTGGTTTTCATCATAGGTAATGGCCACTGAGGATCGACTCGCAACAACGACACCCAGTACAGAGGTCCTCCCCGTACCACCAACATGGATAATGCAGGTCCTCCCCACTTCCAAGATCGACATAGAGGTCCACCCCATTCCACCTTCAATCCGAATGAGGGTCCTCCCCGTGGAAATGACACTCAATATGGATGCCTCTTCCATGCTCATGACATCGGGTATGGAGCCATTCCTCCTACCACAGGCTGCGGATATGGAGATGTTACGCATCTGGTCAATCTCTAGCATGGGGACCTCCCCCATGTCCTTATAGCGGCTAGTGAAGGTCCTCTTCACCCCAGAAATCAGAGGAGAGAATGTAAACCTCTCTTCATCAACACCCAGCACGGAGGTCCTACCCGTGTTCAGATTGACAAGTATGGGGAATCTCCTCGCATTGATGCTGCTAGGGGAAATAAGCATGGAGGTCCAACCCATGATCCTATATGCTTTGGAACTTCCCTATGAGATCCTCTTTGTGTGTCATCTAGTGAATATGGAGGTCCTCTCCTTTTTCCCTTTGACATTTTCCCAGCTGCTCCTTACACCCCAGCTCACTCAGGCGGAGGTCCTCTCTACCCCAGAACTAGCTCGGCTGTAGACCTCCTCGTGCTAGAAATCTACTCTGTCCCGAAGAGCCATCCCGGGGTAGGAAGGAAGGTCGTCACTGCTATAAAGAGAATGCCAGGATGATTGAGACCAAGATTAAACTTTTCCAATTCTCAGATTATGAGGCAGAATATGAATTAGCAGTGGAACCCTCACCTAGATCCTTCGTGTCAAGGGTTGGGGTAGGAACAAGGAGGATCATCTTCATACTCCCAGAATGTGAGGTCCACCGGATCCCTGCCTCCCTCTACAGATACATCCAGAAGGATGAAAATTTGGAAACTCCTTAGGGTCCGATCATACAATCTCCACCATCATCACTAGGATCATTCTCTACCTCGACTAGAGATCACAATGAGTTATTCTGGGGGCCGATGGCGAACGAGAAACATCATGGCCCACCACCCACAGCCGTAGTCCCTGCGCCAGAAACTATGGTCACCAGCTCATCTTATCGTGATGTGGTGGCCAATTCACTGCACTCTTTGGAGGATAGCCTGAGGTATGGTGGTTTGTTAGCCTACTCGCCGTATTCTCCACCGACTAGCCTACCATCTCAGCGGTTTGCTTCAGTACCACTACCAGTTCCCCAGCCACCTTTAGTTAATGAGTGAGGCAATGAAGGGCCAGATCCCGAGTCTGGACCAAGGATCTTGTGGGATATTCTCATAGTAGACTATTTCCTAGATATATTTTGGCCGATTGCAGGGCCAAATTTCAGGGAACTAGAAGAACTCATTGAGGAGGAGGTTGGATTCTTTCACTGGACCCTATGGGCGACTCATTTCTATATTCGTCATCAATGAGTGGACTACCCCAAGAGTCAGGCGCACTTAGAAAACATTAGCCAACAATGCCGTCTAGTTGATTTGGTCGCCCTTCCTATGGCCTAGTGCCCTGGGTCACTAGGACGCCATAGGACCCTCCAATAAATATGCGTTCAGAGATTTAAAGTTCTTCATAGGATTATCAAGGAGGCTTCCCTCCACGTGCAAATCTATGGATAAGGGAAATACACAACCCTCCATTTTAGTTCTATCTGGCGCCATCCTGATTTTTCAGGCGACATAGAAGATATGCCTCTGAGAAGGGTCGCGTTTAACATGGACGACCTACCAGGGGATGAGAATGATCTAGAGCTTCTTAGAGAGGACCTACCCCCAAATAGAGTCTCACACCTATTGGATCCATTGGGAAGGATTACTCGTCAACAGAGAAATTTACTGGGTCTTCTCGTACCCACCAAGGCGTTGGTTCTTAGCCAAAATCCCAACAATGGTAAGGAGAACCTCGGAGCTATCAACCCCTATGACCCATCTGGCTCAGTTCAGAAGGTGGAACATGATCTCGAAAAATCTGTGCTGCATCAGCAACTCATAGAGCATAAGAAGATGGTCGATGAACTCCTTGATGAGGGTGCCACAAAGTGATGGCCAGACTATGGTGACCCTCAGCTAGGGCAGCCGAGGCATGCCCAACTTCCCCCTAGCGAATTGACTCTAGGAAACCCTAACCATCCTTTCCATGTGGACAGGTTTGAGGTGGGAACTTATGGAAAGAGGGTGCGATATGTGTCACCAAATCCACCTGAGCGACGTGACAATCCTCGGGACTCGGCTCAGGTTCCCCCAACCACTCCATAGGTCATCCCATCAACCGCTCCACGAGCTGCTGGGCCTGCTTATCATGTTGAAGAACCAGCCAACGCACTGGTGCTCAGGGATCCACATCAATACAGGAACCCCTAGCCAGATGATACCATGGTGGTACTCATTTCCCACCTCAAGGCATTGGAAACGCGATAGATGGCCATCCATCCTGATGAAAAGCTGTATTCGGCGTGGGTGAATGATATACCAGCACCCCCAGGTTTCAAAAATCCCACCTTATCCCCCTTTAATGGGACTGGTGACCCACTGCAACATCTGGACCACTTCATTTCAAGTGCAGACCCATGTTGGGAACCCCGAAACAGTAGGAGGCTTCCAAACTTTGATGCTTCGTACATATATTGGAAGGACCTGTAATATTTTTCTGGTATAGCTAGCTACCCATCAGGTCAGTAGCCAGTTGGGAAGATCTTCGCAGACAGTTTATTTACTATTTCAGTTCCACCACTTGGAAGATGAGTATTGAAGACCTCTTCAAGTGAAAAAAGAGGTTTTAAGAGCACGTCACAGACTTTGTTTCCAGGTGGAAAGGGCTTACATACTCCCTTAAAACACCACTGAATTAGGAGAAACTACTGACAATGTGTGTAGGGAATGTCAAGACAGAACTGGTCCCCTATCTAATCACCCAGAAATACCCTGAGGGATTCCGAGACTTCTCTGATAAGGCCCAGTACCAAGAAGAATCCTTACAGCAGACCAATCAGGCATGCCCGTTGCCTCCTACGATTCTCGCAAGAAGGGCCGTTAAGGCTGATCCCACTATGGTAGCACAGATAGAGGCCCCAAAGCAACTGAAGTTCTTACCAGTGGATCTACCTCCAAAGCCTCATAGAGGCCCTCCACCTCAGGCAGAGCCTCCGGCCCAGTGGCGTCGACCTCAGAACCGGCAGGCGTCCCTGCGCAACGCACCGCCACCACCCAAGTGAGATAACCCGTTTACACCTCTCTGATTGGCTCCTCTAGCCCCTCATCAGGGTCAGGCTCCTAAAGCCCCCTTCCTAGATAGAAGAAACCAGATCTACTCATTCAACGAGGATTAGGTCTTCGGTTATTTCCGCAGTTTCTTAGAATAGGGAATTGTACGTTTTCCTGAATGCAGGAGGCCAGAAGAGGTGGGTCTCATTGATCGCCCCGCCTACTGTCCCTATCACCAGATCTTGGGGAACACCCTTAAACAGTGCTATGTGTTTAAGGACTGTATTCAAGACCTGGTCAAAAACAACATAGTCAGGTTGGGCCCAGCTCCGGCACATGTGGCATGTGTATTCGTGAAGCCTGATAGCATTAGTGACAGTGAAGGAGAGTGGCATCAGGTTTCTAACCACGAGTCTCAGAATTTCGATGACTGGATGGATCATAAGTTGGTCTCCCTTGCCCATGGTATTATCCGTTCATGCTTGAATCAACCCAAAAATTTAGGAGACATCATGTCACCCGTAGCCAGTACCTCTGCATCAACAACTTAGACGTCATCTTTCCAGAAGAGAAAGCACCGACGGTGTAAGTGAAAACAAAGTCCCCCACAAATGCCGTCATCATCCCATACTCTTAGTGACTTCATGCCCCCAGAGATGGAGATTCCTCTCCGGATCCATCCATTAGTGAATTAATCTTCAAGTGACAGTCAAGGGTACACCTCAGTTAACACCGTGGAACTGGTAAACCCATACAAAATTTCTGATGGTGAGGAGCGATAGGAGGACCCTCCCAATGTTCCCAGCTGTTGCTAGTGTCAAAGGAGCCACGAAAACATGAGTCATAAGAGTGACTCAGTCAGTATTTCCTTCTAGGCTATGCTTTACACCAAAACCATATAGTAGGCCCAACGTAGAGCTCAGCATACATAACCTTCTCATCTGGTGTCATCAGGCCTGCCTTCACTGCCGTTTTTGCTACTCAATCATGCAGAGCTACCTTGACTGCGTTGTGATCAGCCACGCTCTACTATGGACCAGTCTCAGTCATCGAGCCCTCATCCGGTGGTCACTCCATAGACTTTGACTAGTGAGAAATGGGATATTCCCAGCACCAGTCAGCCCCTGGTCCAGCCGACAGGGCCCGCCACACCTCCTGTCATAGAGCGACTCCCCAGTAAGCAGAAGATCACGATTGGCATAGAAGTATGATGTTCTTAAACATCTTTCCAGAATTCTAGCAAGGCTCTCCATACTTGAGTCCCTTCACCTGTCAAAAGATATACGTGAATCCCTCTTTGAGGCTTTAAGAATCCCCCTCTAGTTTGAGACGGAGGTAGTAGCCACAAAAGACTTTCATGCTGCGGTATTCGAGCTTGCTGAATTCCATACCATCATCTTGTTCTACAGAGAAGAGAAAGGCTCTCCCATATAGGGGCACATTCATCCACTATACATCACATACTATTTAAATGGCATGGAGGTTTGTTGCTGTCTCATCAACATAGGCTCCAAGATTAACCTAATCCCGACTTGGACATTACAAAAAATGGGGTTGTCGGAAGGTGATCTGAGTCCCTCTGACCAGAAAATTCAAGGTTATGATAGGAAGGAATAGACACCGGTTGGAAATATCCACATGAAGACCCAGTTCAGTGTCCCAGTTTCCAGTACAGAGTTCATGGTTGTTTCATAGGACACTACTTACAACGCATTGATGGGAAGACCATGGATCCACGTGCATGCAGTGGTTCTTTCATCATATCACCAGTGCCTCAAGTACTCCCTTAATGGTCGAGTGGGTGTACTTCAAGGTGACGCCTCTCCCTTTGCCTCCTTTGAATCCCACTATCTGGACACTAACTATTACAAGATCAAGGACAAGAAGATTCATGCTAACGAAGTTGAGCATGCTCTGACTATAGCCGACCCGTGGATAGATCTGGATGATGCCTAAATCTTTCCAATCCACCGATTGGAGGCTACAACCCTGGACATGGGACAATGCTTCATTGTTTCTAGAATGATGGGGGAGCACATTTCCAAGTCAAAGCGACGCCGTAATATCACCTCATACTCCTACACAAATCAGGCTCGGGTAATCCCAGAGCCCCCTACTCCCATCAGGTATGAGGATGTCCACCCCATGGAGACGACTATACATCATAATTTCTTGTTTTATTGGGCTGGGATAAACTGGCTCAAGCCGACGCGCCACTATTGCTTCGATATAATTATGCGTGGTCCCCTGGGCCAAAGACCAGATGGGATCGGATCAACCGCCTTCATAGCTATGGTTTCAGTGGCACATGAGTCCCCCGACGTAGTGTCCACTGCCGCTCAGGCTGGTACCAGCCTCTCATCGGGATATTTTGACTCCGAGTAAACTCCTCCCACCAAGGATCCCTCCTTCATAAGTGAAGAAGAGGATTTACACTACTACAAAAAAGGGCAAGGGAAGCGCTACCCGTTTATCAGCGCTAAAAAAAGCACTGATAAAGGGGACCCCTTTATCAGTGCTCTTTTTAGTAGTGCTGATAAAGGGGGGATTTATTAGTGCTTTTTCCTACCGGTGATAAATTTTATGTTTCAAAAAAAATTATGAAAAATAAATTATTGTTATATAAGTATATTTATATTTATATAAATATAATATATATTTTTTAAATATGTTTTAGATATGTATAAATAGACTATTACATTTAATATATAAGAAATTTAGTGAAAATGGCTTTAAAATATTTTAAAAAATATTATTAATTAATAATTTTCTAATTATTATCGATTAAAAATTATTTAATAACAATTTGAAGACACAAAAAATCAAAACAATTAATAAAAGATCTAAAATAAGTTGAAAATGTAACTCAAACTTCAAACGGCCATAAATTTTGATCTGTGTGTCCGTTTGATCTCTAAATCATATCAAATTAAAGCCTACGACGATCTCTACGCGCTGGAGACTGAAGAAAAGGTTCAGTTGCATTTTTGAGGCAAAAAAAGGCCCATAAGGCCTCCAAAACTAAGTTTTTAGTTGGGATGCCCTGATTTGTTAACATTTAAACAAGTATAAATTCTGATATAGATGTCCGTTAGGCCTGTACCACATATTATATAAAGTATTGTTTCATTTTCTTCGATTTGACTGGTTGTGGAGTTGAAACAGGCTTCTAGATTATAAGTTATGGTCATTTTAACATTCTATGGCTTTTCAAATACACACATATATGTATTTATTCGTAAATATGTGTGTGTGCGTGTCTGTGTTGTATATATGTATGTATGTATATATTTATTTATTTATAAACGCACATAAAAAACATATTTTTTCATAAATGTATATAAAACTAATCTTATAAGTATATATTAATATACAAATTATATATGGATAAAAAATTATAACTAAAATTATATATATAAATAAATATAAATATATATTAATATAATAATGGATATATATATACTAATATATGAATAAATATATTTATATTAATATAAATCTATATCAATATATGAATAAATATAACTATATATATATAAATAGATATATCACTAAATAGAGAAAAAAACAAAATGGATTAGTGGTAAAGGTGCAGCTGCGAAAGGGGGGAGGTTGCGGGTTCGAGTTCGGGTGGAAGCAAAGTGGTGCACGCATGTGAGGATGCGCGGGAAAGGCAGTGAATTCGGATAAAGGGGGGGGGGGGGGGGGGTTAGGCGCTGTTAAAATCTCTCCCCGTGTTATATAATTCTTTTTTATTTATTTTTTATTTTTTTGACTTTTATCATTGCTTTTTAAAAGCACTGATAAAGGTCGCTTTTATCAACGCTAAAAAAAAGCGCTGATAAAGGGGTCTTTTATCACTACTTTTTTTAGTACTGATAAAAGGGGCCTTTATCAGTGCTTTTCAGAGCACTGATAAAAGGGATCCGCCTATATCAGTGCTGATATTTACAATGATTTTTTAGCGCTGTTAAAGACCGTTTTCAGTGCTGATAAAGCCCATTTTTTTAGTAGTGTCAGAGGATTACCCCCCCTACTTTGAAGAGGGAATCTCCACCACGGTTGATGAATTGGTACTGGTGAACCTCGATAGCAAGGCATACCCGAAACCCACATTGATCAGTTCCACTATGCCCATTGAGGAAAAACAATAGTACGTGAACTTCCTCAAAAAACACCATGATGTATTTTCTTAGAGCTATGGCGGGATTCCAAAACTAGATCCTTAGGTAGCTGTCCACTGGCTTGGCCTCCCAGTAAATCATTGCAGGTTTAAGCAGCCTCCCGGAAAGATACACCCTTCTCACGGTGCCATGGTTGAAGCAGATGTTGATAAGCTCATCAAATCCAATTTCGTTAAGAAGGTCCAATACCCCCAATGTCTAGCCAACATTGTGCCAGTTAGGAAGAAGAAATGACAGATAAAAGTCTGTATCGACTTTTGGGATCTCAACCGTCATTTCTTGAAGGATGATTTTCCCCTTACTATGATAGAATTGTTGATCGACACTACAGTTGGTTTCCATGCCCTCTACTTCATGGATGGGTACTCCAAATATAACCAGATTCGAATGGATCCCAAGGATGAGGATTCCACAGACTTCAGGGCACGACAGGGTACCTTCTATTACCAAGTCATTCCCTTTGGTCTAAAGAATGTAGGTTCCACCTATCAATGGGCTATGAATCACATATTTAAGCCGATCCTCATGACACTGGTGGAGTGTTACGTGGATGATTTGGTGGTTAAATCTCACCATCATCAAGACTATCTCAAAGACCTTGTGAAAGTTTTTGGATTCCTTCGTTCCCACCACCTAAAGATGAATCCATTGAAGTGTGCCTTCGGGGTCACCTCTGGAAAGTTTCTTGGTTTCGTTGTCAGATATCAGGGCATTGATATCGACCCGAAGAAGATCAAGGCCATTAGCCAGATGTCTCCCCCAAGAAACCTCCAGGATCTTTGATGTTTCCAAGGCCACTTAGCCTACATATTCCAATTCATCGTGAATCTGGCTGACAAGTGTAAGACCTTTTCTCACCTCATGAAGAAAGGAATTGTCTACGAGTGGGATGAAGAATGGAAGACTGCTTTCAAGGAAATCTAGCTATAGCTATTACAACCTCTGGTTCTAATGCCAACCGTTTCCAAAAAGCTGCTGGTCCTTTATGTGACCACCCTGGAATGATCCCTAAGAGCCCTTCTCACCCACAAGAACAATGAGGGAACTGATAACAATCTCTATTATCTCATCCACATGCTCCTCGATAAAGAGACCATGGACTCCCCTATCGAGAAGAGTGGTATCGCATTGGTATTCGCAGTATAGAAATTGTAGCATTACCTAAAACATAATGAGGTACAGCTGGTGTCCCGAGTAGATTCACTGAACTTAATCTAGAACCACCCCATGTTGATAGGTCGTCTAGCTCGATGGGTAGTGATTCTCCAGTAGTTCGACATCAGGTTCATTCCTCAGAAGGCTATTAAGGGGAAAACATTGGAAGACTTCCTTGCTGCTCATCCATCTCCTGGAAACCTGTCTCTGGACCTTGATTTTCCTGATGAGGAAATCATCTTAGTAGACCAAGCAATTCAATTCTAGAAAATGAACTTTAATGGTGCTTCTCGGAGCCCCACCGGCAGAAGGCTCAATGACCCCAGGCTTAATAGAGTAGGAATGGGTTTTGTCTTCATCACTCCAACACAAACCGTTCTTCAATATTCATCCCTACTATTAGAAGGCTACACCAATAATGAGGTGGAATACCAAGCTCTCATTACTGGTCTCGAGCTGGTCCTCAGGATTGATGTTCCCTAGTTTCATGTGAAAGGGGACTCTGAACTAGTCATCAAGAAAATTAGTGGTGACTATGTATTCAGAAATATAGAGCTCGTACAACTATTGGAACACACTCTTTAGCTAATGGGCCAGTTACCATCTCATCCAAAAGTTACTCATGTCTCTCGATCCCAGAACGGTCAAGCAGACGCCTTGGCTAGCCTAGCTGCATCACTTGCAGAGCCCAAACAGGATGATTTGATTGTCCACATGGAACACCGGAGATTCATCGCTCCCATCACTCTAGATGATGATGACAACCCATATCTGAGCCACCTTACCACCTACACATCTACGTCAGGACCTCCAAGTCCCCCATATATAGTGATTGTGGTGACTCTCGACTAGAGAACCTCATTTGTCGAGTATCAAAAAAATGGCAATCTCCCAGCAGATCAGGCCGAGCATGAGCTAATCCGACACCGCGCGTTGCAGTTTACCCTCCATAGTGTTCATGGTCGTGAGTAGATCCTCAAAAAGTGCAGGTTTGATGGGATTATCCTCTGTTTCATTCCAAGAGTTAAGATTTTTCAAGTCATGCAAGAGGTTCACGCTGGTTCCTGTAGGGCTCATCAGACCAGGCCGAAACTACCTCACCAGATCCGGTGATTGGGGTATTTTTGGCCCTCCATAATTCATGACTGCATCGAGTTCACAAAAAGGTTCCATGCTTTCCAAATTCATGCCAAATTTATGCATCGACCACCAGATCCTCTCCACACTACCAAGTAATATTTTCCCTTTTCAGTCTAGGGACTTGATGTCGTGGGACCGTATCCACTGGCGACATCTCACTAATGCAGTTTCATCCTGAGTGATACAGATTTCTTCTCCAAGTGGGAAGAGGTAGTACCACTTAAGGAGGTCAATGCCCGTTCCATCGTTGACTTTGTGATCTCCAACATCATCTACTGATTTGAAGTCCCTCATGCCTTCCTCACCGATAACAACACAAACTTCCAGGCAGCTGAGTTGAAGAATTTGTATTCCAAGTATAACATCCATTCTAAACATACCTCCTACTAACATGCATAAGAAAATGGGAAGATCGAGTCGTTCAATGAAACCCTCTCTAAAATTCTACAGAAAATGGTTGGTCAGAACAAGAAGATTTGTCTGTACAAGCTCACCAATGCTCTCGGGGATTATCAGATGATGACTCGTAATTCCACACAGGTGACCCCATACTCCCTGGTGTATGGAATAAAGGCCATCCTGCCCATTGAGATTCGGTTTCCCTCATTATGCTCAGCTGTCTATGATCATCAAGAACCAGATAAAGTTCCTGAAATCTGTTGGTATGAATTAGAAGCACTTGACGAGAACAGGCTTCGTGATTTGTTCAATCTATAAAGGAATCATAACAAGATAGATAGATATATCAATAAGAAATTTTTCCTATTCTCTTTATTGTAAGGTGACATGGTGTTGGCCTTAAAGACACCAATGATACCTGGGCAGAAGCCACCAAAATTGGAGCCCAAGTGGGAAGGACCTTATATTATTTACAAGGTTTATCCCAATGGTGCATAATCCCTGGTTACTATGGATGGTGAGTGTATAAATCCTCCAACCAATTACAAGTTCCTCAAGAAATACTTTGCCTGAGTTTTATGGTCCCACATAACTTTAAACTATACGGTCCTAGATGACCTTAAACTGTCTGGTCCTACATGACCTTAAACTGTTCCATCCATACCACAAGACGTTAAAATGTGTGGTTTTTCTGAAATGAAAGACATAAAACTATTCAACACTAGTCCTACATGATGTTAAACTATGAGCGAAAGATGTACCTCATGTCTCTCATGACACTAAACTGTATGTCGGTCCTACATAACCTTAAACTATCTAGTCCTACATGACTTTAAACTGTTCTATCTTGGATGACGTTAAACTTTATGTCATCCTGTAAGATGTTAAACTACAAGAACTATGTGTGGCTTGATTCCCATCCTCGTGGGATGCATAGGAATGCTCAGCCACCTTGTCTTGAGTTTAGCCCCCAAAATATTCTCTTTTACTACTCCCCTTGGGCATAGTCCTCTCGGAGGGTCCTGCATGGTGTCGTGTAGGCTTCTTCTCCCCCACTCATATCGGGATTATGATGATCTCACCATGTGCCCTTTTCGTTCTTATCTCCTCCCACATCCTCACTGCACGACGCTAAACTACATGGCCTTCATAACTACGTATGTCTTGATTCCCATCCTTATGGTATATATAGGAACGCCTGGACATTTCGTCCATAGGACCATCCCCAAACTTCATGATATCCCATTGGGTCGAAACACATAGTGTGGTGCAAGCTTTTTCCCTCATTCATGTCGAGTTCATCATGATCGTACCATGTATCCCTCAACCTGAAGATCTCCACCTCTTCCACCATCCTTCTTGACTTTAAATTGCACGGGAACATTTATGATTCATAAACTCCTTGTACTTGGGATTCCATCACCTTTCACATCCAAAAGGGCCCCCGAACGGTATAGGTACTTATCCTAAGGGATATCCTATCATTTCGGGCCAACGCCCTCGAGGACCTAGAACGACAAGTTGATATAAGTCCTACATTAAGAATATGGTCAGTGGTCGATGCTCATTTGTTGTCCCCATTTAAGGTCACACGATATGGATGCTGTGTTTCGAATCTGGTCAACAACTATCCTTAGTCGTTGTTACCACCCCATAAGCCCCAAACATTGGGTGTAGTGGTTCATTCTACCCCGCTTTCTTTTCAAGATTCAGTCTGCCTCGGGAAGGAGTGTGATTCCAGCTGTCAGACCCTTATATGATTAGGAGAGCCTATTCCTACTTCTTGTTTCCCACACTGAGCATTTCTCATGTGGGATTAAGAGATATGGTAAGGCAATTCCCACATGAGAGGTCATATGGCTATAGTTGGCCGGGACTCCCAGCCTCAGGCCCCTTAACCCTTTTGACCCCCTTGACCAAGTTCTCATCTAGGATTGCATGGTGTGGTATAGACTTACATCCTCATTTACTTCATACCATTTTTCCATACTACACATATCCCCTTGAGACATCCATCATTCTCCATCGTCCTCACCACAAGACGTTAAACTATGAACTGTCTAGGACTTCCCATTTTAGGTCCCTTAACCTTTCTAATCCCTTGGCCAAAGTGTTCATTCAGGATTGTATGATGTGGTATGAGATTATGAACTCATTGAACTTAGTCTACTCGCCGTTCCATACACATCCCTCATTGGGGGTACCTTGCCCCTATTTGTGTCCTTACTACATGATGTTAAACTACACAACATCCTTACTCAGAACTACGTGCGGCGTGATTCCCATCCTTATGGGATATGTAGGACCGCTCGAACTTCTAGTCTTCAGGTCTAGCTCCATCCCTTAGAAACCTCCTTAGCATTCTGGTCTCTTAGCCTGAGTCTTTCTAGGGGAGGGGTACACAGTGTGGTATGGGATTATGTCCTCATTCACATTGGGTTTGTAACAACCACGCCACATACCTCTCTCTCCTGATAACCCTTCAATTCCTTTCCCTACACTCATATTTTCAAGTTGGCTGCTCTTAATTCGGGTCCCCTGACCCTTTTCAGCGATTCACCAATGTGCGCAGGAGTACTCTGGTTTAGAACCTAGAGTGTCAAATTCTACCTGGATATGCTCTTAACCATTTTTAGGCTTCATGTTCCCCTTCATTTGGGATTTAATTTTCTTTCACATCCTAAGGAACCCCCAAATGGCATGGATTCTCTTCCCAAGGGCTCCTACCATTTCAGTCCAACATCCTCGAGGGTTTCAAACAAAAAATTGATACAAGTCCCGCATTGTGAATACGGTCAGCAGTTGACGCTCATTTATTGTTCCCATTTAGGTAACAAGATATGAATGCTGTGTTTCGAACACGGTCAACAGTTATCGTCAATATTTTCACCAACCCCATCAATCCTTGAATTTTGATCACATGATTCACATCATTCTCCACCCCATCATGTCCAAGTGGAATTTCCACACTCTTGGTACTATCCCTCAGTGCGTATTTGCACATTAGGAGGATAAAGCTGTGGTAAGGCGTCATTCGGGGATCTACATCGATTTCACCTTCACGCGTATACCATGTGTTGCAAAGACCTATTCTTCCCTTGTTTCCCACACCGATTTTGACTCACCTAGGCTTAGGGATCGAATCGAGGTCTGCGCACACTTGGAAGAGTTTCGCTTCTTCATGGTCTGAGCCCTAAGAACTTAAACTAAGATATCCTTACATGTACTCTTCTTAGAACTGTATTTGGGTTGATTCCCATCCTCATGGGATACATAGGAACATCAGGACATTTCGTCTACAGGTCCAGCACCATATTTTTTGACCTCTACTGGCCCCTCGGCCCGAGGTTTCTTCTTAGGAATCACGCATGGTGTGATACAGGCCCCTTCCTCATTCACATTAGGTATGCTTTATCACGTCATGCACATTCCCCCTATAGTCTCACATGACTCTAAACTATTGTGTATTTATTTAACGATACTAAAATGCATGGTTGGTACTACCACACGACCTTAAACTGTGACATTATCATCCTGGCCTCATGATGAAAACGACACTACATCATGGTGTCCTCACTCTAGGAGACTTCATGTTGGGTATTGGTTATCCACCATACCATTTTTCAATACCTACATATAGACTGATTCTAATATAGATACTAGGATTCTCTATCATAGTTTTATCGTTTCACAAAAAAAAACCCAAATCTATCCTAAAGGACAAACAAGATCTATCAGATACCGTTTCTTTTGGTGTGAGGACCAGACCCACACGACCTATCCCTGATATATATAGAACTATGCATGGATTGATTCCCATTCTAATGGGGTACTTATGAATGCCTGGGCACTCTGCCTCAGGCCTAGCCTAACTTTCACTTTTGGTCCCTCGACCTAAAAGTTTCTTGGGGATCACATTATAGTGATACAAACTCATAATCTCCTCATTCACGTTGGGTTTAGTAATTACTTCACCACATGTCTCCCTTCTTTATTTCCATCTCTGGTCCAAGATTTATGACCATAAACTAATACCACTACACGTCCTTGCCACAAGATGTTAAACTGCACGACATCTTCCAAAACTACGTATGGCTTGATTCCCATCCTCATAGGACACGTAGAAATTCCCAGACATCTTGTCTTTGGGTCTATACCTAGGAATCTAAAATCCCTCCCCATCTCTTTGGCCCCTTGGCCCGAACTCTTTTGGGAACATGTTGTGTGGTGAGCACCCCTCGGGTTCTCATTCACGGCGGGTTTGCAATAGCCTCACCCTGTGCCTCCCTTGTATTTTTCTGATATGGTCTGAGTTCTATGACCATAAACTAAGATCCCCCTATGGTAACTCCACGTTGGGTTTGGATACTTCCCCTCTCTGTGCACAATCCATTAAATCAAGAACCCCCCTTAATGGTCCACCCTATGACTTTAAGTTGGAAGCGTGAACCCCGAGACCATTTTCCTTGGAAAGGGACTCAATTCCCTCTATTTGATACATCTTGTTGTCGTACTCAATAGCATTGTGACAAATATCCCAAAGTGAAGAATTTTCACAGGGACATTCCCTCATTCCATGTCCAAGAATCGTGAGCCCATATTTGGATCCTCATCCTCTTCCACATCTGAAGGGACCCCCTTTACGACCTGGTCTCATGCCACATTGTCTTACCTACCATCTTGGGCCAACATCCCTGAGGACCTTAGACAAAATTTTCAACAGGTCCCATGTTTCGAACATGGTCAGCATTAGACCCCCATTTGTCTGTCCCCATTCCAGGCTAATGCAATATTGATGCTGTGTTTCGAACACGGTCAACAGTTATCTCATATTGTCACACCACCATCATTGTGGTCTAGATCTCGAGCATCATGATTCACATTTTCCCACATCCTTATGTTCAAGTGTAATTACAACATACTCATCTTTACCCCTTCTCACATCTTGGTGTGTTAAGTAGGCGGGTCAACATTTTTGGGACATCATTCACCTAGCATCCCATTTCCCTAACATGTGCCTCCCTGTTCCAGGAAAGTCCCATCACTACTCCTTGTTTCCCACATCAAGATGACTCACGTGGGCTTAGTAGTTTTGGTAGGACGTGTACTGGAGCAACCATGCCATACGTACCTTTCATCATCCCGCATGACATTAATACGCACTCTCAAAACTACGTATGGCTTGATTCCCATTCTCATGGGATACGTAGGAACACCCAGACTACCTGTCTCAGGACTAGCCTGGTTTTCACCTTCATCCCCTTGACCTAAGGATTTTCCTAAGTGCGGGTGGTGTGGAGTGGGATCTTATGGTCCTCATTCATGTCGGGGTATGTACCACACCACACATTTCCTTTCTAGGTAGCCACGTCTTCAATGCATGACACTAAACTATGGTTCCACCCTGAACAAGTTTAGGATGCCCCATGTTAATCATGGGATGCACCACATCCCTTGCTAGAGAGGATTTTCCTTATCAGTGTTGGCCTCTAGCCACATCGTGCTTAAGAACTACATTTGGCCTGATTCTCATTTTCATGAGATACGTAGTGATTCCTAGGCAATTGACCTTGGGCCCAGCCCTAGGGTCGTTAAACCTTCTGGCCCCTTGACCCTAATATTGGTCCAGACAACATGACCTTAGAACTATGTGCACCGTCCTCACCATATGATATTTAAACTACATGTTTATCATATTTATTGGTATGACGTAAAACTAGAAGGCATTTCAGGTTCCTACCATAGAGGTTTTGTTTAGAAGTAAGTTTGATCCCTAATTAGACTGATGCGCCCACCCAATGTGTTTCCACCACAGTGGCGTAATTTCAGAAGTGTTGGACTCCATTCGAAGAACCCATCACTCCACCCTATACGTTTTGTGTGCCCTTTATTTGGACCCTCATCCTCTTTCACGTCTAAAGGAACCCCCTAAAAATATGGATTCTTGGCCTATGGCTCACCTACTATCCTAGTATAACGTTCTGTAAGACAAATGGATGACATTTCGAGTCAGGCCCCATGTTTTGAACATGGTCAGTTGTCAACCCTCATTTGTTATCCCCATTTCAGGCTAACACAATAAGGATATTGTGTTTCAAATACAGTAAAAAATTATCCTTCATTTCCATTCCATCCCTATAGTCTTATAAATATTGGGTATCATGATTCACACTTTCCATCCCCCATTTTGTTTGGACGGATTCTAACGCCCCTGGTGTTACCCTGCCCGTGCACCAGAGCACATTGGAAAGATGATACATCAATTGTTTTGAGATATTCGTTCTCCATTCAGGCCTCTCCCTTTCTTCCTAGAAATCTGGACTAGTTGTTCAAATCTCAGATGCCCAAATCTCTGTTTTCAATCTTATATTTTTATGGCATAACAAGGTGGTCATCCTTTGTTTGTCACATCGGGCCCGACCCATGTGAGCTTAGGGATTGATCGCTGGATGTTCCACGAATGTACCGGGAATGTAATAGACCAGAAACAAATAAAATAACTCACGCATGAATCCAACATAAATAATCAAAGCATAAAAATACATTCAAAATCTACATGCATCATAGCACATGAGGATTGACCCCTCCCATGGACGGGTTGACCCCATCAAAAGAGAATTGTTGCTCTGCCACCCTATAGCTTGTGGCATCCAGAATTTTCTATCACCTGTTCAGTTCTCACTCCACCTCAACAGTAATGGGGTGCAGTTTGTTAGCTGGAATCTGGGCCTGCTCCTCATTGGTTTAGATGACAATAATCTCATCGAAGGCTTGCTTCATGCGCTCTTCAGCCTTTTCCAGCTAGGCCTTCAGACGCGATATGATCTCTAATTGCGTGGTGAGAAAATCGGAATTCTCATATGCTCCAGATCCTCCCATGCACGCATAATGGGGAGGAACTCATCATATATCACCCCAGTATTGGGACCCCCAATATCTGATGCAGGTCCCATAAACTGATGATAACCTCTCCATGGTGCAAATGGAAGGTTTTGGTCCTCGACGACCATCTTCTTAGCAACTCCGGCATCAGCTGCTTCAGATGATAAATATGGAATTGGGAGGCCCAAGCCACCTCATACAGGCCCACTCTCCTTATCTCTTCCCTGAACTCTTTGCACGAGTCACCTACCTAGTCGGCCCAGGCCCAGTCATCTATGAAGTTGCCGCCCTAGCACAAATCCCACTCATCGGACCACCCCTTCTCTAGGTTCTCCAGGGCTGCCTTAAAGATAGTATGGTACAGTGGGGGAGAGGTCTCTGGATATAGTTCCTTCACATTGACATTATACAAATGATTGTACAAACATTCGGCATTGATAGGTGTGAAGTCCTCCCAGGTATGGCCGTCAGCCTCCCTGAACCACTAGCATTGACATGATGTGGTCCTGAACCAGTAAGCTGGCTCATCCCTTCTCACTTCAGGGATGAGGATGTCATCCCTTAGGCCAAATACATACAGAGGTAGCCTTCTGCACAACAGATAGTCCTTCTGACTCCCTGATAGTAGCTCTACCAGTGAATTATGGTTAAAATGGCTTCGCACAAACTCCCCTATACCTGAGATATCCACCATTTCCTCCCTCCAGGTAGCATTCGCAAGGACGTCTTAGTAGCCTCCTGGTGAGCCATTCTGTTTTTGGAAATTTGGGCCTTTTAGGTTTTGGTTTGCGAAGCACCTTCGCAAAGCCCGTCTACGAAGCTCTTTCATAGAGCTCGATCCCAGCAAAGAAATCATAGAGCCCTGCCCTGACCTTCAGGCACAATCCATAGAGCGCACCCCTGAAGAGCCAAAGAATCGATGTGCACCACAAAGCAGAAATCTCGATTCGTGGAGAGAAATCGCGGAGTAGCGGAGATTCATGAATTGAGAGCACTAAGTGCCAAAACTCATAGGTGATAAAATAAAAAATAGAAGTCATCCTACCCTATTTACAGGAGATGACCCCTTGTGCTTCCTGGCGCGTCCGATTGCGGCGAGCTTTGTGGCGCTGTCAGTGTGCGCATCGCCTCTCTACCTCGCAAGCCTTCTTTGTGATTGACCAAGGAGTTTTGGAAATTGTACCTCAGAAATTGAACCTTGTTTTCTCCTTGGCTCCAATTTGGAGGGGGGGGGGGATTTTTGGTGCCAAAATTTGTTAAGAGGAGAAGAAAACACGAAGCCCTTGGGGCTACCTCACGAAGCTCACCCGCGGAGCCCCGCAGCACCACGACCGACATGATGCTCCCCATCTATGAAGATGCTGCAGAGCAAGGAGGTGGGAGGTTCCGTGATGCGATTTGATATTTGTGAAGACACTGCAGAGGAAGGATGCATGAGGCTCTGTGATTACAACAAAATGTCATGTGTCTTCACGCCAAGCAAGATTTTCTTCACGACACTTCTTGCCTATAAATACCGGGCTCCCCTCGAGCCCAAAGGATAGATCCTCCGACCTTTCACGTTTTTAGCTCTAAAATCACGAAACAATTTTTTATCTATGAACCATGTTCTCTTAAAGTTACTTTAGCATCATGAAGTTCCTTTCCATTTGCTTGAATTCAACCCCCCTTCAAAGAGGGATGCCCTCCGCGGAGCCCATGGGCCGCCGCGAAGGAAGGGTATCCCCAAGGGGACTTGGGTCTTTGCGGAGCACTTATGCTTTGAGAAGTACCCTCCGTGCACATGTAACCCACCTGCTAAGGTATGGTCAATATGCTTTTTTAAGCACATTGCTTTTCAATTATACACTTTACATGGAACCCTTTCTTCGCGAAGCACTACTCCATGAAAGCCTTTCCACTTTTCAAATCACCTTCTATATACACCTAAGCACTATGACTAGGCTAGGCCACTTCACTTCATGAAGCATACTCCTTTGCGAAGCCCCTCCACTATATGGAGCACCAGATATTTACGAGGTTTCTTCCTGTGAATCCCTTTTCTCTATAACTCCTTTTCTTGTGCGACCCTCTAGATTTGCACGAAGTGATTTTAAAATCCCTTGGGCAGTGCTTTATGTTGCATTGCTTCACCTCATGCTTCTTCGCATAGCCACACTAATGGTTATTTCTTCTCCGCATAGCCACTCTAATGTGGGCCCCTCAATGGATCACTCCATAACACCCCAAACACATGGCATTGCTGATGCCTTCCCTTCCATAAGGGTGGGTGGGTATAAATTATGTAAGTCCTAGGGGGTGCAGAGTAAACCCACCTCGTCCGAGCTATAGGACGTTAAACTACCAAGCACCATCATCCTCAGCACATGAAGTTAAACTATTGCCTATCCTCATGCATCATACATGGGGTGCCCCACCTCGGACATTCTCCATGTTCACTAGTCTCCACAAGAGTGAAATCTTCCTCACATGGAATGAGATCCTCTTTTCAGGAGCAATGTCTGTCTACGGGGGAAGGGAAAACACCTTGGTGTAATCCCTCATCATTTCTTATAGGAGGTAGTATCCCTAATCCTCCTATCTTCTTCCTGGAAAAATACCAAAGAGGGGTATGGGCACCAGAACCATCCTCTCTGCCGTGCCAAATCCCTCTCCCACTGGGCTTTGTCGCCACCCGAGCTTTTATCCTAGAGTAAGTCCCAATCTCCATCTCCCTAGGTTGTGAACCATGTGTAAGCCCCTATTTCCTTTTTTGGGTTGCTAACCATGTGTAAGTCCCACTCCACTTCCCACAGATGCACCTTTCATGATGTGATCATCAAGTCTTTGCTACCTCTTATTTCTCACACCAAGCATGACTCAGATGAGATTAGAGTAAGCATCGATCATGACATCCTCTTTAGGACTCCCTAGAGTGTAATACCCAACACTATTCTGAACTATGTGGACTTTGATCCTCGCCAAGGTAGGGTACGTAAGAATCCTCCCTAAGGTTCAAGCCCAACACCTACTTGGTCCTGACCCCCTTCACGCCATTTCACCAAACCATCCAAACTACGGGGACTTTGATCCTTGCCAAGGCAAGGTATGTAGGAAGCCTCCCTGAGGTTCAAGCCCAACAACCATTGGTCCCGACCACTTCACGTCGGTTCACCGACACCCCATTCTGAAGTACGTGGACTTTGATCTTTTCCAAGGCAAGGTACATAGGAAGCCTCCCTAAGGTTCAAGCCCAACAACCATTGGTCCCGTCCTCTTCATGTCGGTTCACCGACACCCAATTACTAACTACATGGACTTTGATCCTTGCTAAGGAAAGGTACGTAGGAAGCCTCCTTGAGGTTCAATGAAAATTTTCTCTAAACTATGTGGACTTTGATTCTTTCCAAGGCAAGGTATGTAGGAATCCACCCTGAGGTTCAAGACCAACACCTACCGGTCCCGACTCTTTATGTCGGCTCACCAACACCGATTGGTCCCGACCACTCAACAACAGTCCACCCCTGTCCTACATGACGTTAAACTATACAACCCTTATTGTTCCGAATGACACTAAAATGTCCCCAATTCAGTGGTAAGCCATTGTCAACCTTATTCAGTGGTAAGCCAGTGTGAACCCCAATCAGCGGTAAGTCATTATGTCCCCCATTCAGCGGTAAGCCATTGTGTCCCTCATTCAGCGGTAATCCATTGTCAATCCCATTCAATGGTAAGCCGTCGTCAACCCCAATCAGTGGTAAGCCATTGTCAACCCCAACCTAGAAATAATCATTTGTCATCCCTTTTGTTGGGACCCGTATCTCTAGTCCGCCCCAGTGGCATCAGACTAACCCGGGATACTAACCATGCATAAGACCCAATATATCATCGGGTCACTATCCTCTGCATACACCCTGATTCTATGCCCCCATCCTGACGTACATGGACTTTGATCCTTGCTAAGGCAAGGTACATAGGAAGCCCCCCTGAGGTTAAAGAATATCACTCATGTCTCATCCCGGTCCCTCCCTTGAGACTATGTGTTTTAGGAAGGTTATGCCCCAACCTGGAGGTTCCACTTCCTATGGGTCCCCTTCATATGGGTCACCTCCTTAGGTTTCCCATCGCCTCACCAAACTATGAAGACTTTGATTCCCTACCACAGGGATACATAAAAAGTATCTTAGAGGCTCAATCTCTATACAACCATCACGTTCATGACAATTCTATCTCATTCCCCCACCACTTCATTAAACTCTCCATCATCCATCCGGATTCTTACCCAGGCCGCCACATCCCAGTAAGATCATGCCATTCACCTCTTCAATATTACCAACAGTAACCGGGTAACTAAACATGTGTTAGTCCTAGAATTAGTGTTCTCTCAAGGGGTTTCACCCATCTGATCCACTCCCGTCAGTGTTCTGATCAGTCCAATCCATCTCTACTAGATGTTAAACCTACGACATACCCTGTATTAAACATGGGAGGATAAAGAAAACCTCAGAGACATGCCCATGGAATATAATTCCCCACATTTGACGTGGGATTCCTTGGGATTTGTTCCCTTAGGAATACCTATAATAAGGGGAAGAAAACCAGAAACACCATTGTTCCAGCATCCAGACATGCTAGTGATGTCCAACGTCACTACTTCCCTGACCGAAGGTTGCTGCCCTGGCTGGAACCCCTGGAATGTCCTAACAGAAGCAGTGTAATTAACCGGCGTCCATGAAGACATGGCACTAGGTAGAGTTTCACGAACAATGTCTTAATCTATAAGGGGGACCCGGACTAGGGGACGAGTTTTGAGGAGGAATCCACGGAAGGATGAACCAACATCCCATCATCCTGTTTCGATCAAGAAGCAATCGTCCCTGAATAAGCGATGGATGCCTCCTGCCTTTGGAAAGCGGGAATGTGGGGCAAAAAACAGAGCATCCTTAATAGATGGACATGTATGTGCACCTCGACAAAAGCATCAGAAACAATAACATTTAATATATATATATTTTCACATTGATGTGAAATTTTGATTCATTTTTAACATGGGGGGTAACTAGCTACACACTATGGTTTTGGAAGGATTGAAGAATAAGTCTTAAATCTATAAGTGTGTCTTAGAGTATACAAATAATTCCCCATAATAGAGATATATGAGCCCAAACTCTTCTCCTCTTGACCAATATGCTAAAGAATCACCTGTAAGAAATCCCAAAGACCACCTTACTTTAGAAATAATTCCTATAATGACATTTATCAACATGCATATGGGGGATATTAGACATTTATAGTTCCATAAACAAACTCTGTCAAGAACCTTGTAAAAAAAATGGAGAGCCTAAGGTAAATTGTTTCAATAACCAAAATAACCAAGTTACCTTTTCTCCCATGAATGTGACCAGACAAACATGATATTACTTGTGATTCTGCACTACCGAGTGTTCTTGTTTGTGTTTTCTGTTCTCCATATGTCTCTAGAGACTAGTTCCACCTTTAATCAAAATCAATGGAACCATTTAAAAAATTATTTAGTTCCATGACTGATACCCAAGAGATGGAACCCAATACTAAGAGGATTACCATACCCATGCATAGTCTCCACCAATAAATCAAAAAATGTGTTTGTGAGGGAGTACTACCTCAATTTTAGAATCCTCAACCTAGAGGGTACACGGTAGATTCTATAATCTATAAATCCTCATAGGTCACCTCTCCTATAGAGGAAGGCTTCCACAAAGTCAGTGGCAACTTTGAAAACCACAAGACACTCCAGGAGCTTGTCACTGGAGAGTGAAAAATCCTACATCCCTTATCTTAAGGAGGAAGAGAAGTACCTCATATAAAAATTCCATAACATAAATAATCCAACTAGGATTTATTTTTCTAAATTCCATCACTATTAAGACTACTCATCTTAGATTCCTCGATAACCTGATG
Source organism: Viscum album (assembly GCA_963277665.1). Lineage (NCBI taxonomy): Eukaryota > Viridiplantae > Streptophyta > Magnoliopsida > Santalales > Viscaceae > Viscum > Viscum album. Next base: position 2,085,995,702 of record OY728123.1, on the reverse strand, counting down.
AGAGTTCCACCTAGGAGGTCACAACTCCGATCACCCAGATCCAAACACCCATGAAATATCTTCAGGGGTGGAGAGCTACCAAAAGTATGGAATGGGAACATATCCCCATTCACATAGAATAAGTCTATAAACACACTATAGTAGTAACTAAGTAGAATATTGATACCCCTCATCAGGTTTAGTAATCCTTCTAGCATACCCTTCTACCATCTGTTGGAACAAACAGACATATCCTAACCTCCATCCATGGAAAAGATCATACTCCTTCCCTCTCATATGAAGTTAGTTGGAATATACTGACTATAAATGAAGGATTTTAGTTGTCTCATATGCCCAAACTCTCCATGGAATTGGATCCTATACACATTCCTACCGCAAAACCCCGTTAGCATATCCTGGATTTAATGGGGTGGAAAGATCATATTCTTAAACATGCCTTGAAAATTAATCAGTAGATTCTAGCAGCATCAATAATAGTAGACAACTCCCAGTGGATTATTCTTATTAGAAATATGTAAAAGGATCCCATTCATCCCCCTATCAATACTAAACAAACTCATCAACACATTTTGAGATCTATTTTGGAGTAGACTCATATTCCCACTCATATTTGGGAGGACCATCAACATATTCCAATGAAGAATAAATTTCATGATTGGGATTATATTTCTATTACATTTGGATTTTTTGAAAACATTCAACCAACTACTTTATATCAGGATCATATTCTTATCAATATTATAGAAACTAGTCATCAAATTTTGATATTTTCTCTAGGGAAAGCCAATATTAATGCTCCCCATTAGTCCAAGGAAGACCAAAATCATATCCTAAAAGTATCTAAGAGTCCAGATCATACTCTTTACCAATTTAAGGAAGCTCACCCACATATTTTAGTGACCAAAAAGGGTAGTATTATATCCTAGGACATCCCCAAGACACTTTTTGACATATTCCAACTATGACTCAAGAGTCTCCTAAGAAGGAACTTGTCTATGAAGGACATTTTTTACAATTCTTGGGTTCAACTAAACAACATAGAATTTCCATAAAGATATAGCTTTGATAGAAACACATCATTTAGGAGTAAGATCATATTGCTACCCCGATTAATGATGATGTTCTTTAGTCCTTGCATCATCTCTCATTAGGAACCCTATAATATGATAAATGTTCCTCAGAAAGGGAAATAATTTGAAATCATGAAGGTCCTCCCCATTGTACCACAATTAATAATTCTATAGGTCCTCCATAGAACATTTATAACAAATTTACTCCCTAGGAAAGCATACAGATCGGTTATGAGAACTCTTATCATTATGTGATTTGTGAAAATACTATTCATAGCTAGAATATTAGCTGACAAGAAGGCCCTCCCCTTACTAGTAAATCAAGAACCTATCTCCATAGAGGCCATCCACATGGTTTCCACCACAATGTTCTACCCCAAAGTAGAACCTTACTCTGATAAGAAGGTACTCCCCTTGTTAAGGTAACCCCAACAATTCCCTTATATCGAGAGGTTATTGAGATTATGAGCCCCATAACATCACATGCCTACTCATTAACCTATGATATTGTATCTGAGTCAAGGGATAACCCAAGGCAACAATCATTATCCATTTTACCTTTATAATGATTGTTACTTAATGTAATAGATTAGATCCAAGATAGTCCTTCTCCCCTCAATAAGACAGCTGAAAATGACCAATTTGGTTTGAATAGGTGGAGGAATCTCTTTTTGAAGATGGGGAGACTACTATAGACATGAGGAAATAGATATCCATGAACAACATAATAATTACGTACTAGACCATGACCACTCATGGGTATGATATCCCAAAATCTTTGATATTAGAAAGAATTTATCATATTTTTTTGAATCTGTGGGCGACTTATCTCTATTTGAAGGCAAAATATATATCTTTATGAGAGTACATTAAAAAAATTAGTTTGATCAGAGAACTCTGCCATCAGATTGAATTTTCTATACTTTCAACTAAATGACACCAAAATTTAGGAATGTTGAGATAAATAGGCCATGTTTTGTTGCTTGAGGTGAGGAGGTTTGTAAGAAAGAAATGGTTTTGATTATACTATTAAATCTTTTCATCAACACTTGTGAAGTTACCTATAGGATGATACCTCCAGGGTACTACTTCCAGGGTGCTACTATTGGGGTTCTACTATCAAGGTTCTAATTTAAGTATGTGAATACTTGATGAAAAATATAGAAACTATGAGTTGGATGGTATTTGAAGCTACCATGAATAAAATGAGTTGATGAAAGGTGAATTACTCTTATAATGATTAAATATCACGATAAAAGTTATCGTGATTCATGAAATGTGTTCCTAAATGAAGTGTAAAATAAGGAATAAGGAATATACATGATGAATATGAATTTTGATAAGTTTGGTTTTATATATGAAGTAGAGATAAATGTTCACATAGGTTAGTCACATAGAATAATGGTTATGTTTGTGAATTACATACCTTAATAGTCACGTAAATGTTTCACATAGCCGATCCAGCTATTTAAATTAAATCATGTAGCCAAATACTACTAAGTAGCCAAATTATTCATGTAATAGATTTATACAAGTAAAAAAATTCACGTAGTATAATGATACTACATAGAAAAATGATCCATGTATCCAATTTATCCATGTAATTTGATTCATACAGATGAATGCTACATATATCCAAATGACTCACATAACTGATTCAACCATGTAACCAAATTCATATAGTTGAATGATTATATATAACCAAATGATCCACTTATCTATTTTTAGAAATATAATTTATTGATTAATGTATCTAAATACTTCACATAGAGGATTTCTGCTACACATGCAATGCAAAATATATGAGATTGAACGTGGTTGGTTTTTAAGTGGACAAATTATACGATTGAAGCTGGAATGGATGTGTTTTTGTATCATGCATGAATTGATACATACACATGTTTTATTTTTATGAAACATAGGTTTAAATAAGAGTGAAAAGGTTTTGTTATTTTTGTATGAACCGATATAGTTACAATAAATTATGTAAGTGATTTCCTATGGTAGTTATTATTATGACTACATCTGATGTTTTTGGGAGCTTGAATTCAAATATATTAACACAGTATCATAAATATTTGAATGATTAAGAAAGAGGAACAAGTAACAATAATGGATCATTAAATTTAATTAAGATATTTTTTATATTTGGATGATTGGATGGGAGAATTGGTTGATGAATAGGTGTTATTGAAGTAGAAATGGTTTTATGAAGTGTCGTGCATGCAAATTGAAGCGACAATTTCCTGGAAAAAAATAGAAAAAGGATAATAGGATCTCACCACACTGGACAAATAAATTAATATACATGTGAGTTATACATAACTATTGTCTATTTATAATTTCAATTTTGTATTAGTGCATGGTGAACTTGATGTAAAGGATGAACAAAATAGACAGGAGACTTGTAAGTGAGTTCTAAAGATTTTCCCTACTCACTATGATTCAAAATGTTTTTACTAGATCATAAGATCAAGGGTTTTACTAGATCATGAAAAGTTCTAGCTACCAACATTGAGTTATAAACCTTCTAAATCACATTTTCTATCTCTATGTGTTTATGTGTTTGTTTTAACATAAAAATTCAATCTAACTAGTGGAAAATATTTTTTTAAAAGGAAAAAATATAAAATTGTTGAACCATTGATTCAACCCCCTCTTAGTGATTCCTTTATCTTGTATTCCTATAAGTGGTATCAAAGTGAGGTTCCCTTCATTGGTTTTTTACTATTAAAGATCTTGTTTTTGGAGTAGTCATTGTTTTTTCCAATATCCTTAATGGATAATTTAAATACTATGAATAGAAAGGGGGTTCCCATGTTCTATGGTAATGGTTTTCATATATAGAAGGACTTGATTTTGACTTATCTATTATATATCAATTATGATATCTTGAAGTTGACAAATAATGGATTTATTCCACATGATAAAGTTGTTTCCCTTACCAAAACATAAAATAGGAATTTGGAAAATTATGGCCATTTTGAGATTGATATTTTATCCTTGCTTTTTATGGTTAATTTATGAAAGTTAAATGGATCAAAATGGAAAAGGATAGTTGGGATAATATTTAGAATATCTATGAAGGAAATATCAAGGTGAATTGGGCTATGTTGCAGTTCTAGAGACCTAAAGATGAAGATATTTTAATGAATGGTGATTAATCTATTGATTGTTTCTTTACAAGATTCAATGATGTTGTGAGTATCATAATCGTTAATGTTGATAAGTTATAAGATTAAGTTTTTATTTAAATAATTTTTTTCACCTTACTAGATAAATTTTATGCTAATTTATCAGCTTTCAAAAAAAAAATCCAGGTGATATTTATCTTGAGGATCTAAATAGAATTGTAATTTCTTATTAAATAAGGAAATACAATCCCCTTAAGAAAAAGGTAAAGGAATAAAATGAAATTGTTTTAATACCTAAAAATCTAAGAAAGGAAAGAATATTTTTTTGTGAGGATGATAAATCTTCCACCTTAAACTCATAATTTTATGTGGATGTGAAATTATTAAAACTTATATCCCTAATATCAAGAAATGTGAGAAGAGGAAAGGAAAATTTTATAGGTAAACTACCAATTAAATTATTTAATTGTGGAGCTATTGGAAAATTGGTATCAAAGTATCCTAAACTAAAAGAAATGAATACAATGAATAATAAGATGCATGTTTCAAAAGGTATTTAAAGAAGAATTTATCTATAATAAAATTCTTCCTTAAAATAAATGAAAATAACTTCTCTGTAAATAGAAGGAGAAATTTTCTATCCAAAAATGAGGAAAGCGAAGGTGTTAATGAGTAAGATTAGATTAATACTAAAACTGATGTTGGTGAAAATATTCTTATTTCTTATATTGATGGTGAATAATTCACTAATTATTAAGGTAGTAACTATGGAAGTAAAAATGAGGAAACTCAAATGAATTTTATGCTTAAGACATAATTTATAGAATATATCTTGAAATTTTCTCAACTTGAAAAGGAATACATGAAGTTAATGAAAGATTATTAGTTTTCTAGTGGCATGGTAAAGAACAATGAGGAATAAAAATAAAATCTATTGAAGGGGATTGAGAATTTTTAAATATTTACTGCTATTGATAATACATTAGGTATCGATATAAAAGAAAATATTAACGAATTAGAAGAGAAATATGATCATATTAAACTAAAGATTTTCAAATTAGAAGAAGAACTGAAACTTTATAGAATTATATTTCAAAATTTCATTGAAATATATGTAGAATGTTTAGACAATAAAGGATAAGGTCAATAAAAAACAACTTCTCAAGATGATAATGGGTTTTATAAGAAGAAGAAATTTTGAGGAACTAATTTTTTGGTTAAATATATTGAATTTAAAAAAATTGGAAATTCTGGGATTGTTAACTTTTATTTAAAAACTAATACATCTAGTAACTTTAAAAATGATTATAAAATTATATTTTAAATATATTGATTCCTAGATTTTATAAAAATTTTGGTTTTCAAAAAAAAAATACAAGATAGTGGAGAAAAAGGAAGGATAAATTTAGAGACATTATTATAGATAATAAAGGTAGATATTCCTTTTATTAGTATTATCAGTACTGTGGAGGCTACAAAAATATATAATGGATGTGTTGGTTTAATTACCATCATCAGTAATATTCAATAAGACTTGGGTGATAAAATTTTATGGGGGGGGGGGGGGTTAACCCAATTTAAGAATATTGATTCAGAAACAACCTATAAAATTAGTTTTGAAGACTAAAAAAAGATTTCAATTGTTATAAGATGTGTGTAAATGATGTGATCATCTGGATTATCTTGAAAATGATATCTCAATATTCTTTTAACTCAATAATAAAATAAGTATTAGAAAAAATGTAAAGAAAAATATCTTATTATATAGGTTTCTCTTAAATCCCCAAAGGAGGAATGCCCGTAGATATGGGATAGTGGGCGCTCTTTACATATAGAAGGGAAATTGAATTTATTTAATAATGTTTTCAATTGAAAATAATGATCATTGACCTTTTAAAATTATGGTTATCTCAAGATTAAAGGGTTTTTTTATGTTGATATTGTAAAAGAAAATTAATCTAATAACACTCTTTATGTTGATGGGTTAAAATAAAACTTGTTAAGTGTTTAAATAATCTACAATGAAGGGAATGATAAAATATTCAAAAAAGATGGTTTTTGGGTAAAAATACTTGAATATGAAAATATTTTTACTAAAGGGTAGTGAAAAAGGGGATTTTGTTTTTCAAATTGGTGATGCTCAAAATTCATACTATTTAAGAATGAAAGTTGAAGATGAACTCTAGCATAGAAGGCTTTGTTATCTTAGACAAATAAATATGAGCAATATTTATAAAATAGAAAGTGTTTATTACTTGGTTAAAATTAAAATATAGATTGAATGGATTTTCTTTACATATTGTAAGGGGAAGATTTCTAATTTTCCACAAAAAAGGTTTAATATTTAGATATCACATCCATTAGAGATAATCCATTATGATATTTGTAGGCCTATGAGAAGGTAGTCAACACATAGATATAATTATTTCATTTATTTTATTTATTAATTTACTCTAATTACATGAATTATGTTTATGAAACCTAAATAAATGGATCTAGATATGTTCAACTATTTTAGAATTAGTTCCCAAAGGATTAAAGCTACTATAGGAGGAGATTTCTGACAGATTGAGGTGTTGAGTGTAGTAATAACAAGGTTGAATCTTATCTCAAAAAACATGGAATTATTTATTAAAATTTTTCACCAAAGACACCACAAAAAAATGGTGTAGATGAATTTAATAATTGAAGGTTGGTTTATATAACTTGAACATTATTGATAAAAAATGATATTTCTAGGATTTTTTTGAGGCAATATACTAGATAAGCAGTACATGTTAAAAATTATTGCTTATTTATAAAAAATTTAGATAGGACTCAATATGAGATGTACTATAAGAATACTCTAATATAGAAGCATATTATATTTCTTGGAATCCCTTGTATCATCAATATTAATGGTTAAAATCTTGGTAAGTTTGAACCAAGAGGTGTTGCTGGAATATTTCTTGGTTTACCTCCAAATGGAATAAAATTTCTTTACTATAACAAGGATATTGGTAGAATTTTTTATACAATTTATGTGAATATCCTAAAATTTTTAAATAAGTAAATAATTGATAATGAATCTATTTATAAAACTGATGTTACATCTAATTATTTTGAAAAACTTAAATAAATAACAAAAAAAAAGATAAAAATCTTGAATATATTTAGACTGAAGGAGAAGATTAAGACATCTCAATTGATGAGGAAAAATTTTATTTGAATAATACTACGTCTAGGATACAAGTTCTAGTTAAATACATCATTGGAAATTAAGAAAAATAGGTAAAAACTAGAAGAACTTGTAGAATAATATCTCATACTTCTATATTATCTCAAGTTGAACCTAAAGATGATGAAGAACCTCTAGAGTATCAAGAGTGGGTTAGTTTTATGAAGGAATAATTGGATAAAATTGAGAATTATAAGACTTGGGAACTAGTTTATATACTTAATGATAAGAATTTCATTAAGAAAAATTTGTTGTTCAGAAATAAATTGAATAAAAAAGGTGAAGTGGTGAGGATTAAATCAATATTGTTGTGTAAAGGATATTAAAATATTGACAGAGTTGACTTTTATGAGATCTTTGAAATATTTTCAAGTCTTCATTTCTCAATAGAGAATTATAGGAAGATTTTTACATTGAAAACCCATGTGATTTTATTCTCAGGGGAGCTAAAAATTATATTTTAGGTTAAATAAGTCTTTATATAGGTTGAAAAAATCCCCAAGAGAATGGTATTATAAGTTTTACATCATCTTGAAGAGGTTAATTTAATAAATACAAGAGTGGACATCAATATCTACATTAATGAGGAAAAATAGGTATCTCTCCTTATTATTGTTTATATAGATGACATCATATTTTATAGGAATGATAAAGAAATATGTGATAAGTTTTTTAAATAAATGAAGGATTTATTTGAAATGTCTATTCATGGAGAGATGTGGTACTTTATTAGTTTTCAAATATATTAAGATAAATAGCACATTTTTCTTTCTTAATAGAAGTATACAAAGGAAAAATTGAAAATATTCGGCATCGAGGAATAAAAATATATTCTTGCAACAATGTAAGTGGGGAAAATGTTTTCTAAAGATGAATAAGGAAAAAGTTAACCAATGGGAGTTTATAAAGATGATTTGTAATTTATTATACCTTATAACTTCAAGACTAGATATTCAACATATTCTCACTCTTTGTTCCCTATATCAAAGTGATCCAAAAGAATCCAATTTTATTACAAGAAAAAGGATTCTCAGGTATATAAAGGGTATAATATATTTTTAATTGAATTGTTATAGATGAAATAAAATTATATTTGTTTGGTTATTATGTTACAGATTGGTCAGGCTAGACCAATTATAGATAATCCACATTTGGTGGAGCTTTTTTTATCGATAATATATATGTATATTTACAAAGAACGAAGGGAAGTTCTATAACTTTGAGCACTAATAATGTATAATATTTGGATATAACTCATGATGCAACTCAATTTATGTGTATTAAAACTCAATTTGAAGACCTAAAAGTGGGTTTAAAGATGCGAATTCTTCTTGGATGTGATAATTCAAGTGCTATAAAATTTTCAAATTATTTGGTTAAATATTCCAGGAGTATAGATATTGATATTAAATATAATTTCATCAAGGAGCTTATGAGTAGAAATTAATTTAAGTTGTAATTTATTACAAAAAAATTGTATATTGTTGATGTATTCACTAGCCATTGTTCAAATATGCATTCTAGAATATGAGGTTAAAGTTGGGTGTTCAACATCACCCTATATAAGGCTAAGTTATGTCAAATCTACCTCATCTATCTTCTTGTATTTAGATATTATTGTCAAAGGGGGAGAAAAATGTAAAAATAATCTATCCATTGATATTTGTTTTACCTATTTAGGGAGAGAATATATTATTAGAGCATTTTTAAAAGGGTAAGCTCTAATTTCAATATGTTTAAATTTTTTTAGTAGTTTATTGAAGTTGATACATGAATTTTTTTGTTTAAGTTGAAGTGGGTATCTATTGTGAAAGTGTGCTAAAAAATTTATGGATATAGATCACTATTTTTTTGACTACATGACATTGTTTTTCAATAACTATTACTTCCAACACAAAGTACAATCACATAGTCTAAGAATTTTTGGATAGTGATCAATTGATTGAGTTTTAGAGCTTCAATGATTTATGTTTGTTGGTTGATAATAAAATCCAAAGGGAGATATTGTTGAGACCAAGAGGCCATGTATGGTTTGTTAAGGTGAAAAATATAGTAATTAGGAAATGGTTTTGGTTATGTTTTTGGATTTTGTTATCAACACTTGTGAAGTTACCACTAGGGTTATACCTCTAAGGTGATACCATTAGGGTGCTACCATTGGGGTGATACTGCCAAGGTGCTACATTTGGAATGTGGTTTCTTGAAAAAATATATAGAAACTATCAGTTTTATGATATTGAAGCTACCATGAATAAAATCTATTGATGCAAAGTGAAGTTATCTAATAGTGATTAAATATCATGACAAATGTTATCATGATTCCTATAAAGTTTTCATGAATGAATTTCTAAAAAATAAATAAGGAATATACATGAGGAAGATGATGTTTGAGAAGTCTGGTGTATGTATAAAGAAGTGGATAATAGTAATATTGGAGATCCATGTAGAATAATGTTTATGTAGGAGAATTATGCAGACGAATGGTCATGTAAATAATTCACATAGTCAATTTATCCATGTAATCAAATTCATTTAGCCAAATTCTTCTATGTACGCAATTGATTCACATAGTCAATTCGTCCATGTAAATGAATCCACATAGCCTAATTCTACTACATAGACAAACGATTCACATAGCCTATTCATCCATGTAATTAAATTCATGTATTAATATACTAATACATTTCCAAATGATTCACATATCTTATTTATCTATATAACCAAATTCATGTAGAAAAATTATGTAACATAAAAAATGATCCACATATTCATTTTAAGGTATGTATCTAATTGAGTCATGTGGATGAACACTACAAAACAAATGTAATGTGACATAGCCGAGATTGATGGTGGTTCAATTTTAAGTGGAACAATTCCAATATTTATGCGGGATTGTTCAATTCTTTGTATCATGCATGAATCGATACATAAATACATTTTTAATGTTAAAGAAACACAGGTTTAGGATGAGTGAAGATTCTATATTAATTTTAAATAAACCAATGCATTTACAATCAGTTTTGGAAGTAGTTTCCTATGGATGTTATTATGATGACCAGATCTGATGTTTTTAGGATTTTTAATTCAAATATATATATGTGGTACTATAAATATTTGAATTAAAAATAAATATAAAAGAGTAACTGCCATGGATTTTTTTAATTTTTTTTAGATGTTTTTTACATTTGGATGAGTGGATGAGGGAATAGGTTGATGAATAGGTGTTGTTGAAGAAGTAGTGGTTGCATCCAATTTTGTACATGAAAATTGAAGTGACACCTAACCTAAGAAAGAAGAGAAGAAGGGGAAGAAGATATCAACACTCTAGATAACTAGATTATAGTCTATAGGAGGAAGAATATCTATTATCACTTTATTATTTGAATTTTTATTAGTGCATGATGGAATAAATGGTTGGGATAAAAAAATAGTCAAGAGACTTGTAAGTGAGTGCTAAGGATATTCCTTGCTCACTATAGTTCACACAATTTTTAGTGGATCATATGATCACGAGTTTTACTGGATCATGATAAGGACTAGTTACTCACATTATGTACCAAATCCTGTAAATTTATTATAATTTTTATGTGTGTGATTGTGTTTGTATTAACCTATAAATTCACTATAACTAGTGGAAAATGTTTTTTAAAAGGAAAAAACATAAAATTGTTAAATCACCGATTCAACCCCTACTCAGTGATTCATTGATCCTATGTTCCTAAAATGTAGATAACATAAATACCTTTAACATACTTTCATTATAACCTAAAATATATGCATCAGTTAGTCACTAACAACCCTTATGATGCACTTATCAGTGGATAGGGTGAATATGGATCATTCCATTTCATTCCAATCCCTAATCAATAGAGTCATCCTAGAATAGTGTCGCATAATCTCATCACCTAGGTAAAAGTCTCAGGTGTGGAAATCACACATGATGACTAGTCTCTTTAGAAAAATACCACCACTTCCAAAGACTAAAAATGATATACATTATGTGAGCATGAAATAATAAGTAATTGTACAAGGATTCAAAAAAGTTTCAATATGGTTCATGTTTAAGGATAGAAAAGGATCCAAATATAGAGAATCTATCTACAATGAGTATTTGATACAAAAAATGATCCCAAAATCTAGCTCACGATCATATAAAAACCTAGAAAAGTTAATGGGTAGTCACAATTTTTGTTTCCATGGAAATATGGGAGTAGTCCCATCCTATAGGGATAGAGTCATTTTCATCAATTTAACCACCACCACCATCCATGGGGAAATAAAAACCTCATTGAATTAAAGGCATACTGGTGGTAAAATCAAGACAACCCCATCATATAGAGATAGGGGAATTTATACCCACACCCATCTTCTACTAAGGTAGTCGGTTCACTCTAGGCTAGAAGTATCATCATAGGCTCCTCCCTCACCATTCCTTCCAAGACATGACACAACCCTATCATTTAGGGAACACTTAGTAAGAATGTCTAGGGGCTCTATTAAAATCACCACACATAGATCAATTTCAGGATAGAACTCAATAGAAATAGTGAATCCCTGATGAGGATACAATTCCAAATAGCCCATCAAGAAGGAAAAAAGGAAAACCATAGAATGTACTAGTAATAAGATATATAGGTTGATATATATTATTATCTTTAAGATGAATACATGAATATTATATCATATTACATCTTGGTAAATTCCATCGACGTTTCCCCTACATAAGACTCAAAGCACGTCATCGAAATAGAAGATCATAATGAAGAAACAACTAAACAAAATATAATCTACATCAAAATAGTCATAGAAGGTACGAAGACCCAGAACCATAGATCGAATTAGAATATGGGACCTACTCTAAATATACAACTCTCACCTGCTCGATGATCTTTGGATAAAGAAAAGTGAAGGGTGGTGGCCACATTCCATCCACCACCAAAAGATACCGAAGATATATTCTTTGAGTATAAGTTCTCTCAATATGAGGCTACATTAATGAAACCAATATATATCAATGAAGAACCAAATAGAGGTAATATTATTGAAGAGTATATCTTCTAGGTGGAGGTTAATATCCCCCCTCTTGTATACATCCAACATGAGAAACCCTCTTAGCCAATGCAAGCAGACCATAACTATCCAAAAAAATTTAGATATAGGAAACCAATATACCTAAGCCTAACAATGGTAAATTACCAATAGTCACCTCCACTATGGAACCAATGAAATCCATACTAGGTGTATTACTCCCAACCTAATCACACTTGGAATTAATAACATAAACGTGTTTCTTGACCACATTAGACCCCACTAGTCACCTCTACTTGAGCATATGATTATCAGCCCATATCAATATAACTTCTTAACTCCAGAAAATCCTTAAATATATGATTGGAGGACATGGAAGGGTTTTAAGAACTAGTGAAACTAGAAATTAAGCCATACCCTAGGTTGGTGGATGAAACTCATCCTCCACCCAATTTTGAAAATCCAAGCTTCTTAATCTTCAATGGAATTGTCGATATAGAGTAGTAATTCTCACATTCCATGTCCCGATTTGGCCCCATGATGGGAAACCTAAAACAAAAAGAAATGGATAAACTCATATGATTCATGAAAAATCTAGAAGGCATGAAATTTGTTTGGTACAACAGTTTTCTAACCAGGTCCATCACAGATTGGTAATACCTCCATAAGTAGCTCCCCTATCAATTTAGCTCGATATTTATAATGATGAAAACTGTTGACCTCTAGAACTAAAAACATCGTGAGAATTAAAGGGCCATAAACTTAATCTCTAGATGGATATTTTTGATGTACTCACTCAATATATAGCTTTCAAAGTAGAAACTACTAAATATTTATGTAGAGAATATCCATGATGAGTTTCAAACACCGCTGATCTCACTGAAATATCTTAATGAATTACGAGATATAGAAACTATTACACCAAGTATGAAGGATTCTATTCGTTGTATAAAATATTAGACTAAAAAATTATAATAGTTGATGTAAAGAGAACTAGTAAATAAAAAATGATGACTTTTACACTCAAATTGACACCAACCCCAACCCCAACACAAAATACATACAACATCATACAATGTATCCTAAAAAATGGTAGTGATAACAACAATGTCCCCATTAGGATGAGAGTTATTACCAATGATGTACACCATTAGAGGTTTCGAATAATAATATCATTTAATTAGGAAATTAGAGAGTTCTAGTATACTTAATTCCATCATTGGAAAACAATTTGATCAAATTTATAATGACCAAAAAACCCAACGAGGTCAGTTTTACTAACCATCTGGACAAATTCACCTTCCATTAGATGCTGGGACATAACATCCAAGATTTTTTTGTCTTTAGAGACATCATACAAAGGATTTTTGATTCTAGGAAAGTCAATTTGGGAAAATAACTAGTGAGGGTATCTCATGTTTTATCCATTTTACCAAATGAGGAAGAATAATGGATAGAAGTACCAAGTTAGAACATGCTAAAGTTTGATGATTATATGACCAGTAAATCAATCGTCTTGGAGAATGAAATACTTAGAGACCAACATAATAATTCATTTGGGAATCCAATTTCATATATAATGGTTAAATTATCACCTTTGGTATCACAGTCTTCTAAGAGTCATCACAGTTGATGCAAGAAGGGATAGGCATAAGAGAAAGAGCTTAGACTGGTGCTCAAGATGGTCTAGACTCTTGAAGAATCTATGTATTTGTTATTGCAATCATGGGAAGCACCCCACCAAACAAAAACATCATATTATGATGTGTATTTATATGTATCATTTAATATCATTATCTTGGTAGACCTACTCTCTGATGAAGAAATTTTTGTAGATGTTGTATCCCTAGACCTAACTAGAGAAGTAATTTATGATTACAATGAAATGTATATAGAGAATCATGAATGATGAATTCTTACCATTATAGTGTTGAGAATTCTATTCCCACCATTTACATGGTAATTTTATTAGATTATTTTTCTATAAAAATAGGTGATACCAGTTCCCAACTGTAATAAAAACCTCAAGATATTATTACACCAATATTAATTATATGTCTTGTGGTCTTGATGAATCATACTAATGAGACACATATAATGTATGAATATCAGGTGTCAGGGGATTATAAGTATAGAAACTTCTTCTCATGAAGTTTTCTCTTGGTGATCTCGAGTATTAGAGATTAGTAGGAATACTCCACTAATAGGAACACCACATGTTTCAAGTGTTATTGGATGTTCCTATTAGTGAGAACCTATGATGGTCTCTCAGATTGTGATCTTTTTTAGTTTATACAATTTTACTGGGAAATATGATACAAAATAAAAACAATGATATTTGTGTTTGGGAGAGGTATGTTAACTGGGTGAATCATTGGTGTTATAACATTGATTTAATGATCAATACACGATTATTCACATCCAAAAGGAAAATATACATCGAGCCTAGTTCATCATGATGTTAGAACCTTTATAAAATTCTATTCTATGGTTGAACAAGGTAATTCCATCTTGTAATGTCAAAATTTTAATAAAGTAATAATGGATGATGACATGAAGTGTGTATCCTTATTGCGATATATTATGAATCAAAGATATTATATTACAAAATAAGTGTTCATAGGAGGTTATTGTTGATATAACCAAACCTTATCTACTTAGAGTCCATGATGGGTTTCTAGACTTCTCCTTTAGTTTGTGAATATCAATCATTTCTATCAAGGTAATGGCGTAGATGGTCACACCCAAATCATTTTTAAAATCACGGACAATTCTAATGAATTGGATTTTAGGACATGTTTTTCTCTATAGTGGGGGTCGATATATTCTCAAGTTTAATAAATCAAAATAAATAAATAAATTCATTATCATTTGAATTTATAATAATTTGTGTTGAACTTATTTAATCATAGTATCCACACATTATTAAATGAATCCAAGATAAATATTTTACAAAAAAAATTATCATTTATGGTTTAATTAATATTTTATAGGATATATGAGTTGATTAAATGAATTTTATTTTTTATATAACATATTTTTAATTCTTCAAGTAAGTGATGAAATACTTATGACTAATGTGACATGTTTGTGAGGTTATTTGAGAAGAAAGCATTTGTGGTACACCGATTCAAGAATCACCACCTAGAAAAAACAGTGTTCCCATGATTGAATTGACATTTAAAGGTCTAATAATTTTCCACACTAGCACTAATATTATGAATATTTATGACTAAGGAATATTTTGATGCTGATTGTAACATCCCAAACTAGGAACCATTGAAACAGTGCTTTGGGATGGTGTTCCACATGGCCTTAGGTGTTTCTCCACATACACCAAAGGCTTTCAACTAGTAGCGGGGGTCTATTGGGTGATAGTGGGGAAAATATACCCCATAGTGATAACAAAAACAATAATAACAACAACAACAACAATAATAAAAGCAACAATAACTATTACATTGAAGAAGCAGTCAAACAAGCTAGTGGAAGGAATATAAAAAAAATGATGCCCCAAAAGCACACTAGCCTAATATATCAGATAAAGTCTACATGTCATGAAAGTCATACAAAATCATGTAAGATCACCCATGGAATGATCTTATAAGAATGTAAGAAAAAACCCCAAAAAGAAACTCTAGCTCAGTGCAAAGGAACCACCTGTTCCATCTAACAAAAACCATTCCATCCATCATATACACCACTAACACATCCTATCCCACTAAGGTCTAGGCTATGAGTCTGACCCCCTTCCAACACTCAAATCCATGAAAAATACACATGTCCTAATGGGTCAATGGAGGGTGTGAGTATGGACATAGTAGGACACCACCAAAATGTTCCATACATACATCCATACATATACCTATGTATGCAAAACTTAGATAAACAGTTACTACTCACACATCAAATAAGCTGCTTTTCTTGTTCTCAATAACCAAAAGAGATAATTTACCTACCTTGTCTAATGCTGGAGTGGAATGATGCATCCATGTTCTATCATACCAGAAGAATACTTATCCCCCATCCATTTTAATACCACATGGCTTCACATGAAAACTATTTCCACATATACAACATGTAAAGTAAATTTGAAATTCATTCCACATGGCCATAAATATATCACAAGACCATTGGACTTCCATTTATTAAATCATCCTTAGCTTGCCAACTCAATTCTCTAATGCATGGTGATATCCATCCTTCCATAGTCCCAAGCCATCTTCCCCAACATATCAGTGAGCCTAAGTGCCCATCTAATACTCTCACACACCATCACAGATTTATTTTAATAGTGGCAATCTTATTTTTTTGATGGTTATAACCATCATCTATTCCTCTAAGTCTATAGATGCCTCCACCCATATCGAGTGGTCAAAAAAAAAAATCATTGGAACCTAATACTATGCTCACTATAACTAAAAGTTCTCTTATCCAACAATGGTGAGAAACAATAAAAAAACAAAGCCACACCTCTAGTGAATATCTGTCACCACATGCGAACTATATTTCCCCAACTACGGTATTGGTCACCAACATCCACCTCTACCTGACAAACCACATTGTCTAATTTTGGTGATCAACATAACCCAAGGTCTCATGGTCCATTCCCAACACAAAACCATGGAACCAAACTATCCATATGCATAGTTTAAATAAAACACATAACCAACTACATCCTACCCAATCGATACCAGAGCCTCGTTCACACAAGCCACAACTTATAAGGCTCAAGCATACATCATCACTCATGGGAGTTCCCTTTTGTACCTCCCAAATTAAATATAAAAAATAAAAATAATATAAAAATGGACACACCCAGAACACCCCACTCACACCTATTTACTATGATTAATATAAAAAATGTATAAATTAGGAGAAATCTAACAACTACCTATCTTATGGTTAATAATACTTACTCATCCAATATTGGCCTTTGGTTTTGTTCAAAATGAGATAAATCATAAGAATATAAAAACATTATAAAAATAGGGCACATAATAACCTATGGAAATAAAATTCCAACTGGTGAGAGAAATGAAGAAATGAAATAAAGGGAATCGAAGGATCACCACTATCTATCAAAAACGATGAACAGTTAACAGATTGGAGCTAAAAAAAAGAAGGTTCTCAAATCCTACGTTAAGAAAAAAAGGGAGATCCTTTGGCTACTATGCATAGGAATAGAGGATGAAAGGGGACATATGAAAGGTTAAATAAGAGAGGGAAAATTTTGTCATTTCACCCTTTTAAAGGGGTTCATGGTTAGGAAACATAGTTTTGATAACTATGCACCAACTATGCACTCACACTATCTAAATGAAACCCCCTCACATAGCTAGGTGCACGACTAGACAAATGGAAGGAAAACCATGTGTTTCTATTTCAATTTATTACAATGGTCTTGCATGATCGTATAACCTTAGGTATGTGGTTTGAAAAAACATGTGACACCCCTATAGAGTTTCATGGCTTGGGGTTCATGATTAGAACTTTTTGTGTTCTAAACATTCACCCCTTGGCCTTTCCAATACCCAAGATTTCAAAGCCCGATACTCAAAAAACTCAATCAGACTCTAGAGACACCATACTAGCATTAACTGATGTCTAAAACCAAAACTTTAGTGTTACAACTATTGAAATTAAAATATGAATATTAAATTGAAATTTGGTATACCCATTAAACTGAAGGTTCAAATACAGTTTAAATTTTCAACTTTCTGGATACACAGGACCCTACAACCTCACCACCTTAAAAAAGATCATCCATGAGATATGTGCTAGCACACTGACCCAAGTTATCATTCATACTGAGAATATTACTCCCTAATTTCCCATATGATGATATGATACTAAGAATATCCATCTCATTTTCCAACATCTCAAACATCCCCGATTACTAAAACATGGTTGATTCCATTTATGGTGCTCCCCACCTTAAGAATCACCTTCTCAGTCACTTCCTAACCCATTTCTAAACATTTCAATGGTCCAAAATTGACCATTCCCTTAGAATTAATGTCCTTACAATCACATACCATCAAGACTACATCTTATCAGATGCTCACCAAAAAATCCGTGTCATATGTGGTTCCCATTAGATCCTGCTTCACTGTCGATGGAAAAAGTTCCCACATCATATATATATATATTATTCCCATAAAAATTCCTATGTTCCTATACATCCTAAATAATTCATGAACTTCTATAGATGATCACATATTAACCAACACCTAGTTAATTGACCCATCACACTTGCACCTCATGCACCAATGTCTATCATGCCAAAAGAAAAAAACACCAATCATGGAATACCTCTAACCATTATCAGCTCCTTGGCTTGCTATGAACCCACCAGATCGACCACATGCACCTGTCTTGAAGTCCAACAACATGACACCTCTCCTCCCTATAGATCTATAACCACTACTAGACACTACCCCTAGAGCTTTCTATATATCTCTTTTCCATGAAATTCATGTGTATTCATATCCCAACTACCAAATATTAGTAATTCTCTTTTTTCTACCTCAGATCCTTAAGTTTGACCCAGTTCCTAATTCCCAGTTGTCCAAGACATCTTATAGAAAACAATATTTAGGTAAACCATCTTATTATATGTCTGCCACTTATTTAGAGGCCACTTGCACCAATTACAAGTATTTATCATCTTCCCACACTAGAAGAATACCATCTTCGATCCACTCCTTAATGGTCTACCTGATTCTCTGACCAGACTTCCCTGCTGAGACTCCTCATGGCCTCAATTCCAAAAACCCAAATCCTTAGATCACCTGAAGTCATGGACTGTCTTGATACAATCATATCCATCATGCATCCCTCTATTATCAAAACATGATTTACTACCTCTGAGAATGAGTTTGGGCTAAATATTTTCACTTATACCTTGATGGAATGCTACAAATCATCCTTTAATTGTCTCACCATATAAATATCATTTCCTACCTTAGATGGTGAAAAATATGATAGGTCTATGAACCTTCCTTCATAGTCCATGGATGATGTGTATCCTTACTTCAAGTTCATAAAATCATGAGTAAAATATGTATTCAAGGTATCAGGGATGAAATTATTGAAGAATATAGAATTTACATATTTCCATGTCAGTCCCTCATGACTTCATACATGTACTTGTATGTCCCACCAGCGATTTTCTGGTCCCCTGAGAATATAAGCTGCTAACATTTCCCTTCTCCCCAGGTGTGTCTCAATCAGATCAAATATAGTCTGCATAGATTCTATTTATTAATTTTCTCCCTATGGTCCACTATCACCCTGAAACAAAAGAGGGGTGATATGACTAAAACTACCATGTAAAATTTTCCTTGAACGAATTAGTTCCCTAAGCTCTTAGGTCAATGATCTGAATGAACTACACCAATATCTCCCTAAAATACTCATCAATCCACAACCCAAACTCCCATATCAGCTGTGTATATCCTTATTACCTTTAAGCCTCCACCTATGGCTCATTCTTATTAACTCCCTTAGGGTAATCATCTTGTACATGCTCTGTAGGCACCACATCTTCTCCCTCCTGACAATCTACTAGATCCAGTATAGGTGGCACCACACCAAGATCCAAAATTAAGGGTCAAAACAAATGATAACAGTCTACATAGAGTAAATAGAAAAATATTTAAAAGGAAGTTCATCTCAGCACTCTTACACTTTCCTATAAACCCATAAAACATATCATTTGGTCTCATATCCCCCTGCCTTCCTATATTAGAGTCAGAAATTACATACCGATCACACTAGAAATTACCATTCTACGATCACTGAGTAGAATTCCACTCCGAGGCTATACAGTAATACACTGCTAAGCCTATTGTTGACATTTTAAATAGATCACCCCTTTCCCTTATTCACATCTAATCATATCAGAGTTAGGGTCCATATACACCGTAAACAAATAGGATCACATAAAAATTACACAAGGAACCACATACTTGGGTAGGATGCGTAAAATCCCACCAAGAGGCTATATAGTATAATGCTATTTAGCCCATTGTAGACACTTTAAATTTTCCAATACCCTTTTCTTTATTCCAAGTTCTAATAAGAAACCACAAGAACACACATATGTCATGTGATCCTTAGTTCCTATCTTGCTGTATAAATTCTCCCATCCTACCTCTTAGGCCAAAAGTCTAAAAAAAATCAATAAAATCAAATTCAACCTTAACTAAATCAATTAACCCAACTATAATGAGGAAAAACTAGAAAAAATATCCCTTTTTTACATGGAAACATGGATTTTAGTTCTTACAGGTGCTGCCTAGACACACAACACAACCTCCATCCTAAGTTCTGAAACTTTACTAGGCTCGAGTCTACCATAGCCCGAATAACAAGCCATTTCAAAAACTTTCCTTTAAAACAACTTGGAAACCAAATCAATGATGATACCAATTTTTGTCCAACCTGAGGCTCTGATACTACTTTATAACATCTTGATCCTAGATCCACTGAACTAGTACTCTAGGATGGTGTGCCAAATAGACTTTGGCACACCTCACCATACACCGAAGGATTCTAACTAGAAGCGAGGTTCTATTGAGTGATAGTGAAGAGACTATAAACCATGGGGATACTAATAATAATAATAATAATAATAATAATAATAATAATAATAATAAAAATAACAATAATAATTATAATAAATGCACTACGGAATCAGTCAACCAAACAAGTAGAAGAAATATAAAATGAAAACAGTAATGATAGGACAAAGGTTCACCAAACTGATATATCGGATAAAGTCTATTTGTCATTACAGTCATACAAAATCATTCAATATTTCTAATGGTCTGATTTTATAAGAACATAAGAAAAAACCCTAAAAAAACTATAGCTCAGTGAAAAGGAACCACATAGTCCATCTACCAAAATCTATTCCATCCATGTTATGAACCCTCGGCACATCCCAACACACTAATTTCTAGGCCACAATCTTGATCCCATTCATGCACTAAAATCCATAAAGTTTGCATAAATCCTAAGTGGACCATGCAGGGTGTGAGTATGAACTCAGTAGGCCACCACCAAAGTTTTATTATCTTACATACATAGACATACCTATGTATGAAAAACATAAATTAACAATGACTACTCACACAACATCCTCAACAGCCACAAGGGAGCATTTACGAACCTTCTCCAATGCTAGAGTGGAATGATGAAGCCACAATCTATCATATTGGAAGAACCCTTTCTCCCCCATCCATTTACATACCACAAAGATTCATGTTTCAACCATTTCCATGTATACAAACTATTGAGTAAATTCTAAATCCATTCATCACACCCATAAATATATCACAATCCCATTAGACTTCCATTTATTAAATCACTATTAGCTTAACAACTTGCAATCCATAGGTAAGGTGATATTCTTCCTTCCATAGTCCTGATACATCATCTCCAACATATTAGTTTGCCTCATCCCCCATTTTATGGTCTCACAAGACATCACATGCCACTTTCTATGGTGAACACATCATTTTTATGATGGTAATCATAACTTAATACACTGAAAAGTCTATAGAGGTATCCACCAATATCAAGTGGTCAAAACCAACTCACTGGGTCCTAATCCTATGTTCACATGACCCCAATGGTTCTCTCAGCTAACAATGGTGAGAAGCAATGACCAAAAACCTAAGCCACACCTCTGGTGAACCTCATCACCACATTCAAACCACATCACCCCAATAATGGTACTGGTTATCACGATTTACCTCAACTTAACAAACCAATTCATCCAATTATGATGATCAACATCACCTAAGGTCTCATGGTCCATTCCCAATATGTTCCCATGGAACCTACCTAGTCGTAGGCTCAATTTAAATAAAACAGATTACCAATGTCATCCTTTCCAACCGTTTCTGGAACCTCATTCACACAAGACACACCTTAAAAGGCTTGAGCATACTTCATCACACATGGGAGTGAACTTCAGCGCCTCCCAAGGTCAATAGAAAAATGAAAATAGTATAAAAACGGATACACTTAGACCAAACCACTCACGCTTATTTACTATACTTAACATGATACACATGTAAATTAATAGAAATCTAGGAACCACCTACCTCATGCTTAAGAAGAGTTACTCATATGATATATGCCTATGGTTTTTTTTCAAAATGAGAGAATGTAGAAGAATATACAAACAACCTAAAAATAAGGCATATGATCTCTCATGGAAATAAAATTACAACTATATAGAGATACATTTCAAGGAAATAAGTGGAATTGAAGAATCACAACTAGCTATCCAACATAATGAAAAATACCCGAATTAGAGATCAAATGAAAGAATGAGCTCAAATACTTAGTTAATAGGAAAATTAGAGATCCTTTTGTTACTATGTATTAGAATAGAGGAAGAAAAGAGTATGATAAATGGTTTAATAAGGAAGGTTCAATTTATTAATTTCACACAATTTAAAGGGGATCATGGTTAGGCTGTGTGGTTTTTCTAACCATGTACCAACTATGTGCACTCACTATCCAAAGGTGAACCCCTCACCAATCTTGGCACATGATTAGATAAATAATGCATTGACTGTACATTTCTCTTTGCAATTTACTATAGAGGTCTTTCACCTCTATACAAAATCGAGTGCGTGGTTTGAAAAATCACATGAAACCCCTATTGGGCCTCATAGTTTTGTGGTAATGGTTACCACTAACCATACGGTAACCATGTGCCCCCTTGGCCTTTCCAAATCTAGATATGTTGAAGCATGATGCTCCTAGAACTCAAACAAACACCTGATACACCTTCAAAGCCTTAACCCATATCGAAAAAAATACTTTAGAGTGTTCTAACTCTCAGAATTACACTCTAAAGTTTAAATTGAAATTTTTCCTCTAAAAAAACTAATGGTTTAAATCCCATTTTAATTTTCAAATCACTTGGAAAATGGGAAATTACAATGATCATAGTATAATTTTTTTAAATTCCCCCTATTTCAATATTCTGTTTCATGGACAGAACTGACAAGTGGTATTAGAGGGACTATGTATTTAAATGTGTCAAATTAAAATTATTTTTTCATGAATTAAAAAATAGATATTAATGAAGACCCAAACACTATGAAAAGTGATTTGAACCGAGGTCAGATGGCTATTATATGTTCATTTGATGATCAATGTTATAAGTTTTTGGAAAAAATGTTTTGGAAATATATATTTTGAGTGCGAGGGAAGGGGATGCTCTTGGAATGAATCATAGGCACCCTCTACTGGACAAATAATGGTTTTTACTAGAGTCAATGTCAAAGGATAAAGGTGGAATAAAAAATAAAAAATATATATATTGAAAGTATGGGATTGATAAATTAAAAAAATATATAAAAAAGCGGACATAAAACCCCCCACAAGGAAATTGGCCACTCCACTTTGGGATGGTGTATAGTGGAAGAACCCATGCCAACTGAAATGAGTATTGTATTGATTTTTTTAAAACTCATGTGGTGAAAAATGAGACATGCCTTCAGACACCCCACATGAGGGGCATCACCATCCATTGACCCAGGATAGACCAGGTCGAGTTCTTCTTGGAAGGGCTCAAGATTTTTATATACAAATATTACATCATTTTAGATGAATATTCCATATATAATATCACAATATATTACATAACCATGAAGGTTTAGTTTATTTGGATTCTAGATACATAAAAATATTATTTAGATACATTATTCATCATCTCCTATAATTTTCTTCCCACTTTTCCCATATTGACATACACTACTTAAACCTTTATTTATAACCTAGGGAAATTAATCATAAGAAAGGGTGATATTATATTATCAATATGGGTAAATAAGAGACATATCAATCCATGATCATATAAAAGAATAAGATAAGGATACGGGTATGAGATCTGACCATAACTTACAAAATTTAAACACAATCATTCAAAGATCATAAACATGATTCATGGTATAAATTAATATAATTTCAAAATACATCAATCATAAGAGTGAGAAATAATCATAAATCAAGCATGAACCATAAGTTCATTTCATAAAAGTGTGGAAAAATTATAGGTATAGAAACCATTTAATATGTAATGGTTAACTAGAAATACCATCAAATCACAGTGGATTTTACATCATTACCTATTTTCCATAGAGGATTAAGCACATTGAACTATTTCTTATAGTGTATAAATCAAATTAACTTGTTTCCCATAGTTGATTAAGCACATTGAATCATTTCCCATAATTATCTAATGAGATATAAAAATTTACAAAATGAATTAGAGGGCTATATAAATTTTGGTTCACCCATCACATAATGATAACCATACATATGTGTTCCAATAAATCATAAAACATTCATCATATCATCATATTAAAACCCATGAAAATAAAATGGTTTTAATAAAATTTTCCTAATTTAATCATATCATAACACAAGGAAAATAATTTGGTTTCATAAAAAATATCATCATCATACTTATAAACCATCAAGAGAAAGAATAAGGATGGTATCATTAGATTATATCTTCAGTGCACTGCAATTGATATCAAATGGTTTTATCATAGATTAAAATTTATTTAAAAGAATAAATAGATTATCTCATAAGGAAAATACCATTTTAATTTTGAAATCACTTATTTAAAATAAAAATATTTCCAAAATATTAGGATTTTTTTATTTGAAATGAATCATGGAAACTTATAAAGGAAGATTTAAATCACTGAGCATTTATGATGGTGGAAAATTCCGTTCATGATGAGTAAGTTAAAAAAAGATTCCTTTCATATTTTGGGAACAAATTCAAAGGTACCTCATTTTGAAAATGACAAGAAGATTCATTTTTTGATAAGAAAATTAAAACATGGGTATAAATTACTTTGATAAATAATAGGAGGATTAAAACCATTTTTGAAAACATGGTCATGGAAGAAAAATTATTTTCTACTGAAGAGAGAAATGAAGGTAGTTTTCTTTAAAACATTTCATTCATTATTTCCAATTTTTGATGAAAATAAAATGAAAGGAAAAAATGTAATCTATATAAATAAATAGAGGTGAATAAAAATTAAAGAGATTTATCAGATAATTATCATATAATTTACTAAATTTAAATTTAATCAGAATCAATCCTGAATAAAAATGGGACTGAAACATAAATACCTTACCTCAAGTCTGAACATTATTCATACACATTCAAAAATATTGTATAATAAATATAGATATATTATAAATTTATTATTGAAACCATAATCATATATATAAATAAATTTATTATTTAATTATTACATATTATTACCCGTTTATTTATTTTTATTAAAATCAATATTCTGGATGATAACTACTTCGTTTTTCATGCATGTTTTAGTTCGGCAGTCCCTGTTCTTATAATTTAACCATGGTTCCATAATATAATTTTTTAATAATATATATATATATATAATATATTAATTAAGTATATATATATATTTAGAGTCATTTATAAAATATAGAGATAGAAAAATGAATTACACTATTCATGGAGATGTTGGGTCATACGTACACATGATCACTGTTATCACCTTTTGACGGATGAAAGAATTGAAAGTTAAATAACAATTAAAATTTAAATAATAATTATTATATCATATAAATACTATATATTAATTAAATACATCTTTATTACCATCCAGGTAAAATGAAAATGAAAAAAATCCGATCGATTTGTGGTGGTGGTAGTCCACACGTACGGATGAGCGGATTTATCCCTTACCAATGGATTGGACGACGAAATGGTAGATGTTATATTATTATTAATGAAGTATAAATATGTCATAAATATAATATATAAACTTAAAATCCATCATAATAACTATCCATGATATATTTTGATGGAAAATGAATTCAATCACTACGTGGAGATGGTAAGCTCTACCTACAAATAAGTGATACTTTCACTTCCCATTTGAGGAGAAAAAGGGTGGCTAATGGTGATACCATAATAATAATAAAATTTCAGTATATTTATGATACTAAATTTATTATTTTATGATAAAAACGATATAATTAGACGAATTAGAAGAATAAATAAATTGAAGGAGGTCGGGTACGATGATTACCTCTCTTTTGGTTGGTCTCCTTAGGATACTTTATTATGGACCCTTGGAATGGTCTTTTAAGAATGAAAGAAAATGTAATTCATATCTCGGGAAGTTTATAATGGAAATTATAAAAGTTTTTTTAGATATAGTGCTCAAAGTGATGTAAAGAAGATAAAGGAGGCGAGTCCTTTTATAAGGGAGGGAGTGAACACACTTGGAATTTCTT
Organism: Viscum album; assembly: GCA_963277665.1. Classification (NCBI taxonomy): domain Eukaryota; kingdom Viridiplantae; phylum Streptophyta; class Magnoliopsida; order Santalales; family Viscaceae; genus Viscum; species Viscum album. The sequence continues at coordinate 2,085,968,928 of OY728123.1, read as the reverse complement.
ATAAGATTATAATATAATAAATTCGTTTTCAAGAAAAGTGATTACAAATGGACATGAATTAAAATAAAAATAGGATATGGTCTATATATTATCATCTAATGAAACTTATATAGATTTTTGTGTCCTTTTGAAACCTTATTTTTTAATTAACCTCTTGATTAACCATTTTGACCTTAACCACGATAACAACTTTTTCAATATTAGAGGGTTAAAATATTAAAATAAATGGAAAATTGAATCATAAATGGACAAATATTGATATTTAAAACAATAGTCCATTCAATTTTTTGAGGATAATATTTTTATAAATTTTAAATCTTTTAATAAAATATTATTTTTTATAAAATATCATTAATGTCAATTTTAGAACTATTCATTTAATTTAACTTTAAAAACACCAAGACAAAGAAGAAATTTTAATATAATAGTTTTAAAGATAATTAATTTTTTATATATATCTACCAAATTATTATAAAATAATAAATAATTCAAATAATATTAATTTTAATATTTTTTAAATCAGTTGTTTATTCTTTTAATTAATATAAGAAATATTATGTGGGCATTGTGTAAGCATTTAAGGTAATTATATAATTAATAAAAATTATAAAAAAAATTCTCATCAATAAAATTATAATTTATATTTCAAATAAAAATTCATAACTGAACTTATACTCTTTTTATACTTATGTAAAAGGTTTATGAATGTTAAAATCAAGAGTGTGACATTTTATATTTATTCTTTTCATAAATTAATATAAAGGTCATAATCATAGAAATAAGAAACCAAGTGACCATATATTAGAAAATCATATGGAAATAGCTGAAATAAACTCTTATAATAGGATAAAATATTTTTTATATAAATCTTAAAGACTTATCCTAAAATTTTAACCTTATTATACTCATTTTATACTTACCGAGGGGAAAAAACTTAACAATTGTTACTTTTCATATTTCCTAAATATAAAAGGGACCTATTTACCAAATTTTATACTTCGTATTCCAAATATGGAATCCATTTTTCAATATTCAATTTCAAAAAGTGGATGAAATTCATTTTGAAATAAGTGCACAAAACATGATGAAAACCATTTTTTTAAAAAAATATATTATTTTGCATAAAACTATATTTACTCTTATCCCATGTTTGAAAAAATGTTAGATGAAAGGTAAAAGATTTGATTGAATATATAATATATAAATTTCATTAAAATTATTTACTAATAGTGATAAATTTAATTTATTAAGATAAAACACAATACGTGCATAAAAATGGGTTTTTTCAGAAAACATCTATTTTAATTTCATATGAATTTTTTAATTTATAATAAATTAACTAAAAATGAATTTATTTTATACATATACATTTTATAATTAAGTTAGTCCTATTACTACCCACCAATTTAATGGCTAGGTTATAATCATATACTATATTACGATTCATTTAGACTCTGGGTTGCATGTATCACTAGCTATGATTTGTTTATTTGAAGAGAAATATATATGTTAAAATCGTAGGGTGTTACATTATACCCACCTAAAAATGATTTTTTTTTCATTTTAATTCCATTAATCTGATACAATAAAGTTGAGGATATCTCTATTTTATCACCTCCTTAGGCTTCTATGTAGCTTTATTTAATTTATGTTTTCACCATAAAATTTTGACTAGGCGAGCAATAATGTTTCGTATAAATTTTTATCTATGATCTAAAATATACACCGGTTCTTCCTCATAAGTGAGATCTTGTTACAGAGGAATGAACTTTGTGTTTAGTAAATCAGAATGATTAGGTATGTACTTCCTCAAGAGATATACATCGAACACATCATGAACTTAAGAGAGATTCAGGTGAAGTGCCAAGAGATAAGATACAATCCCTTCTCAATAATGAATCTAGAGGGGGAAAATATTCCTAGGGACTATATTTCATTTATTTTTAATTATCATAACCTTATTCTATAAATAAATTCACGAAAATACATTTTCACAAACTTTGAATCCAATATTTCACCAAAGATTGTCACCATAACTTTTTTGATGACTTTGAACTGCCCTTTTGTGCTACTAAGTGATTCTAAGAAGCTCAACCATTTCCACAGCTAGATCATATCCCAATAGATTTATTTCTCTAACCTCATACCAACATGGGATTCTTTCACTTCCTTCGATAGATGGTTTCATAAGAATCCATCTTAATGATTGAGTGAAAGCATTATAGTAAGAAAACTCAAATAGAGGAAGGTGGTGATCCCAACTAGCTTTGAATTCCAGAGAATAATATTTCAAAATATCCTCTAGGGTTTTAATAGTTATCTTAGATTTAACATATGTCTGAGGATGATAAGTATTTCTAAAATGTAACTTTAAATCTAGATACTACTGAATAATTCTTCATAACATTGAGGTAACCATCAAATCCTGATCAGATACAATAGAATGTGATACTCTATACAACCATAACAATTTATTAATATATATATCCTATAAAGTTGATCAAGAGATAAATTTTATCTAATTTCAATGAATTGTATGTAAGGTTATCTACTACAACCCATATAACATTATGGCCTTTATATATTTTGGGGAGTCCGTTGACAAAATCCATGGTGATATTTTACCATTTCCATTAGGGTACATGTAATGGTTGTAACATCCCCTTAAACTTCTATCACATAGCCTTAACTTACTATCATACCAATAACCAAGACACATTCTCTACAATATATTTATTCATTATGCCGCACTAGAAACACTCTTTAATATCTCTATACAACTTGATACTTCCAAGATTAATAGAAAATGTTGAACGATGACCCTTATCCAATAGATATTTATATAGTTATAGTATTGAAGAGATTCGTACATGGTTTCTGAACCTTATCATTCAATCACAATCAAGGTTAAACTTAGGAAAATTTATCACATTCTTTTGTAACTCCACATATTCCTTCTACGCCTCTTTAATATTCACTTGGATTGATGGTTGAACACTCACTTGAGATTAATAATATTTTTACCCTTACTTAGAGATATAAAGATCCATCCTTTTCAAATCCAAGAATAATGGATATTTTTTAATCCTAATCATAGATAAGATATCATGATCATTTCAACTTAGAGAAATTTCCACCTTTTCCGCTTTCCTGGGGTAGTAATGTATTAATGAGTCATAATGTTTAATAAACTCCAACCATATTCTCTGGTGCATATTCAAATATTTCTATGTGAAAATATGTATCAAAATTTTATGATCTTCATATATATGAAAACTTTATACATAAAGATAATTCCTCTATATCTTTTATGAAAAATATATCACTGCCAGCTCCAAATCATGAGTTGAGTAACTTTTATCAGGTTTTTTCAATTAGTTTGAGGCATATTATATCACCATATCATTTTTCGTGGGGGAAAATCCTAATATATTCTCCGATGAATCAATAAATATCATATAACCTTCTTCAATATAGGGTAATGCTAGCACATGTACATTGACAACCTTCTTTTTAGCTCCATGGAATTCTCTTCACATTCATCTTTCCATAATAACATAAATCCCTTACGATTCAACTTGGTGAGTGGATTAGATAGTCATGATAAATATATCATAAATATTCATTAATATCCATCCAACCTAAGAAAACTATATATTTCAATTACTATGGTTGGTATAGAGCATTTTTTAATAATTGTTGTCACTAAAGGATCAATTGATATAAATTCAATTCATATTATATGACCCATGAATGAAATTTTTTGAAGAAAAAATTCAAACATGGTAATTTTTTTGGATATTATCCTTTATTAGGTTCTTTAAAAAAATTATAAAATGATCTTGATGCCCTTTATTTATCTTTTAATATATAATAATATCATCAATGAAGACTACCAAAAACTTATCAAGGTAATATTTAAAGACTTTATTTATTTAATACACAAACATAGAAAGGTAATTACTAAGTCCAAATGGAATCAGTATAAATTAAAAATTTCCATACCTCATATAAAAGGTTTTATTAGGAATATACTATTTTGAAAACCTCAATTTACGATCTATAGAACAAAGTTCAAGCTTATAAAATAACTTAGCTCCTCATAAATGATCAAAAAAAATAGTTTTATAAGGTAGATGATTCTTGTTCTTGACAGTTATCTTATTAAGTTCGTGATAATCAGTAAAAGATTCATTGAACCATATTTATTATTAGAAAAATAACAAGTTCACCACATGGTGATAATCTTGGCCAAATGAATCCTTCTTCCTATTCTCACGGAGTTTCTTCTTTAATTCCTTCAAATAAATCAGGGCCAATCTATATTAATCCTTCGAAATATGTGTGGAACAAAGTATAATTTTTATTAAAAACTCAAAATAACAATTTAAAGGTATAATAGGAATTTTTCTATGAAGACATAAAAAAACTCCAATACAATAGGCATATCATCAATTGCAAGTTTCTCCCCAACCATTTGAGATAAACAACCCTTTTTAATAGAAATCAATTTCTATAAAATGGATGAAATTACCATTGAATGTTCATATTTATCATTTCATAGATAGAAGATCATAGATTGGTTTTGAATATCAAATGTGATATCCCTTCCTTGGAAATTGATATGGGATTTATGTAAAGAAATACATTCCATTCCTATAGTCACATAAAATTAAACTTAAGGGAAAATCACAAGATTTGTAGGAGGAACTTTCCCACAAACTTCAATTGGTGAGGAACTATATACTTGATATGTGAACATCATACCATTAAGAGTTTCACCACTAAATCTACATATAATAAATGATTTGGTAGCTCTACACCCTTAGAAAATTCCATAGATATAAAAGAGTGGGTATAGCCAAAATAAAATGAGGCATTATATTTTATAGAGTAGATGATAAGTGTATCTTTCACAATGTTATTCTTGTAACCCACTTTAGTAGTCAATATTGCATGATATTTTCCTTTTTATTTTGAATAAATTATTTATTGATGAAAATTATAATAATAAACCTTCATATTCATGAACTGGTTGGAATAATTACTATACTTCTAACATTTTAAGTGTTTGAGCATTGGTGGTGAATTAGTTTGAATATTCTTTTCCCCTATTTCATGAACTTGCATATTCCTCACCTTTTAACATTCATGGGATTTATGACTCAGATTTCCACATTCATAAAACCTACCCATTTCATTAAAGTAATTCCCTGATGCGCCGTTCCACATTTTTGACATGAAATGGCTGAAATTTGTTTCACCATGTGATTTATTTGAGTTTTCCTGAGACTCCATCTTCCTTTTTTTTCAAAAACTATGGGAATGATATGAATATCCAATTTTTATTTATACCTTGAGTTCACATCATATTATTTATTCATAGAAACTAAATTATATTATATCTAATGAATTTATTTGACTTGGTTTTAAGCCACAAAATAATTGATTAATTTTTCTTTCAGGGTTAATGATTAAAGCAAAAGAAAAAATTGAAAATCTTGTAAAATTTTACTCATAGTACCAATGAATTATTCCTCATTTTTATTAAGTTTAAGGAATTAATTCTCCATATTTTAATATAGAATTAAATGGAATTACTTACTGAAAATCATCTTATTAAAATATTCCCATTCCATGGAGTCAATTTCTTCCTCTTGACTTTTATTCTTAATAAGATTACACCATTGATCTATTTAGCCTTGTAAACAATAAATGACTTGGACAACCTTTTCATGTTCTGAGAACTGAAGAACAAAAAATATTTTCACAATGGTTTCAAACCATTGCTCATCCACTAGTGGACTAGAAGACCCACTAAAAGAAGGCGTATGTTTCCTTATAAAATATTGAATATTATGCTATTCCATCCTTTGATCATTTGGAAGGTTAACATTATTTAATAATTGAGAATGTTATGTGAGTATAGAAACAAGATTATATATTCCATATCTTGTTGCATTTGTTTTCTCAAGTGGATAATCAATTCATTTTCCATCACATTCTTTGTTTGTCTAATGAATCCTAGTTCAGACCATTGAAAAAAACAAAAAAATTAAAGTTTAAGAATCAAGATATAATAATAAGAGTGAGCTATAAAATAATAATGGAATAGAATTAATATGATGTAAAAATAATGAAACCTTCTTTTTAATATATGAAACCTTAGGTTTAACCAAGATTATCCATGGTCATTACCAAAACATTAGGATTTCATCCTATACTTATACTTATCCCCAATGGTTTTCACCAAGGTTCTATAATCCGAATCTCCAAATATTAACTAAACCCTTCTCTGATACAAACTATAAATTCCCAGAATTTTTTTCATAAATATTACATCATTTTAGATGAATATTACATATATAAAATTATGATCCATAATAGAACTAAGATGGTTTACTGACTTTGGAGAATATATATATTAACATCTTATTTAGAAACATCCTTTATCATATTCCATAATGTTCTTCCCACTTTATACCATTCTTGACATACCATACATAAGACTTTCTTCATAACTTGGAGAAAGGAAACATAATAAAGGGTGGGATCAGATGATCAGTAAGGGTAAACATAGAATATATCAATCAATTATTATATGTAAACATAATAAAATCACAAGGGTATTATATCATGAACATAACTTACAAAGTTTATACCAAATCTATCAAAGATCATAAACATGATTCATGTATAAAGAATTATCATTTCAAAAGACATGAATTATAAGAGTCATAAATCTTCATAAATCAATCATGAAACATAAGTTCATGTAATAAAAGTGTGGAACCATCAGAAGTATAGAAATCGTTTCATATATAAATTTTATCTACTAAAACCATCAAATCATAGTGGACTGGGCATCATCACCAGTTTCCTATGGTGAATAAAGCACACCGACTTGTTTTTTATAATTATCTCATGAGATATAAAACATTATCCAATGAATTGGAGACTTATATAATTATATTAACACTCATCAAATAATGATAATCATACTTACGTGTTCTATAAGATCATAAAACACTCATGATATCATCATATCATAATCTATGAAAAGAAAATGGGGTTCATAAAAATTTCACATTTTCACCATATCATAACCCGTAGAAAATAAATGGGTTTCACAAAAAATTTCATCATCATACTCAAAAAACATCCATATAAAGAATAAATATCGTATTATTAGGTAATATACATAGTAAACCATTATTTACATGAAAGTATTTTATCATAGATGAAAATTACTTTAAAATAATAACAGGAATATTTCTAGAGGAATATATCATTTTTATTTTAAAATAACTTATTTAATATCAAAAAATTTCCAATATATATAGGAAACATGTTATTTTAAAATAACCATGGAAAAATATAAAGTATCCTTTAAATCATTTAGTGGTTATAAAAACGAGAAATTTCATTCATATCGAGTATTTTAACACAAATATTCCTTTCACATTTTTAATAATAAGTAAAAATTAACTTATTCATAAAATGATAAGAAGAATAATTTTAAACCATTTAATAAAAAGTAAAACATGGGTAAAAATGAATTTAAAAAATCATAGGATGATAGTAAAATTGTTCTTGAAAACCTTTTTAGAAAACATGTTCATGGAAGAAAATGGATTTTCGATCAAAGAGAAAAATAAAGACGATTTTAATTAAGAGAATTATTTCAGTATTTTGAGATCTTAAATAGAGTAAAATGAAAGGAATATAGGTAATATCTAGAAATAACTAGAGTAGAGTAAAAATTAAATGTATTTATTCTATAATTATCATATAATTTCCTCAAAGGAAATTCAACCATAAATAATCGGGATTAAAAATTATATTGAAACCCAAATCCCTTACCTAAAGTATTATATTTATTCATAGATGTTAAAAAATCATGTAAAAAAACATATATCTACTATAAATTTATTCCAAAATCATAATCATATCATTAATACTAATTATTAGTTATTCATGACATCCAATCACCCGTTTATTAAAAAATTGTTATTAAAATCAATGTTTTGGATGATAACTGCTTCGGTTTTCATGCATGTTTCGGTTTGATAGTCCAATTACTTATTATTTTATCAAGATTAAATTATATAAATAATTAAAATCATATTATATATCATATACATTCATTATATATATTTTTAGAGTCATCTATAAAAGGTATAGATAAAAAATTATTTACACCATTAATGGATATGGCATGTCGTATGTACATATAAACATTGTTTTTACTTTTAGAAGGATGGAAAGAAAGAAAGGTAAATAATAATTAAAATTTATACAGTCATTATTATATCATATATATCATATATTTCCATTAAATACATTTTTTTAACATTCAAGTAAAATGGAAATGAAAAAAAATCACATCGCTTTGTGGAGGTGGTAGTCTACACGTATGCACAAGTGATGTTATCGATTTCCAACGGATTGGAAGGAAATAAGGTATATGAAATATCATAATTCCAGAAGATTAAATATTTCATAAATATAATATATAAACTTTAATCCCATCATAATATCGATACATGAAATATGGTGGTAGAAAATGAATTGTACCTCTATGTGGAGTCGGAAACCCATACACATGCATGAGCGATACATTCACTTCTCATTTGATGGGAAAGAGGGGTGATAATGGTTATACCATAATAATAATAACATTAAATTATATTTAGGCTATGTAATTAATTATTTTAGGATTAATTTAATATAATTATAGGAAGTATAATAAGAAATAAATTGAAAGATGTTGGGTAAGATGATTACCTCTCTTTCAGTTAATCTCCTTTAGATCCTTTATTAAAAAACCTTGTAATGGTATTTTAAGAATACCACAAACTATTATCCATGTATAGGGAAGTTTATAATAGAAAATATCAGGGTTCTGTTGATCGATAAGGCTCCAAGTTATGTAAAGAAGATAAAGGAGGGGTGTCCTTTTATAAGGGAGATAGATGACACACTTGGAATTTCTTAAAAGATTAAAATATATTAAATTAATTCTCAATGGAATTAGAATAAAAATTTTATAGGAAAAAAATAATATCATCCAATAATATATATATATTTTTGTGTCATTTTAAACCTTATCTTTTTTTAACCCCTTCATTAACCATTTTTGTCCTTAACCAGTGTAACAAGTATTTCAATATTAAAGGGTTAACAATGTTACCGTAAATAGAAAAGTTACTCATAAATGGACCATAGTTTATATGTTAAATAATATTATATTCACATGGACAATGTTTTTTTATGAATTGTAATTATTTTAATAAAATATTATTTATTATAAACTATCATTAATGTCACTTTTGAAACTATTCATTTAATTGAAATTTAAAGACACCAAGAAAAAGATATAATTTAAATATAATCCTTTTATGAATCACTAATATGTTATATTTATATGTAAAATTTGTGGAATATAACAACTCACCCAAAGTATATTACTTTTAATATTTTTAAAATAATTTATTTTATTTTTTTATTAATTGAAAAAAATATTGAGTTGGCATTGCTTAAAAATTTAAGGCAATTATGTAATCACAAAAATTGAAATAAATTAAAATTATGGAAAAAAATTTATATCTAAAATAAACATTTATAATCAAACTTATCCTATTTTTAACCTATGCAAATATTTTAGGGATGTTAAAGTCAAGAGCATGACATTTTATATTTATTATTTTCATAAACTAATATAAATATGATAATCATTGAAATATAGAAACCAAGTGACCATATATTCAGATATTGTATGGAAATGACCAAAATAAACTCATAAAATAGAATAATGAAAAGTTATACAGAAATTTTAAAGCATCATCCCAAAGTTTTAACCTTATTTTTCCCGTTTTACCCTTACATGGGTGGAAAAAATTCACTATGGTCTCTATTCATATTGACCAAAAATAAAAGGGAACTATTTTTCCAAATATTATCCTCCTAAATCCAAATATGGAATCTAATTTTAATGATTTAATTTCTATAAGGGGCATAAATTCATTTTATAATATGTGAACAAAACACAATGAAAAACATTTAAAAAACATATTAGATGAAAGTTGAAACATTTTATCCCATTTTTTAAAAAATATTATATGAAAGTTAAAACATTTTATTAAATATATAAAATATAAATTTCATTAAAATCATTCTCCAATAGTGATAAATTTAATTTATTAAGATAAAACACATTGCACTCATAAAAATAGTTTCTTTTGAGAGAATCTATTTTACTTTCAAATGTTTTTTATTTTCATTTCCAATAAATTAATAACAAATGAATTTAATTTATACATAAAATTTTCATAATTTAGTTATTTATATTCATACACACCAATTTAATGGCTGAATTATAATGATATAATATATTACGATTCATTTATACCTTAATTTGTGTGTATCTCAAGTTATAAAAAACAATTTATTTGAAGAGAAAAATATATGTTAAAATATTGGGGTGTAATATTTTATCACCTTAAAATTAATTTCACCATATAAATTGTTTCAAATTGATACAAACAGTTTAGGATATCCCTATTTAATCACATCCTTAGGTTCCCAAGTATCTTCCTCTAATTTATGGTATCACCACAAACCATTGACCATGAGAGTGGTCTTGTTTCATATCAATTTCTCTCTACGATACAAAATCTCCACTGGTTATTCCTTATAAAATAATTCTTATTCCAATGGTATGAAATCAATGTTTAGTGCTTCTGAAGGATCTTGTATGTACTTATTTAGGAGATAAATGTGGAACACATCATAAACTTGAGGGTGATTCAGTGGAAGCACCAATTGATAATATTTTATACCTAATCAATCAAGAATCTCGATGGGGCCAATATACCTAGGGATAAGATTTCATTTATTTCTAAATATAATAACCTTATTCCATTATGAAATTAATAGAAATTAATTTTCACCAAATCTAAATTCCATATTTTGAAAATGATTGTCATCATAAATTTTCTATTGACTTTGAGATACCCTTAAATGCTACAGAATGGATCTGACCTTCTATACCATTTAATCAACTAGATTAGGCCCTAAAGGATTTATTTCTCTAATATCATCCTAGTATGTGAGATTTTTTACTTCCTTCTATAATTTTCTTCATAATTATTCATATGAATTTTTTAGTGAATGATATTGTTGTAAGAAAAAATGACTAGAGGAAGGTGTTTATCCCAAACACCTTTAAATTCTAGAGAAACATATCTCATCATATCCTCTATAGTGTGATTAGTTTTATTAGACTGATCATCTATTTGAGGATTATATGAATGGATGAAACTTAAATCTGTATCTAGATCTTGCTACATACTTCTATATAACATCAAGGTAAACCTCATATCTCAATCAAATACTATAGAATGTTTTACTTAGAGAAACATTTCCACTTATTTAATGTAACTTGAAAGACGATCTAAAGAGATATATTCTATAATGGAAATGAAGTGTGATGAATTCATAAGGAAATCAAATTTGTCCCAAATAAAATTATATCCTTTAGATGTTTTGTTGAGTCCGGTGAAAAACTCCATGGTGGCGTTTTTTCATTTCCATTGTGGTTTGGATAATAATTTTAGCCTTACCTTGTACTAATGTATCTCATCCTTAACTTGTTTTCATACCAAGCATTGAGATACATACTATGCTATATCACTATTCATGTTTTCCCAATAGAAATAAAATTTCACATCTTTATAGATTTTTATAATTCTTGGATGAATAAAGAATGTTGAACTTTGAGCTTTATCCAATAGATCGTTCTTTAAGTCTGGTATTTATGGGATACATAAATGGTTCATGAACCTTATCATTCGATACCAATGAAGGATAAACCTAGGAACATTTCTCACCTTATTCCTTAATTCCAAATATTCCTTTTATGACACATTAATGTTCACTTGGATAAATGGTTGGATACTTATTTGAGATAGATAAGGTTTATCCTTTCCCCTCAAGATCTCAAGATCCATCCTTTGAAAATCCATGAATATTAGATATTTTTTTATCCTCATAAGCTATCATGATCCTTTTGACTCAGATCATCTTCCTCCTTGTTTTATTTCCTATGATGGTAATGTGTTGAGTATTCATAATATTTAATAAACTCCAACCATATTCTCTGTAACATTTTCAAATCATTATGTTTGAAAATATATTTCAAACTTTTATAATCAGTATATATATCATACATTTATTCATAAATATAATTTCTCCATATATTTAATTAAAAAATTTCACTTCAAACTCTAAATCACAAGTCTAGTATTTTTTTCACATGTATTTTCAATTAGTGTTTGACATATGCTATCACTATATCATTTTTCATAAAGATTCATCAGAGTCCCTTCTTCTATGAATCAGTAATGATCACAAACCATTCTCTACTATAGGGTAATGTGACCATAGGTGTACTGGTCAACCTTCTTTTTAGATCATTGAATGTATCTCTACATTCATCTATCCATAAGAACTTAACCCCCTTCTGAGTCAACTTGATGAGTGGATTCAGTAGTCATGATAAATTTCTCAAAAAGCATTAGTAATATGCATCCAACCTAAGAAAACTGTAGATTTCAGTTTTTTTGGTTAGTCAATGTCATTGTTTAATAATTTATTTCTTCAAAGGATCCACCTATATACGCTCACATGATATTATATGACCCAATAATGAAACTTTTTGAATCCAAAATTCACACTTGGTAAATTTTACATGAAATTTATCCTTTATCAGGGTCTTTAAAAGAATTCTCAAATTACCTTCATCCTTTTACTTTCTCTTTGAATGTATAATAATATCATCTATAAAGACATCTAAAAACTAATCAAGGAAATCTCTAAAGAATCTGTTAATTAAATACATGAAGATAACAAGGGTATTAGTAAGTCCAAATAGAATCACTATAAATTCATAATGACCATAACATGAATGTAAGGCTATCTTGGTTATATAATTTTTATTAACCATCAATTGATGATATCTAGAATGAAGATAAATCTTGGAGAAGCATTGAACTCCTCAAAATTGATCAATCAAATATTTCATATGAGGTAAAGGTTAGGTTTTCTTGATAGATATATTTTTAATTTATTGATAATAAATACAAATAGGAATTGACTCATCTTAATTCTTAACTAAAAGAACAGGTTCACCCCATGGATATGGACATGGATAAATGAATCCCTTATTAATATTATCATGGAGTTTCTTATTCGATTCCTGTAACTCAATGAGGGACATTCTATATGGAGTCTTTAAAATAGGTATAGCATCAGGTATAAGTTCTAATAAAAACTCAACTCCATGATTAATAGGTATAAATTATTATATAAATATATAAAAAACTCCCACATGATAGGTATATCATCAATATTGAGTTTCTTTGCAACAATTTAATATAATCACCCTTTTTGATTAGGAATCAATACCCATAAAATGGAAGAAATTTCTATTGGATTTTCATATTTATCTTCATGTTAATAGACAATCATAGGTTGGTTCAAAATACCGAATGCGACTTCCCTTACCTAGAAATTGATGTCAGGTGTATGTAAAAAAATCCATTCCAATCCAATCCTAGAAAGAAATAGAATTCTACTAAAAAGAGAATCAAAATATTTTCAAGAAGCACTTTCCCACAAACTTCAATTGGAGAGGAACTATATACTTGAGATGCGACCTTCATACTATAAGGAATTTTCATATCTAACTCAAAATCTAATTGTTGAGGTGGTAATTAGATTCCATTAGAAAATTAATTAGATATAAATAAGTCGTTAGATCCAGAATAAAATAATACATTAACTTTTATAGAGTGCAAGAAAAGTGTACCTTTCGCCATGTCATTATCGTAACCCACTTAGGTGGTTGTGATCGCATGAGATTTCAATTTTTTTGGATTAAGAGGTTATTGATCCCTATCATCATAAAAAACCATTGGATTTGGGAACTGGTCAGTGTAATGCTCATACTCCATGAATTTAATGCATTGGAGAATGGGTGGTGTGTTAGTTGGCATGTTCTTTTCCTCCATTTCATGAACCAGACAATTCATTTCCTTTCGATATTCATGGGCATTATGAAATTCCTTTATAAATTTAGAGAACCACTCTATTTTATTCATGAAAGTACAATGATGTTTAATCCCACATTTATGGAATATAGATTCCCTACTATAGAAAGGGCCATTAACAACTCCAAAAATGTCCTTTATCAGCACTAGTGAAGCATTGAATACTTGAGAGAGATTAAAATACATAGTCTTTTATCAGTGCTAATAAAGAGGTCCTTTTTCATTGTGGATAAAGGGGCATACTGCAATGTTCTATAACTATACACTATAGCACTAGTGCATTGCATTTTAACAGCACACCGCAACAACAAAAAACACCAAGAAATCAGAAAAATAAAGTATGAATAAAGAATTTAAATGAAATAAAATTTATAACGTAAATAAAAGAAAAAAACACTATATTATAGACATTTAAAACATTGTATTTTACAATTTAAAACATATAAATTATTATATACATTCAAAAACATCTATATTTCTTTTTATTTTGATGATAACCCATGCTCAAGAAAAAACACCTATATAAGAAAACAATTCTTATGTTAGTCATGATATAAAGAAATAAATTAACAGAAACTGTTAATTTTAAACTAAACTTTGATTCATACAAGGAACTCTATGAATCAGATTGAGTTGTGGTTGATTCTAGCATGCCACACCATTTATTATTCGTCTTAAAGAATTATCCCTATGAGAATTAAATAAATAAGTATTAAATAAAAATTGAAAGTAAATTAATTAAGTAATAACTATTAGAATAAGGAGAAAACAATCTAGGTTCATTTTCTCGGTTTTGGCGATGTGATACATGTTTCAAACTAAAATTATACTTATATATTGAAAAGATGCACTTAGATTCATACCAGTCACACCGTGCATCACTTTGAGGTGAAACTAATTCTTACACATCTCAAATAAATTAAGGATCATTTTTCTAAAGGATCAAAACAATATGAATGTGTTTTCTCAGTTTTGAGTACGTCACTTATCTTTTTTACTAAAATGTCATTTTAAATTGGAAACACACACTTTGAATCATACCTGTCACATTGTGTGCTGTTTTGACATGATACTATTTCATACATGTAACAAAGGAATTAAGAATCATTTTATTAATTTATAAAGACAATACAAGAGAATTTTATTGGTTTTTAGTGAGGGACACTTTTTGAACTAAAATGACGATTTTAGACTGATAATAGACACATTGAGTCATATCAGACACACCATGTATCAACTTGAGGTGAGGCTAATTATTAAACATAAAAAATGACCAATGGATCATTTTATGAAAGTATCAAAACAATCCGAATGCTTTTTCTCGGTTTTGAGTAGGTCAGTTGTCCTTTTTACTACAATTGATGTCAATTTTAAATAAAAAGATGCACTTGGAGTCATATCGGTCACACCGTACATCATATTGAGGTTATGATAATTCCTACATATCCAAAATGTATTATATATCACTTTCATGAATTATCAAAACAATATGAATGTATTTTCTTAGTTTTTGATTATTCCCCTTTCCTTTTTTAATATAATGTCATTTTAAACTGGAAACATGAACTTTGACTCATACCAATCACATCGTGTATCAGTTGGATGTGATACATATTCCTATACATCAAAAATTAACTATGAATTGATTTACTAAATTATTAAAAAAATCCAAGTGAATTTTCTCATTTTTCAACGAGTGAAATTTTTTGAACTAAACTATCAATTTCAAACTGATAACAGATACATTGAGTCATACCGGGCATATCGTGCATCATTTTAAGGCTCAGATGATTCATAAACATCAAAAATGAATTATGGATTGGTTTATTAAAGTATTATAACAATATGGATGTGTTTTCTAAGTTTTGAGTAGGTCAATTGTCCTTTTTACTAAAATATATGTCAATTTTAAATAAATAGTCACAATTAGAGTCATACCAGTCACACCATGCATCACATTGAGGTTTATATGATTCCTACATGTCTCAAATGATTTATGGATTGTTTTCTTAAAGCATCAAAACAATATCAATGTGTTTTATCAATTTTGAGTACGTCACTTGTTTTTCTACTAAAATGCCATTTTAAACTAGAAAAACACACTTTGACTCATACCAAATCACATCATGTATATATTTGATGTGAGAATAATTCTCAAATGTCAAAAATTAATCATGAATTAATTTCCTAAATTACCAAGAAAATCCAAGCGTATTTTCCCTTTTTTCAAGGAGTGGATTTTTTTGAACAAAAATATTTATTTTTAACTGGCAACGAACACATTGAATCATAAAAGTCACATTGTGCATTAAATTGAGGTTCGGATGATTCCTAAATTTCTAAAATGACTTATGGATCATTTTACTAAAGTATCAAAATAATCAGGATGCGTTTTCTTAGTTTTGAGTACGTCTCTTGTATTTTTTACTAAAATTTAATTTCAAACTTGAAAGGGTCACTTTGACTCATAATGATCACATCATGTATCAATTTGATAAGAGAATAATTCATACATGTCAAAATTTAATTATGAATCAATTTATAATATTATCAAGAAAATATGAGCACATTTTCTCTATTTTCAGTGATTGGAATTTATTGAACTAAACTATCGATTTTAAACTGATAACAAAAACACTGGGTCATATCGGCCTCACCATGAATCACATTGAGGTGAGGATGATTTATACATGTCTCTAATGACATATGTATCATTTTCCTAAAGTATAAAAACTACATGAATGTTTTCCTTGGTTTTGAGTATGTCGCCTGTCTTTTTTACTAAAATGTCATTTTAAACTGGAAACACGCACTTTGACTCATACCGATCACATCATATATCAATTTTATGTGAGAATAATTTTTATACATCACAAATTACTTTTAAATCAATTTAATAAATTGTCAAGAAAATCAGAGCGTGTATGCTCTATTTTAAGTTAGTGGTATTTTTTGAACTAAATTGTTGATTTTAAACTGATAAAGGACACATTGAGTTATAGCGGTATCACTATGCATTTAATTAAGGTAAGGATTATTCCTACACATATAAAATGACTTATGGATCATTTCCCTAAAGTATAAAAAAAATACGAATATTTTTTCTCAGTCTTGAGTGTGTCAGTTTTCATTTTTTCTAAAATTAATGTCAATTTTAAATAAAAAGAAGCAATTGGAGTCATATTGGTCACAATGTGTGTCAGATTGAGGTGTGGAAGATTAATATACATCCCAAAGTCTCAAAAAAGTCATAGATTCCAATGGTACCATGTTTCTATTTTCTTTATATTTCGAACTACCAATACTACATATTGACCCGATGTTTTTAGCCCAAAAAACCTTCTCATTGTTGAAAATCATGAGAGAAGAGGAAGCTCGTGTGCCCATTATATCACATGAGTTCACCAAAATGAGATCATGAGATTCATATAATCTCCTAGATTTCAAAAACGAGAATTTTTTTTCAGATAATATCCTCGAATCAATATGAAGTGTTGGTAGTTCAACAAATAAAGGAAATGAAAATGGAAAACATGGAAACATTAGCAGAAAGAGTCATATTATCTCTTTTTTGGCTTGTTGTATATAGTTAAAATAAAAATATAACTTCCCAAAATATCAGTGAAAAAAAATAAGTATTAGATAAAAATGATAAGTAAATTAAGTTACAAATAATATATATAATGATGAAAAAATTAATTAAATAAGTAGTAGGAATTCACCTTTTCCTAATGGTTGTATGCATTATTGATGCCATTTATTGTTATCATTATCTTAGTTATAGGCTCGAAGTCTAATCCCTTATGAGGAAAATGATGGGGGATTAACAACTGTAATAAATACGAGCAAAGTTCAAATCAATAAATAAAAATATGTCGAAGTAGAATGATCAAAGGAGAGTGATCAAAAGATGTTGGTACTCATATATGCTGAAGAGGTAGATGTCCCGGTATATAGGTATTGGGAGCCTATTATACCTCATAATAACATGAATATTAAAACTAGTGCATGCATAACATGATGACGACATAAAGGGATGATTTATTCAAAACACATACATATACATGAATAATAAAACTAGTGCATGCATGTTACGTCATGATTTAAAATGATGTCCATATCTTATATTACAAATGAAATTACTGATTTTATATACACATTGCACACATGACATGATAATTTTAATTATTTAAAACTAACTATCAATAATAAACATCAAATGATAATAAATTTTATTTATTATAGAGGTATAAAATAATAACCTTTCTTACTTGAAATATAAACATATATTTTGATAAAATCAATCCCACTTAATAATAACAATAAAGACTTTGTTATTTTTTATATAATATTTTAAAAATAGAAATACTTGAATGAATATAAAACATGATTTAAAAATTTTAATAACTTAAAAATAATTTCACACAAATATATTTACATAATATACATATATCTACATGATATTAAAATTATTTTTGAAAAATATAAGTATTTACATAATTAAAAAATAATCACTTGCAATAATGTAATTTAAATAAATAACTATTCAAAGATAATTATTATAATTCTAATGAAATATAAATTTTATAAGAAAAATTATTATAATAAAAATATAACATATGAAAATAAATTCCCTTCCAAAACATAAATCATGTTAAAATAAATAAACAATTAATCTCTTTCAAATATTATAATTCTAAAAAAATATCATCTTGAAAATAAATAATTAGAATAAAAATAAATTTTACTTACTATTACAATATGAATATAAAAATAAAATGGATAATCTCTATTACTTGATTGTAGAATATTTATTCTTCTTCTTCTAGATATAAAAACTCACTCGCTCTCACTAATATTAGTGTGTAGAATATGAGTAAGATGAAATTAGAACATATAGAACTTAAAATAACGAGGAAGGACAAGCCAAATCATTGAGTAAGACTCTAATTTATAGACTACTGATAAAAAAATGGATTATATTTTATTCATTCATTCAGCGTGAAGCTTACTGATAAAGATTTTATTGGGTCCACTTATATGCATTTTTATTTTTCATTGATGTTTACAAAATAGAAACAAAGAATAAAATGACAGAGAGATCAAACCAGATATAGATATTGATTGAAGTGTAAATATTTTATACTTTGTTTTAGTCTAAAAAACAAATGCATTTTCAAGATGACCAGACCACATTCAAGAGAAAAAATAATGAATTTTATGTCATTTTATTATAGTATATTGCAATTGGACTTGTTGGGATACATGGATGTGGGATGAGAAGGTTTAGTGGGTAACCGAGGGAAATTAGAGATATCAGAAAGCCTGGATTTCAATCGATTCTTTGTTTCATTCAGCCATTGAATCACTTGAGCCTTGTATTTGATCCTTGGAATATTTGGAGCCTTAATTCGGGCTTGGATTCGATAATGAGGAGTGCCAATAGTAGGTCACTTTCGTGGAGAGATTCAGATATTGTGAACTGGTTTTCAATGATTAGGGTTCTTAAAATAGATCGTGACACTTTTATCCGTGCTTCCAAAAAAGC
The DNA here is from genome assembly GCA_963277665.1 of Viscum album. Taxonomy (NCBI): domain Eukaryota; kingdom Viridiplantae; phylum Streptophyta; class Magnoliopsida; order Santalales; family Viscaceae; genus Viscum; species Viscum album. The sequence goes on along the minus strand of OY728123.1, from coordinate 2,085,949,269 downwards.
TCTGATAAAGATACCTTTTATCATTGCTAAATTAAGAAGCGTTCATAAAATAAATCTTTATCAACGTTTTTATCACTAATAAATCTATATTTTTATCAGTGATAAAAAAGAGCTGATAAATACTTATAATACTTTTTTTAAAATAATTTTTTTTTAAAAAGTATAATTATTATAAATAATTATAATACTTATAATAATACTTTTTATAAAATAATAATTTTATAATAATTTGAATATATAATTATTTATTTGTAAATATATAAATACTTTTTTAAAAAATAATATTAATATCATTATATATATTTATATAATATATATAAATATTTTTAAATATAGTAAATATATTCATTATTTAAATAAATTTATTTTAAATTTATAATTAATTATTTATAATTATATGAATAATTTTTAAACTAATATTATTTATTTATTTATAATTATAAATGAAAAAAATAGTAAATACACATTTATAAATATATTTATTTATAAATATTTTTTTTACAAATGTATTTTTAACATTATTAATGAATACTTAATCTTAAGTGCATGCATGTTAAAAATGATTAAAGAAGATTAATTAAAAATGAGTACAATATTGAAAATTTGGATAAGATTGATTAATATAAATCATTAAAAAATGGATATATATTGAAATAAATATGAATGCATATTGAAAATTTTAAAACATGGTCAGTAAATATATATAAAATAAATAATATAAATTTATTAAATTCCCAAAAAAATATTTGTGTGTGTGAGTATATTTATAAAAATGCATTAATTATGTATATGTGAAATCAATATATTACGTTTAATCTATGTTAAAATGAAAAATAAAACGAAATTCAATTATGTCCATTACTCGATGCAATTAATTAGTATTTCTAATTCATATTAATTTTTAATTATAAACTATTATTCACTAAATATATTACTATTTAATATAAAGAATAAATAATATTTTTATTATATAAATCATATATAAATAAATTCATATATATCTATATATATTTAATATATACTATTTATTAATATTATTAATAATTATTTAATTTATAAAATGTTTAATATTTTTCTCAATTTACTTATTTTTAATTTTTAATTTTTTAGTTTTTATTTTACATATATCTATATATTTAATATATATTATTTATAATTTATATATAGTATAATAAATTTATTCATTTTTATCAATAATTATTTAATTAATAAAATGTTTAATATTATTTTAATAAAATATTTTTTATTTTTTATTTATTTAATTATTTCATTTTATTCGTACTTTTATCAGCACTAAAAAAGTACTAATAAAGGATATCTTTATGGGATCTAAAAATAAAGCGATGATAAAGGGTGTCGTTATCAGTGCTAAATATAAAGTGCTAATAAAGGATACCCTTTATCAGTGCTAAAAAAATATGATGATAAAGATTTTCTTTTATCTGTGATAAAAAATGTACTGATAAATGGAACATTTTATCAGTGCTAGAAAAAAAGAACTAATAAAAGATACCCATTATCAGTGCTTTTTTCTAGCGCTGATAAAGGTTAGTACTATTAAATACCTATTTTGTAGTAGTGATTGATGAAATATCTTTTCACCATAAGATTTATTCAAGTTTTCATGGGACCCCGTCTTCATTTTCTTTTCAAAAACCATAGGAATGGTGGGAATCTCCAATTTCTATTTCTACCTTGATATCACGTCGAATGATTTATTTATAGCTACGAAATCTCTTATAGATAATACCTTCTAGAGACTTGGTTTTAATCCACCAAATAATCAATAAAATTTTCTTTCTCGGCTAATGATTAAACCAGAATCATAGCATAATATTCTTGTAAAATTTTCCTCATAAGTACCAATGGATTCATCCACCTTTTTTAAGCTCAAGGAATTCATTCTCTATATTTTTATGTAGAATATGAGAGAAGTACTTACTGAAGAGTATCTTATTGAACTCATCCCATTCCATGGAGTCAATTTCTTCCTCTTAACAGATATTCTTAATAATATTCTAGCATTGATCTACTTCACCTTCCAAATGATAATTGACTTCGATAACCATTTCATGTTCAGAGTAATGGAGAACAAAAAATATTTTCTCAATGGTGAAGATCCATCCCTCAACCACTAATGGATCAGCAGAACCCACTAAAAGAAGGTGGATTCTGCCTCACAAAATATTTAATAATACATTATTACTTTGATCATTTAGAATCTTAGGATGATTCCTGGCCTTAGAAAGTTGTGTGAGCATAAAAAAAGATTCTATATGCCAACTCCCATAGAAGTTGTTTTCTCAGTTGGAAAATCATTTCATTATCCATCACATTCATTATTAGTATGATGTCTTATGGTTCCATCCATTTACTAATAATAAAAAGAAAAGTTCAATCATGAAAAAATAATAATCAGAGCGATCTATCAAATAATCATTAAATATTATTCCTAAGATGTCTAAATCATGACACCTTTTCCCCAATCTATGAAACCTCAAGTTATTCATGGACATTACCAAAAATTTAGGATGTTACACTATACTTAGACTTATACCTAGGGTTTTCCACTAAATTTATCTAATCATAATATTCAAATATTAACTCAACCTCACAATGATACTAATTATAAAGGCCCACACTTTGTATACATAAATATTGCACTATTTTAGATGAATATTCCATATATAACATCATGATACATGACAAAACCATGATGGTTTAGTGTCTTTGGAGAATAGATACATAAAAAACTTATTTAGATACATTTTTCATCATCTCCCATAATTTTGTTCGCACTTTATACCCTTCTCTACATACCATAATTAGACATTTCTTCATAACCCGGGTAAAGGAAACATAGTAATGGGTGATATCTGATACTTAGTTTGGGTAAAAATAGGAGATATCAATCAATGATCATTTTGAAGATTAAGTTAAGAATAAGGGTATGAGATCATTAAAATAACTTATAATGTCGATACCCAATATTTCAAGGATCATAAACATGAATCATGTAATAAATCATTATCATTTAAAAATAAAAGAATCATCAGAGTGAGAAATCTTCATAAATTAATCATAAAACAGAAGTTCAAGTCATAAATGTATGGAACCATCATCGGTATATAAATAATTTCATTTTTAATGTTTAACTTACAATACCATTAAATTATAGCGAATTAGGAATCATCACCAGTTTCCCATAGTGGATGAAGCACATTGACTTGTTTCCCATAGTGGATCAAGCACATCAACATGTTTCCCAATGTGAATAAAGAAAATATACTTATTTCCCATAATTATCTAATGAGATATAAAAAATTAACCAATTAATTGGAGGGATATATAATTCTAGGACCACCCATAACATAATTAAATCATACATATGTGTACCAAAAAATCATAAAACATTCATCATATCATGATATCATAACCAATGTAAAGAAAATGGATTTTAAAAACATTTTATAACTTTATCATAGAATAGATCATTAAAAATAAATAGGTTTCATAAAAAATATAATCATTATAATCTAAAACCATATAGAGAAATAATAAGGATGATATCGTTAGATCATATCCCCATAAAACCATAATTGACATCAATGTATTTTATCATAGATTAAAATTACTTTAATAAAATCAATGAAATATTTATTGAGGAAAATATCATTCTCATTTTGAAATCACTTATTTAAAATTGATATTTTTTTCAAAATATTAAGGGAAAAAATTTATATAAAATAACCATTGAAACTTTTACAGGATTATTTAAATCCATGATCATTCATGACGATGATAAATTCTATTGATATAGAATACATTAAAACAATTATTTCTTTCACATCTTTAATAAAAAACAAAATCACTTCATTCATAAAATGATAAGAAGATTCATTTTAAACTATTTTATAAAAAGTTTGACAGGGGTGAAAATGAATTTAATAAATCATATGATGATATTAAAAATATTATTTGAAACCTTTTTAGAAAACATGGTTATGAAAGAAAAAGGATTTTTGACATAAGAGATAATTAAAGTCGGTTTTCCTTAAAAACATTATTTTAGTCATTTGAGTTCTTAAAGAGATGAAAATTAAAGGAAATAATTTAATATATATAAATAACCAGATTATAAGAAAAATTAAATGTATTTATTATATATGGATCATATAATTTTCTCAATGGAAATTCATGCATAAACAATCTCAATTAAAAATGGGATTGAAACATAAATCTCTTACCTTCAGTATCATATTTATTCATATGTGTTTTAACATCCTATATAATAAATATATATATATAATAGTTATTCTATAACCATAAACATATATATCAAATAATTTTTGATTTACTTATGATATCTCATCACTCATTTATTAATAATTTGTTATTAAAATCATTATTCTAGATGATAACTGCTTTATTTTTCATACATGTTTCAGTTCAGAAGTCCCAGTCCTTGTAATTTTATCACGGTTCCATCATATCAATAATTTTAATAATAATATATACATAATATAAGTTTATTATATATATATATATATTCATCTATAAAAGGTAGACATAGAAAAATTAATTACACTGTTCATGGAGATGGTAGGTCGTTCGTACGCATGAACGTTGTTTACACTTTTTGAAGGATAGAAAAAATTAAAGATAAATTATAATTAAAATTTATATAGTAATTACTATATAATATAAATAATTTATATTTAATAAATCAATCCATTTTACCATCCAATTAAATCATATATGAAAATAACCACATTGCTTTGTGGAGGCGATAATCCACTCGTACTCACGATCGACGTTATCGATTTCCAATGGATTGGAAGGTAATAAGTTTGATGTGATATTATAATTAAATAAGTATAAATATTTCATAAATATCTTATATAAACTTTAATCCCATTATAATAACCATCCATGTAATATGGTGATGGAAAATGAATTGTATCACTTTGTGAGTGACACTTTCACTTCAAATTTGAAGGAAAAGTGGTTGGATAATGGTGAAAATATAATCATAACAACACTTAAGTATATTTAGGATACTAATGTAATTATTTTATTGTCAATAAATTACAATTATATGAAGTATAATAAGAATTAAATTGAAAGAGGTTGGGTAAAATGATCGCCTATCTTTCAGCAGGCCTCCTTTAGAATCTTTATTAAGGACCCTTTGAATGGTGTATTAAGAAGATAAGAAACTCTAATTACTGTATAGTAATGTTTATAAGAGAAATTAATAGATTATTTTTGATCTATAAGGATCAATGTGATGTAAATAAGATAAATGAGGGGTGTCCTTTAATAAGGGATGGATATGACACACTAGGAATTTCATAAAAGATTAAAATATAATAAAATAATTATCGATCCAAATGTTTCCAATTGGACATGAATTATAAAAAAATGATTATAATATAGAAATAATATTATATAATAAATTTTAGTTAGGTTTTTTGTCATTTTAATCCTTATTTGTTTTGATTAACCCCTTCGTTAACCATTTTTGACGTTAATTGTGGTGACAACTATTTCTATCTTAAAGGGTTAAAAATGTTACCATAAATGGAAAAGTGACTCATAAATGGACCATGGTTGAAATTTTAAACCATATTAAATTAACTTGACTTATGATAATATTTTTATTAAATTTAAATCATTTAATAAAATATTATTTATTTTAAAATCCCATTAATGTCAATTTTGGAGCTATTCATTTAATTTGACTTTAAAGTCACAAAGGAAAAGTTGCGATACAAATATATAAATTTTAAAAATCAATAATATATTATGTGTATTTTAAAAATTCATGGAATATAATAAACCAGTCAAATTATATTAATTTTAATATTTTTAAAATCATTTATTTTATTTTTTTATATATTGAAGAAATATTGTGTCGGCTACGCGTAAGCATTTATGGTAATTATATAATCACAAAATATTAGAAATGAATCACCAACATAAAAAATAAATTTTCTTTTAAATAAAACTTTGTAACCAAACTTATCCTATTTTTATCATTATTTAAAAATGTTTAGGATTTTTAATTCAAAAGGGTGACATTTTATATTTTTTCTTTTATTAAATTAATATAAAGATCATAATCATGGAAATATGGCACCAAGTGACCATTTATTTGAGACTTGGATTAAAATAGATGAAAAACTATTCCACTAGGATAAATTAAAGTGTTATATAAATTTTAAAGTATTATCTCAAAGTTTAAACCATATTTTACCTTTTTTATCCTTATAAGGTTGACATATGTTCATTAAGGTTATAATTCATATTGACCAAAACTAAAAGGGAAATATTAAAAAAATATCCCTATTAATCCAAATTAAAAGTAAAATTTTAAAGATTTAATATATATAAGTGGTAGAAATCAACTTTAAAATAAGTTCGCGAAACACAATAAAACCCCTTTTTTTAGAAAAATATATCTTTAAGCATAAAACTAGATTTATTATTATCCTGTTATTTAAAAAATATTATATGAAGGTTAAATTTTTTTTATTATATAATACATACATTTTATTAAAATAATTCACCAATAGTGATCAATTTAATTTATTAAAATAAAAACACTTTGCGGGCATACAAATAGTTTTTCAAAAAAAAACATCTCTTTTACTTTCAAATGTTTTTTTAATTTTCATTTCTAATAAATTGATAGCCAATGAATTTATTTGTAAATAAATTTTCAATAATTTAGTTAGTCCAATTCATACCCACCAATTTAACGACAAGGTTATAACAATATACTATATTACTATCCATTTAGACTCAGGGTTTTATGCATCATAAACTATTTATTTTTTTTATTTGAATAGAGATATATATGTTAAAATATTGTGGTGTTGCACTACCAAATATGTACAACCAATATGAGTGGCCTTTCAATCCAGAGTATCTTTATGGGGGGTTTCAAAATATTAAAAATTCCAAAAAAATATATTAATAATTCAAAAATATATAAAAAATTGGAATCTATAAAAAATATTTTTTTTGGACTGTGCGCAAGGTATTTTATAAAATAAAATTAATAAAATTAATTTTAATTCATAAAAATTACTGTTGAGTATAATTTTTCACAAATTTAATTTATTTATGATAGTTTATTGCATACCGACTGATCATGATCTTTGACTGACCAATGCATGTATGCTTTTTATTCATTCATTCATTTAATTATTATAATCTGTTTTTTTTGTAATAATTATTTCATAAATTATGATTTTTTCATTATAATTATCAGCATTAAATGTATTAGGGCATGAACATCTAGAAAAAAATTATTTATATATATTCCATATTCCATAGATCCTCTCTCCTATATGCGATGTTTATCAGATTCAACCTCATTTCGGTAATCATAATGGTGATTTAATAGTTTATATATGAAATACATAAGGACTTATTCTATGTGTGGTAAAAAATAATGTTTCTACAAAAACTTTCTAAAACACTATGTACTTAATAAAGTTAGTAATTATATATTTTTGAAAGTGTTTGTGATTTACAAAAAAAAGGAATGGAAAAGTAAGAAATAGAATTTCTGACTAAAGAATCTACCCCATTTTGGAAATCATAAACCACAAGACTAAAATGAAAAATAAATTGAAAATCTTACAGTCTATGTTCTTTTAAGTATTTCATATTTTGAGTTAAAGAATTAAAATCTTATCTCCTTCTAAGTTTTTAAGTCTTCTAAATATTATGTAGAGTATGATGTTGAATACAATTAATTCCACCTTAGGATAAAACATTCCCTAAGGATCATATTCTCCCCTTTAAATTAATAACTATGATTTGTTAAATATTATTATCATAAAATGTTTTATACCCCTTTCTTATAAATGTATATTTTTAGGACAACTCGCCCTTTGTAAATACTTTCTCTAAGAATAAGAAAACTTATCCCTTTAAATAATATTTCTCCCCCAAAAGAATATTTACCAACTTTGTAAATTTCAAAATTAAGGGGGAAAGATTTTGATTTTCTTAAAATTTTAGTGAGGGAAACAAAATAAAAAATAATATGATGAATTAAAGAATCATCCACAAGAAAATATGAAAGGACATTCAACCAATATAAATGGGGAAACATTCAAACAAATTCATATTTGGATGAAAAGAACAATTCATTCATAACAAAATTATACAAAAGTTTTTATAAAAACAATGTACAATAAGAGTTCAAAAGTAAAAAATTAATATTTCTTCATTAAATAATTCATAATGGATTTTATTTTCTTAAACTCTTTTTGGTATTCTTATAAATTTTCAATTATTTCATATTAAGTCTGAACCTTTTCTTCTTGAATCTGAATTTTCTCAGACAAATCTTTTTTTTCACTCTTTAAAATTTTGATTTCCTCTTCATGATATTTGAGTCTAGACAAATAAAACTATAATTATTGGATATTACCATTAATATATTTTATTTCATGATATTTATCAACATGATACCCTTTAAAACTTTCCACAAACATTACTTGCTCAGCCATATATTTTATTAATTGATTGAAGGATTCAACAGAACCTTTGAAAATATTTTTCAGATCTTGAAAATTTTCGTCATATAACTTTATATTGGAATCAATTTGATGAGACCAATTTTTAAATTTATTGAATTCCTTATTGTGTTCTTGATAAAGTTCTTGTAAAACCTTAAAATATTCGTCATCCCGTACGACTCTTTCTATTAACATCTTTAATGATTCCAATTTGTGATTATAACATTCATGAATCATTTTTACTCTAGCTTTATGTCTTGGAAAATAAAGAATTATGACTTCAAGTCTCTTAAAAGCTTGAATAATATAATCAAATCTTTGATCAGTTAAGGTGTTCACTGAGTTTCATTCTTCTTTCTCAATTTCTGGATGTTTAACGTGACTGGTTCTGATTTTAGCTTCTTTTTTCTTTACTTTTATCAACATTCTTAGAAACGTTTTTCACAAACTTCCTTGATGTCAAATAATTATATTATATCCCTATAATTGGTGTCATATTTATCATTCCAAGCCTTTTAATTCTGTTTGTAACACCCCAAGATTTCACAGTATGTTATCTCATTAAAGTAATTCAATAGCTTGCGCTACAGGCAACACCGAGTTCAAGCACACCACAACTTACTAAAATAACCGTTCAAAAAGCGGTTATGAATATTATTAACTTAATTTTGAAATATTATATACTCTATATAATTTTAACATCCATATTATGTGTTTATTAGACATAATATAAGAACAAATTCATTTTTTTGGATAAAATAAGTATTTTTCAAAAAATGAAATTTCACCGCCTTTTAATGGAAAACCCTTTTTAAAACCAATATTTGACAATTTAATCTCTTAAATTTAATGAAATTAAATTATTCTTTAGAATTGGGACATAAAAATTTAGTTTTTGATAAAGTTTTGGTACTTTTCTGATAACTTTCATATTTTCATGAATAGTGAAAATTACTAAATTTTAATTAAAAACAACCTTATTAATTGAAATACTTTATAGTGATAAATTATGAATTTTAATGGCTTAGAAGTATAATTAGATTATATTTTTATCATTTAATACAATTTCGGTCATTATAAGTAATTTCAAATTTAAATTTGACATAAACGCATGTCAATCTTTTGATAATTTTTACTTTTTTAAAACCCACTTTTTGGTTTTGACAATGGGAATTAATTTTAAATTAATAAATGAAACTTATATGTTTTGAATTTGGTAAAATAAACTTCATTTTTTAATTCAGAATATTGAAATTAGCTTAGGGAGAAATTTTGGTATTTTTCTGAAAACTTTCAAGTTTTTATGAATACTGAAAAAACACTGCGTTATTGGTTAAAACCAACTTTTTATTTAAATAATTAGTTATTTTATTTTACTTTATTTTAGGTCAAAATGTATACATAATACATATATATTTTCAAATTAATTCATTGGAGTCATTTTATAATAAGTTTAAATATATAAAATTTTATCGAACTTTTTACCGTCTTTTACCCACCTCCTAGGAGCATTTACAAATTGGTATAGAACTTATTTTTATCACTTATGTGAGTTGAATTTAAAAAATCCTAGAGACATGGTTAATATCAGTAAGAAAAATGTTGTTCAATAAGATGAAAATAATCTTTGGTGAATAGTAACTTTTTACTTTTATTTACCATGGTTAAAAGTAAATAGGGTAGTTAAGGGTAAAAATGATACTATAATTACCCTAACACATGTCCTAATTCTGTTGGATAAGTTTAATTTGACCAAAAACAACATTAGAAATAAAATACGATCCTTTATGTCCACTTGGATTAGATTAGGACATTTATTATTATTTAATTTAAATTAGAGTTAAAAGTGTTAAATTCAAGTTTTTATAACTAAAACATTTTTAATATTGGGTTTTACATAAGATAAATTAGAATATAAATATTAATTAGAAAGATAAAAAAATTTCTTAAAAAATCGTATTTTAATTATAATTTTTAGAAAATAAGTAATTAAATATATTTTTGACACAATGATGATGCAGTAATTACCTTATTAATGAAATATTAAAATAACTGAGGTTATAAATATCCAAATAAATGTAATTTGATACTTTTGATGAATTCAACTAATTTTATAGGTTAATATTACATGTTAGGGTTTATTAGATAATTTTTTACAAAGTGATAAGGCTGTTATGACTTTCACAAAAACAAAATACCAAATAGTGTCAAAATTAACATAAATTAATTTTTAAAACAAATAATATATTATTAGATAATATAATATTCCTAAAAATCTAAGGTTCGGCCAAAGAGCTTAAATAATATTATATATGTTATTAATGAACCACTTTTGGTTCTCTTGGATGTTTATAGTAAGTTTATTAACCATATAGTGTAAGAAAACAAGAAGACATAGTAAAAGTTAAATTATTTACCATAGAGTTAAATCTAAAAGATAAGGTTAAAATGGTAACCTAAACTTGTATAAAACCTATTGGTTGAGAGTGTTTCGACCTATACCCACATTAGGTTCTAAATAAATTAATTTGGATCCATTATAAACAGAATATAATTTTATTATAAAATAATATTTCAATATTTTCCTAAGGTGACCCTCACCCCTCTTATAAAAGGGCACTCCCCCTTCTCTCAAATTCACACCTTCAAAGCCATTTTTCTCACCCAAAACCTTCCCACATATACTCTCAAATATCCTCCCTTCATCTTATAGGCCTTCCTTTTGTCAGAAAGACAACCTATGGAGCCCTTTTGATCAAGTCAAAAGGAAGAACCCAAAGAAGAGGTAAATATTTCATCACCTCTTTCAAGTTCTTTTCTTCTTCCACTTCCTCTTTGTTTGTTGTTTACATTATAAAACAATAACTCCAGTATCTTATATATACTGAGATGTTATTATAAACATGGTACAACCATATTTATCATTTTCTCTATCTTATGAATGACATGTCACCATACATGCGTACGTACGACTTACCATCTCCATGTCATGGTGTAGTTGTTATTCAATACATTATTATTTGGATGTGTATAATAATGTTGTATAATTGATGTAAATAATAAATATAACATGTTAATTATTCTGTATATATGATATAACATCTATTTACATACTATTTTAAATCAAAATAATGATATTGTCACTCGTGCGTACGTACAGATTACCGTCTCTATGACGCGATGAGATTCATTTCCATGTTCACCACTCAACAATGATTATAAAAATATATATTTTTAATAAGTATGTAATATATGAAATAATGATGATACTGGATATATATATATATATATATGTATGTATGTAATTACATATATCTTATTCACTTACTTTCGTTCAATACGATATGAAAACGGAAACAACGTTTATGCGTACGTACGGCCTACCGTATCAATAAATGGTGTCTTCCATTTCATATATACATATATTATAAATATTTATATTCTAAATATATATGATATATAAATCAAGGTTTATATTTTGGAATAATTTAAATCATGATATAAATGATACGATCAAGAATAACAAGTTAAAACATATACGATAAAGAAAGCGATTATTACCCAAAATGTTAATTTAACTTGGAAATCATTTTTAAATGGGTAGTATAAAGTCATAAATGAATCATGTATGATATAATAAATATGAATATGGTTATGGTATAATTTAATAACATACTATTTTCATTATACATGAGGTTAAACGTACCCTCGACCAAAGGAAAGTTCAAGGTAAGGGTTAATTCCTCGATCTCATTATTATCCGAGATTGGTTATGTGTAAGTTTTTACTGGGACATATTTATTATCCATGCCCATGTTTCCTAAAATAGTTTTCAAAAGGATTAATTTTAAGGGACTATTTAACTAAAAAATCATTTTAAATGTTTTAAATATTTACTCTTCTAAACCTTTCTCATTAATGTCAATGTTTTCAAAATGATTTTAAGGATTTATTTATATGGACATGAATGTTTTTAAAATGTTAATTCCTTTAAAATGTTTCAAAGTGGTATAGGACACTTTGATTAAAAAATTTCTTTAGATGTCTTCTTTTCTAAATTTTGTGACTTTTAAAGGTTTTCATGTAAAAGTGATATTTCTCTCAAAGAGTTTTACAAATCATTTTCATCTATGTCAACTTCCTTTGATAAATTTTACACCTATTTAAAGTTGATTTATTATGATACAAATATTCCATATTGTATTTAAGGATTTGTGATATGATTGACTATGGGTAAGTTATTTTTATACTAGTAATGGTTTATGGTTAAAGTATTGACATTTCGTATTCAAGTTTTAATACGAATTTTTATGTTATATTTAAACCTTTTCTTAAGATGAATGTATTGGGATAGTATATTCCAGGTTGGGGACCTATAAAAGTGAGACCTCCGGGTTGGGGTTCAGTTACAGTAGACCCTCCGGGTTGGAGTCCGGTTACAGAGGCTCTCCAAGTTGGAGTCTAGTTACAGAGGCTCTATGGTATGGAGTCCGGTTATAGAGGCTCTCCAGGTCGGGGTCCGGTTATAGTTAGCCCCTATGTCCTCACACGAGGCCTTGAAACAGAAACTAAAGTCTGGTACTGTACATTACCTCATTATGAAATTAGTTATTCCATGTGATTATTCGACTAGTAGAATATCCATTTGCATGTTTATATGGTAATGTTTGATTTATTTTTTCCATATTATGTTAAAGTTTATGTTTAAAAGGCTATTATTTTTATTAAACATCTTGCCTTACAAGTTTATAGCTTCCACTAAATTATTTACCCTTACCGAGCGTCTGAGCTCACCCCTTTCTTATGTTTTATTTTCCTAGGATCCCAAGAAGTGCTTTATGTTTGAGATGCAGAGTTAAGATAAGGGAATAATGGAATTCCCAAGGGATTATTTTTTTGTTGTATCTTAGAAAGTGTAATGTAACGTTCGTGTATATAATCTATTTTCCAAGACTGAAAAACTGATCGGTCTTTAGGGACTTGATTCCTTGTAATCATGCCATTGTATTAAAATAATGCACCGACTCTGGGTAACTGGGGTCGGGGCATTACATTTGGTATCAGAAGAAGTTTAGCAACAACCCTGGAAATAGATTTAGATAAACTCTAATTACATATCATTACCCTAAGATAGAATGTGTGGCTTAGTATAGAAAAAATTCCTAGAATTTTGGTATTATAGAGATTTTGTGAGTTTTACAAGCAATACATCCATATCTGAATACGATAAGGTAGAGGCGGCTCTGGCACAGATGTACCTAGGGGTAAAACCTGAAAACACCTTTTTGAGCTAGACTAGAACGAGAACTGGTGCACGACAACGGGCCTTGCTGCACTCATGAGTATGACACTCCCAGGGGATATGCTTAGGATAATTATCATTTTCTTTACAAATCATTAAGAAAGATTTATGAGTATATACCTCCTCAAAGAAAATATTTTTATGATTATAGATTATATCTATAAACTATTCAATTTACGTTAGGTATTTTACAAGTTTGAAATTTTTCATTGAGATTCATAAACTGACCTAGTGTATGTCATTGTATTGAAATGGCACCTAGTAGAAGTAATGAGAACTCCAGCAATACGTATGATCCAAATATTAAGAAGGATCATATCATTCATGGTATTAAGACAAAATTTATAAGGGAAATAGTATCCCACATATTCTCATCATATAAAGACATAGTATAATATGTTAATAAGATAAGTATAGAATTCTATGATTCCAATGGCTTTAAAGGGAAGCAAGAGAATAAAATGATGGAAGAGAGAAAGATGGATAAAGGGAAGAGGGGAAAGAAGTATTTTCCCAAATGTGATAACTGTGGAAGGAATCACCTTGGTAAATTTTTTAAGGGAATGGGAGTTTGTTATAAGGGTGGAGAAAAAGGACACCAAGTACCTGACTTCAAGGGTAAGAAAAAGGTTTCAAATGTAAAATGCTTCATCTGCAAGGCGTTGGGACACTACGCGAATCAATGTCCCACTCATAAGAGTATACTACAAATGATTCTATTGGATAATAATTAAGTTATGATACTACCTCAGATGAAGAGGAATGACTAGTGTTCTTATGTTGTTATTATAGAATTATTTCATTTTAGTGTTGTATCAACAATATACTGGTTATATGAATTATGGAGATAAATAAGGATTGTACTACAGTACTATTTTATTGAGGATTTGAGATTATATGGTTATAAGAAAAGTGACTTAATAATAAGATACACTTTTTAAAAAATACATGGCTGAAGGAAAGGTAATCCTTAATGTGGTCCTGATAATGGGGTAGTGATTTTGGAATAAGAGATGGTTGATTTGGATAAATTATATTGGATATTCTTGACTTCCTTGGAACTGATTAATAGTTTTTTTATTTCATCATTGTTGGAATATTCAATTTTTTTGGATATAATGAATATATCCAGTATTCTATAAAGAATAAGGGAGAATGAATGTAATCAATAAGGTTTTATGGTAATTTAGGGTGTTACCATGTTTTAGAAGAATGCATGATGAAGGTGTTCACATGTTATTACATGGAAAAAAGGATCTTCATTATGTTTAACTTTCTTATAAATTTTGGACTGTAAGTTTGGATAGAAGTATTTTAGATAAGTCTAAAGGTTGGAATGGATTATGTTTGAAATTGGATACAATTGTTAAGGTTGTTTTTGGATTTTCATACAAAAGACAACCCAGAGGTCGTGCAAAAACTAGTAGCGTTCGGCAGGGCCGTAATATTTGAACCCAGAACTGAAGGGCGGCAAGGGTGCATCACCTACCACTGACCTACGTGATGTCCTAGTTTGTATAATGTAGTTTTTTTAAAATAGATTTACAAATGAATATAAATTCATTTTTTAACCCTATACGATTAGTATAAATAGAATATTTTTGAATTTTATTATCTTTTGGAGTGAAAGATGAGTTTATGGTAGGAATTAGTTGAAGGATGAAATTATACCTGTCATGTATATATATATATATTCCATATTATTCTATGAATAAATTAATTATTAATCTTTAGGGAAGATATATTAAAACTAAAAATGTGTTATCCTAATACCATATGTTTTGTTGAACTGATGATATTTTAAATCATCACAGATCGATGGTTTTGAGGCCCTCAATTATACACTTGTTTGTGATTGATGACCTCAATAACTCCCTATAAATATTTATGTTTTTCCTCCAAATATGTTTCACTAATTTACACCAATGTTCTCCTAATCGAGATCATAATTTGGTGGTGAATTTTTCATTTCACTTTCCCTCTTATTAAGACTAAATTTTATTAACCCAATTTCCGATGCGGGTTTTCCAAAATGGTATTTTTCTATTTTTAACATTTTATTTTCGAAGAACAATTTCAAATTGTGAGGATGCAATTTATTGAATGAGGGGAAAATGTAACACCTCAAGATTTCATAGTACGTTATCTCATTGAAGTAATTCAATAGCTTACGCTACAGCAACACCGAGTTCGAGCTCACCACAACTTACTAAACTAACCATTAAAAAAGAGGTTATTAATAGTATTAACTACATTTTTCAATCTTATATACTCTATATAATTTTGACATCCATATTATATGTTTCTTAGATATAATATAAGAACAAATTCATTTTTTGGATAAAATAAGTATTTTTCAAAAAATACAATTTCACCGTCTTTTAATGGAGAACCCTTTCTAAAACCAATATTTGACAATTTAATATATTAAATTTTAAAAAATTAAATTATTCTTTATAATCGGGACATAAAAATTTAGTCTGGATAAATTTTTGGTACTTTTTTGATAACTTTCATATTTTGATAAATAGTGAAAATTACTAAATTTTAATTAAAAACAACAATTTTAATCAAAATAATTTATAGTTATAAATTATGAATTTGAATGGTTTGGAAGTATAATTAGATTATATTTTTATCATTTAATACAATTTAGGTCATTATAAGTAATTTCACATTTAAATTTGACATAAACATATGTCAATCTTTTGGTAGTTTTTACTTTTTTTAAAAAAACTTTTTGGTTTTGACAATGGGAATTAATTTTAAATCAATAAATTAAACTTCTATGTTTTTAACTTGTTAAAATAGACTTCATTTTTGAATTCTAAATATAAAAATTATCTTAGGGTGAATTTTTGGAATTTTTCTGAAAACTTTCAAGTTTTTATAAATAGTGAAAAAACACTATTTAGATATCACAAAGTATTTTAGTTTTTATAAAACTAATTCCATACTCAATGAGTGCGTGTTTCATCCAAAACACTTGAGCACAACAACTTCCAGCTGCTACATATTCCTCTTGAGAAGTGAAAAGTGAAACTGAGTGTTTTTTCTTACAATACTGTTGGACTCACCTATTTTGATAATCCCAAATCATGTTTAATTTATGTGATAATCATGTTTCTACTATATAATAATCTTGTTTCATTAATATTTATGGTCTCTATCCAGTGATACCTATGTATCTTTAATCTCACTGTTTTATTATTTAAGCCTATAGTGAAAAATTTATCTAAGTAAAGGTCACTAATAGAAAGGTCACCAATAGAAAGGTCACTGATAGAAAGGTCACTGATAGAAAGGTCACCGATAGGAAGGTCACCGACAGAAAGTTCACCCATAGAAAAGTCACCGTTAAAAGGTCCCTGATGAAAGGCCACCGATGAAGGTCACTGATGAAGGTCACCAATGAAGGTCATCGATGAAGGTTTCTGCTAAAGGCTACCATTGAAGGTTATCAATGCAAGGCTACCATTGAGAAGGTTACCGATGCAAGGCTACCATTGAAGAAGGTTACCGATGCAAGGTTACCGATGGGAAGGTAACCAATTAAGGTCATAAATGCAAGGATACCATTGAAGGCTACAGCTGATAGTTACCGTTGTGAAGGCTACCATTACGAGTTTACCAATTCTTACCCTTCTACTCCATACTATGTCAAATTCTTGAGATTATTCTAACGGTCATATTTTGTAAATTTAATACTTCTGACATTAATTAATTATAATTATAGACATATCAAGAGACCGTATCTGGGGACAGTATGATGTACCAGGAGGACTGCACTTGGTTTAATTGTTCCTATTGTTGGACCAAAAATATAAAAGAGAAGACCGAGAAAGATAAGTAGAAGAAACCGACGTGCGAGTGTGAAGTGTGTAAAGACATAGGAATACATGAGAAAGAACTTACTCTCTAGATCAAAGAGAACAAGGAAGAATAATTCGAGCACTTACACTGTGAACCCAAGAATCTCAAGAAGAACATTCTGGGAGAACAAATTCAAGGCTGCCTTCTATGCTTGATCCACTCTTGATCAACATAAGAAGCAGAACACTCTATTCATGAAAGCTAGAAACTAGAGTTGTGACACTCGGTTTTTAGAACAACTTCCAGAGAAAGACTCTAATATAAAATTCTTCACACCAAGGATTCAAGAGATGAACTGCAAACACATAGAGCTTTCTAAACTCAATCTTATAATATTAGCGCTACTGTGTTCTTTTATTTTACATTTTTTGAGAAATGTGTGGGTCTGTCTGTTACACACATTGTCTTGTGTGCTTAAATTGGAAGATACTGAAAATCCTCACATCAAACTTCCCTTACACTTTGTTTCCCATGTACAACTGTGTAAGAGACTGTGTGTGATCTGTATTGTTTGTTTTTCCCACAAAGAACTATGGTAGAGGGTGTGAACCCTAGAAAGTTTGTGAAAAGCTGTTGTAAAGCCTGATACAGGCTGTGTATCAAGTTTATCATCTATATATACTGCTTGGTGGTAGGTGATCACCAAGTGGAGAGGATTAAGTCTCATCTTGAGACTGAACCTCTTGTTTAACTCCACTGTGTACTATATTTTGTAACACTTTATTTTGTCTATTTTCTGTTGCTTATAATTTTAAAAACAAAAAAATGTTTAGCATTGACTTTGATAGTTAGTTCGGGTTAGTGTGTATATGTTTAATTCAGTAAACTTGTTTCAAAAGTTAAATAAGTTTTTTACACTAATTCAACTGAGGTCTAATCACCCTTTGAGAAACCTATTGACCAACTAAACATTTATATCTCTAATTCCTTAATTAACTGAGCCGTTTCAAAATTGGGGGTTCTCAAGCATAAAGTTCTTAACTGAAATTTGAAGTAATAACTTAATTCACCCCCCTCTTGAGATACCACTCTGACCAATATTTGGTATCAAAGGATATTTTTATTGCTACTATCTCAACTGTTATTCAAGTTGTCAAATTATTTTCAAGTATGATTTTAGTTGTATCTTAAAGATCTTAAAATTTCTATCAAATATAAATTTTCAGTTGTTTAAAATTCTAATTAATAATGGATTATATAGTTGAGGGTGCTCCTAAAAAAATTCTAACTTTATTTAATAGTAATAACTTTTCCTATTGGAAATTAAAAATGTAAATGTTTCTATAAAGCATGAGTCCTAAAATTTGGGACACAATTGAATAATAACATGCTTTGCCTCTTACTTCTAGGGACACATGGTCTCAGTTGGCTAAAGCTACATATATCAATAACTGTAAAGTAATGAATTTATTGTAATGTTCTCTAGGTGTTTAAGAATTCAATAGAATATCTTCCTGTAAAACTGCATATGAAATTTGGGAAACTCTGGATGTTTCTCATGAGGGAACAACGAATGTTAAAGAAATGGGATTAAATATTTATACTATTAAATATTATAATTTTAAAATGAATCCGAATGAACTTATATTTGAAATTTATCTCAGGTTCAATGAAATAGTAAATACCATGAGTCTTCTTGGGAAACCAATAGACAACAAGGATCGGATTATAAGGTTGCTTTGATGCCTACCTAACAGATGGAGAGGAACTTTTGTTTCTATTCGAGAATCCTGTGACATAGAAAAACTACCAGTGAAGGAATAACTGGAAAAATTATGATGTATGAAGAAGAGTTTAAGGTAAATCAAGAAGCATATGAAAAACTAAGAAAGAAATCTGTAGCATTCAATACTGTTACCGCAAAGAAAAAAGATAAATAAAAAGTTCGACCTCCTGTATACACTTCCACCAGTGAAGACTCATACTCTGAAAGTGAGGATGAGATGGCTCATCTTTCTAATATATTCAAGAAGTTATACCGTAAGAAGAAGTTATTTAGAAAATCAAAATATAAAGTAAGGTATGATAATAAAGGACAGTGGAAAAAGGACAGCTAATGGAATGACAAAACAAATGAAATAGTCTGCTATGATTGTAAACGAAAAGGCCACATGAAGGCTGATTTCTCTAAGATAAAGTTTAAAAAGAAATATGAAGACAAGGGAAAGGGATATAAAAAGGATATTAAATCTACTTAGAGTGCTTCAGAAGATTTCTCTAGTGGATATGACTCTTTTGATATTGAGAATAACAAACACGAGAACCTGTGTTTCATGACAGAAATGTCTGAGGTAACACCCAATTCTCCTATACATAATGATTATTATTCTAGGAATGAAAGTGAATAAAATAATGATGATAATATTACTAAGGATGAACTATTTGAGTATTTCGGAATGATGGAGGAAACCTTTAATGAACTCAAGGATAAATATAAATTGTTGAAAATTCAACATACTTTAAATGCTAATTATAAGTCTGATCTAGATATTGAGAAAGAAAAATGTGCTCAACTATTAAAATAAAATACTGAACTTAAATTTTCAAATGATAAATTAAAAAGGGATCTTGAAAATTTTACTACAGGTAGAGATACCTTGACTCAGTTTCTAGGGAAACAAATTTCTCCAAAATATACAAATGGTCTAGGATATCAACCAAGACAAAGAAGGATTATTAAAAATAAATTTGTTCCCAAATATGGAAATTTCACTACTAGTTCAAGTTCTAGACCATATTTTGAGAAACAATTTTCTAAAGGACCTAAAAAAGTGTTCAAGTCTCAAAACATATCTATTGATTACATGAAACCTATGAGACAAGTATGGGTTCCCAAATTTTTTCCTACTAACCTCTTTGGACCCAAGAAAATTTGGGTACCAAAATTACCCTACACATAATTTATTTTACCGGAAAATTGTCTGAAGAGATCCTGTAAAACTCTATGGTACTTGGATAGTGGATGTTTAAGACATATGACAAGATACTATTCATGATTTAAGAGACAAATTAAAGTGGATGGTGGAAATGTCACATTCGGTGATAATGATAAAGGCAAGATCATTGGATTAGGCTATATTGGTAACCCTAATACTATATTAATTTCAAAAGTACTTTTTGTTTATGGGTTAAAGTACAATCTACTTAGTATCTCTCAGTTGTGTGATGATGGTTTCAATGTTATGTTTGAAAATGATGCCTGAAATGTTTTTAAATCTATGAATGATTTAATATTTACTGCTCTTTGAAATGAAAATGTATATGCTGTTGATTTAAATTCTTTAGCTAAGAAAAATGTTTCTTATTTAAATGCTTTTCATAAATAATTCTAGTTATGGAACAGAAGATTAGGACACTATAGTATGTACTCACTTAGGAAAATAACTAGGAAAGGTTTAGTTAGAGAATTAACTAAATTAGATTTCCCACATAACAAAATTTATAATCCTTATCAAAAAGGAAAAGAACACAAAGTTTATTTCAAACCAAAGAAAGAAGTTTCTACTTCTCAACCGCTTGAGTTGGTTCACAAGGATTTGTTTGAACCATATAGAGTTTCAAGTTTAAATGGGAAGCACTATGTTTATGTTCTTATAGATGATTTTTCTAGATATACTTGGGTATACTTTCTATCTCACAAAAGTGAATAATATTCTTACTTCATTAAATATTCCAAGTCTGTAGAAAATCTTAGTGGACTTAGAATTAAGACCTTGAGAAGTGATCATGGTCGTGAGTTTGAAAATCAGGAATTTGAATCTTTTTCCTCACAAAATGGATATAATCACAATTTATCTTCTCCTAGAACACCTAAAAAAATGGATTTGTAGAAAAAAGAAATAGGAAACTTCAAGAGATTTCCCAGACTATGCTAAATGAGTATAATCTACGTATCTATTTTTGGGCTGAAGCTGTTAATATAGTTTGTTACTTTATCAATAGAGTCTTAATTAGATATATTCTTAAGAAAACCCCTTATGAGCTATAGAATAATAGGAATCCTAAGGTTAATTACATTATAATTTTTGGTTGAAAAGTCTTTATCCTTAACACTAAGGATAATCTTAACAATTTTTCTTCTAAGAGTGATGAAGGAATTTTCCTAGGTTACTCAATATCTAGTAAAGCTTACAGAGTTTTCAATAAGAGAACCAAATGTGTGGAAGAATAAGTTCATTTCAAATTTGATGAGACTAATCCACATGAACCCAAAAACTCTATTGAACATCTTGAAGATGATATGTCAATTCTGGACCTTAATGATAAAGACAATGAACCTTTTATAAAAACAATCAGTTCTGGAAATTTTCCAGAATCCGAGCTTGGTGAATCTGAACTTAAAGACAACCCTGAAGAGTCTAGATCAACTCTTATTAAAGGTATTAGAACTCTAAACAATCATTCCTTAGATGCTGTAGTAGGTGATCTAAATAGAGAAACACAAACTAGAGTTTTTGTGAGAAACTAGGTTGAACATCAAGCCTTTCATTCACATCTTGAACCTAAAAAAATCAATGATTTCATCAATGATAAATTTTGGGTGATAGCTATGCAAGAAGAATTAAATCATTTTGAAAGAAACAAGTTCTGGGAATTAGTAGAAATACCTAAAGACACTTTGACCATAGGCACTAAATGGGTGTTTAGAAATAAGGTTGATGAGTCTGGAAACAAAGTTAGAAACAATTCTAGACTAGTTTCACAAGGATTTAGTCAAGAAGAAGGAATAGACTATAAGGAAACCTTCACACCTATAGCTATACTAGAATCCATTAGGATGATACTTGCTTATGTAGCTCATTTGAATTTCAAAATTTATCAAACAGATGTCAAAAGTGCATTTCTAAAAGGGTAGATAGTTGAGGATGTATTTTTTGAACAACCCCCTAGTTTTACAAATCCCCATTTTTTCAAATGATGTCTTTAAACTTTCTAAAGACTTATATGGTCTAAAAAAAGATCCTAGAGCTTTGTATGACAGACTTAGTTCTTTTCTTATTTCAAAAGGTTTTACTAAAGGAATAGCAGATCCTACTATTTTTATTAAAAGGATTTCCAAAGATGTTTTAATAGTACAGATTTATGTAGATGACTGTTTCCCTCTGGAATTGGGGATGACCTCCTTGATTAAAGGTTCAAACATTCCAATCGGTTTCTAACGGGTTTGTTCGTAGAACCAGAAACATCCAATGATTCCATATCCATTTGGACCTACTTTCCAAAGGTAGGCGCTCATTAGTTGTGGACTGATGTGGATTAGGAATTTTCATTGGTCGAGAGGATGGGAGGTCGGACTCATCACACCTTTTTGAGTGGAATTATTGTCTACTCTGGGACTCTCTTTATAGATTTAAGTTATGTTCATGAATCCTTATTACATTACCAAGTATAAAATGAGCTTTCCTTTAGATCTGACAATCAATGATTGATATGTAGGAAATTTAGATAATCTTTTATATGTATTCGAGGTTATTCATTGATATAGAATCATATGTATTTGTTATAGATTATTAGTCAATGGTATCCTTTGATACGTAAAAGTCTCTTGGTCATTATGATGACCATACTGGTTTTAAAGCCACTCAGTGGGGCACTTGAAGTTTATTGTCATTCAGAAGGACATGAATTATTTCAAAGTTGGGATCGTACCCGCAGATGGGCTGCCTATTGTATCCTTTATTTTGGAAAAGGAATCAGAACCCACGTAGTTCAAGTAAGGGAGTATGATGTTTATTATTTATGTCTCAAATAAAGATTTCATAATTACTTTTACATTCTAAGTTCACATGAGTCATGCTCGGTGTGAGAAAGAAGAGGTATTGGTAAAAACCAGCCAATTGTGCCATGAAATATGCAATCATAAGAAATAATGTGGGGCTTATGTATGTATGACTGCACAGATAAATGAAGATTAGGATTTACTTTAGGGAAGAAATCCAGTAACATGGTACATAAAGGTATATGTGCTTCATGGAGATTTGAATACTCTAACTTGGGGCTTACTCCTGAAAAGGAGGCCCAAATTAGGAGAGGACTTATGACTAGGCTTTACTCTTGATAAGGAATCCCAAATCAAAGGTAAATTAGGACTGGTTAAGAGAAATTAAGACCGGGGCTTACTCTTGAGAAGGAGGCCCAGGTTAAGGGACTTGAAAAATTAAGGGACTTGGGGATTACTCCTGAAGAGGATGCCCATATTTGAGACTGGGGCTTACTCCTGAAGAGGATTCCCATATTTGAAACTGGGGCTTACTCCTGAAAAGGAGTCCGAGGTTAATAGAATTATGGTTGGGGCTTACTCTTGAGGAGGATGCCCAAATTAGGGGACTTGGGGATTACTCCTGAGAAGTAGGCCCAATTAAGAGAACTTGGACTGGGGCTTACTCCTGAAAAGGAGGCCCAAATTAGGATAATTCCCTCATCTTAAAGGATGAGGTTGAATGAATGAAATCTCAATCTTTAGTGACATAAAGATTTGTAAATCACTAGGTTTTGAGTGATATTCCATGGAGTTCCTTTCAGATAAGGAAGTCAAATAAAGAAATCATGCCATAAATAGATTTTAAGAGTGTCTTGAAGACTGAATCTTGAATAGGAGAGGTGGAACAACATAAGAGGGGTTAAATGGGCAAGAAAGGCACCCAAAAAGGTAGGGGTGTGCAGGTCCTGGAAGGCGCGCAAGTACTGCGTGGGCGCGCAAGTCCTGGTCGCGCTGGTATACCTGCGCGACACATGGGTACTTGCGCATTTGTAAACCAGCATGGTAATACCTGGGTGATCCTTGACCAATGCCTTTAGAATTATCCTGAGGTACTTCCAGAAGAGAGGTGCTCAAGTTTTGGTGAGGAAGTAGGGTGGCGCTCAAGTATGTTCATTTATCTTATGGGTAAAACACCTTAGGCGTGCAAGTGTTAGTGAATTATAATACTTAGACCTTACTCCTATTGTTTAGACCTTCCATTCTAGGTAAAGAATTACTTTAGAAGCGTTCAGAAGACCTGAAGAAGAGACTTGGGCGTTCAGAGCTCTAAATCTGAATTCTGAAAAAATTCTTCCCGAAATTGGGGGCCCACAGGGTCTATTTATAGGCTATAGAAGACCCCGGACGGTTATCCTTTGGGGCATGCAAGTCACTTGTGCGACCATTAGGCGGCGCGCAAGTATACTTGCGCGACAGTGATGAAACTTGCACGACCATTGTGCTTTTGAAGCCTTGTTCATTCCTTTGTCAATTTTTGCTGTTTTCTTCAAAGGATGCATCAATTTGTGCTAATTCATTTCCCTTTTCATTATTTTAGACAATGTGAAGAAAAAGGAGCGTCAACAAAAGTCCCCCCCTCAGAGTTGGATCCGAAAGAAATGAGGATGTGACTCTGAGGAAAAGAAGAAAACCAAAGGAAAAGCGGCGCGCAAGTGTTGATGGCGCAGAGGGTGGCGCACAAGTGTGAGTCGCACAGGGCTGGAGTGCGCCAGATGTAGGCGCGCCGGTGGGTATCTTGGCCTATAAATATGCGGCCCCATTTCCGTACAAAGCATCCGGATTTCAAACCTTCGATCTCTCACCCTGCAGGTCACCTTCACCGCGCAAGTTGCTTTGTTTTCCGATGTTTCTTTGCTGTCGCGCTGCTGTATAGGTATTTGAACTTGCGCAGTGATACTTGCACGCCAAAAACTTGCACGACACATCCATACTTGCACGTCAAAATTAGACTTGCGTGCCTTAATGTCTTAGCCATTTTTTTCAGATTTCTTCATAATGTTTATGAAAAATCAACTTACTTAAGAGTTAATTATTCAAATCTTGTGCAGATTTAATGGCTCCCAAGAGAATCGGAATGGCTGATGGACTGGCTATCAAGCGGATTGATGACATGATGAACATTGTTGGCCATGATTACTATGATATCTATGACAGCACTCTCCCAGATTTGGCTAAGTACTTGAAGAAATATCATCTTAATTTCCCACAGAGCATCTACCTGCCTCTATATGGTCATGGTCATCTGCAAGGAGTAAATGTTTCAGATGCAAAGAATTATATGCCTGAGATGTAGCTGCACTGCTACTCCTCTATTTCGGTTATGCTGTGCATTAAGAGCAACAACAATGGTGTGAACTTTCAAATTTTTCCTCCATGTCATTTCCTTGTAGATATGAAAATGGAAAAACCATGGGCTGAAATTTTTTCCGCTGCCGGTTGGTGGAGAGAAGATAAACATGGAATTAGAACAATATCTAAAAAGAGTACTCTCTCCAAATGGCTCTTTACTTCCAATTCTTCATTCTCAAATCCATGTATCCATCTTCCAAGTCTCTTGGATAGAAACAGAGTCACTGTTTGATCAACAGAAAATTTTATCAAACCGCACTCAAGAACATTCTTTTACAACTGTTCCAAGAAGAGATAGTATCACTATATCTCTAATGGTATCCAGTTGAATGAATGAATTCCAGGTGGATGCTGATGAAGCTCGGGATATGGTCCATCAATTGAAGACTTATGTTGACAGTCTTTTGTAATTTCTTGAAAAAGAGAAGAGACTCCAATTTGTGGATGTCCTTCTAATTCTTGTGCATCAAATGGAAAGAATGCTTTCATTTTCAATCACTTGTGCATGTATTTTCCTTCTACCAGTTTTAAATTTTACCGAAGATAATGGTCCTAGTAATCATAGTTTGATTTTTACTAGGATTAGTGTAAATAACCCTACAAAATTTCAATCTTTTAATTTCTCAATATTACCTAAATCATACAAAATGCATGTTTAGTGAGCTGGAACTTGACTTTTATTCAGAGTTCCCTTGTCTTTTGTGGGCAGTTTAAAGTCATGCATGTCAGACATAAGGAGGCTAATGTTTAAGGTCGAAATAACTTTGACCGAAATGGATTAAAATTGATTCAATTCCTTGACAATTTATCTGAAAACATATTACCATACTAAAGTATGAGGGAAAATATGTAAACTATGACTTAAGAATATTTGAAACTAAGGAATGATATGAAAAAGAGCTAAAAGGAATTAGAAGTAGTATTTCCCAAGAATGAAGTTACCATTATTTAACAAACCCGTTAGGGGGTTGAATTATGCAGGGCCACCTAAGGGCATTGGCTGCATAGTCAAATAAATAGTATCTTTTGGCTAACAAGTCTGTTATGTAGACTGTTTATGAAAGGCCGCCTAAGGGCACGTGCTGCATAGTCAGGGAAAAGAACTCTCATAAATTTACTTTCCCGGTGCTAAAATCCAGTGAAAGTTTATGGAGATTCAAATTTTCCAGAGTATAGAGTTTGCTGTATAGAAAGAGGTACTTGAATATGGAGAAGATATTTCCAAATAAGATTATCGAAGAACTGGATGGATATCACTCCTACGAAGGTCTGACCCAAACATAGGGAAGGAGAATATTAACCATAGACTTGAATACTTTCAGATCATGAAAAAGGATATGGGACAAATATGTTAAGGATGACTACATTTGCAGATCCCTACATACTTTCATTTAAGACCAACAAGGACAAAAGAGGCTTTATTCTCAAGAATGAAGTTACAAGTATTCAACAAACCCATTAGGGGGTTGAATTATGCAGGTCCACCTAAGGGAATTGGCTGCATAGTCAAATAATAGCATCTTTTGGCTAACAAATCTGTTATGGAGACTATTTATGCAAGGCCACCTAAGGGCACGTACTATATAGTCAGGAAAAAGAATTCTCAGAAGTTTGACATTTTTGTGACTAGAAGTAAAGAAAAGGTTTATTAATATCTGAAAAAATTTAAGGTTAGGATTATGAAACATAAAGATGGGTATTTTATAATGTATACATAGATACACAGATCAATACTAACCTTAATCATGTTGTGGCTGGGTCCTGAATGGAAATGTTGGACTTCACTAAGTATCCCATAAGGATGGGAATCAAGCCATATGTAGTTCTTGAACTACAGTTTAACGTCATGTGGGACAAAAGGATTAGAGATCTTAGTTTAGGGTCATAGAGCTTGGACCATTATAATAAATACACAGTGTGTGTTTTCATGGGGACTTTTCAGTCAAGGGACTGAAAGTGAAATTTGGGGTTAGGCCCAAAAGACTTGGGGATGGATTCAAGGGAAACTCGAATGTTCCTCCATATCCTATAAGGATGGGAATCAATCCCACGTAGTTCTAGAAATACCCCTTGTATAGATTTGGTTCGTACATGTGAAGGGTGAAAGGGGACTTTAGTGCAATGATGGTTTAACCCAAGATAAAAGGTTTGGGCATTTCCATGTATGCACGTAGTCTTTGGAATAAAACATGATTGAAAATCAATGTAAATAATGACCCCCTCTCAGGTGAGGGTGTCAAAGAATATTGTAGTTTGTTGTCATACTGGAAAAAAAAAATTTATAGTTTAACATCGTATAGCAAGGAAAAAGTGAACCAATGTAAAGATATTAATTCTAGAGGCAGTTTCACGAATCAACATCGTATGAGATGGAGGTGAACCGATGTGAAGAGATTGGTTTTGGTCTTGAACCTTGGGAGGTTGCCTACGTACCCAGCCTAGAAGGCAAGGATCAAAGTCCACGTAGTTTAATTTAAAGAATGAATTAATGATCTAGTTGTTCTTGGGGACAACGACCTAAAAAAAGGTGTTGGGACTTACACATGGTTAGTAGCCCAGAGAGAGTGTTATGGTTTAAGTTTTCTCTAAGCTCACATGAGTCATACTCGGTGTGAGAAACAAGAGGTATTAACAACCCTAACGATGCACAGTTTAATGTCATTTAGGACATAAAAAGGTACTGTGTAGTTTAAAGTCATGCAGTTAGGACTATTGGTGCTGCACAATTTAATGTCATGTAGCAGGGACAAAGTACAGTTTAATGTCATGTAGGATGTATTAAAGGACTTTCTGTACAGTTTAGCATCATGTAGTTAGGATGATGGGGATAATACAGTTTAATGTCATGTTGGACAAAAGGGGGACTATGCAGTTTAATGTCATGCAGTGAAGAAAAAAGAGTATACCATTTAATGTCATGTTGGACGTATTAGTGACTTTTTCACAGTTTAACGTCATGTTGGATGAAAAAGGGATGATACAGTTTAATGTCATGTTGGATGAAAGTGCCAATAGTTTAAGGTCATATGCATGGACCGTTGGTTATGCAGTTTAACGTCTTGCCGGACATAAGAGACTTCTGTATAGTTTAGCGTCATGTAGTTAGGACGTCACAGTTTAACGTCTTGTGGGATGAAAGGATACAAACAGTTTAAGGTCATATGTATGGACCGTGGATGGTGCAGTTTAACGTCTTGCTAGACATAAGGGACTTGCAAATAGTTTAGGGTCATATGCTGGACCGTGGTGCAGTTTAAGGTCATACTAAACTGAGGTGCATTTTAAGGTCATACTGGACTGATGATGATATATTCCGTGTTTATACAAAATACTTCTTAAAAAATCTAGCATTGATTGGAGTAGTGATGAGTTTTCCATCCATTGAGATTAAAGAATAAGCTCCATTGGAGTAGACCCTATGTATTGAGTAAGGTCCTTCCCATTTTGGCTCAAGCTTGGGAGGTTTCTTTCCTGGTATCATTGGATTTCTGAGAACTAATACCAATTCCCCCTGAGTGAATGAACGAAGACGGACTTTTTTGTTAAAAGCTCGTGCTATTCGATTCTGATAGACTTCCAAGTGGTGAAAAGTGCACAATCTTTTCTCATCTAACCATTCTAATTAATTCAATCGCTTTTGATATTGTTCATCTGTAGATGATTGATCAAAAATAGCAACTCTGAGTGAAGGTAATTGAACTTCAATTGGAAAGACTGCTTCCGTTCCATATACCAATGAATATGGAGTTGACCACGTTGCAGTGCGGGTGCTATTCCGATAATCCCATAAAGCATGGAAGAGTTTATCAGGCCATGATTTCTTATCTTTATCCACCATTTTTCGCAGTATATTTGATAGAGTCTTATTGAAGGCTCATATCTGTCCATTGGCCACTTCATGATACCCAGATGAATGGTTGGATTTGATGTTGTATTCTTGATACAATTTCTTCACCTCGGATGAACAGAAGTTGGTCCCATTGTCCGTCAATATGGTATGAGGGACACCAAATCTGGTAATGATGTTAGACTTAATGAATCCAACAATTAATTTAGAACTGACTTCCTTAAGAGGTATTGCCTCTGCCCATTTGGAAAAGAAATTAGTAGCAGTAAGAATATACTTAAACTCATTGGCTATAGCTGAAGGGTAAGGTCCCACCACATCCATTCCCCGTGTGGAAAATGGCCAGGAGTATTTAGCTGTATGAAGAAACCCTGGAGGTCGATGAATGAAGTTGGCATGTACTTGGCATGAATGACACTTCTTTGTGAAATCAACACAATCTTGTATCATTGAAGGCCAAAAGTATCCAAGACTTGGAATTTGATCAGACAGTCTATGTCCAGACTGGTGGGCACCACAGATTCCTGCATGCACTTCTTTCATGAAAACCATTGTCTCTTCACCATCAATGAAAATGAAGAGAACTCCATCAAAACCACACTTGTAGAGAATTTTCTCTAAGTGATCTGGGCTATCATAAAGAGTAAAATTGACCACACGTCGCTAGATTTGTTCTTTCTTGGCTCTATCAGGTGGAAGTGTTCCATTTTGAAGTTGTTCTCTGATAGGTGACATCCATCCTGTAGTATGAAAATACGGTTCAGGAATGGGACTAATTTCATTAACTTCCTCTGTTCTGATTCGAACATAAGGTGAAATTGCACGACGGTGGGAAATACTGATGGTCATCTCGTCCCGATTTGGATATGCCAGAGCTGTGGCTATATTAGCCAGTGCATCAGCTTGGGCATTTTGTGATCTTGGGACATAAGAAAATGTCAGTTCCAAAGGGAATTCTTCCATTAACTCTCTGACGTAATCATAAAAAGGGATTAGTTCTTCTTTTCTGATGGCATAATCCCCATTGACTTGCTTGATTACCAGGTTTGAATCACCTTTCACCTTTAAGTGATTCACTTGTTCTTGAAGTGCCAATTCCAAACCTTCAATGAGAGCTTGGTGTTCTGATTCATTATTGGTACCACCTTCCCATAATAAGAAGGAATAAGGTAGCACTACCTTTTCTGTAGAAATGAGCAGAATTCCTAAGCCAACTTTGTTGAATTTGGGATTTTCCATTTTCCTCCCTGTTGGACTTCTGGAAGCACCATCATAGTAAATTTCCCATGTCTGAGGACTATCCTGAATAGAGAAGACTTCCTCATCAGGGAGTTCAATATCTGAAGATGTGTCTTCCACTGAAGGGTGTTCAGCCAGGAAATCAGCCAGATCTTGGCCCTTTATTGCCTTTTTAGACACATATTGAATGTTGAATTACTGCAAAATAACTTCCCACCTTGCCAGACGTCCTGTAAGCATTGGACGACTAAGGATGAATTTGAGCGGGTTATTGTGAGATACCAATTGGACCTCGTGATGTTGCAGGTAGTGTCTCAACTTCTGAACTATAAAGATTAATTCCATTCAGCACCTCTCAATACTTGAATATCGGGTTTCTGCTTCAAGCATAGTCTGACTGAGGTAGTAGAGGCTGTTTCCATTCCCAACATCATTCTTCTGAGCAAGAAAGACACCCAATGATCGCTCTAAGGCTGTCACATAAAGGATAAGTGGCCTTCTTTCAACAGGTGGCATAAGTACCGGTGGAATCAAGAGATACTTCTTGAGAATATCGAATGCTTCTTGACATTCTTCAGTCCACTGGTAAGTGAATCCCTTCTTCATCAATTTGGTGAAGGGTAAACTTTTGCCTGCTAAATTGGAGATGAAACGCCGAATATAGGCTAAGTTTCCTTGAAGTCCTCTCAATTCGTTAAAAATTCGAGGAAGTTACATACCAAGGATTGAATTGGTCTTCTCAGGATTTAATTAAATACCACGATGGCGCACAACAAAGCCGATAAATTTTCCTGAGGTTACCCCCAAAGCACATTTTAAGGGGTTCATCTTCAAATTATGTTGTTGAAGCTTGCAGAATATGACTTCTAAATCATCCAAGTGATTAGAACATTGTTTGGATTTAACCACCAAATCGTCTACATAGCATTCAAAAAACATCCCTAATAAGAGTTTGAAGATACGATGCATGGCACACTGATATGTTGCGCCTGCATTCTTTAAGCCAAAGGGCATTACCCGGTAGCAAAACACACCCTAAGGGGCTCTGAAGGCTGTGGATTCCTCTTCTTCTGGGGCCATTCGTATTTGATTATATCCGGAATATCCATCCATGAAGGAAAGTTCTTCATAGCCAGCTATTGGATCAATTAAAAGTTTTGTAATCAAAACTGGGAAATCATCCTTGGGACAATGTCGATTAAGATCTCTGAAATCAATGTAAACTCTAATTTGTCCATTCTTCTTCTTCACATGGACAATATTATCCAACCACTTGGGATATTGAACTTCTCTAACAAAGTTATCTTTGATAAGCTTATCCACTTCATCTTCAATTTTGGAAGCATAAGTTGGGTGTGTTCTTCTCACGGCTTGCTTAAATCCTCGATGTTCTTCTGGTAAACCCAAATGATGAGTAGAAACATCAGGGTCAAGCTCGGGAATTTCTGTATAGTTCCAAGAAAATATATCTCTATTTCTCTTTAGAAAGGAAATATACATCTCTTGTTCTTCAAGAGTCATGGCCGTACTAATTAAAGTGGGGCGTGGATCTTCTTTTGTTCCCAGATTTATTTCTCTGAGTTCATCCACGGTGGTAGAGATACCCTCTTCAAATGCTGGAGGATCATCTCTGATATCTTCCTCTTCTTCATCATAATGTGTTATTTATTCCATTTCTACTTGCATAGGAGATGATGAAGCAAAATTTCCATTATTAGAATAGATGCTAAAATTTGAACATCTTGAAGAAGAGGCTTCTATTTCTGACCCAATTGATGTTGAAAGGTCTTCCTTGGGAAATAAAGAGGAGATGATGGATTGAGAATCTACATCATTGTTCACCTCTGATGTTGCTATAACTTCTTTTGGCCTGGTTGGAAAAGTATAGACTTGATGGATTTTAGCAGATGAAATGAAGACATCTCCATTTGAGCTTTCATCATTGCCTGGTGGGTTACCAGTTTCTCCCATGTTGTCTGGCCCGATTTCCATAATTGACATTATGGATCTTTCCATAAGATTATTTTGATTTGGGTCTACCCTGTCAATTTGACTGATAGGAAACACATAATCTGTACTCACATGCGCAAATGGATTTACTGGAATCTTTTCCAAACCATATGGAGCATTAACTTTGGTAATCTCCCTGGTTGTGGATTTATCCTTTCCCTTCATGTGATAGAATTATGCCTCAATGTATTTAGACTCACATGTCTTGAACGGGGCCTTATCACCATACAATGTACCAACTTGACCATCGAAACAATATTTGAGACATTGATGGTATGATGAAGGGATAGACGCATGTTGATGTAACCAGGGTCTTCCAAGTAGGATGTTGAAGGCTGAGTCTTGATCAATAACCATGAAATCTGAATTAGATACAAGATCTCCAAACTGAGTTCTGATTGTAACTTCGCCCAGTGGTTCTTGTTCATTTTTATCATATCCTTGTAACATCATGGTAGAAGGAGATAAATCAGATTCCGTGAGGCCCAATCGACGAAGTGTACGAATGGGCATGAGGTTGACTCCTGAACCATTGTCAATGAAAGATCTTTGGATGTCTGTGCCAATGACCTTGCCAGATAAGTACAAAGGTCTAATATGCCCATGCACAACATAATCTTCATCTTCATCAGTAAAAGATATTATTGCATGGAATCCTGCAGGATTATTCTCTATGTGATAGACTTCAGCTGCAGCAATTTCAGTTTCAAACTCCTGAGGACTTGACAAAGCCTTGATGAGTGCCTCCCGAAGATCCTTTGACATATTCAAAGCATCCAGAATTGATAACTTGGTCGGTACTTGGTCCAGGTGTTTCAATACATCATACTTTTGATCCAGAGGTCTTCGTTTCCCAATAGGAACATGTGTTTTAGCAGGTGCCTTGGAAGCATATGCTTTGGAAGTTGATGCATCTTGTATCGGGATAGGAGTTGGCAATATTCCTGGTTTTGGAAGATTAGACCAATTAGATCCATTTACTTGCTGAGAGGAAGAATATGGAACCTTCAACCGGTCTTCCAGAATAACTGTTCCATGACTGAATTTGCTATTAGTGGAAGAACTTGCTTGTTCTTGTTGAGCTCGCTGAAGGAATCTGCCACGAGTTTCTGCCACGTACACAGTTCTAGCAGGGGTAGAATTGGAATAGTGGCTTCTGAAAGATCCACATACCCCCCTATATCCTGAGCCTCTGGAACTTCCTCTGATTCCTCTATTTGATATAGGGAATTTGGGCTCGTTATAATTGAAACTGCAACTAGCATATGGATCTGTTAATTGAATCATATTAACAGAACCGAAAATCAATTCTTCATCCGATGAAGACTCTGCCTAATTAGCCAATTTAGGCTGTTCCGTTTGATGGGGAGGTGCCCTTTTCTTCGAAGTAGATGGAATGAAATCTTCTAGGGTCAAAGACAACTTAGGCTTTGACACGTACTCATCTTCTTCAGATTCTTTCTCTTTCTTTGAATCATGCCGTTTCTTTGATTATTTTCCCTCTGATGAAGATGGTTTTGCTGCGGTATTCATAGAAGAAGGTACAATTGGTTTTTTCAATTGCATTCACAAAATAGCATGAGTTAGGTTGATCATCTTTCTGACCATCCAATCATCTTATTTTTGTGCATTTTTGCTTTTGACTTCTTGCCACTCGCCTTCCTCCTCTGGAACTGTAGCAGTAACACATGCTACCTGGGCTAAAGAGACTTTCAGTTTGACTTGTCCCAAGTCGACCATCTTTTGCAGGAGGTCTTTGAAGACAAAACACTCCTGGATGAGATGCCCCAACATTTGATGAAAGAGGAAATAATTGGGACGGTCTTCATCTCCTTCCTTGTTTGGCCTCTTGCGCCTTGGCAGCTGAACCAAATTATTCTCCAGAGCCGAAATGAAGTAGCCAGGAACTTTTTCATTTCAGAAAGAGTATGTTTTTATTTTCAGATCCTCAAATTGTTTTTGTCTTTGATCTCTTTGATCATCTTGACAAAATGGATTTTGTTGTTGGCGCTCAGGAGGTGGAGCCCTTCGAGAAGATGAAGGTTTTGAAGTAGAAGCAGGTATAGGTGCTTGTTTAAGCATAACTGTAGCAGTCTCTGCTTTACCCATTCTCCTTACTGGAGCTGATGGAATTATATGAGATTTAGCCTTAGTATGTATAAGAGAATCTTCAATTTGTTGAGCGATTGAAGTAAGGTCTTGAAACCCTCCTATGTATTTCACAGTCATCAGCGGCCTGCGTAATTTGTCACGCAAATTTGCCACACAGATTGGAAATAGTTCCTCTTGAGGGAGTGCTAAGATCAGGGAATATGTTAATCCCTTCCAGTGAGCAATGAAATCAGAGACTCTTTCATTCTCCCTTTGCTTACAGTTTGTAAGATCGAAAACTGTTGTCTTTGGCAAAGTTAAGCTGAATTGAAGAAGAAATCGTTTATGGATATCCTTCCATCTGGTAATTGACCGGGATTTCAAGCTTGTATACCAGACAAAAGCTGGTACTTGCAAGGTTCTCACAAAGCATCTGAGTTTCACTGCTTCTTGCTGCTCCAGAGTTCCCATCATAGGATCACAACAAGACATGTAATGCGTCAAATTCTATTCAGGATCACCTGATCCATTGAAAATGGGGAATACAGGGTTCCCAAAATTTGATGGGGGAGAGATTGAATCTACCCATCCAGGGTAAGATTTCTTTTCTGGTTGAACCTGCGCACGCTTTCCTTCCATAGCTTCCAACCGAGATGTTAATGACTCAATAGTAGTTATTAACTTTTGAGAAACATATGGTTGAGCTTGAATCTGAATAGGTGCACTGACTGGAGCTTGGATAGGTATAGAAACTGGTTCTGCAACCGATGGCAGCACTGCCAATTGTTGTTGCACTTGACCTGTAGGATTAGACCTGTGAGGGTGTATTGATAATGGAGGATATTCTTGATCCATCTCAGTAGCTGCAACAAAATCCCTTGACTGACTGACTCCAACACGCTTAGGAGGAAGACTACCCTGAAGTAGTTCTGCATTCATCCTCCTCAATTCCTTCATTTATTCCTCCTGTTGCGCAAATCTTTGCTCTAGTGAGAGCGATTGGACCTCTCTAGAGGGAGGATATGTAACATGATTCTTCCCCTTTCCCTTGTTTGATACCTTTCGGAGAGGGGGAAGTGGGTTATTTTAAGGAACACCCAGATTTTGGGTAAACCTTTGATTTCATGTACGCACACCTTCTTCATTTGTGTCTGTGTGTACAACTTACTGAACATGAACCTCTTCATCTGATCCCTCTGAGTGATCCTCATCTGGTGGATTAGAAACAACGACATTAATGACATTGATTGATTCATAATGCGTCACATCCCTTCTATCAACATTTTTGTGATATTTTCTCCTTCCATGTCTTTGAGGAGACATTGCCTTTTGTTGATTCGATCCCTCAGGAACTTCTTGACGATCCGTAATTTGGAGAGAATATCCTGATAATTTGGCTCTTCGTTCCTCTTGTAGCTTCTTCCCCAATCGAGAAAAGACCGACTTTCTATGAGGAGGGGGTTGTTGATTTGAAAAAGTCCCCAGTTCGGTGGACTGGGGCTGTTCCTGCTGTCTTTGCTCAACTCCTTGAATCCTATTTGTTGATTCCGAGGGTTGGTTTAAAAGAGTCCCCAGTCTGGTGAGTTGGGGTGGCTCTTGACATGCTATGTCTAAGACTTTCTTAAAAGCTCTCTTGATCTTGCAGACCTTGGTCCGGAAATTAGCTGGATGCATCAATCGACATCCACTTTTATCTCCCGGTTCAAAAGACCGTTGGATGATTTCTGACACTTTTGTCACTTTGTGATGTGCTTTCTCCAAACGAGAGGCCTGTTCAATATTCTTGTTTTCTTGATGCAGGAGTAATTCAACAACTTTTTGTCTCTATTCTTGATTTTGAGAGGAACTATTTGAAGCCTTTTCTTGGGCAAGCTTTTGATTACAAACAAAGCCAGGTATTCGTGGCCGGCCATGGGCAATAACATCGCATGAGACCATTTTCGGTGGGCTTTGCTGACTGGAGAGCACCGTGAAATGCAGTGCTCCATGAACACCCCATCCTCTAACATGAATACCAGATGGGGCATTGGAAATTAACTAGCGCAACTTTCTTAGTGCGCTAAGGCATGAATGCTGAAGGGCTCTCTGCTTCTTTTCAGACTTCAGATATCGAGAGACTGATAGAGATGCTAAGTCAATTTGGCATTGTAACCCTTCTATTATCTTAACATGATTTTCAAATTCATCATAAGATAATAATTTCTTTTTCAACTAACAAAGAGTTTTCCATATGTTGAGACAAATATCATGAATTCCATCTTCCATCAACATTTCTGGAATGTCATATTGAGAGTCAGCCAGAGGCCAAAACATGACTGGCACTTCACCTTTCGCCAGTTGTTTTCTCATGTTCAGCATTTCCTCTTTATCATTTGATGAAGATTCTTCTACCTGTTTTGATCAGAGCTGGTGCTACCTTGTTGCTTCATTGGATTCAACAGGATTGGTAGAGAAATCCCTGATTAAACTAGAAGATGCATGACTTAGGGGTGGTTCGGAGAATGACCTACACCCTGGGATATCTTCCGATTGAGAAAGTATTTCACCTGCCAGCAATGAAACATCAGACATGACTGGTTTTGCATTTGAAAGTGCCTCAAGATAAGAGGTCTTTCTTGGCCCTACATTGTCCACTAAAGCATTTTTTGGGAAATGTGCATCACTACTGCAGAGAGGACTTTTGCAGTGAAATTCATCATCATTGGGAGGACCACCATGGTGGGTTACATCAAAAGATGAAATCTCTTGCTCCTTGGTCTTCTGGCCACACAGAGGGTTCCTGTGGCTCGCATCTGAAGATGAAACTTGAAGATCGACCGAATTGTCATGAAGCAAGCCTTCATGAGGAAGTGTGTATTGAAGACCTTCAGAATTAATGTTCCCACTATTGGGAAATGAGGGAGTAGAATTTTGAATTCCAAAAGATAAATGTCCGAGGGCTTCAAGAACTCCAGCATCGAGCAAGGCCTTGTTACAGATTGGCTCTTGATCTCTGGTCTGTGCTGGGCAGGTCTTTTTCTTAGACGCCTTCTTACTCGCCTTGGAAACCACTTGTTTATGAAAGTGGCTGCTCTGAGCAGGTGTATGTTCCTGATCAAGAGAGATGGCCAGATTAGGCTGACGATCTCTACTCAAATCAGGTGTATGTGCCTGACTTGGTTGTCCGTATGATATGGGGGAGTATGACCCACAACCCTCTTGGACTAGAATAGATGTGTGTGTCTGTTCCAGAGTGAACTATTGATGTGTCACTCCACTGGTAGGGATAGATTTATGTGTCTTTCCCTGAGATGCCGCTGAAGCTATTATAATATCCTGACAGGCATCCAGGATATGAGCAGGAATTTGCTTCTACTCTTTCACCATTGATAGAATATGCTTGGTGACTTCAGCTACTAGAACGGGGATTTACGTCCATTCCGTGCTTGGAGTAGGTGTGTGTGCCTGCTCCTATCCTCCTTTTCCTGTCACTGAATCCTGAAAGTACTCAAGTGTAGGGGCAGAGAGTTGAGTCTGCCTCTTTTTTGTCGCTGGAGCTTTCCGACTGACTTATCCGAATGCTACCAAGCGAGGCTGTTGGTAGGCTTGATCAATACTAGCAGGTGTATGTGCCTTCTGATTGCACTTCGGAAAATGTGGTTGACGAGATCCATCATATGTAGTCAAACGAGCCTGCTGACTAGCTGGTGATGTATAAACAGGTGTATGTTCCTGCCTATAGTACTCTGCTGAAATTTCCTAGCGGGATTGGCGTGACGCTGCCAGACGAGTCTGCTGGATAGCAGAATTAAAATGGGTAGGTGTGTGTGCCTGCTCATTTCTTGCCACCAAGTTAGGTTGGTGGACTTCTCCAGAGATGACAGAGATGAGAACCTGCTCACTATTGACCGGATTTCACCTCTGGCTATTCTTCTTGACTGCTCGGGTTCGAGGAACCTGATCCGAACGCCTGGCGTCGGTACCCTCATCACGTTGAGGGTGCACTGCCGCACGAGTCTGGCGGCGATTGTTGGTGGGAACCCTCGGGAAGAACCCCTGTCTGCATGAATTAAGGCCCTGAGGGACCTGCTCATTCACATCCCCATAATAAGGGAGCGAATGGTGATTGCGTTGCGGGGATAACGACCTGAAACGGTTGGAGACGGTGGTTAGCACCGCCTGTTTCTTGATCACTGGTCCTCGCTGTCCAGACGATCAGGGTGAGTTATTCACTTGGAGGGCTTGTCGGGCAGCCTCCAGAGTTGGAATGGTACCGTGTTGACGGTACTCCTTAACCAGTGCGTTTGATACCCAGCGTTGAAGACGCTGAGTAGGTGATATCATCCTCAGAGTGGACGACGATCCAGCAGGAGTAGCAGTAGTGGCATTCGCAGTAGCGGTACTCACAGGTGTGAACTTGAGAGTAGCCATTTCTTAGAATGCAGAAAATGTTGGAAAATAGTTACTTTTTGATATAACAGACGTAATCAAGATAAATTCAGCCACTACATCTTTTGGATGAGCACATATGTCAAAGATTGTTTTTATTTTCCCTCTCATTGAGTATTAAATAGGGTCCTAACAAATAAGAA
The DNA here is from genome assembly GCA_963277665.1 of Viscum album. NCBI lineage: Eukaryota > Viridiplantae > Streptophyta > Magnoliopsida > Santalales > Viscaceae > Viscum > Viscum album. The sequence goes on along the minus strand of OY728123.1, from coordinate 2,085,909,686 downwards.
AAACATCATTTTAACTTAGTTAAGGATTCACATTGGGTTCACCATTTTTTGTTTCCCTCTGGTATTGGGGATGACCTCCTTGATTGAAGGATCAAACATTCCAATCGGTTTCTAACAGGTTTGTTCGTAGAACCAGAAACATCCAATGATTCCACATCCATTTGGACCTACTTTCCAACGGTAGGCGCTCATTAGTTGTGTACTGATGAGGCTTAGGAATTTGAATTCGTTGAGAGGATGAGAGGTTGGACTCATCAAACCTTTTTGAGGGGAATTATTGTCTACTCCGGGACTCTCTTTATATATTTATGTTATGTTCACGAAGCCTTATTACATTACCAAGTATAAAATGAGTTTTCCTTTAGATCTGACAATCAATGATTGATATGTAGGAAATTTAGAGAATATTTTATATGTATTCGAGGTTCTTCATTGATAGAGAATCATCTGTATTTGTTAGAGATTCTTAGTCAATGGTATCCTTTGATACGTAAAATTCTCTTGGTCATTATGATGACCATACTGGTTTTAAAGCCACTCAGTGGGGCACTTGAAGTTTATTGTCATTCAGAAGGACATGAATTATTTCAAAGTTTTGATCGTACCCGTAGATGGGCTGCCTATGTATCCTTTATTTTTGAAAAGGAATCAGAACCCACGTAGTTCAAGTAAGGGAGTATGATGTTTATGATTGATGGCTCAAAGAAGGATGTCATAATTAATTTTACACTCTAAGTTCACATGAGTCATGCTCGGTGTGAGAAAGAAGAGGTATTGGTAAAAACCAGACAATTTTTCCATGAAAGATGCAATCATAAGAAATAATGTGGGGATTATGTATGTATGACTACCTAGATAAATGAAGATTAGGATTTACTTTAGGGAAGAAATCCCGGAACATGGTCCATAAAGGTATATGTGCTTCATGAAGATTTGAATACTCTAACTTGGGGCTTACTCCTGAAAAGGAGGCCCAAATTAGGAGAGGACTTATGACTGGGTTTTACTCTTGATAAGGAATCCCAGATCAAAGGTAAATTAGGACTGGTTAAGAGAAATTAAGACTGGGGCTTACTCCTGAGAAGGAGGCCCAGGTTAAGGGACTTGAAAAATTAAGGGACTTGGGGCTTACTCCTGAAGAGGATGCCCATATTTGAGACTGGGGCTTACTCCTGAAGATGATTCCCATATTTGAAACTGGGGCTTACTCCTGAAAAGGAGGCCCTGGTTAAGAGAATTATGGTTGGGGCTTACTCTTGAGGAGGATGCACAAATTAGGGGACTTGGGGCTTACTCCTGAGAAGGAGGCCCAATTAAGAGAACTTGGACTGGGGATTACTCCTGAAAAGGAGGCCCAAATTAGGATAATTCTCTCATCTTAAAGGATGAGGTTGAATGAATGAAATCTCAATCTTTAGTGACATAAAGATGTGTAAATCACTAGGTTTTGAGAGATATTCCACGGAGTTCCTTTCAGATAAGGAATTCAAATAAATAAATCATGCCATAAATGGATTTGAAGAGTGTCTTGAAGATTGAATCTTGAATAGGAGAGGTGGAACGACATAAGAGGGGTTAAATGGGAAAGAAAGGCACCCAAAAAGGCAGGGGCATGCAGGTCCTCGCAGGCGCGCAAGTACTGCGTGGGCGCGTAAGTCCTGGTCGCGTAGGTATACCTACGCGACACATGGGTACTTTCGTGTTTGTAAACCAGAATGGTAATACTTTGGCGATCCTTGACCAATGCCTTTATAATTATCCTGAGGTACTTCCAGAAGAGAGGCGCTCAAGTTTTGGTGAGGAAGTAGGGCGGCGCTCAAGTAGGTTCATTTACCTTAAGGGTAAAACACCTTAGGCGTGCAAGTGTTAGTGAATTCTAACACTTAGACCATACTCCTCTTGTTTAGACCTTCCATTCTTGGTAAAGAATTGCCTTAGAAGTGTTCGGAAGACCTGAAGAAGAGACTTGGGCATTCAGAGCTCTAAATCTGAATTCTGGAAAAATTCCTCCTAAAACGGGCAGCCCACAGGGTCTATTTATAGGCTGGAGAAGACCCCAGGTGGTTATCCTTTGGGGCGCACAAGTTACTTGCGCAACCATTAGGTGGCGTGCAAGTATACTTGCATGACAGTGATGAAACTTTCACGACCATTGTGATTTTGAAGCCTTGTTCATGACTTTGTCGATTTTTTCTGTTTTCTTCAAATGATGCATCAATTTGTGCTAAGTTATTTCCCTTTCCATTCTTTTAGAAATTGTGATGAAAAAGGAGTGTCAAAAATGACATTATTTTTGGATCCTCTAAAAATTATTTATGTAATGATTTCTCAAAAATGATGCAAGATGAATTTGAAATGAGTTTAATGGGGGAACATAAATTTTTCCTTGGATTTCAAAATTTTCAAAATAAAAATGCTATTATTTTAAATCAGAGTAAATATACTAAGGATCTTTTGAAATGTTTTGTCTTGGATGAAAATAAAGGTAGTGATACACCTATGAGTACCACCTATAAGTTGGATGCTGATGAAACTGGTAAACCAGTGGTTCAAACCAATTATAGAGGTATGATTGAAAGTCTGCTATATCTTAGTGCTAGAAGACCTGATATTATGTTCACCATATGAATGTGTGCTCACTTTCAAGACAATCCCAAAGAGTCTCATTTAACTGTTGTTAAAAGGATTTTTAAATATCTCAAGTATACTACAAACGTAGGACTGTTTTATCCAAGAGGACAATAATTTGATTTAACAAGTTATTCGAATGCTGACGTTACTGGTTTCAATTTAGATAGAAATATCACCTATAAAACATGAAACATTTTGGGTAAGTCACTAGTATAATGGTGTAGTAAGAAACATAATTGTTTTGCATTATCTACTGACGAAGCTGAATATATAGCAGCTGGTAGTTGTTGTGATCAAATTCTATTCATGAAACACACTTTACTAGACTATAGATATCAATTCGAACATGTTTCTATAAATTGTGATAATACAAGTGCTATTAACATCTCTAAAAATCCAGTATCTCATGCTAGGACAAATCACATTGATGTGAGACATCACTTCATGAGATACCATTATCAAAGAGGTTATATCACTCTTGAATTCATTGGAACTGAACATCAACTGGCTGATATATTCACAAATCCTTTGAATTACGAGAGGTTAAATTACATAAAACATGAGTTAGGTATCCTAAACTATTAAGTTAGGAACCTCACCATTATACCTCACCATTAGAAACCTCATTGTTGGACCTCACCATTAGGAACCTCACTGTTGGACCTCACCATTAGGAACCTCACCATTATGAACCTCACCATTAGGAACCTCACTATTAGGAACCTCACCATTAAGAACCTCACCATTTTCACCTTACTGATAGTCGAATTTTCCAAGACTTCATGTTTTTCTACCGGTATCTGAAACGTTTTTAGTATTACTTATTTATTTTACTTGATTTGTTTTTTGATCCCTAAATGATAAAATTAAAGTACAAACCACATTTCGATCCACTTTTACTCTCTCTCGAACCTATTTCTACCAAATATTAGAACCTCACCTTCTGATAAAACCCTCAAACCACTCTATATTGAAATGTAAAGACTGAAGAGACCATTGGTCAATGATGAGGGAGATGCGCTGAATCCTAAGAGACCTTGTGTTGGGTCCTGTAGTGGAAGATAGGTAGTGGAAAAGCTAATCAACCCACATTTTTCAAAGAGGGAAATCATGGTTGAGAAGGAACTAAGATCATAATGGCTAATGATGAGTAGGTCTTTAGAACTGAAGTCACTTGAAGCTCAGGGCTGGGTCAAATTCTTTTCTAATAACAATGAACCATATTATCCGAATCTAGTGATGGAATTCTATGAATTTCTGAAATTATAGTAGTTTGAGGATGAGAACCAAATGTCATCCAAGGTAAATGGAGTAAGGGTGAGCTTTTCCTCTGTTGAATGGGCTGACTGTTTAAGAGTTCCACATGAAGGGATTTTTCATTACTACTCAGGAGTGGTGCTTCCCACTAGTGATTTCTTCTATTATGAAGAAGCCTTAGCTGAACTAACAGGGAATGGGATCCCTAGGAAAGTGATTGATGCTAAAATAGAAGGAGAAAATAGGTTGTTGTTTAATTTTTATTATAATGTTTTGAGTCCCAAGAGAGGGGACTTTGCTACCTTGAAATATCAAGATTTATTTCTTTTGTATCTGTTGAAGCATATACAGAAGATAAATTTGTGTAAATTTCTGATGATTAAATTAGAGGATATAAAAAACCCAGTTCTAAGTCCAATTCTTTGTTTCATTCCATATTGATATCCTTAATGTTGAAATTGAAAGTATTTTCTTGAAATAAGGAGGAAAAAATTGTTGTAAGGGACAATTTCTACATCACCAAGATGATTTGAAAGTTTATGAAGATCATCTAGAACCCTTGGAAAAGAAGATGGGTAAATGATGAGGCTAAGCTATATGAGGAATTAAACCCATTTACTCATCCTACTAGGCCTAAGGATAAGAGAGACACTGGTTTGAATCCTAATGAAGTGGAGCCTGTATACTCAGATAAAGAAGAAGAGGTTGCTGTTATGAAAGTCAGAGAGGGTTCTCTTATAGATGACATGAGTGATACTGAAGTTCCTCATGCCAATATTGTATCTTTTGGTGAGCCTATCCCACAAAAAATACTGCATAGAAGAGATACTATCTTAAGGGACAGTGATGATGAGGAAACTAGCGAGTAAGAAGGAGATCAAAATGTCTTAAGAGATATTAGAGCGACCTCAGAGGAGAAAGATGGCACTGAATCTAATCATGATGACTTTGAGACAGTTGTTGATGAAAGTAAAGAAGAATGTCTAAGTATCTGTCCTTTTATAGGCCATACAGAAATGGTTGAAAGTGTAGATGAAGAGGTTGCTAATTCTGTTGAAGCTAGAATTGCATTGGCAGTAGTTGAATATTCTTTAGATGAAGTGGCAGTGGACTCTCCTGTTGATTCAATTGATCAAGGAGGTATGGCAGAGGTGAATATGGTTGATTAGGAGAATGCTAAAAGTGAGGGGGAGGAACCTTTTGCTACAGGTTCAATTGTTGTTGATCATGGGTTAGAAGATTGGTTAGAAGAACCTGGATTTGTGGTCTTGGTATCAGATTATGAAGACTCTGATGATGACCAACCAATCATAATTCCTCTAATTCCTTCTGTTACAAAGACTACTTTTGTACATCCAGTAGTGATTCTTCCTCGAGACTATGTGAAGAAGGAAGACTTAGAATCTTGGAAGTCAAACTTAAAGAGAAATTTTGATGATAAATCTACTAAGATATAGGGAACAATAGCCCTAAATCAAGAGGTTGTAGCATCTTCCTTAGAGAGAGTTATTTCCACCTATCACTCAAATATTCTATATGAAGTGAAGGATTATCAGAATTAGATCATAACCTTAGCATAATATATGGAATATATGAAGAAGTCAATTTCTAGATTAGACTCCTATATGGATTCAAGTTTTCAAGTGGAAAAAGATCTTAGATATGTTAAAAGTGTGGATCAATAGATGGTCACTATGTTTAAATACTTTAAGAAGTATATGGAGACACATGTGAGTGGCCAGGATGATGATGTGGAGAGGCTAATCAGCGGGATAACCAAATATTTTAAGGTTACAATGGATTTTACTATGGAACCTCTGTGTGCATCTGCTTCCTCTTCAGTCACTCCTCCTATTGATCCAGAAGCTTTCAGATCAGTTGATAGAGAAGAAGTGGAGAAATTTTCTGGTGCTAGTACCTCAGACCCTCAGTCTATGACTCAGGTCATTTCCACTACTAGGTAAATTCATAAACTTGTGGGAGATTACCTAAGGGAAGTTTCTCAAGATTATAAGGCCATTAAAGACCAAGTTGATTTCCACTACAAAAGGGTGTACACTAAGCACCCGATGGATGGTCACTTTAAGTTGTTATTGGAGAACTTGAGGATCTCGCCAGTCACTCAGGTGTTTAAGGATCAAGTTAGTAGACCCATTGAGTTGACTCCCACTTTAGAGAAATTTATAGAGAATAAGGATGATTTTATATCAGATATGGAAAGTGTATGAAGCATTATTATGGATTTCATAAATCTTCTTTTACCCTTCCTTCATGTGAACTACCCTCCCATCATTATTCCTCCTACCTAGCCTTCTTCCTCAACTACTTCAGGCTCTACTAGTACTTCACCAATGATGAATCCTGCACAAGCCATTAGAATCTTGACCTCTATGATTCCTTAGAGAACTACTCACTATAGGTCTACTGATGCCTCTGTAATATCTCCTCTTACATTTCTCATTGCCATCCCTAGGCCTACTCTCCCATCTTCATAGACCTAACACCTCAACTTTAAAAGACAAAGCTCCCTTTGACATATCTGATATAGATTGAATGTGGGATGTCTTAGTTGATAGGGATCTTTGTACACTTTTTTTTATCTTGTATTCTTGCTTTAGTAATAATAAAATCCTCTTTTTCACTTTTTTGTCTTCCAGTCTTTTTGTTAATCTTAAAGGAGATAAGTTTTAAGTTTTAATTTTACGTTTCCTATAGGGGGAGAAGTTTTTAAGTTAACTAGAATCTTTCCATATATATACTATCTACAATAAACATTGTTCAATTGTACTAATACACAACTCTAAATATATTAGCAAATGTGCTTAACCCTAATTCAAAAAATACTGACATAATTTGTGATTATCAAAAAGGGGGAGATTGTTGGACTCACCTATTTTGATAATCCCAAATCATGTTTAATTTATGTGATAATCATGTTTCTACTATAGTATAATCATGTTTCATTAATATTTATAGTCTCTATCAAGTGATACCTTTTTATCTTTAATCTCACTATTCTATTGTTTAAGCATACAATAAAAAATTTATCTAAGTAAAGGTCACTGATAGAAAGGTCACCGATAGAAAGGTCACCGATAGAAAGGTCACTGATGAAGGCCACTAATGAAGGTCACCGATGAAGGTTACTGCTAAAGGCTACTATTGAAGGTTACCGATGCAAGACTACCGTTGAGAAAGTTATCGATGTAGGGATACCATTGAAGAAGGTTACTGATGCAAGGTTACCGATGGGATAGTTACTGATGAAGGTCACCGATGCAAGGGTACCACTGAAGGCTACCAATGATGGCTACCATTGTGAAGGCTACCACTACCAGTCTACCTATGCTTACCGCTCTACTCCATACCTTTTCAAATTCTTAAGATAATTCTAACGATCATATTTGGTAAATTTAATGTTACTTACATTAATTAATGTTGATTGTAGGCATATCAAGAGACTGTATCTGGGGACAGTATGAGGTACGAGGAGGATTACATGTGGTTTACTTGTTCCTATTGTCAGACCTCAAATATGAAAGAGAATACCGATAAAGAGAAGTAGAAGAGACAAGCATGATATTGTGAAGTGTGTAAAGACATAAGAATGCATGAGAAATAACTTACGTGCTAGATCAAAGAGAACAAGGAAGAATCATTCAGTCACTTACACTGTGAACCCAAGAGTTTCAAGAAGATAATTATGGGAGAAAAAATTTAAGGCTGGCTTCTGTGCTTCATCAACTCTCTATCAAGACAAGAGTTAGAACACTCAGTTCCTGAAAGATAGAACCTAGAGTTGCGAAACTATGTTTTGACGACAACTTCCAGAGAAAGACTCAAACCGCAAATTCTTCACACCAAGGATTCAAGAGATGAACTAAAAACAAATAAAGTTTTCTAAGATCAATCTTATAATCTCAACTCTACTATGTTCTTTTATTTTACATTTTCTGAGAAGTGTGTGGGTCTGTCTGTTACACACACTATCTTCTGTGCTTAACCTGGAAGATACTGAAAATCCAAACATCTTACTTCACTTACACTTCCCACTTACAAATGTGGATGAGACCATGTGTGGTATGTATTGTTTGTTTTTCCCATGAAGAACTATGGTAGAGGTTGTGAACCCTTGACAGTTTGTGAAAAAGTATTGTAAATCCTAATACAAGCTGTTTATCAAGTTTATCATCTATATAAACTTCTTGGTGGAAGGTGATCACCAATTGGAGAGGATTAAGTCTCGGATTGAGACTGAACCTCTTGTTTAACTCCATTGTGTACTATATTTTGTAATACTCTATTTTTTCTATTTTCCGTTTCTTATAATTTGGAAAACAGAAAACTGGAAATCATTGACTTTGATAGTTACTTTTGGTTAGTTTGTGTATATGTTTAATTGAGTAAACTTGTTTCAAAAGTTGAAGAAGTGTTGTACACTAATTCAACTGAGGTCTAATCACCCTTTGAGAAACCTATTGACCAACTAAACATTTATATCTCTACTTCCTTAATTAACTGGGCAATTTTAAAATTGGGGGTTCTCTAGCATAAAGTTTTTGAATTATATAATAGAAATTGTTGTTATATGATAACTCCACTAGGTTAAGGTGCTAATCCCAACATCCTTGTAAATACCTTAAACATGATCTTAGCATATACTCTAGAGTTTGAATGGTTCTCATAGAATAATCATCCATTTGAGGGTGATAATTAGTATTGAAACTCATCTTTGTGTCCAACGCTTGTTAAAGGATTCTCAAGAACATGAAGGTAAACCTTGGATATAAGGACCCTGAACCCAGTCTCCTAGATCTGGAGACTTATATTAATACATTGGTATGTTTACAAGGATGTCACATCCTGAAGGACCGAATAGTTTAGTAGTTTTGGAAATATACATACAAGCATAATATTTACAATACAACTTGAAAGTAAAAATAACATTTCAACTCCATTGGAAACACCCGTATAGTCTTAGATTATTCCTAAAAGTCATTCATAATAATATTCATCTTCACATACTAGGGAAAAATAAAACATAATAAAGGGGTGAGCTTAGTAAGGGTAAGTAATACATCATAATTTATCATACACATAAACATTATGCATGGTGAGTAACTTAAAACATATGCCATTAAAAATAAACTTTAGCATAATATGACAGTAATGAAAGATGATAAAATAAATCCATATAACTGATCATAAGTGAATGAAAACTAATCATGAATATTTTAATAGTCTAATATCACATGGTTTATCAATTAATAATATCACAATTAGGGAATGAATAATTCTGGACATCTGAAACATGTTGTCAAGGCCTCGACCAAGATGTTTAAATATAATAGGGTAAGGCCTCAACCAAAACCCAATTCTATTTTGTTGCATGAGATGTACCAATGAATAGAGGGGATATTTTAGTCTCCAAAAATAACTTTATAATTCCAATGAATTCCTAATATAAATGGGGTTAAACATAAACATCATATACATATGCAATGTAAATAACTTCCCACAATCTATAAATATAATTACTAACCATTCTGAGTAGTATAGTGAATGGTATAAAGATAACACATAAACAGTCAAACTAATCAAAAGACATTTAATAGAATATTTTGGATGATAAAATTAATATATTAACCTCAACAATACATAAAACTCACTAGATTTGTCAAAATAGATAGAAATACTCTAAAAAAACCATCGGGGAATTTTTGAGTGAAATACACTTTTACTTTGAAAAGAAAAGTTTTTTTTGGAAAAATAATTGTATATAACCAGAAATGAAATAAGGTAGTTTTTACATTATTAAATGAGTGGTTTTATAAAAATAATTGTGTATTAAAATAGATTATAGAGTGCCCTTGAAAATAGGTGAGAAATTGGGAAGTTCCCTTTAACCGGGCTTACTTATTTTGAAGAATTGAGAAGAGAACCCTTTTAAAACATGCATTTTACAAAAAAAATAACTGATATAAATACATTATTTTGGAACATATATCCTTAATTTCGAAGAATTATAAAAAATAAATGAATAATTTCATTGGTTTATAGAGTAATAAATCACACCCCGAATGTAAATGAAGGTTCGGGAAGGAAACCCTTACCTTATGTATGAATGAGTTACGCACATGACCTTAATTTCTTGTATAATCAAATCAAATTAAATAATTAATTAATTCAGAAAATTTTATATAGGTATTTTATTTATTATAGTTTTTTTAAGTTCATTTATGGCCTTATTTATGAGTTATATAGTTTAATTTCATCATCTGGGGGCATTCATTTTCTTGGTTTTCATGATCGGTTCACTTGTTTATAATTATTGAAGTTCATATAAATGGGTATAATTCTCAAGATTTGGAATTAAATGTTATTAATGAGAATAAATAAGATTAAATTTATATATGTATCATATGTTTATATGTTATGTGTATGAATCATTAGATAAGACATTTAGTGATAATCGTTTAGATTATTACGGAGGTACTTCGATCACCACGAACTAGTTTTGTCAAATGAATTAGTATTATGTATATATACTGGTTAAAAAACATTATATAAGATATAATACATATTTTATAATATGATTTAACTTTAAAAATGTTTTCATGAATATTATTGAAGGATAAATTAAATAATTAAAGTTCTTCATCCACGAAGGTTGTTAATTAATACCTTAAGGATGGCAATTTTGTTTTTAAAATAAAAGAGAGGGTGTATAAAGTATTGATAATGGTTATTACCTTAACATGATCTAATTTTCGTATATAAATGATAATATATTTATTGGGATCATTTGGACATAGGAGGTTATGAGAGAATAGTAAAATAAAATAAATTGAAATGAAATTAAAAGAAAACGAAGAGGATTTAACTATTGAATTAACCCCCTTGAGAACCTCCTTAAGGTAAGGGGTTTTGGTCTTTTGGAAAGAAAAAGAGCCCTTGGATGTGGGGTGAGACTAGGGAATCATATTTGGGTAGAAATTTTACAAGATTAAATGATTAGAGTAGTTAATATAAGAGGGGGTGAGGGGTCGGTTTTATAGTGGAGGCGAGGGGTGATTTTTGAATATCTTATTCATTATTTTATTATTTTGATCAAGACAAGAAATAGTGTTTATTTTTGTGACAAAAAATAGTAATAAGTTCATGTTAATTCGAACCAAGTGTTCTTACATCAGATATGAATTATGAAATAGTGCATTTAGCTTATAATGTATTTATACTGTAAATCACCATATTTTACTATTCACTGAAAATTTAAATATTTCAGAAAAATCCAAAAAATTCAAACTAACATTTTTTCAATGTGTAGAATTAAAAAATTAACTCCATTTTATTAGAATAATTTTTAAATATGAGAATATTAATTTTTAATTAAAATTATCATTTACTCAAAAAATACAGTTTTTAAAATTAAAACTAATTTTGTAACACCATGAAAAAATAACTAAGGTTTTATTAAATTATCCTAAAATCATTGGACAAAAAAACATTTATTTATGAATAAATTTTATGAAAATGATTTTTTTAAATCAATTTATTAATTATAAAATTATATTTAAATATTTATTATTCACAAAACTATCAACACTTAATTATTATTTTTTGAATATCCACTTACTTATACTATAATATATTTATATCATTATTTCATTTATAAGGTGCATAAATTTTATTTATAATTTTTTGGGTTCTTTTAATATTTATTAGTTCGATTTACTATTCATAAGGGTCATATTACTATTCCTAAGGTCAAGCTACTATTCACAAAAATGTAAGTTGATTATATCAGAACCTAAATATCTTATTGATCGCAACTGTGTTTGTATTTTTTTTCAAAATTCAAATTAGAGAGGTAGAAAAATTATGTTTAATGACTAGGTTAAAATACCAAAGTGTTGTTTTGAAGAGACTTAGCGTTTCATGCATTACATTCTATATTAAATTTATTTGTAAATCCATGGGGTTTTACATTACCCCCCTTACAAAAATGTCATCCTCTAAACTTCCAGAATGCTACTTCATAAAAAGATTTCGGCAGGTCTTCATCATAAGTTCCTCAGGCTCCCACGTCGCCTCTTAAATTTTATGATTTTTACACAACACCTATATTATCCGAGTCATACGATTCCTCAACACCTGTTCTTTAGTGTCTAAAATTCAGATAGGCTCTTCACAGTAAGATAAGTTAGGTTCCAATTTCATTCCTTCAAAAGTGAGTACATGAGTTGGGTTTGGAATTTAATTCCTTAAAAAAGAGATCTGAAGCACATTATGTACCTTAGAAAGGCTATGTAGTAGTGCCAAATGATAAGACACAGATTCAATTCTCTCCAGAATTTCAAAAGGACTAATATACCTGGGGATTAGTTTTCCTTTCCTCCCAAATCATATAACACCCTTCTATGGAGATACTTTCCAGAAAATGTGATATTCCACTTGAAATTAAAAATCATTTCTTTGATTATCAGCATATCTCTTTTACCTGTTTTGAGCTCCTTTGATATGAGTTTGAATAGTCTTTACCTTCACTATTGTTTCCTCCACAAGATCTAGCCCTATAAGATTCATTTCACCATCTTCAACCCAACATGTTGGTGTATGAAATCTATTTTCGTAAAATACTTCTTATGGTTCCATTTGAATACTTGAATAAAAACTATTATTATATTCAAACTCCACCAATGGTAAATTCTGATCCCACATAACTTGAAAATCAAGTGAACATGATCTCAACATGTCTTCTAAAGTTTGTATTGTTCTTTCTGACTACCCGTCATTATGAGGGTGATAAACACTACTCGAATGAAGCTTGGTATCCAAATTTTTCTGATGAATTTTTAGAGTTTTGATGTAAATAACAAATCATGATCAGAAACAATTGAGATAGGTGCACTAAGAAGTCTGAAAAATTCATTAATATAGAGTTGTTCATGGCACTCCAGTGGTAAATCCTCCATTATAGTGAGTAAATGTGCAGATTTGGTAATTCCATCAACAATTACCCATATTGAATCATTCTTTCTTGGAGTTTTGGTTAATCCTATGACAAAATCCATAGTAATTTCATCCCATTTCCATGTAGGAATAGGAATAGGTTTCATAAATCCCCTAGGATGATGTATTTCAGACTTTACCTATTGACATACTAAATATCTTGACACATAATCATCAATTTCATGCTTCATATTGTCCCACTAGAAATGTTTCTTCAAATATCTATACATCTCCATGATCCTAGGGTGCATAGAGAAATTTGAGCCATGGGAAACATCCAATAACTCCCATTTTAGCTCGGGTATAGAGGGAACAGATATCCTCCTCCAAAATTTCAGAATTCCATCCTCATACTTGAAGTCTTCCGACTTACCATCATTCACAACATTAATTTTATTTTTAATATTCTCATCATGAGACTGAGAAATTTTAATTCTTTTTAATAAATATGATTGGGAAATGAATTCAAAAAGTAATGATGCTTTGATTTCTTTGATAATTCCCATATCTATCCTTCCCAGATCTATGTACGTAGGATCCTTGTCAATCCTTATTTTTTTCAGAACTCCATGATCCTTTTTATTCATTTATCTTCCACCTTATTTACCTTCCCTAGATGGTAGTGTGTGGAAAAATCATAATCCTTCAGTAGATCGATCCAATGAATTTTATTTATGTTGAGTTATTTCTTCAAGAATATATATTTCAAGCTCTTTTGATCAATATATATCTCACATCTTTCACCATAGAGATAATTTATCCATATCTTCAGGAAAAATATTAAATCTACTAACTCAAGATCATGATTTAGATAGTTCTGTTCATGAGTTTATAACTACCTTGATGCATAGGAAATAATTCTATCATTCTACTTAAGGACACAACCGAGTCCTTTCTTTGATGCATCATAATAAATAAAAAATCTACCATTTCCCAATGGTAGAGTCAATATAGAAGAATTCACTAACCTCTTCTTTAATTCTTCAAAACAATTTTCACATTATTTTTTCCATATGAACTTAACCCCTTTACGAGTAAGCTAGGTTAACAGGTTATCTAATCAGGTGATGTTTTGAACGAAACACTGATAATAACCTACTAAACCAATAAAACTATGTACCTCAGTTATGTTTGTTGGAGTAGGCCATTCCTAAACTGCCTTTTTTTTATAGGATGAACTAAGATTACATCCTTAGAGATAATATGGCCAAGAAAAGTAACTGTTTGAATCTAGAATTCACACTTTCTAAACTTCCCATATAACTCATTTCTTCTAAGAGTCTTCAGACTAATGAGAAAGTGATTCTCATGATCTTCATAGATTTTGGATTATACCAAGATATCATTAATAAATACCATCACAAATTCATCAATATATTCTTTGAAAACTATATTCATTAGATCCATGAAAATAGAGGGTGCATTAGTAAGTCCAAAAGGAATTACTATAAACCCGCAATGTACATACCTGGTTAAAAATGCTGTATTTGGAATATCTTTCTTCCTCACACACAACTAATGATATCCAGATATAATTTCAATTTTCAAAAATTATTGGGCTCTATAAAGTTGAACAAATAAATCATTGATGCGATGAAGAGGATACTTGTTCTTTATCATAATAGCATTGATCTCCCTAGAGTTAATGCACAACCTCCTGGATCTATATTTCTTCTTAATAAAAATAATGTGATCTCCCCATAAATAAACACTAGGGAAAATCAACCCCTTACTACTTAGATACTCTAGTTTTTCTTAAGCTCCACTAATTCCACTATGTCCATTATATAAGGAGTCTTTGATATAGGCCTTTAATGAGGAATTATATTAATAGAAAACTAAATTTCCCTCTCTGAAGGATGTCTAGGTATATCCTCTATAAATACATCAATGTATTCTTTCGTAATAGGTACATACTCAATTTAAATATTTATTTCCTCACCCATATATATTGTTTTATCTTCCTCCTCAAGAATTTGATTCAGTAGATCTACTGGGGGTGGATATAGATAATAATTAAATGAAGAGGTTTCTACTCAAAAGATAAGGGATTCTATATCATTCTAAAAAATTGTAAGTTCCTTATTCTTGAAATATATTTTCAAATAAGAAATTAAAATCAAATCTGTACCATGAATTATATAAATTTAAATCATGGGTATGTTGATATGGTCAACAACTGAAGAATGTTTAAGTGTCATAAGTGGGACTGATTGACACATCTTTATTGAAATGATAATTCCCTTTGGAGTTTTGACTGGAAACTCCTTTATTAAATAAAATTGGAAATGTATAATTTTCTTGGAAAACTCGGAAGATATAAAATAATGAGGCAATCTAGAATCAAATAAATCATTGGCTAATTTTGAATAAATTATTAAAGTACCTACCACCACATCATTTGAAATTTCAACCTCAACAATTGTGATTATATAAGCTCAGCCTTGATCCCTTGGACTTCTCTTGGTATTGTTTCCTTAACACTTAGGAAAATCATTGGAATAATGTCAAATATCTTTACAATTTTATCATTGAACATTGATAGCTTCATTTTTTCCCTTGCAATCACGAGTTGGTGGAATCTTTCTCCACATTTATAACCGACACCTTTTCCTTTTAAGTAGGCCCAATGGTGTTTCTTTCAACAAGTATCACATGCTTGAAAACTCCATTTTTTACTCTTCCCTTTATCCATTCTTTCCTCTTCCACCCACTTATTCTCTTTATTACATTTAAAGTGATAAGACTTATAGAATTATTACTCTATATTGATTTCACATGAGACTATATCTCCCAATAGATGATAAACTACCATGATAAACTTATCTCTTTCGTTATATCCCAAAGCGAGGAATATCTTCTATATGGAACTTATCCACTATTATGCTATGAATGGGTTTGTAGTCCCATTGAATGATTGAGACTATTGTTTCACAAAGTGGTCTAACATTCATCCTCTACATTTTGGATCAGGATGCTCCATATGGGTCAGGTTATTGTTCGTAACCTGAGTCAGCTATCCTGGTATAGTTATTAGTTTCTCAGCACCAGTCAGAACATCAGTTACCAACATCATTATTTTTCATAGGAGGGAAATACCTACTTTGGATATGTGCATTCATGTGATGTCCATTCCTTATACTAGGATACATTTCTAAATAATAGCATACACTAAATTAGGTTATGAATCATAATTTATAATGTCGAACTAGAAAAAAACATAACATAAATTGAAATTTTATGGATGTTTAATTTCATAATCATAATCATGGTTTATTTGAGGACATATTTACATTTAAATCCTTCATAATGGTTTATAAAGAAAATTTGAATTATCCTAAGAATATCCCCTGGGAGTGTCAAACCAGGTGCACCGTAAGGCCCATTTTCATATACCAGGTTAACCCGAGTCAGGACTATAACACCTTGTTAAATTTATTAATCCTAAGTACATCTGTACCAGAACCATATCCACTTTTAGTATCCATACAGTGATGTATTTTCTTAGAATATCCACATAATATATACCTTACCAAAATTCAAGTATGTTATTGTTTGATTATCCTCAAAGTCTATCTTAGGGTTTTGTTCCCTAATCTACAGTTTCTAAATCAAGTTTCCATGGATTCTACTAAACTTCCTCTGATACAAACTATAAGGTCCCTGACCCCAGTTACCTGTAACTGGTGGCTTATATTAATAAATTGGTATGTTTACCAGGATTTCACATCCCAAATGACCAAATATTTAGTAGTTTTTGAAAACCAGATACAAACACAAGTTTTACATTATAAATTTAAAGTAAAAAAAACATTTTTTCTCCATTAGAAACACCTATAAACTCTAAGATTATGCCTACAAGTCATTCATAATAATATTCATCTTCACATCCTGGGGAAAAATAAAACATAAGAAATGGGTGATCTGAAATGACCAGTAAGGGTAAGTAATATAGAATAATTTATCATAAATATAAACATTAGGCATGGTGAATAACTAAAATAACATGCCTTTAAAAATAATCTTTAGCAAAATATGTATGGAATGAAAGATGAGAAAATAAATCCATATAACTGATCATAAGTGAATAAAACTTAATCACGTATATTATACTAGTCTAATATCACATGGTTTATCAATTAAGAATTTCATAATTAGGGAATTAATAATTCTAGACATCTAAAACATGTAGTCAAGGCCTCGACTAAGGCATCTGAACATACTAGGGTAAGGCCTCGTCCAAAAATCAATTATATTTTGTCTCATGAGACCTACTGATGCATCGAGGGGATATAGAGGCTCCCAAACATCACTTTATAATTATAATTAATTCTTCATATGAATAGGGTTAAACATAAACATCATATATATATTCAATGTAAATAATTTTCCCCAATATGTAAACATAATTACTAACCATTCTGAGTAGTATGATGAATGGTTTCAAGATAGCACATCCACAATCAAACTAAGGAAGAATAATTTAATAAAATATGATTTATAATAAAAATAATATATTAAACTCAATAATACATAAAATACAATAGAGGTGTTGAAATATACAGAGATACTCTAATAAAATCATCTAGGAATTTTCTAGGGAAATACACTTTTACTTTGAAAAAAAGAGTTCTTTTGAAAAAATCATGGAATAAAAATAGAAATAAACTAAGGTATTTTTTCCATGATGAAATTAGTGATTTTATAAAAATAATGGTGGATTAATATAGATTATATAGTGCACTTGAAAATCGGTAAGAAATCATGTTGTTCCCTTTAATCGGGCTTCCTTATCATGAAGAATTGAGAAGAGAACCCTTTTAAAAAATGTATTTTCCAAAAAAAAAGATGAAATGATAATGAAACATGATTTTGGAACATATAAAAATAATTTAGAAGAAGTATATAAAATAAATGAATAATTAAATTGGTTTATAGAGTAATAAATCACAACCCGAATGAAAATGAAGGTTCGGGAAGGAAACCCTTACCTTATGTTCGAATGAGTTATGCACTCGACCTTAACATCCAGTATAATCAAATTAAATACATTAAGTAATTAATTAAGAACATTTTTATATATGTATTTTATTTTTTATAGTTTCATTAAGTTCATTTATTTCCTTATTGATGAGTTATAGAGTTTAATTTCATCTTTTGAGAGCTTTCAGTTTCTTGGTTTTCATGATCGGTTCATTTGTTTATAAGTAATGAAGTTCTTGTAAATGGGTATAATTACCCGTATTTGGAATTATATTTTTTTTATTATAATACATAAGTGTAAGTGTTTATATATATCATATGGTTATATTTTATTAGTATGAATCATTATATAAGACATTTAGTGATAATCATTTAGATTATAACGACAATATTTCGATCACCATGAACTGGTTTTGTCATATAAATTAGTATTATGTATATATACTGGTTAAAAAACATTATATAAGACATAATAGATATTTTATAATCTGGTTAAACCTTAAAAATTGTTTCATGACTCGCCTTGAATGATAAATTAAATAATGAAAGTTCATTGTCCACAAAGGTTGTAAATTTGTACCTTCCGAATGATGATTTCGTTTTTAAAATAAAAGATAGGGAGTTAGAAGATTGTTGATGGTTCTTCCATTAACATGATATAATTTTAGTATATAAATTATACTGGACTTATCATTATAATTTGGACATAGTAGGTGATGAGATAATAATAAAATAATATAAATTGAAATGAAATTTAAAAAAAGGAAGAGGATTTACCTTTTGAATTAACCTCCTTGAGAACCCCCTTAAGGGAAAGGATTTTGGTATTTTGGAATGAAAAATAGCTCCTAAATGTGGTGAGTGAATAGGGAAGAATATTTGATAAAAACTTTTACAAGATTCCAGGATTAGAGGAGTGAATAGAAGAGGCAGTGAGGGGTGGGTTTTTTAGTGGAGGAGAGAGGTGATTTTTGAATATCTTATTCCTTATTTTATTATTTTGATAAAGACAAGGTGTAGTACTGATTATTGTGAAAAAAATAATAATATGTTCTTTTGAGTTAAAACCAAGTGTTATGACATCATATATTACTCAATTAATAATGTATTCGGCTTATAATGTATTTATGTTGAAAATTACCGTATTTTACAACTTACTAAAAATTAAAGTATTTCAGAAAAATCCCAAAAATTCATCAAAACCATTTTTAGATGGGTAGAATTAAAAAATAAACTCCATTCTAGGAAAATAATTTTCTAAATATGATAAAGTTTATTTTTAATTAAAATCATCATTTACTAAAAAAATACAGTTTTTAAAATTAAAACTAATTTTATAACACCCTGAAAAATTAACTAAGGTATTATTAAATTATCCTAAAATCATAAAAAAACAAAATATTGATTTATGAATAAATTTTATGAAAATTACCTTTCTTTTAAATCAATTTATTAATTTTGAAATTGAAATTAAAAATTTATTATACAAAAAATACCAACACTTAATTATTAATTTTTAAATATTCACATAATTATACCATGATATAATTATATTATTGTTTCATTTATGATGTGAATAATTTTTATTTATACTTTCATGGGTATTTTTAGGATTCATTAAGATTATTTACTATTCATAAGGGTCATATTACTATTCCTAAGGTCAAATTACTATTTACAAAAAAATGAAAGTTGATCCTATCGTACACTAAATATATTACTGATCGCAACTGTGTATGTCTTTTTTTTAAATTAAAATCATAGAGGTCAGACAATTATTTTTAATGGCTAGCTTACAATACCAAAGTGTTGTTTTGAAGAGACTCAGTGTTGCATGCATTACATTCTATATTAAATTTATTTGTAAATCATTGGGGTGTTACATCAGATTGTAATAAGATACAGTGGAGAGTGTCACTCTATATTATATCATCGTTTATCTTATGTATATCATAGTGAGTTTCTCAAGAGATAAATATTACTTGATAATAATGAAATCTACTAACATTTTAAGGAAATAGAATACTACACAGATGGCGTTATTGCCTTTAGATGTATTGGGGAGTCCTATGATGAAATGAGTTTTTATGTTTTCTAATTTCTATACTAGTGTGGGAAATGGTAACATCATGCCTTAGAATTTTTTTCATTTAACCACAACTTGTTAGCATACTAAGAATTGATATACAAATACTATAGTCACCCTCTTCATGTTATCTCACCAAAATTCTTGCTTTAGATCTCTATACATATTAGTATTTATTAGATGAATAAAGAAATATGAGCTATATGCATCATCAAGAAATTCCCTCTTTAGCTTTGGTTTTTATGGGATACATATCCAGGTTCCAAACCTCATGACCCTATATTTATAAAAATTGAACTTTGGAATATTTGTATCCTTTGATTGCATCTCCTCATTTTCCTTTTAGGCCTCCTTGATCCTCTCAAGAGTAGATGTTTTAGAAGATATTTGAGAAAGGTAGTATCAATATCCTATTATTATTCTTATTTCATTCCTCTTAATTTACAATAATATTCGATCACTTTCAATCCTCATTATAGATAGGGTTTCATGATCATTTTTACTCAGAGAATCTTTCAGTTTGTTGGAATTTTCAGTATGGTAATGGATTAGACATTCATAATCCTTGGTAATATCTAAACACCTTCGTTGGAACATACTTATCTCATTTTGTGTGAATATTTACTTTATTATTTTATGATCAATATATAGGTCACACTTCTCCCGTATATATAATGTGACCAAATATTCAAAGTTAATATCACAGTAGGAAATTCTAGATAATGCATTTGGTAGTTCTTCTCATGGATCTTTAATTGTACAAAGACATAGGATATCACTTTATTATCTTTAATGACTAAAAAACCAAATCTGTTTTTGGATGCATAACTATAGATTACAAATCCTTCTACAATGGTGGGTAATGTGAACACAAGTGTAGTAATTAGCCTCTTTTTTAAATATTTAATGTTTTCCTTTCATTCATTTTTCCAAAGAAACTTGAATCCATTCCACATTTTATTCGTCAATGGGCATGAAAATCATGATAAGTTTCTCATAAATTGATGATAATACATTTTCAATCCAATTAAAATATAGATACCCATCATAGATGTTGGTATGAGATATCCTTTTACCACCTCCATCTTCAAAAAATCCAAAAATATTCCTTTTATGGTGATAACATACACTAAGAATTTTACTTTCTCTATCACAAAGTCACATTTTCTATAATTCCCTAACCAATTTTCATTTTTCAAGGTATTTGGTACAATATTCAAATTCTCCTCATGTTCTTTCTTATTTTTAAAGTAGACAAGAGCATCATCTACAAAGACAACCATAATTCTTTTTAGGTAATCTCTAAAGACTATATTAATTAAGTCTATTAAGATATTTAAAGAATTAGTGATTCAAAATTTCACCACAATGAACTCATAGTCCCTATACGTTATACATAATGTTTTTTTTGGGAAATCCTCCTTCTTTACCTTTGCTAGATAATATTCCAATTGAAGATCCACCTTAAAGAAGTACTGAACAAAACATATCTGATCAAACAATTCATCAATCCATGTCAAAGTATATATTTTTTATCATGATCTTGTTAATCCCATGATAATTAATTTAGAGGCACATTGACCCATCCTTCTTCTTAAGGAAAAGGATTAGTGCACCATATAGTGAATAAATTGTCCGTATAAACCTTTTATTTGGATTATCCTATAATTACTTCTTATTATCTTCAAGTTCAATATTGGATATTCTATATGTAGTATTAGATATTAAAAAATGTTTATGTATAAGTTTTATTGAGAACTTAACCACTTTATTGGAGGAATATTAGACAATTCTTTTGGAAACACATTTGTGTATTCTCTCATAATGGGCTTGTATTCAAGGATAATATTTTCCTTTGTCTCAATAATTTGAGCAAGATATTATTTCTCATAAGGTAATAATATCCATGATTGAGATGATAATCCCATATGATATTCATCATCCCTTTTTCAATTTCATAGAATTAGAGGGTAATTCTTGATAAATTGGGTGATTTCCTTTTCTCGACATTTTAGGTTGGTCCTATATAAGAAAATTTAATCCATACCAATAATTTTATTGAATTACACTACTGGGAGTATCAAAAGGTTCGCTAGGAAATTTATCCCACAAATATGGATATATGAAGAGTTATATACTTGGGATTAAATAATTTCTCCATTTTATATCTTCAAAGATAACTCAACTTCCATTTTTTTGATGGGGTTTGAATAGTTCTACTAAACTTATGGGATTTGAAAGAATGCATGGACCTAGAATAAAATAGTACATTATCTATCCTTGAATGAATAGCTACTATACCTATAACCACATCATTGTGAGTATCCAACTCAGTAGTTGTGATGAACTAATCTCAAAATTTCTCTCTAGGCCATGGATTTTTTTTCATCATTTTTCATAAAAAACCCTTGGGACAAAAATTTGGGCCTACAGGCCATGTAATGGGTTAAATTCCCATTGGGCCTTCGGGCTATGTAATGGGTCTCTCTTTACCCAGTTAAAGAGGTATTTTCTTTTCTTTAATAATAAATGAGGCTTCAGCCCTAACCTTAACAAAAATGAATTGGTTTTAATAGTGTCATTGTTCCTAATTTTTGAAACATATGACAAGATACTACTAGTTGACTTGATCATTCCTTTATTACATAACATTGGTGGGATTCTCCCATTTAAATTTTATAACTAGGTACCCTTCTTTCCTACAAATAATTCATTTCCTTGTCCACTTCACACAATTTATGGGATACTTCTTCCCATAATCTTGAAAGTTGAATATTGTTATTTTTTTTTCAAATGTGGTATTTCTCCATCACTACCCAATAATTAAAATCCATTACCCACTTACTATCTATAGAACCATGATACCCTTGAGATTCATTGATCTCCATTTCAACTTTTAGGGAACATCAGATAATTTCCTCATTGCTATCAAAGTCTCAAATCAAAAAAGTTTTTTATTGACTCATATTTAGCCCACAAAAGCGATGTTAAAATTTAGTTTTAGGGTCAATGAAAAATATGGAGGTGTATCATGAAAGTCTTGTGATGTTCATCTCATACTCCCTAATGGATTCATAATCGTTTTTCTAGAGGCTAGGGAAATCCCTCTCTATTTATGTTAGATAGTGAAAGAAAAATATTTATTGAAAAACATTTTATTGAATTACTTCCACTATCAATTCAATATCTTCCTTGGGATTATTATTTTTGATCAATATCTACCAATGATAAACTTGTCCATCCATATAATAAATATTCAACTGATGATTCTCTTTATTTGGGAATTTAATTAACGATATGATCTTTTCAATGGAGTTGATCCACTGTACTATAATTAAGGTTTTGAAATATCCATTGAACGTAAGAGGTATTTATTGCATAACGATTTCAATTTCAACCTTTTCTTTCTTAGAGAGGGTGATTTCCCCACCAAATTCAAGTTTCTATTAAAAAGTTTTTCTAATTGATAAAGTATTTTCTTAAATATTCTGACTCCTACTCCCATTGGGATGAGAATATAATTTGGTCAATCATTACATTTTCAACCATAATGGTTTTTGACTCATTTACTCCTATTTAAATCCATTGATTAAGTTAAAGGAAAATTTAGGGATGAGATTTTTGAACTTGTAATCATGTAAAAATTAAAATATTAATATTAATGGGGTAACTAAAAATTAATATACTTTCCTTAACCTATGAATTCCTAGGTTTTAATATAAGTTATCCATGATCTATTTAAAAATATAAACTTTTGTGGGATTTTTTCCTTTAAGGATGGTTCATATGGAACTTATGAATTTACTAAAGCATATACCACAAAAGTTTCTAACTAAGTGTGCATGAATTCCTATTTTTCATGAAAGAGGTGACAATTGAGTTAATACCCAATGAACCCATTTCATTGTTATTACACCTAGGTATATCTATGTTAGAGCCATATCCACTTTTAGTATCATGAAATGTGTCTTTTTTTCTTGAAAACGACTTAATCTATAATTTAACAAAATTTAGTGATGTTTTTCTATGTTTAGTATTATCCTTAAGAGTTTCACTAATGTTTTCTAATCCTAATACCAAAAATCAACCAGACCTTGATTTTATACTAGCTATAACAACCAGTATCTTCAATAAAATTTAATTAAATATTTATTATATAATTATAAAGTTAATATAATACCAAATGATCATGAGGCCTAGTTTATTTGGGTAATTAGATTCATAACCTAATAACCTGGAATATGGGTACGAAAAAATTATTTAAAAACTCTAAATTATGCCTTTATATTCCATTGACCACCTAATACTTCACAGGAAAACATGGGGGCATACATAAAAAAGTGGCGACCTATAAATATAAGTATGGTAATAATAAGAGAATAATATGATTAAATTAATACATATTAGTCAAGAGTAATAAAATGGGTGATAATCATAAACAAGAACCTCGAAGCATGATATAATATGATAAAATTAATGAATAATATCAATGTGGAAAAAATGAAACACGTCATCATAAGCATAAGTCAAGGCTAACTGCTGAGACATAATAATATAGTGTTCTAAATATAGCCTATTTTTCACCATACATATAATTTAATTAGACTAAAAAATTAACCAATTCATTAGAGAGATATATAATTTTTTCCCACCCATTACATTCATAATATGTACATGATTTTTTTCCATATAGATCGTACAAAATAAGATCTTATTACAAAAATTTTGATCCTATTATTAAAGAGAGTGGGTCAAATAAATAGAATTTCTCAATAAGTAAAGGATAAGTATATCTAAGTGAATACCCTTGAGTAGAAATAGTGATGGATAATCACTATTTAAATGTTCTGTATAGAAAATTGCAAGATAATTTTGGCAGCATAACATGTCTACATGAAGATTAATGTAAGGGTTTAATGATCATGAATGTTGGTGTTTCATTACAAGGGAATCATAAGGATTTTAAAAGGGTTATGTAAAAATACATTAAAATATGAGAAATTGAAAATAAAATGGGATTAGTTTAAAGAAATTACATAAAACAAAGAAAGATGAGAGAGTACCTTACGTTGATATGGAAATTAAAAAAGTATGGGAGGGGATTCTGAAGATCTTTGGAACCAGTTTTGAGGGATTTAGAGAGGTAGGGGTAGATGAAATTCATGTTCAATGGTTTTTGAGTGAAGAGGAGTGGAGGGATGGTTGGGTATTTATATAACAATGGAGTAGAATTATTTATTAATTTCTAAACATAGGATTTTGAATCATTATTATAAAAAAATAAAACAATTCCATGATTTTTCCCATTATTAATTCCTAAGAGGTGTGGATTTTTATACCATCCCGTTTTTAGACCAGGATGAAAATTACCAGATATTTTTTACATTTTGTTTAGTGGACGGGATGAGTCTTAAATTAAAAATTGGAGTGGAATTTTGAGGTATGGAACCATTAATAGTTCCATTTATAGATAGTTTTTAATGCTCCATATGTTTCTTGGGTGTTTGGAAGAATTTAAAGAGAATCATGCTTTGAAAACCCACTTTTTGGGAGGGGCTGACGGGGGAACATGGTTATTTTAAACTGGGTTCCCCCTAAGAGAAACTATGAGTCCCTATAATGGGTATATCATAGTTTTATAAACCATGAAAGGTGGGGAAAATGGACATTTGAGAGGTAAAAAGTAAATGCTATAGGTGGGAACATGGGCTATGTATGGTTTTCCAAACTGTGCACCTAGCCTATAACAAATCGTCCCTCCTGGGATCGCCTGAATGATAGAAGGTTGAGCTATCACTACCTAAATTCTTACTCTAATAGACCAGGGGATGGTGATAAGCATCAAGAATGTATAAATGGAATGATAGGCCTTTTCCTAATGTACTTGTAGGCATGCAACCACCCATCTCCATACAACAATTCATAAGAATAATAATTTGTTTCAATCTCTTCTGTGAAACCATGCATGAAATAAAATCTAAGGAATACATTAGAGTAAGATAAAATAAAACCTATAAAGGGGGAAAATATATTCCCAAAAAAGAATTAAGTCTGAACCAAACAAAAAATATAAATATCAAAAAATGATCAAGCTCGACTCATGATCTCCAAGCTCAACCATCGTATGTGGTCAATGCACCTAGGTGTCACTATGCTCCACCAAAGTCACCATTTATCTTTACATTTTCTACATAAGACATATAATGTGTGGGAAAATCCCATGTAGGGGTGATTATATACATACCCATTAGGATTCCTAAAAAACTGAAAGGTAGTGATATAATGATACTATGACAGTCTTCTCAACACAAATAAAGGGGAAAAAACCCAACATATACACATATATATGCTCATAATGTAACCCAAATGAGAGAGAAAGGGGACATAAATATCACAACTCAAATATAGTTATTGATTCATACTGTAGCTCCAAAATTCCATTATCAATTTCCAAAATCAAACACAACCTCACCCAAATATGTGTGGTGGGGACTTCCCCTCGCCACTGCACTTCATGGACGAGGGAGCCACACCACCCATGGAGGACCCGTATACTGCCAAATCATGAATATGAGTGAGTAAAATTTCCTTGAAAGAGGACCTTTTCCCATTTAATGGGATTACCGTCTCTATCTGAATAAAGGGTATGTACAACTAAAACCCTGGTGTGATAGTGGAGTATCAACCCTAGTATCTCTCTGATGATCCTACTCTTATCACTAAAATCATCAAGCATCACCTAAAGAAGTATCACTTTAGAAACATGTTAAATAATATCTTTTATGCCATAATTATTTCCACCATCAAATTCTATGTGAAAAAATACAAAGGATAGGTCACTCATGGTCTAAAATACGAGTCCAAATGATGAAGATATGTGAATAATTTGTTTTGGAGGGAAGTACATGGAATGTAAGGGGTCCACATGACATATGGACCCACATCACTTCCTATCCATGTTATAATATGTAAACTACTTGGAATACATTTCACTATAAATGGAATGTATAGGTGGAACATAGTGTGTCTCGACCGCTCAAGCCCTGTTCGTGTTCGACTTTCCATGCCTATATACTTCGGGTTGCGATTGTGTATTGGGTCGTGACTTTTTATTGACTCATGATCATGTCATCCTAGAGTATATAGAGTTTCCTCCCACATGTGTTCATTAAATCATTACATATGTCTCATGGATTTTCCACCCAGGGAGGGTCACAAGACATTTGGGTCCAACCACATGGCGTGTGATCCTTAACTTATTTCCGAAACTCTAGATCTACTGCTAGGGGAGCTACACGTCATGTGTTATTCTAAGACACATGGAATGTAGTTGGTGTTTTAATAGAAACCATATTCCTCACACAATTTATATATCCACATATGTTGGTGAAGATATCACCTGTTGATCACCCAAAATCAAAGGAACAAGATTTTGACTATTGTTTCCTGCCTTTAGATGGATGAAAAATAGAATTCAATTATTTGATCAAATTCCTAAATGTATACCATGTTCATTCCATTTCTTGAATCCATTTAAAAATACCATATCCATGATGTATCACCCACAATCCATCTTGATTCATCTGAAAAATAGTGACTCGTTCATCAATCACCAAACAACAAAAAATCCCAGGGATCAATCATGCTTGAACCCACCTAGGCATTTTCAAACCATAACCCCATTGTCCAACAATGAAGAATGAAAATAAATAGTGTGGTAAAGGCACAAGAACAAAGTTTAAAATATATATGGAAAATAGTTATTTATTAAATATCCTAAATTAGGGATATCTAGGGTGAATTCATGGTATATCAAGAATAACTGATAAAAAAAATGGGGTCTTGTGAAGAGAAGATGAATAAAAATCAAGAGTAGATAAAATTTTGATGCTCAATATTTTAATTAAATATATGAAAAATTAAAAATTGAGGAGTCCTACCTCAATTTGAGATTTATAATTAGTGAATAACATGTTTTATAATGAAGCAGAAGTACCGTTGTGTTCACTTCCTCTCAATCCATATCGATCTAATCGACCTTCATCCTATTATCTTGATATACCAATGAATAACATCAATGGATTCTCTCAAATACCCAAGGGTTATATATATAACCATGGAGAATTTCCATAATAGGCTATTTTAATAGGATATTATATTTTTTGGGTATTAAATGAATTAATTAAACAGATAAACTAATTAATCCACTTAACATGTCCGCTAATGGCTGCCTCATCTAAATGTCAGGAATCGAACAACATTAGGTCATGCCTAGGGTAAACCTCATTTTCTATATCCATCTATAGTCTTAGATCTCTAATTTGAGGACATGTTCAAGATATATCCCATTATTTCTAAAATAATTTCATTCACAAGATAATGATATGTTTAATATTTTTATAATGTCAATTTCGGACTCACTAGGCCTCAGAATCTCGCACCCTCTCAGCACCTAGATCTGAAAATATTCTATAATATATTTCAAAGTCATACAAGGAAAAATAGGGCCACTAAATCCTCCCCTATTTCATGTTTTTTCTCCATAAAAAGAAAAAACTAAACAAAAAGGTGGGGATACTGAGCTTGCATATGGATCTTCCACTCCCAGGATCTCTCTTGCATGCTCCCAAGATGCCAAAACACATGAAGAAATAGAATAGTCACTCCTTATATGATCATCTCCTACCAATCCATGATCACCAATAGGTACTCTGTGAAGGTGTATCCATCCCCGATATCCTGCTCACCCAAGTCAATGATGTGTGTAGGATCATGCAAGTGTATCCTCATCCATGACACATGGAAGACATCATGAATCTACTCCTACTATGGGGGTAAGGTTAGGTGGTATAAAACCCTAACAACCCTCTGTAGGGTCACTATTGGCCCGATGAAACTTGAGGATAACTTGCCTTCCTAGAAACACCTTTACAATCCTCATCATGGGGAGACTCTTAAGAAAACACGATCTCTCTACTAAAACTCCTAGGGCCTATGATGTAAATCTACCTAATATTTCAATCTACTCTAGGATACCCTCATCAATTAACATATCAACTAAACCTTCTCCATCATCACATACACCATATCTGGCCCAAAAAGAGATGTCTCTCCAATATCAATCCAACACAAGGGTGACCTGAAAGTTCTCTTGTATAGAACCTCGAAAGGTTCCATGTTAATAGTAGAGTGATAACTATTAATATAAGAAAACTCCACAAATTTAAAGTGATCCTTCCAACTCCAAATGATGTCTATCATTCAATACCTCATCATATCCTATGATAAATGGATAGTCCAATCAGTCTTTCCATCCATATGGGGGTGAAATTTTGTACTCATATTCAACTAGGTCTCGAATGGATCCTATAAGCATCTCCAAGAACATGACATAAACCATACATCATGGTCGAAGATAGTATTCTAAGGCACCCCATGGAGTTGAATTATGTCATTAACATACAACTTATCTAAAATCACCACCAAATTTTTCTTGTTGATAGTAATAAAGTGCACTGACATAGTAAGTTGGTCAAATATCACCTAAATGGAATTCTTACCTCTCACTTTCCATGGAAGATTCATCACAAATTCCATGAATATGGTATCCCATTTCCACTCTGAGATGTCAAGAGGCTATGTCAAACCTATCAGGACGTGGTGCTCAGCCTTCACCTTATGACATGTGAGACACCGAGAGACAAACTCGGCTATGATCCACCTCTTTCTATCCCACCAAAATTTCTGTTGAAGGTCCTTGTACAAATTTTCCAAACTGGGATGTAAAACCAAATGTGTAGTATGAAACTCCCTCATCACCTCCTCTCAAATCATGACCAGAACCACCACCCACCCTTGGAAAAGGATAACATGATACCCTACTTCAAAGATTCAATTTAGTGCATTCCATGAGGATATTAGGTCATGAAAACCCACACATTATATCCATCACAACAGGGACAATCTCACACAATGGAGAAGTAGAGGAGTAAATACCATTGACTAAAGATAATATGTACCTCTATACTTCTTCAGGGTTAGTTATACAAAAGATAATTGCATATATAACTCCTCTACTATGTATGAATGAGACTTAATGACAAGGGAATCACCCACCACATTTACCATCCATATAGTATTAAATATCTCAATGTCATAGTCCTACAAGAACTCCAACATTCCCCTCTATATTAGGTTAATATATCTCTATGTGAAGATGTACCTAAGACTCTGGTGTTTTGAGTAAACAAAAAATTTCTCTCGTAGAATATAGTGCCTCCACATATTCATAGTGAAGAATACAACTACTAACTCTTGGTCACAAGTATCATAGTTCTTTTCATGGGGTATTATCTAACTTAACCCATATGTGATCACTTCCTACCTCTACATTAATATGCAGCTAAACCCAGCTCTAGTGGAATCACAAAACACAATGTACTCCATGAGATCCGCTAGTAGTAGGAACACATGAGAACTGGCCAACCTTAACAACAAATTATTGGAGGTTCCCTAACACTACTTGGTCTAGAATAATATATTCCCTTTTTATGTCATTGTGGTGAAAGGGAATGCTACTTTGGAAAATTTAGGCATGAACCTCCTATAATACCCTACAATGGTAAGAAAGATCTGCACCTTTGTCATGCTATTTGGTGCATCCCAAGGAATCACTCTATCAACCTTAAATGGGTCTACAACCAATCCATGATAAATAATGAAATTCCCCCAAAGGTGAACCTTTAATATCTAAAAATGGAACTTTGAGATATTATAATAAAGTTTGTGCTACTATAGTAAGTCTTGGAACATCCTTAGACACACTACATGCTCTTATTATGATGTAGAGTAAATGAGTATGTCATAAATGAAGACAACCAAAAATTGGTCCATGTATGGGTTAAATATCTAGTTTATAAAACCCCTAAACATAATAGGGGAACTCATCACACTAAAAGGAACCACTATTAACTCATAATTTAAATAGAGACATTGGAATACCATATTTAGAATATCAACCTCAAAAACCCTAAAATGGTGGTAATAGTACCTGAGATCGATCTTCAAGAGCCAACCCACACCTCATTGCTGATCAAATAGTTTTTCAATCCATGATTGTGGGTAATAATTCTTTATTATTTCTTGGTTTGGTTGATGATAATCAACACAAATTCTCAAGTCCCCATCCACTATTTTCATACAAAAAACTAAACCTTCCTAGGGGGACACACTAGGTCTGATGAAACCCTTCTCTCAATGGTCATCTAACTACACCCTAATCTCCCATATCTTGATTGGGTCTATATGATATGTCACTGAGGATATAAACATGGTCCTATGGTGAAAGTTCATTCATAAGTATATCTCCATGGAGGTAGTTCTGGGACATCCTCAGGGAATATGTCCATATGTTCCTCCACTATTGAGGGAATCCATATTCCTAAATAGATTTCTATACAATGAATAAAATCTCAACCTTATGGGTGATGGGATGCAATATCCTACTCATAAGGACTACTCACTCAGCCATGTGATCTCTATAACCCAAAAAATGAAACTTGTCCCATCAGTCCATTGGAATCTAATATTTCAATGATGATAATAAATCGGGCTCGAACTATGGAAAACAAATCCATACCAAGGATGAAATAAAAAGGTTTCATTCTAAAAACTAATATTTCTGAAAATAAACTCTCTCTACTGAGTGATAACTCACACTATTAGAAGATAAGAGATATCAAAGAATATTGCCTTGTAGGAACATCTAGTCATAGCTAATTAGCTAAATTCTCACATTGAATATATATCTCTCACACCAGGAATAATGAGACAATGAAATGACTCACACATTTTTATACTATTAATAAAGAGGGAGAATAATAAACACATGTAATACCTCAGATCATATCATGTATATCTTGTTCATAGCCCTCCAGGGACTACAACTACCCCCAACCCCAACCATTATCTCCCTATGGTTGATGTGGGGAACCTGGTGGTGGTAGTGGTTAGGGATCTATAAATACCATAATAATAGTATCCTAGAGTCAATGATTACTTTACTAAACTACCATAATATATAGAGAATTTCATCCCCAAGGAATAATTTTTTTTAGTTTTGTTAAACTAGATACACATTTGAATATTACATTAAAATTGAAAATATAAAATACAACATAGTAAATCTCTTGATAACACCATTATTCTCCTAGATTAACCCTGAATATCAATAATAATAATTTTTTTCTCATCCTATAGAAACATAACACATAATAAAGTGGTGAAAATAGTTTATCATCAAGGATTAAGTGCAATGTAATCTATCCTAAATAATAATTAATAATTATGAAAAGTTAAATAAATGAAACACATTCCATTTAATCAATAACATGAATATACTATGGCTGAAATAAAATATGATCATATAATTCCGTATATATAATCACATCATCTAGAAAAAGTAACCATGGATATTATACTAATCAAATAATCACATATAAATCAATAAATAATCTTATAAAGATATAATTCATAATTATGGACAATATAAACATATTGTCAAGGTTTCAGTCAAGACATCATACATAAATGGTTAAGACATCATCCAATACCCAAACTATTTTGTCTCATGAGACTTAATGATGCATTGAGGGGATATAGAGGACCCTGCCCACCACTTACTATGTCCAATGCATTCCTCATATTAAAGTGGTGAAATATAATCAACATATAATTTTTTTATTGAAACTAGCATAAAAAATGTAAATAACTTTCCCCAATCAGTAAACATAATCATAAACCATCCAGAGTAGTATGGTGAATGGTATCAACATAGTACATACCTAGTCAAACTAATCATAAAAAAATTAATAATACATGGAAGTTGGTATCATAATAGATAAACCTCAATAAATCATAAGATTCAAAAAGTATTTTGACATAAATAAAAATACTTTAAATGAGATCACTGATTTTTTTGAGGAAAATACCATTTTTCACATTGAAAAATTACTTATTTTTAAAATACTATGCAACTGTAAAAGAAAACATTTTCTTTGAGAAAACATGTATAGTAATATTCAAATTATTAAGGATTCATGATGGAATGAAAATCCTATTATGACGTATAAGTGAATAAAACATTATTTTCATATTTTTTTCCAGAAAAGTATCAAATAACCTCATTTAGAAAATGAAAACATATACCCTTCAAACCATTTTGAAAAAGGTCAAACATGAGTAAAAATAAATTGAAAAAATAATAGAATAATATTAATAAATTTTTTGAAAATAGTTTTAAGAAACATGGACATTGAATAGAAATATTTTCTAGTGGATACTTAAACATAAACAATCCTGAATAATGATGTGTTTGTCAAATAAATCCTTAACACTTTGTAATCAGTGAAATCATATTCCCCATTACATAATAACCTTTAAAAAAACTTAAAATTTCATGAGAATAAATAAATTCATGATATAACATATCAAAGGGGAATTATATACACCTTATAGAAGATTATAGGGGTATAAGATCAATATATGACTCAACGAATGAAAATTGAGTTAAAGTACTTTACAAATATCATATCTTTGAAGTGAGAATTAATAAAGTTAATAGATTATGTTTATTTTCTTGAAATTGACATAAAAAACTTATAAATTAAATTATAATATAATCAAATTTCATGACACATAATCTTAGCAAGGCATAATCAACGAAGTAGAATTTTAACCCATTGATTGGAAATTGAGTAAAGAAATCCATTACCACATGCTAAATTTTAGTTTTGAGTACTAAAAACTCTTATATAATAGTTGAAATAATATAATTAACTTATTAAATAACTATATTAATATTTATGATACGTTATATGATCCTTTTATATCATCTCACCACCTATTCATTAAAAATATCTCATTATTTTGATTATTTTGGGTATGTTTGTTTCATAGTTTCATGGTCATTCCACTTGTGTATAATTATGGATGTTTTTGTGAAATAGAAATAAAACTATAAAAGTTAAATGAAATTGTATTCATGAAATTACATAAGTTTAAATGGTTCCATATATCATTTTTCTTTCTCATATGAGGATGATTTATTTTGAAAAAATGTGAATGATAAATGTTTTGTTTATATTGGCAGTTTTTCTGACAATCACAAAATAGTTTCATTTTTTTAATATTATGTATATATATTAGTTATAAAACATGAAACAAGTTATAATATACTTATTAAAATCTAATTTAACTATAATAATATTTTTATGAATATCCTTGAAGGTGGTAATGGAAGACGAAAAAAATCATTATGCATGAAGATGGTTAATGACCATAATTTGGACAAAAGTTTCATTTCTTTGAATAAGAGGATATGAGAAAAGGGGTGGATAGAAGATATTCTATTATAAATATAAAAATTAAATAATATACATTATAATTGATTTATTATTATTTTAGGGATGAATTAGGTGAGAAGAAAGTATAATGATAAAAGGAATTAAGAGAGGTGGTTTTAGAAAGTTACCTCTTGAATATCACCTCCTTGATGGATCACTTAAAGAACATGGAATTGATATTTGGGTGAGACCATAAGAATTTGGAATTTTTGGGAGTGTGGAAGATAGGGTTTTTATGATATTTTAGAGCTCAAAAGTTTTGTGAGGAGAAGGGGGTGGTGAAGGGTGGTATTTATAATTGAGGAGGGGTGGTTTTAAATGATTCAATAATGATTATTTTATATTTAAATACAACCAAATTTGGGTGGAATTAATTAAAATGAATTTGATTGATAATTATTTTTTTAAAGGATAGTTACGGTTTATAAACACATCAAACACAAATTTTATGCTTTATTTTTAAGTTATTTTATGTCTTTAGCTCTTAACTTTAACCTGCTACATTATTTTACCTATACTAAAATAAATATTTTTTTACCACAGTATATTTTTATGCTTGAAAATTAAAATGAACTTATAAAAAAAGTTACCTCATGATTCCAAATATTCAATTAATTTTAAAAGATTCAATTTATAAAATTGATTAAAATTAATTCTAAAAATGTTATGTGTATAACTCATAAAAAAGTTGTTTAGGGTTAAAATAATTGTTTTTAAAATTTCTAAGAATGTGTTTCTGAATGTAACACTATTCCACCTCCGAGGTGGCACGTTTTGGGTGGTGACGAAATGGTATGATGAGGATCATCACCAATCCCTTTTCTATAGAGACAGATTCTCGTCAAATTGACCATTCCTTTGGTTTCGACCCATTCAGCGTCATTATCCTTTAAAAAAGGTTAGATTAACCCTATGGGAACTGTTGGTACCAACGGGTGATTGCGTCGGGGTCAAGTACTTGTGAAATCGTTCCTCCTCATATATAACTTCCTCAGATGGTCTCCAACGGGTTTATTCGTGGATCTTGGAATGCGCAACGACCCTAGTATCCATGATTCATGGACCTACATTCCAAAGGCAGGTGCTCGTTGATTGATGATTCAGGCAATGAAATTTAAGTACTCCATTGTTCGAGAGGATGGGATGTCAAGATCACCGTACCCCTCTGGGGGATGATTTGTGCTTGTTCCATGACTCTATTATAGATTTAACTTGTGTTCTTATGTCAGTGAATCATTAGTTCATTCCCAAAGAGTGTGTCCATGTGATACCCTTGATTTGAAAGATCTTCGTAAGCATCCATATATTTGATTCTACAGTGGTGATGATGACTTTAGCCATATAATAATGTGCTCTGGAGTTTATCGTCATCCAGTAGGGGATGGAAGGTGACTTAATGTTGGGATCGGACCCATCGAATGGGTTTACTATGTATCCTCAAGGGGGGATTCAGAGCCCATATAGTTTGGATTTGTTGGGTATTATGCATAGAAGCTTCCCATTAAGGGGGAATGATAGGGTAGACCCTTTTGTATGGGAACCCTTTTGAGCTCGGGCCTTTAGGAAGGCGTCCTAAGTATCCTGGTTTTTTCAGGAATCAGAGTTCTTGTAGTTCAGATATGATGTGGATTACACATTGAAGTTTCCCATTTGACAGTAACATAATTGGGTAGACTAAAAGCATGGATGATTGTCACCTATCGACTGTTCAAGGTTCCGGTGCTCTAGTAATGTGTATAGCAGCACTCAGGTCAAATCCTCGACGATGATACTTTTTAATAGTCGGTTGTTTTTAGTTGATTGTATTTTGATTGGGGGGTTTGTTTGTAGAGATTAATTGAAATGATAGTTTTATTAAGATTGATTTAAAAATTTGATAAATATTGGGGATAGTTCATCATTAGGTAGTTAATATTGTAATATCCTTGATCTTTGATTTATATTTCATTAAATTAACACCCATGTCACAAGTTGACATTGATTGGAATTCCCAAGTGTTAAGGATTTAATCCAAGACTTAAATTAAATTAGGTTTCTAATCATAATCATATACTATTTATGGTAGTGTATTTATGGTTCCAATAATCAATTTAAACCACTTTTTAAACAAAATAAGTCATTAATCCATGACATGTTAAGTCCAACATACACAATGTTAATTCAAAGAATATTCATCGAGAAAAAGATCTCAATCACTCAACATGCCTAAATTATAACTCACCCAATGGAGATATTTACTCATCAATTAAGATGATTAGTAATCTTGTTTATTATATTTATGACTTTGAATTATAAAAATAAGTAAAATAAAGGGATAAGAAAAGACTTATGCATTGAACACAGACACACACAAACAATGATGAGAATTAAAAACAAACTTTAGATTGAATGAGAAAATGAAAGGGATTGAATATGATTGAAACTATTTTAATAGTATTAATATTTCAGAATAGAGGGTGGATGATTAAAATAGAATATGAAGAATAAACTTGCATTAAAATTAAAATAAAATTGAAAACAACTTACACAAATAAAATTGAAAACAAACGAAAAGGAGAAGGAAAATAAATGTGGAGGAGAGGTATCTATTGTTGAAAAAAGATCAATGAAATTCATCCCAGGACCTTTTCAAGGCTCTATTCATTCCAAAACTCCTCTTTAAGTGATGAAATTCCAACCACATGTAAGTAGGAGAGGAGGTTGTATTTATAGCCCAAGGAGGGGGACTATTTACATTCCAAATCTGTCCCTCCACTTTCATCGCCAATTTGGCCATCCAGACATCCGAAGCTCAAGTTATCCTATTATTCCAAGTTGTAGGTATTAATTATTACTATCATCCCCGAAACATTGGTGGCCATTGGACTTCTGAAGCTAATGATATAACGATTTTACTAAACAATTTTCACCTGTCCATTTTTATCAATACTTTTTAGAAGGTTGAAATGTGAATGGGTTTTTGAACAGGAAGATGACCTAAAATAAAAATAATTTATTATAACAAGTTTTCGGCCCATATATTATCTTTCACACTAAAAACTGAAGCCTGATTTGATGATTAAATCAGGAGAAAATTTAGGAATATTTTCTTGATTTTAATTCCTGGCCAGAATGGTGGGCTGGATTTAAAAGCTTCATTTGTAACTTTGTTTTTGGATTTTGGCCTTGAAAGTTTTATTCATGACTCCTTGAATTGTTCCCAGAACGTTGTAGGAGACTAAAGGAATTTGGACATCTTTATTTTTCCCAGTAATTCAATCTTCAAGGATGGTCCATTTTCTTCACAAATTTTGTGGGCCTTCTTGTGTGGTCCATATGGCCCTTCAAATGGCATAATTTTTCAATTATTCCTTGTAATGATATGTGGTGAATTGAATAAGGAATACTAAAAAACAATAAACACACAATTTGAATCATTAGAGTGATATTTATTATTAAAAAATAAAACTGACTTTAATTTAGATGTGTTCAAATAATGCTAAAAATTATATTTAATACTTAAACAATAATATTTCACACAAATTATAAAAATTCCATATAAAATCAGTATATAGAGTATTTAAAAAGTTATAAAAAGATTAATAACATCAACTCCCTCACACATAGGTTTGTGCATGTCCTCGTGTGAAATAAATATAAAAACCATTAAAAAATATTTCTTACTCACCAAAAAATATTAAAATTTTGTTTTCCCCAATTAGGGGATGTTTAGACAATTTCACTCATCCATATTTAATTCCACCAAAAGTTGTTACAGAAACAATCTTCTAAAAACAATTCATTTTTCATACTCAAATTTAGAAATGGAAAATGTGGACACTCAAAAATCACACCTCTCTTGATGATAAAATTCATTAATGGAGGTTCACTCTTTTACCAACCAAAAGAGAAAATCCTAGAGTTTGAAAGAGCTCTCAA
Source organism: Viscum album (assembly GCA_963277665.1). Lineage (NCBI taxonomy): Eukaryota > Viridiplantae > Streptophyta > Magnoliopsida > Santalales > Viscaceae > Viscum > Viscum album. The sequence continues at coordinate 2,085,871,397 of OY728123.1, read as the reverse complement.
ATTCCATTCCCTATCCTAAAGTGCACAAAAATCAAGTGGTATTTTGAATGGGTTTTTATATGGCTATGGGATGGTAGGAATTCAGTATTCAACAAAGTCGAAAGAGGGGTTAAACACCAACATGCAAAAAGGAATGCACAATATTTTTGAAATTAAACAGGGAAAGAAATGGAAAAACATATTTACAAGGGAACAATTGTGTGAATCAAGATAGAAAAGTGGAAGAAAATTTTAAGGGAATGAGAAGATGTAATATTTACAAAAAACAAAACTACTCCCAATGACATAAGAATATATAATGAAAGTGTTTTTTTTTTCTTTTTTTTCTTTTTTTGAAAGTTGAACTTGAAATAGATCTCACACTCATCTCCCGACCCATGATTGATCTCCTCACGAAACTAATTTTAATAGTTATAACAAGATCAAGGTTTGAGGAAGAGTGATTTTTGACCCACCAAAGACAAAACCCATTATTTTTTTCATTTTTCTTTTGATTTTTTTGAACAAATGTAAATAAAATTTGACAATATGTCATAACCATATATACATTCCCAAATATCATGGAATGAAAACCTCTCCCATTCACTTAAATGGATGATTTCCCTCAATCATATGATAACATGGTGAAAATCAACAAAAGGGTACCAAAAATGAAATCCATTCCCCCCACACTTAAATTTAAAAAAATTATGAAATGAAAATCTATGTTGATATTGGGTGGGATAAGGTATTGGGATTGTAATGTGCCTATCAACGAAAAGGTTTTCATAGTCTCCAAGTGGCTTTCAAAAGGAGGATTAATGTATAGTTAATGGGAGGATATTTGGACGTTATAATTCTCATGGGGTTGAGAAAATTTATCTATCATATTAATGCACACTAAAGTAGAAAATTAAGCTCGAAGGTCCAAAAACTCAAGACTCACAAATGGGGGTAAAAACACACATTTTGAAAATATGGACATAGGTAGCCTTGTCATGAAAGCTAATGTTGTTCCTCACGGTTGGGGAAAATAATTTTCCAAATAAAAAATTGAGCACTCAAAATTTGTTGGTTTTGATAGAAGATTATTTATCCAAATTAATGAAGAAAATACAAAAATTTTGATATAAAAACATTTCTTTTAACTCCCCAAAATGCTTGGACAAAATTTTAAAACTAGAAGGTGAGTAAGTGTGAATCTTTTTCATATATATATTTTTTATTTTTATTTTTTAGTTTTTTAGTGTTATTAATATAAACACCCACACAAAAGATAAAGATAAAAAGAAAGGGTTTGATTAAGGAAGTGGTAAAAAATGAAAGAGAGACAGAGAAGAAGAAAGAGGGAGAGAGAAGAAGATATAGAGATAGAGTTAAAGGGAAATAGGTTCTCCTTGGTTTGGATTTGGTGGGTCTCTATCTCTATCCAGTGGTGGGTTTGTGGAAGTTGAGGATCTGATGGAAGTCCAGGTGGTTCCTGGGATGTGTGTTTTCTCATGGTGATGCTTTAACTAATGTCCATTAATTGTGAATTTCCTTTTGTAAGATGGGTCCTGGACTTGCACTGCACTAAATGGGTAAACATAAGAAACAATAAAAGGGTCTTCCCAACGAGAATTAAGTTTACCTGGGTGAAACCAAAATCAAGATTTGAAGAGAGATACATTTTCACCTTCAGGGAATACTTTTCTCAGGATCTGTTTTTCATGGAGTACCTTATCCTTTTCTTTGTACAGATTGAAATTCTTATTGGAATCAAGTTGACGCTCCTCCAATTCAGCCAAATGTAACAATCTTTCTTCAATAAATTTTTCACAATCAAAATTACATGTTTTAACAACCCAAAATTAATTATGTTGGATTTAAACTGGTAAGTGACATGCTTTACCCAAAACTATTCTGAAAGGAGAAATCCCAATGGGTGTTTTATAGGCAATTCGATAAGCCCAAAGTGCTTCACCAAATCTTTCAGGCCAATATTTTCTGGTGGGCTTAAAAATTCTCTCAAGCACTCTTTTGAATTCTCTATTATAAAGTTCATCCATTCCATTTGTTTGGGGGTGATATGCAGTTGAAGTTTTACATACAACCCCATTATTTTTTAAAAGATATTCCATGGTTCTATTACAAAAATTGGTTCTTAAGTCACTTATCAAGGCACGTGGTGTGCCAAATTGGTGGAAGATGTGTGTCTTTAGGAACTCATAAACAATATGTGAATCATACTTTCTAGTGGGTTTAGCCTCGACCCACATAGAAACATAATCAACCGCAAGAATAATGTATGAGAATAAATTGGAATGGGGGAATGGTCCCATGAAATCAATTCCCCAAACATCGAAGATCTCAAAAAAAAGTAAAGGCTTTTGGGGCATTTTATTTCTCTTTGAAATTGTCCCAAAATTTTGGCAACTAGGACATGATTGATAGAACTCATGTGAGTCCTTGAAGAGTGAAGGCTATAAGAATATAGAGTCTAAGACCTTTCAGGATGTCCTTTGTGGTCCAAAGTGGCCACCTTCAAAAAGTGAGTGACAAAATTCTAAGATGGATGAATGTTCATCTTCATCAACACATCTATTAATTACTATGTTAGCCCTAGTTTTCCAAAGTTTATTATCTTCCCAAAAATAAAATTTTGAACCACTTTTCAACTCCATTTTCTATTCTTTTGAAAAAAATTCAAGATAAACACCAGAAACCAAGTAATTTACAATTGGGGAATACAATGGTATTTTTGGAGTGGGAGATGAAAGGTGTTCAGTGTGGAATTCAGGATCAATGATTTTTGAATGAGAGGAATTAGAAATTCTACTCAGGTGACCAGCCACATGTGTTTATTTTCCTAGTCTATCATTGATTTCAAGGTCAAACTCTTGTAGAATTAGGATCCATCTTATTAGCCCCAGTTTGGAATCAATTTTCTTGAATAAGAACTTTATATCAGAATTGTCTATGAAGATAATGATTTTGGAACCTAAGAGGTAATTCTGGAATTTATCTAAAGAAAAACCACTGCTAAAAGTCCATTTTCAGTTAAAGTATAGTGATATTGAGTTTCATTCAATGTTTTTTAAGAATAAAAGATTACATGAGGAATTGTTTCTCTTATTTGACCAAGAACAACACCAAATGGCTCTATCAGAAGCATCACACTCCAACTCAAAGGGTAAGGACCAATATGGGGATTAGATTATTGGGGAAGATGTTATAGAATCTTTGAGTTAAACGAAGGCTCTTTTACAAAAGTCATTGAAATAGAAAGTGATATCATTTTTGAGAAATTGAGTGAGTGGGTGGGAAATACTACTAAAGTTTGGGATGAATCTCCGATAGAAACTGGCATGACCAAATAATGAACAGATGTATCGAATAGAGGTGGATTTAGGAAGTGATTGGATCACTTCAATTTTGACAGGATCGACTTCAATACCATATTTTGAAACTATGACCCCCAGAACAATCCCATTTGATTCCATGAAGTGATATTTTTCAGAAATTTAACACAAGGTTACACTTGACACACTTTTGAAGGACTAGAGAGATTGAATTCAAGAAAGATTCAAATGATTCACCATAAATGGTAAAGTTATCCATGAATACTTCCTTGCAGTATTCAATGAATTCAAAAACGATACTCATCATACACCTTGGGAAAGTTGTAGGAGCATTGCAAAGGCCAAATGTCATTCTACTATATGAATATGTTCTAAAGGAGAAAATTAAAGTAGTCTTTTCTTGGTCCTGAGGTGAAATTGGGATTTGGATGTAGCCGATGTATCTATCAAGAAATCAATATTTTGACTTTAGCTAATCGTTCAAGAATTTGATCAAGAAATGGAAGAGGGTAGTGATCTTTTCTTGTTTCAACATTCAATTTCCTATAGTCTATATACACACACACACACACAATTTGTTCTTTAATTGAGCTGTGACTACCTCTCCATGTTCATTTGTGACAACAGTTATCCCACCCTTCTTAGGTACACCTTGAATTGGACTAACCCATTCACTATCAGAAATTGGATAGATAATACTAGCTTGAAGAATCTGGGTGATATCTTCCCTAACTACCTCATGTATGAGTGGATTGAGTCTTCATTGTGGTTGTCTAATTGGTTTAGATGATTCCTCAAGACAGATTTGATGCATGCAAAGAGTAGGGTTGAGTCCTAATAAGTCATATAAGGTCCAAACTAAGGACTTTTTATTTTCTTCTAACACCTGAAAAAGTTTGGACTCCTCGGTTTCAGTAAGTGAAGTGGAGATAATGATGTGATAAGAGTGATCATGGAAAAGGAATGCATATTTCAGGTGTTTAGAAAGAGGTTTCAGATCAGTATCATCTTTCATTTTTGGGTTAGACATCTCAAGAATAAAGGAAGGGACTTCCATTGCTTCAGATTTATTTTCCTTAATACTGTCCAAGGTGGAGTAGTAGAGATCATAGTAGATGTAGGATTCAAGAGATTTTTCAAGTTCCTCTATATTGATGGAGTCTCTGAATGAAAGGTCTACATCAACTTCTCCCTTTCTGACTTGGTTAATCATGGTGCATATTACACAAGATCCTTTCTCGTTAGAACATAAAGAACATGATGGAATGGGGTTCAATTGACTCTTATAAGTGTCCTCATAATCATGGATTGATAATATAGAGTGATCCTCATATAGATATCGAATGGCTTGGAAAATTATGAACTTGACCAGTTGGTCACCAAATTACATAGATAAGATGCCTAAATGGACATCAATTTTGGTTATCATTGTCATTTGGAATGGTCTTCCTAGAATTAAGGGATATCGAGAAGAGTTTGTCTCACCTTCCATGTGACAGACATAGAAATAATCAGGGAAGATAAGATCATTCACGTGAACAAGGACATCCACGATTATACCCTCATGACTAGTAGTGCATCAATTGGCCAATTGAATGAAAACACCCATTGGATGTAAGGGACCAAGACTAAGGTTTGAGAAGATGGATTTGGGCATGAAATTAATTGAGGCTCTTAGGTATATGAGTGTATAATTGAAGTTTGAACTACCTATTTGGCATGGAACTATAAATGTCCCTATATCTCTGCACTTTATGGGAATAGATTGATTGGTGGAAACATTTTTGAAGGTCCTAAGTTTCCTCTTTTGGGTGTACAATTCCTTAAGAAACATGGCATACTTATGGATTTTTTATGGAATCTAAGAGGAGAATGTTGACTTCAACACATCTAAACATGTCGATCATTTCAGGATTGGGTTCAAAGGAATCCCTTGGATTAGAAATGGATTGAGGAAAAGGAATTAGATTCCTAAGTGGAATTCCAGGAGGTGAGGTAATGGATTCAGATTCCTTTTCAAGTTTCTTTTTCTTTTCATTTTCTAGGAAAACTTTTAAAGGAGAGTGGGAGATATCATCATGAGGCATAAAAATTTTCTTTTCCTATCTAAGTGTTATTTCACTAACATTACTCTTTGGGTAGGGAAATGATTGATCTGGGAGTTGGGAAGAATTTGATTGTTGTTGCTGGATTAGGTGAGAATCAAGTTTACCAATTTGGGTTTTAATGTTCTTGAGGATAGAATGGGTGAAGGAGGAAAGAAATTCTACAATACTTTCCCATGTTTTCTTTGCAGAAGAGGATTGTCCTAAATTGGTATTACCTTGATTTTGGTTCTTGGGAAAGTGATTGTATTGGTTTGGGAATTGGGAAGGTTCACTCGGATAGTGGAATCTAGGAGGATGAAGAGGAGGATTGATCCTTTGAGGTTTAGGAACAAAAGGGTAAGGTTGTTGGAAGTTACCAACACCTTGACCATATTAGAATTGGTTTGGGTTTTGAGGAGGGAATTGAGGGGAATGATAAAAGGGATTACCATACCTCAAGCCTTGGTTGAAGGTAGAAGAGAAGGGCTAAGAGTGGGGTTGGTTGAAGTTTCTAATGAACTGACCTAATTGTTGAGGGTTGGTTTTCCTATGAGCATATGCTGCATTGAGCTTCATTGGTCTGGATGAATCATATGTATCCTCTTGAAGTTATGGACATATTTCAGTTGGATGAGATGGGGAGTTGTTTATTACACAGTTCTTGATAGGTCCAGGGAACAAAGATTGTGGAGAAGATGAGGTTGGGGCTTTGGACGCCACAACTAGTTGTCGTTCAAGACCTGTAAGTTCACTCATCCACTCGGTCATCTTGTTTGTCTCTACCAATTAACTATCTTGGGCTTGTTTTACATGAGCATCTGCTTGAGTATGGAATTTTTGTGTGTTTTTCGCCATGTTTCTTATGAGATCTCTTACAGCTACAAGAGTTTTATCAACACGAGCACTGCCAATTGCAGCATCAATGAGAGTTCTCTCCATATATAAAAACCCCTCACAAAAGTATTGGATCAATAGTTGGTTAGGGATTTGGTGGTGTGGGTATGTTGACATAATCTTTTTGAGCCTCTCCTAGTACTCATGGAGTGATTCATTTGGGAATTGACGAATACCACCTATTTCCTTTCAGATAGACTGACTAAAAAATGTTTTTTTACTATAATACAAACAATTTTGAGGAAAAAGTGAGAAACCATACATGAATTCACCATTTCACCACTTCACCACTTCACCACTTTACCACTTCAACACATAACAGAGTCATCTAGGGAGAAAGGGAATTCTCGGAGTCTGATTTGTTCATCAAAAACCCCTTGAGGCTTCATGGTAGAGCACACAACTTGAAACTCTTTAAGGTGGAGATGTGGATCCTCACCGGCTAGCCCATAGAAATGAGGGATAATATGAATAAAATATGATTTGAGTTTGAATTCATCCTATTTGTATGGATATTTAATACCAAGAGATTGGTAATTCATATCCGGGGCAGCAAATTCTTTAAGTGCTTGTTCCCTAGGATTGGCCATTTTCTAATTCAACTGGTTGGATGAGGACTGTATCTTGAATTATTTGATTATCCCTAATGTTCCTACTAATATGGATAAGAGTTCGCTCAATCATAGTGTCAAAATATATAAGAGATGTTTTGGGAGGCTATAGGGCATTTAGAGAGATTTTGGAATAAAGAGGAAGGTGGGTTTTTCTTTTTTTTTCAATTTTTTTTTAAAATTCTATTTTTTCTGTTTTTTTTTACAATAACCAGAAACTAACGAATACTTAATTGTACTGTCCTCAGAAATGAAACCATTTTAAAGTGCACCCGATTGTCATCTCTAGACCGTTCAAGGTTCTGGTGCTCTGCTAAAGTGTATAGCAGCACTCGGGTCAAATCCTTGGTGATGATACTTTTTATTAGTCAGTTGTTTTTAGTTGATTGTATTTTGATTTGAGGGTTTGTTTGTAGAGATTAATTGAAATGATTGACTGATTAAGATTAATTTAACAATTTGATAAATATTGGGGTGAGTTCATCATCAGTTATTTAAGCTTGTGATATCCTTGAGATTTTTTTTATATTGCATTAAATTAACACCAATGTCACAAGTTGACGTTGATTAGAATTTTCAAGGGTTAAGGATTTAATCCAAGCCTTAAATTAACACATGGATATAATCTTAATAATATCATGTTTATGGTAATTTATTTATGTTTCAAATAATCCATGGGAACCACTCGTTAATCAAAACAAGTCACTAATCCATGACATTTTAAGTTCAACATACACAATGTTAATTCAAAGAATATTCATCGAGAAAAATCTCTCAATCACTTAACATACCTAATTTATAACTCACCCAAATGAGAGATTTACTCATCCATTAAGATGATTAGTAATCTATTTTATTATATTTATGATTATTAATTATAAAAATAAGTAAAATAAAGGGATAAGAAAAGATTTATGCGTTGAGCACACACACACACACACAAACAATGATAAGAATTAAAAACGGACTTTAGATTGAATGAGAAAGTGAAATAAGGGAAGGTGATTGAAAATTATTTAAAATATTTTAATAGTAATAATAATTCAGAATAGAGAGTGTATGATTAAAATATAATCTGAAGAAGAAACTTGTTTTAAAATTCAATTGAAATTGAAAACAACTTACACAAATACAATTGGAAACAAACAAAAAGGAGAATGAAAATAAAAGTGGAGGATAGGTATCTCTTATTGAAACAAGATCAAGGAAATTCCTCCCAGGACATTTCAAGCCTCTATTCGTGCCAAAAATTCTTCTTAAGTGCTGAAATCCAAACCACATGGAAGAAGAAGAGCGGGTTGTATTTATAGCCCAAGGAGGTGGACTGTTTGCATTCTAAATCCTCCCCTCCAATTGAATTCCCAATTTGGCCACCCATAAATCCAAATCAGGAGCTATCCTCTTGTTCCAAGTTGTAGGTATTTATGTTTAATGTCATCCCTCAAAATGTTGAGGCTGTTTGAATTTTTAAGCCAATGATGTGTCTATTTTACAAAATAGTTTTCACCTATCCATTTTATCAACACATTTTCAAAGGCTGAAATGTGAATGGTTTTTGAACAAGAATATGAAATAAAATAAAAATAATTTATTCAAACAATTTTTCCACCCATATCTTAGATTCCACAAGGATAAATCCCAGCTGGATTTTATGATTAAATAAGGGTACAATTCATGAATATTGTCCTGATTTTAATTCCCGGATAGAATGGTGGGTTGGACATCAAAGCTTCATTTGGGCCCCTTGTTTTTTGGATTTGGGCCTTGAAATTTTTTTCATGACTCCTTGAATTGTTCCTATAATCTTAGAGGAGAATAACGAAATTTGGAAATCCGTATTGATCCCAGAAATTCAATCTTCATGGATGGTCCAATTTCTTCACAGATTTTGTGGGCTTTCTTGTGGGTTCTATATGGCCATTCAAATAGAAGAATTGGAAAATTATTCCTTATAATTATATGTGGTAAATTGAATTAGGAAGCCTAAAAAATAGTAACAACACAATTTGGATCGGTATAGAGATATTTATTATTAAAAAAGTAAACTGACTGAAATCTGGATGAATTCAAATAATGCTCAAAAATTATATTTAATATTTAAACATTAATATTTCACAAAAATTATGAAAATTTCATATAAAATCAATAAATGGATTATATAAAAAGTTATTAGAATTTTAATAACATAATGTACCCTTTATGGGAGGGCACCCTTTTGAGCTCGAGCCTTCGAGTAAGTATCCTACATATTCTGGTTTTATCAAGAATAAGAGTTCTCGTAGTTCAAATTCACGTGGATATTGTAATCATCAAAAACCTCTAAGACCATGTGAGTCATGCTCGATGTGAGAAACAAGAGGATGTCAAAGATTCAACAAAGAACATGCTTCCTCTTCTGTTGGTGGGAGAGGGAGAGCCCACGATGGAAGAGGCTAGGGTGACTGTGGCCGAGGGTGCAAAGCAATGAACACTTCAATGTGAAATGACATTGAAGGTCACATGGCCCAACCACAGAAGATTGGGGAATTAACTTAGTGGGAGAGATCCAGAATATATTCTAGGAAGGGGAGTAGTTTCTTCCTCATCAAAAAAGAAGGGAACATAACTCCTTTCATTGATCACTATTTGTCATTGAATGGAAAATAAAGTGATCACCCTTAATCCCTAGAACGAGGAGGTTCACCTCAACATCCCAAGGTTGGACTCCGAGTTACCATGGGAATGTAGACCCACATTCATTCCCGAAGCCTAAACCGATGTGGAGAGAGCCTTAGTTACTCCACTTACCATGGGTATGTGGACTCAAAGTGGTGCGCTGATGCACCCAATAGTCTGATCATACGAGTCTGGTGGATTTGGAGGAGGATTTGGCCTAATGTTGGAGGACTGGTTCACATATGGAGTATGGAGGACTAGATGGTAATGGAGGGGTGAGGTTGGAACTGGAGGAAATAATACTCGAAAATACCCCATTCCGTGTATTGGTTTCTTATATGGGATGGGGGAGGCACCGCATAACATAGTGTTATGCAGAAAGAGGGGTTGTCCATGTACTGATGCGGTACACAGGCATGGGTATAGATCACCATGTACCATAGTGGTACTCAGCCCATCACACTGCTTTGGGTTCCATCCGCATACTGATGTAGTATGTGGTGTCGGGTTCAGTCCGCGTAGCAATGCACTACGCAGATCACCATATTAAAGGAGGGTATGGGGGATTACCATTCGTTGGGAATTCATCTGTGAGAAGTATGTGGTTTTCAGTTCACTGATTAGGTTCACAGTTCTATTATTATTATTCAATTCCCCCATTTTATGGTTCAAGGCCAGCTGTAAATGTGGAGAAAGTGGTTCGTGATTCAGGCTCTGCTGATAAATTGAGACTAAAACCGGAATCTTCTCCAAACTCTTTCTTCCAACCTCTGAGTACCCTTCAAGATTTTTTCATCCATATCATCTTCCTTATCCTCTATTCATTTTGTTATAATTTTATAGAGCATCTGGGTAATCATATCCATTGCTCATGCGGTACCATTTGCGGAGGCCCATGCAGAGATTTTCTGACCCATAGAAGACTCGGTCAATCCTGTGTTTGCAGAGGCTACGGTTTGTGATAATGGTTCGCAAGACCCTACCTATTTTCTTCGTCCTTGAATTGATGAGTTTAGGGAATGGTACGCGGAGGGACTTCACATGCATGAGTCCTTTGGAGACGTGGTTCGTGGTATGCATTGTTCACTGGCCATCACTCCCGCATGCTAGTGTCTCATAGATCATTCCACGTACCTATTGGTTCGCAAACTAGGTGGTCCGCAAACCTTTCCCGGTGATAGTACACAGACCATTTTAATTTCATTGAAAACTTGAATCTCTTCAATTTTCTTCTGAAATTTGTAACTCAATTTGAGTCTATTCACCTTTCTAGACATTTAGAATTAGTTTCTTCCTTCTGAAAAGTGATTGTGAGTGTATTTTCTTCCCTTGGTGGAATTTTCAGAACCCTAATAGTTCCCCCATCGGAATTGGGTCTGTTCAGAATGAAAAGGAAACTATTTTGATATAGAAGAAGTCCTAAACTGAAATAGTTGGCGGTAGAAAATATGGGCCTGGTAAGAGGCAGCCACACCTATATATAGGGGCCCATGTCATTTTTCTTTTACCATTTTACCTGGAGAAAAGTGATCTCGACTTCCTCATATTCTTTTTCTCTCACCTACCGTGCTCCTTGTGAAAACCAAATCACAAGCCACTTTGTATATACCATAAACTGATCTTCACGCCATTCCTCTATCTATGTACCATTTTTTTAGGTTTTGTGAACAATATTGCTGAATTTTAAGAATATAGTCTAGATTCCGATTAGGAGGACCCTACGTGGCTGTCATGTCCGCATACTGAACATGGATCGGTGAACCAAACATTAAGAATTAACAATCTGAACTTAAACTTTAATCTGCAACTTCTGAACATGAACTTAATAAAGGCCTAGGTTCGCGACATCCACTTTCCGAGAACCTTTTTGTTCACTGGCCAATCGATCTGTGGGCCAATGTCTCATATATGGTTCGTATACCATGGCTATATGCGGTGATATGCATCCGTGTACTATAGAAGTAGGTGGGGTTGCTTTTACGTATCATACAACACGCAGATTGTACCTTTCACACACTATGTAGTACGCGGGATGTGGCCACCACATACCATTTCTAGAATCAGTACGCATCGCCTTATGTGGACATATTTCTAGTCCTTTATCCATTTTTCCATTTCCTTTATCCTACAATATTTATTGGACTAACTTTTTATAGGCTTTCAAATATTCCTGTGCAAGCTACAATGGCTGCTTCACAGGCTACTACTGACATCACTGCTTCTTCTAAGGCTACTATTACTACCCCTCTTTCTTCTGTTGAAGAAATATCGAAGAACATGGTTCCTTCAGTTGATGAAAAAATTATGGTCATCCCATTTCACCAATCTCTGGCGAATCTTCTTACGACAGGCCAACAAGAGTACCCGATCTCTGATAGGCTTCTTTCCCATGGGTTTGGTTTATTGTCTGACAAGTGATCCCAGTGCTAAATCTGTTCAATAAGCCTACCACCTAGATAATTAATACCTATATTATGAAGGATTTGATTTCTTCCAAGGGGATGTACCTTCATAGGTATACTACCTCTGAGTCTTTGCTGAACAACGCACCTCAAACTTTAGAGGGGGTGCAACAGAAGCCTAAATAGACGAACCACTATTACCAGTGCATTGAGGGGAGGGCTACAGTGAATGAGAAGCATGGTTGATCTTACTAGCGAGACCTTTTCCATGGGGGCTCATTTGTCTTGGACTGGTAGTGGCCCTTTTGGGTTCGCTAGAGTTGTGAAGAATTCTGAACTGAACTATAGACTATGGGACTGCACAAGGCCTCTTGGGTTTCTCAGACATACACCCATCTTCCTACTACCCTTATTTCAAATCTCTTAAGCATGTGGATTCCAGATACTAACACCCTCCATTTGACCCACATGGAGGTCGAAATCAGTCTATGGGACATCCGACTGATTTTGGGAGTCCCTATCATTGGGGACATTTATGATGAATTTATTCCTCCTCCTCCATTTAGGATGGTGAGGAAAGAACCCCCCCCCCCTTTATCCAAGAAATGTATTGTCCAAGAGAAGGTGATTCTAAAGGAAAGTGATCCCTGTCCGAAGCAGGAAATTTCTTTTGATGACTGGTTTGGCGCTTTTGTCAAGCATACAGGTCTAGAGCCCAATCTGCGAAGACCCAGGGTTTTTCATACCAAAACCACCTGGAGGCGAGTGGGTGCTTACTAGCCCACCCTAGAAGAGGGGAATTTTCAGAAATGGGGAAGGGGGATCATCCCTGACATCGGTCAGTTATTTCGATTGGCAGCTTTCTTAGCCATGTTTCTGAGCGGGTGGCTCCTACCTGTGTAGGAATTCAGTGGTGTAAGACCCTCAACTTTCATCATGGCCGCTTAGTTGGCCACCAATAGATGTATTAATTTGGATATCCTATTATTGGCCAACATATACTTCGTACTGGGTTGAATCAGTGAGGGGGGTCACCATACCGGATTACTGGGCCCTTCCAAATTCTTTTGGGCTGGATGGGAGCCCACATTGTGGGTTATTCATTCATCAATTCTCTGCCAATTCCACATTCTACCCTCTGACCGTACCTTCAGAGCACCAGCGGGGTCATGCCGGTGGCATGGGCTTCACAGGACAAGCTAGAGGAGAAAACTGAAAATAAGGAGCATGAATTAATGGTTTTTCTCAATGTCTACGAATGTTTCTCTTACCACTCTTATGATTCCCATACTGGTACCATTAAAAAAACTGAATCTGAATAATTCATCAACCGAGGTTACTTATTCTCTTTGTGAGAAGGAATCCTGGTTTCCCGTATTAGTGGGTAACTTATTTTTGATGGATATGTACCCTACAGATTTTGTCAAAAATTCAACTGCGTTTAGAAGTTGTGTCCCTCTGCTCTCAACATTGATCATTAGGAGAAGAATCTGATGATAGATCTCTAATTATGTCTAAAATTCACCCGGGAGGACACCCATAGCCAGGCCAGAATTATAGATCCTAGGGATTCTCTACCCTTCCTTACCATGAACTATGCTAAGGCCTGGGTTTAATCATATCTTGATGGCGAATTAGCTGACCTGGTGCCTATTGTGACAACTTCCAAGGCATCCAAGGTGAAGGTAAAGGAGAAGCTGAAGGGATTTTCTAAACACTCTTGACCTGGAAAAGTTCTCCGAAGGCCTCTTGGATCCCCCCTGATAAAAGTTGAGAAAGATGGGGTTATAACCTCACGATAGGCTGATCAAACTGTTGGAGCTGCTGTCTAAAGTCAATGATTCATTCCTTATAAGGACAATTTTCCAATGGCCTAGTGGAAATGTGACCTTTTTAAAGGTCATCCATCTACCCGTGATTGGTCCCCTCATGATTTATGGAAGCTTTTCCAAACTATGGAAGTTTCCCTTACTGTAATTGACTAATTTTCAGCACCGTCTGACCTTTATTTTGATGAGGATCTTGATAGGGTGGGTTGCTATCTTATGGACCTCAAGATCCCCAACTACTCCTGAAGTGGTCACCGTAAGTAATATCATTGGGTACTTACCTTTATGTGATCATAATCCATTAATATGGATGAGAACATCACTGGATTACATATTTTGGCAGCCATAGAAAAAGATTCCTACCTACTCCCATCGCCTCATAAACGGTCCTCTTCTGGGGGTCCTGAGTTTGGAGGGATTCCCGGGAAATGTTTGCGATTATCGAAATCCGCTTAGCTTCATTTCACCAACCCTCCAGCGCTGGCCAACCCAATTATGGTTGCATTCCTAGATGCATGGGGAGTCTAAGATTTATTAAGGGTGAGCACTTAAAACAAATATATATAGAGGCTTATTCAGAGGGAACACTTCAATCTTCTAGGTTTGGGGGGATCCATTGCTCTTACCGGTATTTCAGCTGATGAAGAGCTCGATGAGGTGGATGCTGACTTCATATAAATGGACAAGTGTCTTCAGGCTCTTGCGAACAGGTATTACTGGTCAGACTGTGTGGTGTTGATGACGGTATTCCCACGACTGACCGGAGAGGTTTTATCTTAAACCTCTAGACTTAAGTTTTTTTTAATATGGAAATGATAAAAGTTTCCTCCTTCCTTCATTTTCTATTTATCAGGGGCCTATAAGATCTCATGAAACATATTTTCCCCCGATTTATTCTCATGGAGGTACTATTTCTAGGGAGTGCACCCCATCAACGGTAGGGGGTACTGTAGAAGGATCCCCTGGATCCCAAGAACACATGGAAGCAGTTATCGTAGATCCTTCTAGGGAATTTCTTCCTGTAGCTCCTCTTGGTGAACTTATTCATTAGACATCCCTCCTTCAGTTGAAGAAATGAAAACAAGCCTCCCAGCTATCTAAGAATATTCTAAGGGGAATCACAAGTAAGTGTCCATTTATATAGTGATTAAACCAAGTACCCTTATCTTGTTGACTTACTAGTACATATATTTACTTTGAAATATGGCCTATTAGTGACCAGGTGATGACCGCTCAGGCATCTATAGTTCCCATCCCTTTTAGGGGAAAGAAAGGGTCACCATCTATTATGACTGATCAAAACATGGAAGAAGGTCCATTTGAAGAGATTGGGGTTTCTACTGACCCCTCAAGTGTTCCTATTCCTGCTCGAACAATATCTTCCCCAACAATGGAAGGACATCCAGAAGTTGGGGGCTCACTTAACCGTGCTGATCCAACTCTCATAGAGATAGACAAGGTGGATTTTATAGCAGGTCCAAGTCTAGTAGCGATCCCCAGGCCTTGCTGGATCTTAGAGGGACTTAAAATATCAAGGATCCAATTAATCTCAAATGAGAAACTTTTTCCTCTATAGAGGGAATCACTTCAGAGACTGATGTTTTTTCTGCTCATGGTGGCTCTGGGGAAGTCCAAATCAGGGATTCTGATATTTCGAACTCTAAAAATTTGGAGGGAGATATCATTCCCTTTTTCTAGTTTTGATAGGGGTTATGGTTTCTGCCCCTAGGATCCTAAGACCAATACCCTTATCTGGAATGAATATCCCCACAAGCCTTATATTAACCAGAAACCTTTTGAGGGATGCCTTGAGGGCCAGTGTTTCAGCCGAGCGTGACCTCAAGTATTCAGTATTCCCATGTATCCACGGAGCACAATGGATGATTGAAGATGTAGAGACACCTGTTCTAGATAGCGGTACTTATTTGGGGGTGGTAGGTATTGAAGTCGTCTCCCCTATCCTCAAAATCACAACAACTAGCCTTAGCAATGATGGTAGACAACCCTACTTTTTCATCTATCAAAATTACTAGAGATGAGGCTGTTGCAAGGTTGAGCCATGTTGTAGCTTCCAAATCAAGTCCCTCTCTTGTGAAGTTCATTCTTGACTACATTTCATCATTAGGGAGTGATTCCTAGACCAATCAAGAAAACCTAGTCAATCTTCATCCCACTCAACAAAAGGCATGGAGGAACATTTGGAGATTAATCTCCCAAAATCCATTAGATGAGATGCTAGTGAAATTGCTAAAGTTAAACAACCAGTTTTTGGTCTTGGGTTTTAGTGGATTTAACTATCATGGCATTTATGATGTAGTAAGGATGGTGGTTTCTGCTCGGGAAGCAACTAGTGTGCTTCAATCTTGACTTTCTCTGGAGAAGTCGATGACATATCTTGCTGCTACATAGAAAATTCTCATTGAAAAAGTTTCCACTCATGTTATAATGGTTGAAAAGTTTCAAAATTAACTCATGAAGCAAGATTCTTTGATAGATCAACATGATGAGGAAGTGGAGCAACAAAGCCAGAAACTGGAGCAGATCAAATAGGATCAGGCCTAGGACGCAACCACCTTTGAGGAGGGGTGATGGAAAATGCAAGAAGGAGAAATGACGGACCTCCAAGCCATGAGGGAAGCAGAGGAATTATGGGAGAGCACATAGGGTGAGACTAAAAATTTATTGAATCTTCGTAAAGCTGTTGATTAGTCATACTAATCATTGATGAAACTCTGTGACTCTACCTAATGTGTTTTGTAAAGGTCCTATCTTGCTTACAAGTAGAGGCTCTAGGCTGTGGATACCCACCATATATTTTTATGGAATATGATGGAACCAATTTTCTATTTAATGCTTCTTATTTTCCTTTTCCTATGATGTCAACTAATCATAATCCATCATATAAACATCATTTCAATCATGTATTAATTTTAAACGATGATTTGAATCCAGTTAAACTGAATTAATCGAATAGGGCTCTAATTTTTTCTTGAGTCATAGGAATCAGCGAGTGTAGTTCAGCTATTGCTGATGTTTTAGGGAATACCTCACGAACATTTATCTCTTTTCATTTTTACCCTAATTTTTTCCTAATCTTACTTGGCCCAGGCTTAGCGGGCATAATTTGAATTTTTCTTAGGCCGAACTTAGCGGGTTTTCGACCTAACAAGATTTAGGCCTTTTTTTGATGGCTCAATGTCTTTTAATGAACTAATACTAAAATCTTACCCAGAGTTTCCTTCTGCTAATTTACCCTCAGGCAAGTATGGAACCTTTTTCGCTGGTAGTTCACAGTCTTGCCAGTCAAACTCGTTACTGATATTTTAGGTTGATTATCTTTGACCAAACTTAATAGGGTAGGGCCCTGACTTGGGTACATTAGTCGATAACTTTCTAGTATCCATAAGACATGGAATAGGGATTTTTATTGACCCTATATTTATGATTTTGGACATGCATGAGGCTTGGGAGCTGTTTTAGGAGTACGAAAGTAGGAGAGGACTCTCCTAGGGAGAATTTTCCTTTGAGCGATGATCATTTTTATGGGAAACATATGCAGAGACTTTACGACATGATGTGCATAGTCAATAAAAGATTTCTACAGGACACTTACCTTCCATTTCTAATGGCCTAGTAGGGTTATGCAACATTTTTAATTTATTTTGATTTTAGGAGCCACAGTTGGTGGCTGGCCTGAGTAGTGGTGTCTGAAAATATTAGGGACATTCATGTCATCTATAAAGGGGGGACTGCTCCCACATGGTTCTTACTTGCATGAGGGAGAGACGGTGAATGGTCAATTCAGTTAGAAGTCATTTTTATATTGGGGGCATTTGAAAAGAAGAAGGCATGTAAGCCGTTATCTAGGAGTTTTCCAAATCCAGGGTGTGATAGGAAATGAATGTCATTTGAGAGTACAGAAGTTGTAAAGGACTCTCCTGGGGGAGAACTTGCCTTTGATTGATAACCATTTTTGTGGGCAATATATGAAGAGCCACCGAGGCATGATGTGCATAGTCAATCAAAGGTGTTCGCAAGACATCGGGCTTCCATCTCCGATGGCTGTGAAAGATTATGGAGATTTGGAACTTTCTGAATATGGTTTGTGACCTTTGAAAAGGGTGCACCTAAACACAAAAAGGGTCATTTTAACTGAACTTCTTCGAGGAAACCCAAAAATGAGTGGGGTAACTCTTCTTTTGTATGTAGATAAACTTCACTCATATAGATGAGGTATCTTTTGAAACTTCAAAAGGGACCAGATATGAATTGGGCCCATATGTTCTGATATATCTGGGATGTGTGTAGGGAGGAAAATGTAAACCATAACTTTGAGGGACCTTGAATAAGGAGGGATGGAACGTGGCTTGGAAGCCATTAGAAGTACTGAGATAGGATATAAATCTCTTGGGGATGGATTTTCCTTTGACTGACAGCCATTTTTGTGGGAAACATATGTAGAGCCACCAAGGCATGATGTTCATAGTCAAGAAAAGGTGTCCACAGGACACTGGTCT
Organism: Viscum album; assembly: GCA_963277665.1. Lineage (NCBI taxonomy): Eukaryota > Viridiplantae > Streptophyta > Magnoliopsida > Santalales > Viscaceae > Viscum > Viscum album. The sequence continues at coordinate 2,085,853,082 of OY728123.1, read as the reverse complement.
TCCATCTCATATGACCTTGAATGATTATGGGGATTCAAGATTACTTAGATCATGGATTTTTACGTATGGATGGAGTGCGTCTGGAAATATTGGGGACATTTGGGCTGCGATTTATTCATGGAATTAGGTATCCCTTATGTGGATCTATCTCACATGTAGGGTGAGTCATTAGTTCTATCTTTGGGGTACCTGGTCATTTAATCATTGTACGACCAGGATGTGGGGTTCCTCTCAGGGGAGGAAGTTGTGACATGCCTTTTAGAGTCATGCTTCTAGGACCAAATTCTTGGATGGTTTTTCCATAATGTCACGGTGGATCTCTAGCTAAGATCCCTAATCTAATGTTAGCTATGCTCGATGTGAGAAACAAAGGATTACAAGGATTCCAGGTCATTAACTAGGAATAGAAAAATCATCATCAGAGGGAACTTTGGGCTGAAACCATTGTTATGCAGTTTAATGTCTTACAACAAGGACAATTTTTCCCTCACATTTTAATGTCGTACAGTGAGGAAATAATACCATGAAGTTTAGGGTCTTGCAGTGAGGACAATCATGTTTTCATAAATATCATTAATAGATTTGAGTTAATCACAATCAGAATGATCTAGCGTTCCCTAGACATGATTGATGATAGAAGGTGTAAACAATAGTCCCAGGGGAAACATGAATCATGAGGGATGACATGGGGCTTGGAAGTCATTAGGTGTACTGAGATAAGAGAGGACACTCCTGGAGATGAATTTTCCTTTGATTGATGACCATTTTTGTGGGAAATATATGCAGAGCCTCTAGGGAATGATGCGTACAACCAATCAAAGGTGTCCGCAGGACACTGACCATCCATCTCAGATGGCCATTAATGATTATGGGGATCCAAGTTTTCCCGGGGTATGGTGTTTGACAGAGAGGAGAGATGTGTATGGGAATTTGAGAAATATCTATATTGTGATTACCCATGAACTAATATAGCTTCCACATAGGTCTGACTCATATGTATAGGGGGAAGTAGGATCTTTGGACTTCTCATGAGTGGGGGGGGGGGGTGGGGGGCATATACATGATCTCGTAACACTGAGGATGGGACTGTACATAACTCTTGGAGAATTTCGTAGTTTATTGTCATGTGATAGGACCTTTCATGGACTCCCCATACAAGTATGACCTATGTGTGGGGGGAAAAGGGGCATTTTTTTATGGTGGATGGGCCGAGATGCCAAATCCGGGTGTCACTACGTATCCTTAAAGGGTAGGAATCAAGCCACACGTAGTTCTTAAGGTTCCCTAAAAATGTTTGCTCGATGTTCAGGGACACTTGAGGGCATTGTTTTAGGATGGATGGACCGGGATGCCAAATACGGGCAACAATACATATCCTATGAGGGTAGGAATCAAGCCATATGTAGTTATAAATGTTCCCTATACTGATCTGGCTCAGCCCATATGTAGATACCTTTTTGTTTCATTTTTTATGGTTGTTGGGTCTATCATATCTCCCTATAATTTGTTTGCATAAGGGAATCCTTACCACTAATCTTAATATCACGTGAGTTATACTCGATGTGAGAAAAAAGGAGTGGACATAGGGTATCCTTTGCAAGTGTTGGGAGGTAGAGAAAATAATGGGGGAGTTTTTTTGTTGGGTATGGGCCAAGATTGAGGATCGAGACGTTACTACGTTTCTTGCGAGGGCTGGAATCAGGTCGTATGTAGTTCTGTGAGAGATCTGTAGTTTTCTATCTTGCGATTTGGATAATTTGTACTATGCAGTTTAACATATTACAGCGAGGACATGAGTCATAGTTTAATGTCAGGTATTAGGGACTAATTCCTTTTAGTTTAACGTCATGTTGAAAGCACAATAACACATAATTTAAGGTCTCAGAGTTTGGACCATATCTTCAGGGTATTATAACTCATAGTTTAGAGTCATAGAGCTCATACTTTAACTTCAAGGTATTAATTTCATGTTTCATGGACTAATAGTGTACATTTTAATGTCATGTGGTTAGGAAAATGGCTTATAGTTTAGGGTCTTAGATTTTGTACCACGACATGGATTATTACTATACGAAATATGTCTTTAAGAACTTTGCATTTGTGGAAGCCGTGATGAGCTATCCATCCATTAATATCAAGGTGTATGCTCCATTGGAATAGACACTATGTATGAAATATGGTTCTCCCCACTTTGGTTCAAGCTTTGGGGGATTCTTCCTCAGTATCATCGGGGTTCTAAGGACTAACACAATTTCTCCTTCACAGAAAGATCAAAGGCAAACATTTTTGTTAAAGGCTCGTGCAATCTGATTTTGGTAGATTTCCAAATGGTGTAGAGTGTACAACATTTTTCTTCTAGTTTCTACGACTCATCAAACCGTCCCTAGGATTGATCTTCCATGGAAATTTGATCGCAAATGGACACACGAAGTGATGGCACATGAATTTCGATACGTAACGCTGCCTCTGCCCCGTATATTAGTGAGTATGGGGTTACCTGGGTGGCAGTGCAGGTCATGGTCTGGTAAGCCCACAAAGAATGATGTAGCTTTTCTGGTTACGATTTCTTATCCTTATCAACCATCTTATGGAGTATGTTAGACATAATCTAGTTTAAATCCTCTATCTGCCCATTGGCCACCGTGTGGTAATGGGACAAATGATTGGATTTAATTCCACACTCCTGGTATAACTTTTCCAACTCAGCAGAGAAAAATTTGGTGTCTTTGTCCATCAGTATGGTGTGAGGGACACCAAATATGGAAATGATGTTGGCCTTCACAAAGATAACGATGTTTTTCACCCCAAATCATTTAAGGGGTATGGATTTGGCCCATTTGGAAAAGAAGTCGATCGCTGTGAGTATGAACTTGAGTTGTCTGGCTGTGGCGGGAGAATATGGTCACACAACATCCATCCCCCAAATAGAAAATGGCCATTATTACTTAGCTGAATGAAGTAACTCTGAGGGTCGGTGTATGAAATTATCATGAACTTGGAAGGAATGGAACTTCTTGGTGAATATGGAACAATACTATATCATAGTGGGCTAGTAATACCCAAGCCATCAAATTTTGTGAGAGATCTTGGTTTCTAATTAGTGCACTCCACAAGCTCTGGCATGCACTTCTTTCATGATGGTAGAAGTCTCATGTCCATCAATGCACCTGATAAGGACTCCACAAAGGCCTTGTTTGTAGAGAACCTTTTCTTGGTTTACCCCATTTTACAAGAAACATTTGACTGCCCATCTTCAAACCTTCTGCCTTCCCACCCTATCTGGTGGGAGTTCCCCATTCCGATGGTAATTTTCAATGGGCATCATCCAGTCGGTGGTGTGACCATGAGGCTCAGAAACGGGGCTAATGTTTTCAACATCCTTCGTATTTCTCTAGATGAAGGGAAATACTATCCGATGATGGGTAGTGCTAATGACTCTTTCATCCCAGTCTGGATCAACCGAGGATGTGGCTGTATTTTCCAAAGCGTTGGCTTGGGCATTTTGTGACAGGGGGACATAAGTCAAAATTGGTTCTTATGGTAATTCTTCCATTAGTTCTATAAGATGGTTCATCAAGGGAATTGATACTTCTTTCTTGATCGTGTAGTCACTGCTGGCCTGTTTGATGACTAGATATGAATCACCCTTTATTTTTTGATGTTTGGCTTTCACATGAAGTGCCAGTTCGAGGCCTGCAATGAGGGATTGATATTCCACTTCATTATTTGTACACCCTTCCGTAAGTAGAAAAGAGTAAGGAAAGACGACCTTTTTTGGGGATATAAGTATAATTACTAGTGTAGAGACCCGAAGCCTGACGTACATGGACATTACATTACATTTTCGGAATACTTAGTACATAACAAAAACACACACACAAGGATCGTAATAGTTTAGTGTCTCTGGAAACTCGAAACGTAATCTTCTAATCGTGGTGAAAGATCTTCAACATCTCCTATAAAGATCTTCCCTCTTTTTTTTACCTAAAAACTTTCTTTATATCCTGGGGAAAAGAAAACATAAAAGGGTGAGCTCAAATGCTCAGTAAGGGCAAACAAAAGAAATATCAATCACATCGTATTCATAAGAACATAACATTTTGGAAATCTTAACCTGCAAAAGTGAGCATAATTTCATAACATGGGATAAATCATGGCAGTGAAATGTAATCAGAATAATCATAACTTAAAACATGAAACTTTGTGGCATACACACATAATAATAGAGAATCATTTCTTGTTAGTCAAGACTCATTGCCATGAATATCTTAGTGGACAAAGTCCCTTTCTGAATCGAGTAACCCTCGTTTCAGTCTTGTTTCACTGAACCGGTATAACCTACCGTTCCAGCCCTGTCTATCTCATGAGATATAAAATCTTTAACCAATGAATTGGAGGGAGATATAGGTCCCACCCATCTCATAATGATACCATTCTTATGTGTGGCACAAAATCATAAACCATACATCATTTCATAACCCATGTAATAAAAATGGGAATCTTAAACATCATGATATCATAAAACAATTCATATACGATAAAGGAATTCATAAAAATAATTCCATCACAACATAATAAAATCAATGTAATAATAGGGATAAAAACATAACCCTATATTATCTTAGATGGAAAATAATTTTGATAAAACATTTGAACTCCATTCTTGAGGAAAATATCCTTTCTTCTTCAAAAAACATTTTTCCTTTCATAACATGTCATACGACTTTAAAATAAAAGAAGTTGGTTAAAAATAAACTTGAAAACTTGTAAATGAATATTCTTGGAAATAATGTTTTAGAAATCCATTCATGCCGTATAAGTTAAAAAAAACATTCTTCGTACTTTTGTCGGAAAAGTCAAAAAGCACCTCGTATGAAAAACGTCAAAAGATTCCTTTCATAATTTTTACTAAAAACTCACCAAAGGGTAAAATTGGATTTAAACAATTGTAGTTGGATGGAAATAATATTACATATTGAGGAAACATGGATGTGGATGATAAAATACACCCCAGTAAATACCAAAGTATAAACAATCTCGGATAAAAATGAGATTGTGATATTTCCCTTACCTTAGGTCCGATTTGCTTCGTATGTGTCCGAACCTCCTGTATAATGATTTAAATAATGTCATTGACTTATTACAGAATCATATTAATTGTTATGATATCATATATGGTTCACTTATGACATTATATTACCCGTTCTTTTGTAAATTCCATGTTAAAGAACCGTTTTGGGTAAAATCGTTTCATTTATCGTAGGTGTTTTGACTTGTTGTTCTTGACATTATTATTACTTATATCATGATTTACTTACTTCCAGAATATAAAATATGATTTATATATCATATATATTCAGTATATATATATATATAATAGATAGATAAATGAAATGAAAAACACCGTTCATGGAGACGGTAGTCCGTACGTACGCATGAACGCTGTTTTCCTTTCCTTATTCTCTTGAATGGAAGTAAGTAGATGACATACATATATATATATATATATACATAAATACAGTATCTTTATAATGTCATATATTTCATTATTATTTCTTATATATACTTTATAATCATTCTTAAATGGTTAACATGGAGAATGAATCTCATCGCGTCGTGGAGACGGTAGTCCGTACGTACGCACGAGCGATGATATCATTTCCATAAATATTGAATTGAATTGGAGTGGATTATAAAATATATCAGAATCAATATTATGTTTTAATAAATATGTATAGTTATTCTTTACACCATTATACCCATCCATGTAAGGTGGTGGTGGAAAATAGATTACACCACGGCGTGGAGACGGTATTCCGAACGTACGTACGCGCGGTGATTTCTTTTTCCGTAGGATGGATAGAGAGTGAAATAGGGTTGTTTCATACTTATAATAACATATCAGTATATGAGTTATACTGATGTTATTACTTCATAATGAAACAACCTAAGAAGAATAAGTGGAAGAAGAAATAAAGATGAAAGAATTGGTAACGGTAATTACCTCTTCTTTGAAACGCCTCTTTGAGACCTCCTCTTAGGGCACTAAAATTGGTCTTTGAGAAAGACCAGAACCTCTAGGATGTTTCTAGGGAAGTGGATAAGAGATTTTGGCAGGGGTTGGCCGAGCTTGAGTACTCAAATTGGTGTGAGGAGGAGGGGGAGGAGGTGTCCTTTTATAAGGGAGGAGAGGGGCACCTTAGGAATACCTCAAAATATTATTTTATATTAATGTCAAAATCGGTTTATAATGGTTCCAAAGGGTCTTATTTCGAAGCTAAAGTGGGGATGGGTCGAAATCCTATCAACCAATAGGATTTAGACAAGTTTAGGGTATTATTTTAACCTTATCAATTAGATTTAACTCTAAGTTAAATAATTTAACTTTTACCGTGTCTTTTTGTTTTCTTTCAGTATATGGTTAATACACATACTATAACATGCCAAACGAACCCCAAATTGTATATTATTAATACATATATCCTTATCTAAGTCATTTGGCCGAACCTTAGATTTTTAGGAATAAAATAACAATTAATAATATAATATTTGATTTAAAAACTATTTTGTGTCAATTTTAACACTATTTGATATATGATTTTTTAAAAAGTCATAACAGAATTATATGTTCGAACCAAATTGATTAAATCAACACTAATATATCATAGTAACCTATAAAATTAGTGGAATTCATAAAAAGTCTCAAATTACATTCATTTGAGCATTTAAAACATCAATTATGTTAATATTTCCTTAAAAGGGTAATTACTGCATCATCGTTGTGTCATAAATACATTAATTTATTTAAAGTCTAAAAATTATAAATAAAATATCATTATGTAAGAAATCTTTTTATCTTAATTAATATTTATAGTCGAATTTATCTTATGTATAACACCATATTAAAAATGTTTTAGTTATTAAACTTTGATTTTAACTATTTTAACTATTCATTAAATAAAATAATATTAAATGTCATAATCTAATCCAAGTGGACCTAAATGGTCATATTATATTCATAAGGTTGTTTTTGGTCGAATTACACTTATCCAATAGAATTAGTACATGTGTTAGGGTAATAGTAATATCATATTTACCCTTAGTTACCATATTTACTATTAACCGTGGTAAATAAAAGTAAAAAGTTACTATTCACCAAAATTATTTTCATCTCATTGAACCACATTTTACTTACTGACATCAACCGTGTGTCTCGGATTTTTGAAATTCCATTCACAGAAGCGGTAAAATTAAGTTTTATGAAAAGTTCAGTTTTTTAACTACCACTTAGTAGTTTCACTATTCATCAAAAATTGATGTTTTTCAGAACAATGTCAAAATTTCATCCTAAGATATATTTCATATTCCGAATTCAAAAATGAAGTCTATTTTACCAAATTCATAACATAGAAGTTGCATTAATTAATTTTATAATTAAATCCCGCTGTTAAAACAAATAGCGTGTTTTTAAGAAACAATATCTATCAAAAGATTGACACTTGTTTATGTCTGGTTTAAATGTGAAATTACATCCAATGACCAACATTGTATTAAATTGTAAAAATATATTCTAAATATACTTTAAAACCACTCAAATTAATAATTTATCACTATTATTATTTTGATTAAAAAAGTTGTTTTTAATTATAATTTAGTAATTTTCACTATTCATCAGAATATGAAAGTTATCCGAAAGGTACCAAAATTTCACCTTAGGCTAAATTCGATATTCCGAATCCAAAAATGAAGTCCATTTTGAGATCTAAAATTTCTAAAATTTAAAAAGTGGTTATTACTATTCATAACGGCTAGTTTTAATAATATTTTAATAGCATATCGTTATTTCGTGAAACTCAGTATTGCGTACTACACACGCTATCGAGGAAGGTTGCGATTGCGTGTAATGCAAGGAAAGTCAAGGATGCGTATTGTGCAAGCTCCTTTTGGTGAAGCGTACAACACAAGACATTAGTGAAATTAAAAAAGGATATTTTTCATAAAATCTTGGGCTGTTACATTCTACCCCCCTTAAAATGAATTTCGCCCTCGAAATTCGTTGGGGTTATAAATGGTTTACTATTTGAAAGTTTCTTTAATAGAAACCCACATCGTAAAAAGGAATACCAAAACCAATATTTAAAAACAAAAGTATGAAACTTAACGGTTACCCAAATAAACTAATCACTGGGTTTCCACATAGATGAAAATATGGATATGGAAGAAAAATCTAACCATCATGTTTTGATGGAGAGTGGTAGAGAACATGGCTATGGAAAAACCAACAATCACAAATCCATAAATTTGTGATGATCTAAGGTACCACCTGATTAATCAGATATAAGAGCACTAGGACAACATTTTTGGTTTTCAAGATCATTTCCCTAAAGTTAAAGAATTTGATTTAGAATAAATACTTTCTTTATTTTGCTAAAATCTCACTGTTGTTCATGCCTTGAACAATTTCCACTTCATCTATTAAATAAATGAAGTTGAATTTGTTATTCGTGAAGTGTTAGCAGATCATGTGATAGAATGACGGGTCATTCCATCTGTCTCAAACAAAAGGTTAGAAAAAATTATATACATAAGTCGATCTATAGTGAGATTAATCACATATGGTTCCTAAAATGGACTTATACTTCATATATCATACTGCTTAATATAATAAAACTAGTTTCTACTAAACAGGGACTTCCTGTAGGCCAGTGGTAGGCGATAAAGGCCAGTCGCACTTCGGTTGTGGGTTCGATTCCCACATCCTTGTCCGACGCGATGGGCTGTCGCCCATCCTGCAGGTTGTAATTTTTCTAAAACTATATTACTATAACATCCCATCAATAATATCGAAAAAAAAACTTCTATCCTTAAACAATACTAACTTATTCCAACATAATCCATTCCAATCTTTAGGCTTACCCATAATACTGCAGTCCACTCTCATAATATAGTGAAAACAATTACCAGAGATTTAATACCATCGTTGATCCCCATAAGATATGTCTTGTTGGTCACATTCTAAACATTCAAAGTCCTTAATCATGTATTCTCTTGAATACCTTAGTGAAAACATGAATGCAGTTTAAAGTTAACACTTTCCACATACCAAAATCCTCAAAATTCTATATACTCAAACCATGATATCACTTAGTCCTTATATCAATCATGAGCTCATGAATACTATTAAACATTTAATTTTCTCGTTTTCCCTTCATTATGCGCATATCATCTTATTTCCAAAAAATATTGAATACCACATCAATAAATATTTAAATACTCAATGATACAACATTATTTTGGAATCCCATTACATAAACACTTAATCATTCCACCACATCGTTGTCATATTCAACATTGCCAATAGTGATCGCATGTGACTTCCCTTTGTCCTTTGCCTTCAGTGGTTGCTCATGTTGATCATCACTAACCCTTGGATTAGGGCATTTATTAGCATAATGCCCCATTTACTTGCACTTGAAGCATTGAAGTGTTGGTGGTGCGTTCTCTGCAGTGTTTGCTTTATTCACATCATTAGAAACCCTTTTTCCATTACTTCGACACTCAGCTGCTCGATGACCTTCTTTTCCACACTTAAAACATTTTCTAGTCCCTTTAAGACAATCTCCACCATGATTCTTTCCATACTTTGTGCATAAGGAAACATTCATATTCTTTTCACCATTATTCTGATATTTCTCCTTGAACTCCATCTTTCGTTTCTTGTCAAAACCATGAGATGGATATGTAACACCAACTTCCATTTCTACCTTGATAGCACAACGCACAATTTCTTCATAGCTACTGAAGTCTCTTATAGCTAATTCCCTTCGAAGACTTGGTTTTAAGCCACTGAAAAATCGATCAACTTTACTTTCAGGTTGGATGATAATGCCAGATGCATACCTTGCAAGTCTTGTAAAATTCGCTTCGTATATACCAACAGATTCATCATCCTTTTGCTTTAGTTTAAGAAACTCCTTCTCTATCTTTGTTCGAAGAATACGAGGGAAGTACTTATTGAAAAATAAGTTCTTGAACTCGTCCCATTCCATGGACTCAATTTCATCTCTTTGCCTTGTATTTTTGATAAGATTCCACCATTGATCAGTTTCACCTTCCAAATGATATACTGCTAAGATGACTTTATCATGTTCAGAACATTGAAGAACTGAAAATATCTTTTCAGTGGTACTGATCCATTGTTCAGCAACAAGTGGATCAGAAGTCCCACTGAAAGAAGGTGGACGTTGCCTCATGAAGGACTCAATAGAATATTGTTCCCTTCTCTGCTCATTTGGAAGTCCAGAATGATTCATAGCTTGTGTAAGTATAGAAATAAGATTTTGCACTCCATCTCCCATAACATTTGTTTGTTCAGGAGGACAATCATTGCATTTTCCATTGCATTGATCAACACGGTTCCTTGGGGTTCCAACCATCGTCTAAAACCCAAAAAGAATAGTGTGAGAGGCAAAAATCATGCTAGGGAAAACAACATAATAAAGGGGGAGTACCTTCAATATCTAACATCTTAGGTTTAATTCTATGATCGTTAGCGTAGTTCTAGTACTATAATCTATACGTATACTTAACCTTAGGGACATCCCTAGACATACCGTAGAAATATCTCTAGGGATCTCACTAACGTTTTCGCATCCTAGTTTCCAAAGGTTGACTAAACCTTTCCTCTGATACCAACTGTAACGGTCTGGAATTACTTCCAGTGGACTATAATTGATACCTATCAGGGCACTCCATGGGCGACTACACCCCCTGGGCGGGACACACCACCATCCCCAGTGGCAGCCATTTCCTCATGAAGCCCTTGGGCGGAGAGCCATGTTTCGTCCAACGCTCACATGTGAGAGTTCCCAAGGATCAGATACATTCCTACCTCCTCTGCCTCTGATACCAACTGTAGAGACCCATATCCTGACATACATGGACATTACAGTACATTTTCGGAATACTTAGTACATAACAAAAACACACACACAAGGATCGTAATAGTTTAGTGTCTTTGGAAACTCGGAACGTAATCTTCTAATCGTGGTGAAAGATCTTCAACATCTCCTATAAAGATCTTCCCTCTTTTTTTTACCTAAAAACTTCTTTATATCCTGGGGAAAAGAAAACATAAAAGGGTGAGCTCAAATGCTCAGTAAGGGTAAACAAAAGAAATATCAATCACATCGTATTCATAAGAACATAACATTTTGGAAATCTTAACCTGCAAAAGAGAGAATAATTTCATAACATGGGATAAATCATGGCAGTGAAATGTAATCACAATAATCATAACTTAAAACATGAAACTTTGTGGCATACACACATAATCATATATAATCATTTCTTGTTATTCAAGACTCATTGCCAAGACTATCTTTGTGGACAAAGTCCCTTTCTGAATCGAGTAACCCTCATTTCAGTCCTGTTTCACTGAACCGGTATAACCTACCGTTCCAGCCCTGTCTATCTCATGAGATATAAAATCTTTACCCAATGCATTGGAGGGAGATATAGGTCCCACCCATCTCATAATGATACCATTCTTATGTGTGCCACAAAATCATAAACCATACATCATTGCATAACCCATGTAATAAAAATGGGAATCTTAAACATCATGATATCATAAAACAATTCATATACGATAAAGGAATTCATAAAAATAATTCCATCACAACATAATAAAATCAATGTAATAATAGGGATAAAAACATAACCCTATATTATCTTAGATGGAAAATAATTTTGATAAAACATTTGAACTCCATTCTTGAGAAAAATATCCTTTCTTCTTCAAAAAACATTTTTCCTTTCATAACATGTCATACGACTTTAAAATAAAAGAAGTTGGTTAAAAATAAACTTGAAAACATTTAAAGGAATATTCTTGGAAATAATGTTTTAGAAATCCATTCATGCCGTATAAGTTAAAAAAAACATTCTTCGTACTTTTGTCAGAAAAGTCAAAAAGCACCTCGTATGAAAAACGTCAAAAGATTCCTTTCATAATTTTTACTAAAAACTCACTGAAGGGTAAAATTAGATTTAAACAATTTTAGTTGGATGGAAATAATATTACATATTGAGGAAACATGGATGTGGATGATAAAATACACCCCAGTAAATACCAAAGTATAAACAATCTCGGATAAAAATGAGATTGTGATATTTCCCTTACCTTAGGTACGATTTGCTTCGTATGTGTCCGAACCTCCTGTATAATGATTTAAATAATGTCATTGACTTATTACAGAATCATATTAATTGTTATGATATCATATATGGTTCACTTATGACATTATATTACCCGTTCTTTTGTAAATTCCATGTTAAAGAAGCGTTTTGGGTAAAATCGTTTCATTTATCGTAGGTGTTTTGACTTGTTGTTCTTGACATTATTATTACTTATATCATGATTTACTTACTTCCAGAATATAAAATATGATTTATATATCATATATATTCAGTATATATATATATATAATAGATAGATAAATGAAATGAAAAACACCGTTCATGGAGACGGTAGTCCGTACGTACGCATGAACGCTGTTTTCCTTTCCTTATTCTCTTGAATGGAAGTAAGTAGATGACATACATATATATATATACATAAATATAGTAGCTTTATAATGTCATATATTTCATTATTATTTCTTATATATACTTTATAATCATTCTTAAATGGTTAACATGGAGAATGAATCTCATCGCGTCGTGGAGACGGTAGTCCGTACGTACGCACGAGCGATGATATCATTTCCATAAATATTGAATTGAATTGGAGTGGATTATACAATATATAAGAATCAATATTATGTTGTAATAACTATGTATAGTTATTCTTTACACCATTATACCCATCCATGTAAGGTGGTGGTGGAAAATAGATTACACCACGGCGTGGAGACGGTATTCCGTACGTACGCACGCGCGGTGATTTCTTTTTCGTAGGATGGATAGATGGTGAGATAGGGTTGTTTCATACTTATAATAACATATCAGTATATGAGTGATACTGATGTTATTACTTCATAATGAAAAAACCTAAGAAGAAGAAGTGGAAGAAGAAATAAAGATGAAAGAATTGGTAACGGTAATTACCTCTTCTTTGAAGCGCCTCTTTGAGACCTCCTCTTAGGGCACTAAAATTGGTCTTTGAGGAAGAAAAGAACCTCTAGGATGTTTCTAGGGAAGTGGAGAAGAAATTTTGTCAGGGTTTGGCCGAGCTTGAGTGCTCAAATTGGTGTGAGGAGGAGGGGGAGGAGGTGTCCTTTTATAAGGGAGGAGAGGGGCACCTTAGGAATACCTCAAAATATTATTTTATATTAATGTCAAAATCGGTTTATAATGGTTCCAAAGGGTCTTATTTCGAAGCTAAAGTGGGGATGGGTCTAAATCCTATCAACCAATAGGATTTAGACAAGTTTATGGTATTATTTTAACCTTATCAATTAGATTTAACTCTAAGTTAAGTAATTTAACTTTTACCGTGTCTTTTTGTTTTCTTTCACTATATGGTTAATACACTTACTATAACATGCCAAACGAACCCCAAATTGTATATTATCAATACATATATCCTTATCTAAGTCATTTGTCCGAACCTTAGATTTTTAGGAATAAAATAACAATTAATAATATAATATTTGATTTAAAAACTATTTTGTGTCAATTTTGACACTATTTGATATATGATTTTTTTGAAAGTCATAAAAAAATTATATGTTCGAACCAAATTTATTAAATCAACACTAATATATCATAGTAACCTAGAAAATTAGTGGAATTCATAAAAATTCTAAAATTACATTCATTTGAGCATTTATAACATCAATTATGTTAATATTTCCTTAAAAGGGTAATTACTGCATCATCGTTGTGTCATAAATAAATTAATTTATTTAAAGTATAAAAATTATAAATAAAATATCATTATGTAATAAAACTTATTGTCTTTATAATGAATATTTATAGTCGAATTTATCTTATGTATAACCCCATATTAAAAATGTTTTAGTTATTAAACTTTGATTTTAACTATTTTAACTATTCATTAAATAAAATAATATTAAATGTCATAATCTAATCCAAGTGGACCTAAATGGTCATATTATATTCATAAGGTTGTTTTTGGTCGAATTACACTTATCCAATAGAATTAGGACATGTGTTAGGGTAATAGTAATATCATATTTACCCTTAGTTACCCTATTTACTATTAACCGTGGTAAATAAAAGTAAAAAGTTACTATTCACCAAAAATTATTTTCATCTCATTGAACCACATTTTACTTACTGACATCAACCGTGTATCTTGGATTTTTGAAATTCCATTCACAGAAGCGGTAAAATTAAGTTTTATGAAAAGTTCAGTTTTTTAACTACCACTTAGTAGTTTCACTATTCATCAAAAATTGATGTTTTTCAGAACAATGTCAAAATTCCATCCTAACATATATTTCATATTCCGAATTCAAAAATTAAGTCTATTTTACCAAATTCATAACATAGAAGTTTCATTAATTAATTTTATAATTAAATCCCGCTGTTAAAACAAATAGCGTGTTTTTAAGAAACAATATCTATCAAAAGATTGACACTTGTTTATGTCTGGTTTAATTTTGAAATTACATCCAATGACCAACATTGTATTAAATTGTAAAAATATATTCTAAATATACTTTAAAACCACTCAAATTAATAATTTATCACTATTATTATTTTTATTAAAAAAGTTGTTTTTAATTATAATTTAGTAATTTTCACTATTCATCAGAATATGAAAGTTATCCGAAAGGTACCAAAATTTCACCTTAGGCTAAATTCGATATTCCGAATCCAAAAATGAAGTCCATTTTGAGAGCTAAAATTTCTAAAATTTAAAAAGTGGTTATTACTATTCATAACGGCTAGTTTTAATAATATTTTAATAGCATATCGTTGTTTCGTGAAACTCAGTATTGCGTACTACACACGCTATCGAGGAAGGTTGCGATTGCGTGTAATGCAAGGCAAGTCAAGGATGCGTGTTGTGCAAGCTCCTTTTGGTGAAGCGTACAACACAAGACATTAATGAAATTAAAAAATGATATTTTTCATAAAATCTTGGGCTGTTACATTCTACCCCCCTTAAAATGAATTTCGCCCTCAAAATTCGTTGGGGTTATAAATGGTTTACTATTTGAAAGTTTCTTTAATAGAAACCCACATCGTAAAAAGGAATACCAAAACCAATATTTAAAAACAAAAGTATGAAACTTAACGGTTACCCAAATAAACTAATCACTGGGTTTCCACATAGATGAAAATATGGATATGGAAGAAAAATATAACCATCATGTTCTGATGGAGAGTGGTAGAGAACATGGCTATGGAAAAGCCAACAATCACAAATCCATAAATTTGTGACGATCTAAGGTACCACCTGATTAATCAGATATAAGAGCACTAGGAAAACATTTTTGGTTTTCAAGATCGTTTCCCTAAAGTTAAAGAATTTGAAGTAGAATAAATACTTTCTTTATTTTGCTACAATCTCACTGTTGTTCATGCCTTGAACAATTTCCACTTCATCTATTAAATAAATGAAGTTGAATTTGTTATTCGTGAAGTGTTAGCAGATCATGTGATAGAATGACGGGTCATTCCATCTGTCTCAAACAAAAGGTTAGCAAAAATTATATACATAAGTCGATCTATAGTGAGATTAATCACATATGGTTCCTAAAATGGACTTATACTTCATATATCATACTGCTTAATATAATAAAACTAGTTTCTACTAAACAGGGACTTCCTGTAGGCCAGTGGTAGGCGATAAAGGCCAGTCGCACTTCGGTTGTGGGTTCGATTCCCACATCCTTGTCCGACGCGATGGGCTGTCGCCCGTCCTGCAGGTTGTACTTTTTCTAAAACTATATTACTATAACATCCCATCAATAATATCGAAAAAAAACTTCTATCCTTAAACAATACTAACTTATTCCAACATAATCCATTCCAATCTTTAGGCTTACCCATAATACTGCAGTCCACTCTCATAATATAGTGAAAACAATTACCAAAGATTTAATACCATCGTTGATCCCCATAAGATATGTCTTGTTGGTCACATTCTAAACATTCAAAGTCCTTAATCATGTATTCTCTTGAATACCTTAGTGAAAACATGAATGCAGTTTAAAGTTAACACTTTCCACATACCAAAATCCTCAAAATTCTATATACTCAAACCATGATATCACTTAGTCCTTATATCAATCATGATCTCATGAATACTATTAAACATTTCATTTTCTCGTTTTCCCTTCATTATGCGCATGTCATCTTATTTCCAAAAAATATCTCAATCACTTTGAATACCACATCAATAAATATTGCAATACTCAATGATACAACATTATTTTGGAATCCCATTACATAAACACTTAATCATTCCACCACATCGTTGTCATATTCAACATTCCCAATAGTGATCGCATGTGACTTCCCTTTGTCCTTTGCCTTCAGTGGTTGCTCATGTTGATCATCACTAACCCTTGTATTAGGGCATTTATTAGCATAATGCCCCATTTACTTGCACTTGAAGCATTGAAGTGTTGGTGGTGCATTCTCTGCAGTGTTTGCTTTATTCACATCATTAGAAACCCTTTTTCCATTACTTCGACACTCAGCTGCTCGATGACCTTCTTTTCCACACTTAAAACATTTTCTAGTCCCTTTAAGACAATCTCCACCATGCTTCTTTCCACACTTTGTGCATAAGGAAACATTGATATTCTTTTCACCATTATTCTGAGATTTCTCCTTGAACTCCATCTTTCGTTTCTTGTCAAAACCATGAGATGGATATGTAACACCAACTTCCATTTCTACCTTGATAGCACAACGCACAATTTCTTCATAGCTACTGAAGTCTCTTATAGCTAATTCCCTTCGAAGACTTGGTTTTAAGCCACTGAAAAATCGATCAACTTTACTTTCAGGTTGGATGATAATGCCAGATGCATACCTTGCAAGTCTTGTAAAATTCGCTTCGTATATACCAACAGATTCATCATCCTTTTTCTTTAGTTCAAGAAACTCCTTCTCTATCTTTGTTCGAAGAATACGAGGGAAGTACTTATTGAAAAATAAGTTCTTGAACTCGTCCCATTCCATGGACTCAATTTCATCTCTTTGCCTTGTATTTTTGATAAGATTCCACCATTGATCAGCTTCACCTTCCAAACGATATACTGCTAAGATGACTTTATCATGTTCAGAACATTGAAGAACTGAAAATATCTTTTCCGTGGTACTGATCCATTGTTCAGCAACAAGTGGATCAGATGTCCCACTGAAAGAAGGTGGACGTTGCCTCATGAAGGACTCAATAGAATATTGTTCCCTTCTCTGCTCATTTGGAAGTCCAGAATGATTCATAGCTTGTGTAAGTATAGAAATAAGATTTTGCACTCCATCTCCCATAACATTTGTTTGTTCAGGAGGACAATCATTGCATTTTCCATTGCATTGATCAACACGGTTCCTTCGGGTTCCAACCATCGTCTAAAACCCAAAAAGAATAGTGTGAGAGGCAAAAATCATGCTAGGGAAAACAACATAATAAAGGGGGAGTACCTTCAATATCTAACATCATAGGTTTAATTCTATGATCGTTAGCGTAGTTCTAGTACTATAACCTATACGTATACTTAACCTTAGGGACATCCCTAGACATAACGTAGAAATATCTCTAGGGATCTCACTAACGTTTTCGCATCCTAGTTTCCAAAGGTTGACTAAACCTTTCCTATGATACCAACTGTAACGGTCTGGAATTACTTCCAGTGGACTATAATTGATACCTATCAGGGCACTCCATGGGCGGCTACACCCCCTGGGCGGGACACACCACCATCCCCAGTGGCAGCCATTTCCTCATGAAGCCCTTGGGCGGAGAGCCATGCTTCGTCCAACGCTCACATGTGAGAGTTCCCAAGGATCGGATACATTCCTACCTCCTTTGCCTCTGATACCAACTGTAGAGACCCATATCCTGACGTACATGGACATTACATTACATTTGCGGAATACTTAGTACATAACAAAAACACACACACAAGGATCGTAATAGTTTAGTGTCTTTGGAAACTCGGAACATAATCTTCTAATCGTGGTGAAAGATCTTCAACATCTCCTATAAAGATCTTCCCTCTTTTTTTTTACCTAAAAACTTTCTTTATATCCTGGGGAAAAGAAAACATAAAAGGGTGAGCTCAAATGCTCAATAAGGGTAAACAAAAGAAATATCAATCACATCGTATTCATAAGAACATAACATTTTGGAAATCTTAACCTGCAAAAGAGAGCATAATTTCATAACATGGGATAAATCATGGCAGTGAAATGTAATCACAATAATCATAAATTAAAACATGAAACTTTGTGGCATACACACATAATCATAGAGAATCATTTCTTGTTAGTCAAGACTCATTGCCAAGACTATCTTAGTGGACAAAGTCCCTTTCTGAATCGAGTAACCCTCATTTCAGTCCTGTTTCACTGAACCGGTATAACCTACCGTTCCAGCCCTGTCTATCTCATGAGATATAAAATCTTTACCCAATGCATTGGAGGGAGATATAGGTCCCACCCATCTCATAATGATACCATTCTTATGTGTGCCACAAAATCATAAACCATACATCATTGCATAACCCATGTAATAAAAATGGGAATCTTAAACATCATGATATCATAAAACAATTCATATACGATAATGGAATTCATAAAAATAATTCCATCACAACATAATCAAATCAATGTAATAATAGGGATAAAAACATAACCCTATATTATCTTAGATGGAAAATAATTTTGATAAAACATTTGAACTCCATTCTTGAGGAAAATATCCTTTCTTCTTCAAAAAACATTTTTCCTTTCATAACATTTCATACGACTTTAAAATAAAAGAAGTTGGTTAAAAATAAACTTGAAAACTTGTAAATGAATATTCTTGGAAATAATGTTTTAGAAATCCATTCATTCCATATAAGTTAAAAAAAACATTCTTCATACTTTTGTCGGAAAAGTCAAAAAGCACCTCGTATGAAAAATGTCAAAAGATTCCTTTCATAATTTTTACTAAAAACTCACCGAAGGGTAAAATTGGATTTAAACAATTGTAGTTGGATGGAAATAATATTACATATTGAGGAAACATGGATGTGGATGATAAAATACACCCCAGTAAATACCAAAGTATAAACAATCTCGGATAAAAATGAGATTGTGATATTTCCCTTACCTTAGGTCCGATTTGCTTCGTATGTGTCCGAACCTCCTGTATAATGATTTAAATAATGTCATTGACTTATTACAGAATCATATTAATTGTTATGATATCATATATGGTTCACTTATGACATTATATTACCCGTTCTTTTGTAAATTCCATGTTAAAGAAGCGTTTTGGGTAAAATCGTTTCATTTATCGTAGGTGTTTTGACTTGTTG
Organism: Viscum album; assembly: GCA_963277665.1. Taxonomy (NCBI): domain Eukaryota; kingdom Viridiplantae; phylum Streptophyta; class Magnoliopsida; order Santalales; family Viscaceae; genus Viscum; species Viscum album. The sequence goes on along the minus strand of OY728123.1, from coordinate 2,085,833,568 downwards.
TTCCTGACATTATTATTACTTATATCATGATTTAATTACTTCCAGAATATAAAATATGATTTATATATCATATATATTCAGTATATATATATATAATAGATAGATAAATGAAATGAAAAACACCGTTCATGGAGACGGTAGTCCGTACGTACGCATGAACGTTGTTTTCCTTTCCTTATTCTCTTGAATGGAAGTAAGTAGATGACATACATATATATATATATATATACATAAATATATTAGCTTTATAATGTCATATATTTCATTATTATTTCTTATATATACTTTATAATCATTCTTAAATGGTTAACATGGAGAATGAATCTCATCGCGTCGTGGAGACGGTAGTCCGTACGTACGCACGAGCGATGATATCATTTCCATAAATATTGAATTGAATTGGAGTGGATTATAAAATATATCATAATAAATATGATGTTGTAATAACTATGTATAGTTATTCTTTACACCATTATACCCATCCATGTAAGGTGGTGGTGGAAAATAGATTACACCACGGCGTGGAGACGGTATTCCGTACGTACGCACGCGCGGTGATTTCTTTTTCCGTAGGATGGATAGATGGTGAAATAGGGTTGTTTCATACTTATAATAACATATAATTATATTATTGATACTGATGTTATTACTTCATAATGAAAAAACCTAAGAAGAAGAAGTGGAAGAAGAAATAAAGATGAAAGAATTGGTAACGGTAATTACCTCTTCTTTGAAGCGCCTCTTTGAGACCTCCTCTTAGGGCAATAAAATTGGTCTTTGAGGAAGAACAGAACCTCTAGGATGTTTCTAGGGAAGTGGAGAAGAGATTTTGGCAGGGTTTGGCCGAGATTGAGTGCTCAAATTGGTGTGAGGAGGAGGGGGAGGAGGTGTCCTTTTATAAGGGAGGAGAGGGGCACCTTAGGAATATCTCAAAATATTATTTTATATTAATGTCAAAATCGATTTATAATGGTTACAAAGGGTCTTATTTCGAAGCTAAAGTGGGTATGGGTCGAAATCCTATCAACCAATAGGATTTAGACAAGTTTAGGGTATTATTTTAACCTTATCAATTAGATTTAACTCTAAGTTAAATAATTTAACTTTTACCGTGTCTTTTTGTTTTCTTTCACTATATGGTTAATATACTTACTATAACATGCCAAACGAACCCCAAATTGTATATTATTAATACATATATCCTTATATAAGTCATTTGGCCTAACATTAGATTTTTAGGAATAAAATAACAATTAATAATATAATATTTTATTTAAAAACTATTTTGTGTCAATTTTGACACTATTTGATATATGATTTTTTTGAAAGTCATAAAAAAATTATATGTTCGAACCAAATTGATTAAATCAACACTAATATATCATAGTAACCTAGAAAATTAGTGGAATTCACAAAAAGTTTAAAATTACATTCATTTGAGCATTTATAACATCAATTATGTTAATATTTCCTTAAAAGGGTAATTACTGCATCATCGTTGTGTCATAAATAAATTAATTTATTTAAAGTCTAAAAATTATAAATAAAATATCATTATGTAAGAAAACTTTTTAGATTTCTAATGAATATTTATAGTCTAATTTATCTTATGTATAACCCCATATTAAAAATGTTTTAGTTATTAAACTTTGATTTTAACTATTTTAACTATTCATTAAATAAAATAATATTAAATGTCATAATCTAATCCAAGTGGACCTAAATGGTCATATTATATTCATAAGGTTGTTTTTGGTCGAATTACACTTATCCAATAGAATTAGGACATGTGTTAGGGTAATAGTAATATCATATTTACCCTTAGTTACCATATTTACTATTAACCGTGGTAAATAAAAGTAAAAAGTTACTATTCACCAAAAATTATTTTCATCTCATTGAACCACATTTTACTTACTGACATCAACCGTGTATCTCGGATTTTTGAAATTCCATTCACTGAAGCGGTAAAATTAAGTTTTATGAAAAGTTCAGTTTTTTAACTACCACTTAGTAGTTTCACTATTCATCAAAAATTGATGTTTTTCAGAACAATGTCAAAATTTCATCCTAAGATATATTTCATATTCCGAATTCAAAAATGAAGTCTATTTTACCAAATTCATAACATAGAAGTTGCATTAATTAATTTTATAATTAAATCCCGCTGTTAAAACAAATAGCGTGTTTTTAAGAAACAATATCTATCAAAAGATTGACACTTGTTTATGTCTGGTTTAAATGTGAAATTACATCCAATGACCAACATTGTATTAAATTGTAAAAATATATTCTAAATATACTTTAAAACCACTCAAATTAATAATTTATCACTATTATTATTTTGATTAAAAAAGTTGTTTTTAATTATAATTTAGTAATTTTCACTATTCATCAGAATATGAAAGTTATCCGAAAGGTACCAAAATTTCACCTTAGGCTAAATTCGATATTCCGAATCCAAAAATGAAGTCCATTTTGAGAGCTAAAATTTCTAAAATTTAAAAAGTGGTTATTACTATTCATAACAGCTAGTTTTAATAATATTTTAATAGCATATCGTTGTTTCGTGAAACTCAGTATTGCGTACTACACACGCTATCGAGGAAGGTTGCGATTGCGTGTAATGCAAGGCAAGTCAAGGATGCGTGTTGTGAAAGCTCCTTTTGGTGAAGCGTACAACACAAGACATTAGTGAAATTAAAAAAGGATATTTTTCATAAAATCTTGGGCTGTTACAACTAGCCCCACTTTTTTGAGCTTGGGATCATCCATCCTTTTCCCTATCGGGCTTTGGGAAGCATCATTGAATTAAATTTCCCATGTCTGGGGGTCCTCTCAGATGAAAAAAACTCCTTCATCTAGAAGTTCGGCATCCAACAGTTTTGTTTCCTCTGAGGGGTGCTCTACCTAGAAATATGCTAATGCCTACCCTTTTATGGCCTTCAGGGGCATGTACCATATTTCAAACTATTGTTGGATGACCACCCATCACGATAGGCGTCCATTTATCATGGGAAGGTTGAGGATATATTTGAGCAGGTTGCAGCGAGAAACTAGGTGGAACTCATGGTATTATAGGTAATGCCTGAGTTTCTGAACTATGAAGATTAGGGCTAGGCAGTTCTTTTCAATTTTTGAATACTGAATTTTAGCATCAATAATTGTTCAGCTGAGGTAATAGAGGTTGTTCTCACTGCTGACATAATTCATCTATGTGAGGAAGGCACCTAATGACCATTCTAGGACGGTTGCATACAAAATGAGCATTCTCTTCTCAACTGGTCGCATCATCATCGATGGGCTTAAGAGAAATATTTTGAGATTTTCAAATGCTTCCTGGAAATCATTATCACACTCATACGTAACTCCTTTATTCATGAGCCTGGTGAAAGGTAAAAATTTACCTGCTAGGTTGGCTATGAAGCACCAAATGTAGGAAAGGTTCCTCCGGAAACCTCTCAACATGGTGAGGTTGTGAGGTGGGGACATTCCAAGGATGGATTTTGTCTTCTCGGGGTCGACTTTGATGCCATGATGACATACGATGAAGCCGAGGAACTTTCTGTAGGTAACACGAAAGGCACACTTTAGGGGATTAATATTTAAACTATGCTACCGCAACTTGTTGAAGACAATTTCAAGATCATCTAGGTGGTTTCAGAACAATCATGATTTATCCCCCAGGTAGTCGACATAATGCTCGACAAACATTCCCAAGAAGGGCTTGAAGATGCGATGCATGGAGAGCTGATATGTGGTGCCGATTTCAGAAAAAAGGGCATTAATTTATAATATAACCCTCCCTAAGAGTCTCTAAAAGTGGTAGATTCTTTATCTCTTAAAGACATCCGGATTTGATTGTATCCAGAATATCCATTCATAAAAGAGAGAGCCTCATATCTGGCTGTTGCGTCGATCGACAATCCTGTGACCGGGATGGGGAAATGGTCTTTTTGAAAATTCCAGTTAAAGTACCTAAAGTCAATGCAGATTCTAATATTTCCATTATTATTTTTGACAAGGACTATATTCACAAGCCAGATTAGATATTGGACCTCCCGTATGAAGTTAGCTTTTATCAACTTGTCAAATTCAGCTTCAATTTTAGTAGCATGCATCAGGTGGGTCCTTCTAGCTGCCTACTTATAACCCTAATGGTCTTCTGGAAAGCCCAGATGTTGAGTGGAAACCTTATGATCAAGGCCTATAATTTCAGTGTAATTATAGGAAAACACATCTCGATTCTTCTTTAGGAAGGAGGTGTATGCCTTTTTCTCTTCTACATGTATAGAAACATTGATCAAAGTGGCTCGTAGGTTATTTTCGGTTCCCAGATTTATCTCCTTAAGTTTATCGATTGTGGTGGAGACACCTTCTTCAAATATATAATGGGAATCTTTGAGATCTTGTTCCTCTTCTTCTTCATCATCATCTTTATCTTCTTCCACTTCTTATAGAGAGAATATTTTGGAGTAAACTCCCCAATGTCGGGAGAGAGATCTTCTTTTGACTTAGTGAGTGAGGCAGGGGTATTTTGAGGTCCCATGGATGGGATGGGGGCATATTTGATAGGGATTTTCCTGACATCATGGGATTCAATCTGTTTTTTCTGTGTCTTTGGACATGGTGGCCGCAACAGAGATCATGAAAACAATTGAGTATGCATCTAGACTTACACTTTTACATTCAACTTGGTTGATGGGTAATACATAATCTTCCCCAAGTTGCTAGAGGGGGTCGACATGAGCCATTTACAATCTATTAAGGGCATTGATCCAATCAATGGTGTCGACCAAAAGATGTTTTTCGTCTGATTCATAGAACCCTACATCAATATAATGCGACTCACAGGGATCAAATAGGAATTTATCGGTGTGTAATGTCTCGTTTTTTCCATTAGTGCAATATTTGATGCACTGATTGTACGATGATGGAATTTTGGCGTGCTGATGTAGATAAGGCCTCCTGGACAGGATGTTGAACGGTGTGCTTTTCCGTACTATGAGGAACTCAGAATCTGATATGAGATCTTCGAGCCAAGTTTTAAGCTTGATTCATCCCAACAGCTTCTGCTCGCTCTTGTCAAATCCCAGTTGGGTTGTGGTGTAGGGTGTTAGGTTCTCTTTGTCAAAGCCCAGCTGATGAAGTGTTCACAGTGAGAGGAGGTTAAATCCAGAGTCGTTGTCGATTAATATCCTCTGGACATCAACTCTGTTTATCTTTCAGGACACATATAAGGGTTTTATGTTCCCTTGCATGATGGAATCTTCATCCCTATTTGTGAAGGAGATGAGGGAATGGAATTCTTAGGGACTGGTCTCTATTCAGTAGACTTCATCTTCTGCTATTTCAGCCTTAAAGTCCTAAGGACTTAGTAAGGCTTCGATGACTTCCTCTCTAAGATCTGCAGATAGACTTAATGCATTCGACACTGACAGTTTTGCTGGAACTAAAGACAACTGCTTTAGAATATCATACTTCATCTCTAATGTTCAGCGCTTCTCGGCTCGGGGTTTCTCTTTCACAGACACATTAGGGGATTGGGCGTTGGACATATTAGGTTCAGCCTCTGTAACAGGGGCTGGTGGTGCTGTGGTCCTTTCCACGTTTGGCTGAACTGGTCCACCTGTATTCCTTGCTCGATTTTATATTTTTCATTCCCCTAATAGATATTCCATGATAATTGGGCTTGGATTTCTTCTGGCGGGGGATACAGAGCATTCCAGTTCTTGTTGTGTCTGCCGAAGGGTCCTTCCATGAGTTTTTTCAATGTTAACGGTTTCACTCATGGTGTGGCTGAGAATTGGAATCCTGCCACGATCATGCCTTCTAGGAAACCACCAGCCTATGTGGCCTCTTCCTCTAGATCTCCAGTTGGGCATGGGTAATTTTGGTCTGTGGCCATAGTCTCCATCCAAAAAGGGGTCCGTCAAGTGAATGAAATTTATGAAGCCAAAGATCAGTTCTTGATTTGACAATGTTTCTGTCTGACTCTCACCTTCTGATGGTGCTGTTTGGTGGGATGGTGCCTATTGTTCCATTTGGTGGGGCGGTGCCCATTGTACCATTTTATGGGGTGTTTCCCATTGTACCAAGTATGCTGGTATGAAGTCTGAAAGTGTCATCACTGACTTCATATTTGGTGTCATCTCATCTTATTGCTCTTTCTTTCTTCCATTCTGACCTTAAGAGGGCCGTGGGGCTGAGGAGGACGACTGCATTGTATCGAGATCTTTTGGGGGCACATTTGGTTGTTTCAACTGCACCTAGAGGATTCCATGAACTCAATTGATGGTCTTCCAGGTCATCCAATTGTAAAACTTTTTCTCCTTCTTACTAGAGAATGTTTTCCATTCCCTTTCCTCTCTTGAGTCTAAGGTGGAAACATACACCACATTTGCTGGAGGCAGGCCCACTTAACTTTCTTGGAATCCACCATATTTTGTATAAGATCCTTGAAAATGAAGCATTCCTGGATGGTGTGTCCTAGTATCCAGGGATATGGACAATAAGTTAGATGGTCGTCGAGACCCACTTCATTAGTCCACTTTGGCTTCAGTTGCCGGAGAAAGTAGCAATTCATGTCGGCTATGAAATAGCCACAGACCTCGTCATCTCAGAACAAGTAAAATTAATTTCTTTGTTCTTAGAAATGATTTATTTTAGCTCCCCTTTTCTAAACTTTTCATTTTGGGGGTGGTTGTTGGCGTCCAAGGGGTCCTGCACAGTTTGGTGAGGTCCTTGCAACCGAATCTAGTGTCGGGGGTGTTTTAAGCATGACATAAGTCGCTTCATATTTTCCTATTCTTTTCCCAGGGGCTGATGAGGCCACATAGGACTTAAGATTGGTCTGTGGTAAGGAATCTTCTATTATTTTGGAAATGGAATAAAAATCTCTGAAACCACTTGTTTACTTCACCGGGATGAGCGGTGTTCTCAATTAATCCCAAAGGTTATCGATTCACATGGTGAGCATCTCAACCTGGGGGAGTGGCCAGTTCATAGAATATGTCAGGACTTTCTATCTAGCAATGAATTCTGAGACTCTTTATTTATATCACTATTTACAGTTCATAAGATCATTGACCATCATCTTAGGCAGCGTTGAACTGAACTGGAAGAGAAACTGTTGCCGGAGGTCCTCCTAGCCTGTAATTGAATTGGCCGGTAGGCTAGTATACCATACGAAAGCCGAGCCCTATAGGGTTTGTGCGAAGCATCTAAGTTTTATTGCTTCTTTCGACTATGTAGTTCCCATCATGAGGTTATAGTATGTGGCGTAGTGCATTAAATTATTTTCAAGGTCCCCCGAGCCATTAAATACTACGAATATCAGGTTTCCAATGTTTGGGGGCGTCAGAAAATTGCTCACTAAATCAGGGCAGGGTTTTCACTCTAGTTGTATCATAGTGCTCCACTACTCCATGGATTCTAGTAGAGTTGTTAATTTTTTTACGGTTTTCTAGAGCCCTTGCTGCATATCCTGTCAGGTTTGAGCTTGAGCTGGTGTGACAGTGGCCAAAACTGGGTGTGTCAGTGCTTCTGGAATTTGGGGTTGATACCCAGTCAGGAGTATCATTTGTGGGTTTACCTGGATATATTCTGGCTGCCTTCCCAGTAGGGGGAAGTGTTGATGTCCTTCAGGGGATGGGTTGAATGGTCCTATGAGCTTGGCTTCATTCATAGGGATAAGTGAATGTGGTATAGGTACCACTTTTGGGATCACCTGTTGATGTTACGCAGGGGGAACGCATCCAGCTAGATAACTCCCTCAACGTAGCTCAACATTAATTTTCCAGAGCTCTTTCATTTCTTCATCCTACTTAGAGAACCTTTCCTTGAGATTGAGGGACACATTTCTAGGGGGAGAAGAAGGCGAGTCATATATGACCTTAGATTTATTCTTCTCCCTTTTGCAGTTTTTCACGAGAGGTAATGTCGGATTAACTGAGGGGGTGCCCAGATTTAGGACTGCTCTCTAGTTCCAGGTATGCAAACCATTGGGCTCAGTGTGGGAGACCTCTGGGGGGAACCATATTCCTTTGCATCCTCTCCCTCCACGTCATTTCCTATGAGATCTATGGAGTTTACGTTTACCACGTTCACTGAGGCATACCACATTGGGGGTGGTGTACCTGGTTCCTAATGGTAGGAAGGATTTTTTCACCCTTTATTGAACTTTCTCTTTCCATTCTTCGGTAGTTTTCAGGTTGCTTGGTGAAGATTGACCCGAGGGGAGTCTTGGTCTGACCTCGTAACACGCCTTTGTTTCGGAGGGTATGAACCATGAGAAGAGGTGGAATAGGTAACTCATCTATCCATTTTTCTTCCTAGACAGTGGAAGACAAATATCCACTGTATGGGGATTTGTTGTAAAAATGCCTTTAGCCCTGTGGGATGGGGTTGTTTCCGTTGATGCGCTACAGACTAGATTTTTTGATCTTATGGGGGAATTTTGATTTAAAATTCCCCAACCCTATGGGATGGGGTTGTTCCTGTATTGCGGCGGTAGCCACTGCTATTTCCACCTTTTCAATTTCAAATAATCCTACACTGGTGTGAGTTGTGTATGACATTGGGCCTGCATGGAGTCTATGGTCTGTTGAAGACGTGGGCACTACTTGCTGGTTGAGTTCCCTTAGGCGGGAAACCTGCTGGATGTTTTGGGTTTCCTGAATCAGAATATTATCTATGGATTGATATCTTCGGTCCCTACGCTTTCTAGACTCACTCTAGGTCAGTTTTTGTTGAGTATCCCATATTTCCTGAGTAGGATTTTCACTTGATTGCTTCCCATGGGTTATGGAATTACAGGATGTCATTTCCAAAGGGGCCTTCTTGGAGGGACGTGGGGTGAAGTGTAGAGCACCATGTTCTCCCCATCCTCGAATGTGAAATCTAGCCAGGGCGTTTCCAATGAGGTGATGAAACTTATGATGTGCATGGAGGTAGTCTAGTTTAAGGTTTTTATTTCGCCTTTCTGGTTGTGTCTACCGTGTGGACGAGAGAAATTCTAGGCCGATTAGATGGAGAAGCTCCCCTATTATGATGACATATTCTATATACCCTTCATAGGGTAATAATTTTTCTTTCACTTGAAGAAGAGTCGTCCATATATTGAGGTGAATGTCATGTGTGCATTCCCTAGACAACGCTATTGGTATGTCGAATTGATAAGTGGATATCGGCCAATACATCACTGGTATATTATCCTTATCTAGTTTTATTCTCACAAGCAATATATCCCGTTGTTGTTATTCTAGAGGCTCCTCTATTTAATACGACCAAATTGATTGCTTTTTATTAATTTTGTTCCAAGCGATCAGGTTGGTGGGATCCATATTGATATGTGAACGGTGCAGGGGTGGCTCAGAAGATGAGCGTGGCCCCGGACCATCCTTTAGTCGAGAAATAATATCACTCATTGTATATGGAGTGCTCGACGTGTCTGATTCCTTTATGAGTACCTCAACATAGGAGGGATTTCTGACATTTTTTCCGACAAGGGGAGGACCTTCTTGCCTGTATGAATTTTGATTGCAGAGAGGACCTTCGCAATTGGTGCTGCAACAGCGAGGGATACTATTGAAACATGATTCCTAACTGTGGGAAATGTATTTATGGAATATAATCTGGGGAGGAACTTCAGGTAGGGATACTATAATGGGAAGAACTTCTTGCTTCTTGATGTCACTCAGGGGAGGACCTTCACAGCAACTGTCATTGGAGGGAGGGCCTTCACAATGACCGTCATCATGGCAAGGACTACCATCATGAATTGATACATGGATGTAGGGAGAATTTCTATAGTGAAAATACTAAGGAGTACCTTTAGTATGTACTGCAATGAGGTGAGGAATTTCTCATTGCTTGACGTTATTGTGGGGAGTACCTTCACAACAACTGTCATTGCAGGGAGGGCCTTCACAATGACTATCATCATGGTGAGGACTACCATAATGAATTGATTTCTGACTATAGGGATAAGCATATCTACAACATATACCCTATGGAGGACCATCAGGGTAGATGACAACAAGGGGAGGACATTCTTGTTGTCTTATCTTTAGGTCTAGAGGGGGGCTACCCTGATGTGCATCAGGATATAGGCTCTCTACCATGGAGTGATCCCCCAAGGATGCTCTGTGGAGGACCTTCAGAGCTCCTGGTAGCGACATTGAGGGGAGGACCTTCACAAATGCTACTACCACTTCCATAATTTGGTAATGGAATGGAAGGGTATTGATCATTTATTGATATATGTTTGAGGGCATCAAGAACCCTAACTTCCAGTAGACCAGGATCATGAATGTGCTCTTCATTTTTCGGTTGCCTTTGGAACCTTTCATTTTTGGGCACTCTCTTGTGGGTATCTGGGGCCATATTCTATTTTTAATGGCCTTCATATACAAGTCCCCGTATTTTTGGGTCCCGTGATGTCATCGGAATATGCCAGTGGGCATCTTGAGTTTTGGCAGGAATATATGCATGCCCTAGAGTGGACACCACGTTGGACCGACATCTCCCAGTTGAAACAAGTATTTGTTCCCGATCTAGTTGTCCATGTATGGTGGGATATTGTCATCAAACCTTTTTTGACTAGATAAGGGATGCATAAATGCTTCAGAGTGACTAACTCATTTTTCGAGTGAGTCATTCTGTTCAAGGAAACTAGGTCGGGGGCTCGGTTTATCACCTTTACCGCTGATGCAATAAAATCTTGGCATGTTTGGAGGATATAGTTTGGAATCGATTTTTGATCTTCATTAATTTCCAGGATTTACTGAGATACATATTTGGATGGAATGGGTATGACGGCCTATTCTGATGTCAGAGTAAAAATTTGTGCTCGCTCCGATCCTCGATGAGTTGCCAGTAGAAACTGGTAGTTCTCCTATGCCGAGACATAGGAATGAGTCTTCCACCAACTGTCTTCTCCGGTTTACATCTTATTTGACTAGTGGAATTCATATTCACGAGCAAGTATTTTCATCTGCTCACTTTCCACTATATTAGTCTCATGGGATTTGTATGCATCCACTAGAATTTGACTCTGCTCATATTTGGTTGCTGCCCTATTTGGATGGAAGACTTGTAGTGCATAAGCAGGTATTTGTGCCTATGTATAGCAGGTTACCGCCCTATTTGGATGAAGGGCTTGATGTGCATCGGTAGATATCTGCATCTGCATGTAGTTTTCCACTCTGTCTGCACGATAGGACTAGTGAGAACTAGCAGGAACATGCATGTGCTCGTATTGTGACACCCTATTTCTGTGGTGGACTTGAGTGGAGGGGGTAGAGTCATATGCCTTCCCGTTGAATGTCTCCGCATTAGTGTGATGATGTTTCTCCTAAAAAACCAGGTTGATAGAGTGTTCCTGAATATATATTTTCCACCCTTGGAGGGCAGCCCGAGGTGCCCTTGTCTCCTGGACTTTAGTAGGTGCCCTCTGCATAAGGTCCTCTTCAACGGGAGGAGGCTTGGTCATCTGGTGATGGTGGAGATGATCTATGGTAGGGAACCGTGTGTAGGACCCCTGTTCCATTTAGATGGATTTTTCAGCATCGAATTGATCCACCAACCTAAGATAAGGGAGGTACTCATTGTCACATTATGAGGATAGGCTCTCGAAATGGTTTGAGACGGCCACCAGGGGCGCCTTGTGCTGGGGTGACAGTCGCGACTAAGGAGGCGGCTGATGGACCTTTACAGACTAGAGGGCTTGTCTCGCAGCCACCGATGTGGGGAGAGTACCATTTTGGTGGTACTCTTTGATCTGCATCTTGGATACCTAGAGTTGAAGACGCTGGGTAGGTGAGGGGGTCTTGCTCTTTATTGTAGACCAGACCGCCTGTAGGATCACTAATGTATGTGTCTGTATTGGTTGTCGGGATGTCATTTAGATTGATGGTTGCTCTGTGGGAACCTATGACATACATAAGTGACATACAGACCACAAAACCTTGTCAAAGTAGCATTCATTCAATCATATTCATATTTGGTGATTCATCATGACCCCTTCCCCTTTTCTTAGGTTGTGGGGTGAAGAGGCTTGAGTGGGGTAAGACCACCACCTTGGTTAAGGATTCACGTCAGGTTCAACATTTTTGTTCCACCTCCATGGTGGAGTGTTTAGTGCATATCGAGGTGAAAAAAATGGGCCGATGTGCAATGCCCTTTTGTCTTTTATTATTAGGGTAGAACCATCACCATGGTTAAGGATTCATGTCGGGTTTACCATTTTTGTTCCGCATCCAAGGTGGCGCATTTCGGGTGGTGCAGAAATGGTACAATGAGGATAATCACCCATCAGTTTTCTATAGAGACAGGTTCTCTTCAAATTCACTATTCATTTTGTTTCACCCCAAAGAGGGTTTGATTAACCCTGCAGGAACTGTTGGTCCCAACGGGCGATTGCATGGGTGTTAAATACTTGTGCAATCGGTCCTCCTCAGATATAACTTTCTCGGATGGTCTTCAAGGGGTTTATTCATGGATCAAGAAATTCTCAACAACCCTGGTATCCATGATTCACAGCAATTCTTTCCAAAGGCAGGTGCTCATTGATTGACGATTCAGCCAATGACAGTTAAGGACTCCATTGGTCGAGAGTATGGGAGGCCAGGCTCACCGCACCCTTCTGGGGGAGGATTTTTTCCTATTCTAGGACTCTCTTATAGATTTAGGTCGTTTTCATTTGTTCATGAATCCTTGGTTCATTGTTGAAGAGTATTTCCACGAGCTACCCTTCATTTCCAAGATCGCCGTAGGCATGCATATATTTGACACTACAGAGGTGATGCTAACTTGAGCCATATAATAGTGTGCTCTTGAATTTATCATCATCTAGGGGGGATAGAAGGTGACTTAATGTTGGGATCAGACCCATCGAATGGGTTTCATATGTATCCCAAAGAGAGGAGTAAAAGCCCACATAGTTCAGATAGGTTGGGGCTTACGCATGGAAGCTACCCATCGAGGGTGCATGATTGAGTGGACCCTTTTAGATGGGAACCCTTTTGAGATTGGGCATTTAGGCAGGCATCCTATGCATATTGGTTTGGTCAATAATTAGAGTTCTCATAGTTCAGATATATTGGGGCTTACACATAGAAGCTTCCCATTTTATGGGAACATAATTGGGTGGACCCTTTATGGGAGGGCACCCTTTTGAGCCTGGGCCTTCGAGTAGGCATCCTATGTATCCTGGTTTGATCAGGAATCAGAGTTCTTGTAATTTAGATTCACATGGATGTTGTAATCATCACAAAACTCTAAACACATGTGAGTAATTCTTGGTGTGAGAAACAAGAGGATGTCAATGATTCAACAAATCACATGTTTCCTCTCCTGTTGGTGGGAGAGGGAGAGCCCATGACGGAAGAGGCTAAGGCGACCATGGGGGAGGTCACAGAGTAATGAACCATTCAATATTAAATGAAATTAAAGTTCATGCAGCCCGACCTCAGAAGATTGAGGACTTACCTCAGTGGGAGAGCTCTAAATACATTCTGTGAAGGGGAGGAGTTTCATCCTTGTAAAAATAGAAGCTAACATAAATCCTTTGACTAGTCACTATTCCTCATTGAATGGAAAAGCATGTGATCACCCTTAAACCCTAGAACAGGGAGGTTCAAATCGGCATCCCAAGGTTGGACTATGGGTTACCATGGAAATATTGACCCACATGCATTCCAAAAGCCGAACCATTGTGGGGAGAGCCTTGGTGACTATGCTTACCATGGGTATGTAGAATCAATGGGGCGCACTAATGCACCCGATGGTCTAATCATGCTAGTCTGGTGGCTTTGGAGGATGTTATAGTTGGTGTCCTGAGAACCAACTATTTTTACTTTGATTACATGAATATAAACTTATTATATATTGTTCATTATTCTACATGACTATAATATAATAATGTCCTGGAATATTTGTTGCATTGATATGGTCAGAGAAGATCCCCTCTATGATGAGAACCTTGAAATGCTATAAGAATATTCTTAAATAAAGTTCTATGGTTGGATGACATACTATGATAGGACACATAGTTTACAAACCATCATGTGTGATTACTCATAAGAAGACGAGACTCTCTCTCATGGAGTTCGCACTTGGTAATCTCCAAGATGGGAGATTATGAGAACAGACACACCATTAGTAATTCTACATGTCTTGGTGTCATTGTACATTGCTATCTACGAGCATGTGTAATGGTCCTTAGACTGGAAGATTACCATTAACTCATGTCATGACTCGCACACTTATATTTGCTGACGAAAACCTTCACGAAGATAGTTGGCGGGAAGTAGGGTACGTTGGGTGCATCACGAATGACATGTTGTTAATGGATAATTTGAGGAAGGATTTATCCCTTCCATATTTATTGAAGTTGATATCTGGGGCCCTTTGATTGAAAAAGAACCATCGCACAAATTCCATGGCCATGGTTTCACGACGAGTTTATTTCTAGAAGTCAAAGAATGACATATCAAGCATATAGGTTTATGACACTTCCATGTAACCTACTTGATGAGATATTGAGAAAAAGGGATTAAATTACACAGTCAGCATTCGTATGAGGTGACACGTCAATGCGGCGTCAAATTCTTTCTCTCGGGTGCCTTGACCCGTTGCTAGACAATAATCTTGGACTTTAGGCAAGCCCACCTAATGCCAACAAGAAAGAGGGCTTGAGGGTCACACAATAAGTGTATCCAAGTATCTCAAGTAGAATACAGATTATTCCCGTATGTGGTTTAATAATTATTCAAGGAGTCCTAAATCGTATTAATGATGGAAGAAGAATAAAATAAAAACAAGTACAAGCCATGTATAAATGATTACATGCCGTGTAGTTTTCAATTTTTAAAGGGAATGAAAAACAAGCACACTCCATGTATTAATGATTACACGCCATGTAGTTTTCCTTTTGGAAGACAAGTACATGCTGTGTATTTATGATTACACATCATGTAGTTTTTTCAGTCAGGATTTTGAGGAAATAATATTGTTTTATTAAATGGTATTTATTATAATCAGTGTGGATGCATGTCGAGGAATTAATGATTCGACATGGGGGTTTTCAATAAGAGTTAATGAAGTAAATAAAACACGTAACACATTTATTTATTGTCATAACTCTATAAACTCAAACCTGATTATAAATATCCTCATAACCCAACACTTTTCCCAATAGTTGTGCACAACAATTCTGGAGAATTCTCTTAAGGCCGAAAGAACTCCTACCTCCAAGAATGCTCTCAAGACCGATAGAGATATCCTCCTCAATCGGATCAACGTGATCTAAGGAAGACAACACAAGAAAAAGTTTCTCCACACTAGCACCTAGAGACTCCTTTGGCATCGTCCAGAGATACGTGGTGCACGTGTGGATCACTGCTAGAGGAATTCTACACTTGGATTCAGTGACGCAAAAATGAATCACATCAGAGTGTGATCATAAATATAAACGAAGAAAGAACACCAAAAAAGGTATTTCTTATCAATTAATTAAATTAATTATAATCAACCTGTGATGATCCTCCTTTGTGGTTCCTAGACTATTCTTCTTCTTTGTTTATTTTTGTGATTTGATCCGTGGAGTCTGACGTTTATCATCGTATTGACCCCGGATTGATCATTGCTAATGACAAAAGGCCTAGTGGGCACATCCACCCACGAGCTTCCACTACGCATGGAACCTTCATTAGAATCAGAGCGAGGTTAGAACGTTGATTATATTTATTTAATTTTCATTGATAATTTACGCATTTATATTTGATTCAATTCAAGATAAATTGTTCTATAAAACCGAATGAATGAGATCCGTTCTTCCTCCTTCGTTTCTTGATTCACATCATAGAAATGGCCTTTTAATTTTAATTTTGATTAAAATAAAAATGAGGAACTCATCCGGAGGAGCCACTGTTTCTGTCTGTACAACACAGGAATACACGACGTGTAGTGAAAACTACACGCTGTGTACTTAGGTTCAACGAACCTGTACTGGTCCGCCAAACCACTCCGTGTGAATTGACTATACCTAAGTATTTATTACACCATGTTGACCAGAACTGAATGATGCATGAAAACCAGAATAAACGACGTTTATGTTGAATCAAGATGTCGTGTAGTCTAATCCGGCCCAGGTGAAACCGTGTACAAGGTGAATCCATGTACCGCGTACACGGGATAACCAGGCCAGTAACCGCATAATAAGGAAGTACACAAAATGTTAGATTAATCTACACGTCGTGTACTCAAAAATTTCCAAAGTACAGAAAACACACCAAAGCCCTCAGCATGTACTTTGGATAAAGGGTGAAACCCAATACACACCGTATAATATATCCTACACACAATGTAATTTCCAGAAATGGAATTTCACAAGGTTTCCTCCAAAAGTACAAAGACACCATACAAGGAATATGGATGAGAGGAATCTCAAGGAAATTCAGAAAGGAATTTAAGATAAAGAATTGATTAATTTTAAGATCATAATTAATTGAATTCTAGCGCAACTTATCTTGAATAATAGAATGATTAAAAGAATTTGAATTCTAAATATGCTTAAATGTTGTTGCATGCTATGGATGATCATGAGCTAGACCAAAGACCTTTTTTTGTGTATGGTTTCATTTAAATTTGTTTAATTTAAATTCGTTGTCCTGCGAGCCTTCTTCCAATAAAATGTAGGGCTTGCATGACCTTGGTTTCTTTAATGTAAAACCCATGTAATGGAGGATCTCCCAAGCTAGAGGAGATGGTTCAAAACCCGAAGATGAGGTGAAAACCAACACAAGAAGATACAAATTTGGACATGTGGGAGATTCAAAACATGAACCATCGGGTTCAAGGTTTTTTTTCCTAGGTCGAGGTTAGGTTATCAAAACCACTAGATAATCTAACCAATAGAAGCTCATGATCATGCCATATTATTTTATTTCTGTCTGATTTCATGGTTTATTTATTATGTATGTGTTTTCACGATCAAATAGTTAATGAAATAAACAAGCATGCAAAGTGTAAAGACCCAGAAATTTCAAAGAATTTTTTTTCTTAATTTCTTTGGAATTTTGCGAGTGCGCGGTTTCAGACGGCACCTGATTCTGAGGCCCGGAGTGCCTGGAATGATCTGTCGAAGTTTTGTTAAACTTAAAATTAACGCGCATAAACAGTTTTCCTAAAAAAGTGGAATAACTCTTGAATGGTTGCTCGGATAATAAATCTGAGTGCACCGTTGTGCTCACAATGGCGGGATTACCCTAGGTGCAACTTATGTTTAGTCGGTGCGGGCCTCCCGTGAGAAATTCCAAAAATGGCATAACCGTAAATAAAATAATTAAATAAAATATTTTATTTTTCGAATGCTTATAACTCACAAACGGTATCTCGGATTAAAAATCCGAGACCACCGTTGGACTCGTGAGGTTTTTCATTATTTAAGCAGATACTAACTTTGGTCGGTGCGGGCCACCAGAAAAAGTAAGTTTTTGGCCGCAAATAAAATAATTAAGTGACAATTATTTTATTGTAAAATTCATAACTTCTAAACGGTAACTCGGATTAAAAATCCGAGAGTATCGATGGGTTCGTTAGGGCGTGTTTTACTTAGGCAGAGCCTAACCTCGACCGGCGCGGGTCGAGGGTGACTGATAATAATTTTCCGAACTTTTTTTCGGGTACGTTCAGTAAACGTACGTGCGGGTTTTTTTTCTATCTTTTGAACCGGTGCTCGGAATTGAAATCCGAGGGAACCGATGAACTCGCAGCGCCGATAATTGCTTAAGGGAACCTTTACCAAAGTTGCGTTTTGAGCGGGTTGAGGTTAAATATTTGGGAATGAGATTAAATCAAATAAAATTTGATGTGTACAAATTTTATTCAAGGTAAGTGGTTATTTTCAATAAAGGGGAAGTTCGAGGTGGGGCCCACACCCACATAACCTCCCATGGGAGAGTTTAGTGTGGTGGGGCCCACACGAGACCCGAACTCCTCACCTCCCCATAAGTCACCCCTTGTTAAATGCTTGGAAACTCCACTTTATCTTTTATTGAAGTGGAGCCTCTCCACCTCCCAAGCTTAAGCCAACTAAGATAATTAATAACCTTATTAATTATATTTGTCACACCTCTTTGACTTCTTTTGAAATGCTTGGAATCTTTTAAAAGAAGGGCACTTAATGAAATATAGGGTTGGAAATTGTTGTGTGGAGGATTGGAGAGCTCTAGATTTTTTTTTGAAGAGTACCAACTCACCGGCGAAGAACGATCATTCCTTCATGACGAAGAACGCTTCCCAGTTCTCCATCAAAGGAGGAGACACCGCTGTGGGGAATCCGCAACGACGATGACTCTTCCTCCAATGTCAACGGAATCGGCACCGATCTTTCACGATGTCCGATCATCGCAATGCTTTCCTCTTTCTGTAGCTCGACGACGTGCGGCGTCTTTGTGAGGTAGGGGTTTTTTGTATAAAGTGTATATGTGAATTATATCCTCGTGCATGCGTATTTTAATTGCAGGGTGTTTGTATAATTTATCTTGAATAATTTAAACCCTTATCATTGATGAGTTATGTATTGAGCTTCTAATGTGGAGGGCACGGGCTTAGAAACATGCCCGGACCCTCCGCTGGTTGTTCTTTTGTGCGCGGGATGATGGGAGATGAAGAAACGGGCTGCAACGGCAATTTGAAGCCGCCACAGTAAAGAGCAGGTCCCGGGAGAGACGCAGGCGCAGACGGTAGGCGATTCGGACCACCGAAGCGTGTTCGGTGGTCCGCGGAAAGTGCTGCCGACGTGCCATGCCGGGATGACGGATGTCCGAAGGCGACATATTTCTAGCGGAGGAAGCATCCCCCGGGTTTGGAGGAGAAGAAAGCGTGAGAGTTTGGGAATGGAGAATGAAAATTGGAGAGAGAAGGAGATAAAGAGAAATAAATTAAAAGAAGACATAAGAAATCAATAGGAATTGATGGGCATGAAGGCATGGAGTAAAGGGAGGCGCAACTTTTGGGTGGTGCGTGGATTTGAGGGTGTGGGATTTAAGGAATTAAATCAAAATCAAAATAATAATAATATAATAATATTATTATTATTTTTGTTGGGAAAACTGTATTTTGACGGTATCTTCCTCATGCGACCTCGGTTTCACGAACCGTCATCGGTAGTGTGACCCTGACTCCGAGAAGGAATTTATGATTCCAATATTGGATGTCTTTTTCGGGTTTTTGGATCGGGTACCCGAAGCGCTCGGAAAATAATAGATTTAATATTATTATTAAATCTTCGACCTGCTATAACTCATGCGTGCGACGTCCGATTGGCTTTCCGTCAGCGGCGACGTGACCCTGTCTTTAAGATGGTCGATTCAAGTCTAATGTTGAATACTAAATTCTGGTTCGTGGCTCGGGCCCACGAAACACCGAATAATAATATTATTATTATTATTAAGGGATATTGTATCAGACATATCTCTCTCATATGATGTCGGAATGTCGAACCGTCTCCGAGGTTGTGACCCTGGAATTAAGACGGATGTTTCAAAACCAATTTTGGATATTTAAGTTGAGGTCAAGGCGCGGGCCCCACGAGGCCCGGTTCGCGCGTGTTGCGGTGAAACGCAACTTTTTCACCGGCTATCCATTTTGGACCAATGGGTAGTCCATCTCGTGTGTTTTTTCATATGGATCACAATGGTGTGATCGGTTTGGTTAACCGGTGTCACTTGAAGTATGGCCGGGTTGGTTCGAACCCAAAACCAACCGGGCCCTCGGAGCAGAAACACTTATATCTTGAGTTCAGGACGTCCGATTGACGTACCGTCGACTTTGTTGGATTCCTCTTGATGAGAAGGAACTTTTGGCATACTTCGCCTGAGATTTGGACGCAGTTGGAGTATGGCCGGGTTGGATTGTACCCGAAATCCAACCGGGCCCCTGGAACGGAAAAGCTGATAACTTTCAGACCGGACGTCCGTTTGACGAACCGTCAGCGGCGTTGGTGATCACGTTGAGAAACAGTCCCTATGGGAATACCCTATGAGAGTTCGGGGTACAGTTGAGATACGGTCGGGTTGGTTCTCACACGTAACCAACCGGGCCCCTGGGATGAAAAGGCTAGTAACTCACAGACCGGGCGTCCGATTGACGCACCGTCTTTTGCATTGAGACCCCTATGACGAGGAGGTCATTTGAGATACTTCTTAGTGGGGCTTTGAGATACTTGGAGTATCTACCTGTAGCTCGTGGAGCGGACCCTCCCGGAGATGAGCGTGCGGAGTACGGAGATCGTGTAGCCGATTGAGACCTGACGACTGCCTGACCGACTCGACTTGGAGTGAGTCGACTAGCCCAGTGGACGGAGCACTACTTTGGGAGGTGCATACCCATAGAGGATGGAGCACTACCTGTGTGACAGTGTAGACCTGCGGTACTCGTCCGGAGAGTACCTCAGCAGGCTACTAGGGGGTGTGCACTACTGTGTTTGGGTGACATACCTCGGTGGGAAGCACTACTGTGTTTGGGTGGCTGACCCGCGGTACTCAACAGGAGGAGTACCTCAGCAGTCTTAGGTTAGTGAGCAACACCTCAGAGTCGTGACAGGACCGTTGTACACTCCAGAGACTGAGCTCTTCAGTAGTTACGGTTTCGATAATGAAAATCCAGGTTTGAGCTGAGTCTATGACCTTTGTGTTTACCTCATGATTGAGTTGGGTTACTTGATAACTAAGGTATATGTATGGGCATATACCTGGGTAGTGGTTATCCATTGATTCATAATATTTGTGTTTCTTGATGATTGAGATGGGTTACTTGATAACTTGGGTATATGTATGGGCATATACCTAGGTAGAGGTTATCTGTTGAGATCTTCTTTGTTGTTATCTTTGTTGGATTTAGTGAGACCTTGAGGGTCTCGAGGTCCCTACTTAGTATCGATATACTCACCCCTGCATGGGCTATGCCCGCACCTCGTTGTGTTGGTTGTAGACGACGGGCAGCGCAGACAGAGGCCGAGTGTTCGAGGACTAGACGGTACCCAGAGGTGGACCTCACGACGAGACAGTATCTGGTGGTGGACTTCACGACGAGACGAAACTCGGAGGGGGTTGATGGGAGAGAGCGTTGTAGAGGCTATCTGTACCTACCCTTCAAGTAGGATCCTTGGTGAACGATCCAGGAGCTACTTGTCACCTTTCGTCTATTTTGTCTTTTTCCTTGCACTTTACAGTTGGGCTTGTATTTCCGGCCCCTTTACTTTCAGCACAGCTTGTTTCAGTTTTACCTAGTGTTTTTCTTCCACTTGTAATCTGTGGTGTTTTGTTTACTTTTATAAATGCAATTCCTTCCCAGTTATCTGTATTTACGCCTTTGGGGCTAGTCGCCAGCCCCTGGCCTATGGAAGGCGGGCTTGGGGTAGTCACGACACGGGCCCCGAGGACGGGTCGTGACAAATTGGTATCAGAGGAGTCGGTTCTACCGTAGGACTTATAACTCTAATATTTTCTTTTCTGTGAAGCAATAGTGTTAAGGGTACTGAGTGTGGTCTTCAGTTCAGGGAGTCCAGTGTTGGTGCGACGGCCGACGTATCCGTACACCAGGACCCTGACTACTGATTTCCGACTTTGTGCACGAAAACACTGATTGCGTGTGTGTTTTCAAAAGTTTTAAAGTCATCTCAAACCAGGTCAGCTCACCAGGTATAAATCGTTGACCGTGTCGCATCTGTTCAGGATGTCTCCACGCAGACAGTCATTTGGAGTTCCGAGAGAGTACTCGATGACGGCTCACCGAGCGATGAGGCTCTAGTGCAGGGTCCTTTTTACTATGTTGGCAACCTCGGGTGGTGTAACAGCAGCACCACCACCTATTGGGAAGTAGATGCCAACATCTATACTAGAGAATTGTGCACGCTGGAAGAGCGTGTTGCACGAGTTCGAGCAGTAGAGGCCTCCAAGGTTATAAGGCGAGGCAGATTCCCAGACAGCAGAGCACTAGCTGGAGGCGATTGATAGAGTTTTCCGTCTAACTGAGACACCAGTGGAGTGGATGGTAGACTTGGATACTAGTGTTTTCCAGTGAATGGCCATGAGGATGGTCCGCATAGTGATGAGGCTTCGGTACGTGGACCGATGCCTGAGATAGTGCCTTCAGGTAGTGTGTCAGCTATACATCACTACCTGTTGATCAGCAGTTACAACTGGCGGTACCAGTAGGTGACACATGTAGGATTACTGCCTTACACGTGTTATAACATCAGATACCCTCAAGTTATGAGGAAAACCCGACTCACAGGTGGCTGAGGACTGGCTTGAGGAGGTGGCTGAAAGTTTTCTTGAGCTTATACAGCTTCGGCAGGACGACGAGTCGATAGCTGAGTATTCATCAAGGCGTACCGATCGTTCTTAGTACTTGATGACTACGATATTATCAATGCTTTAGAGATCGGACCTCAGAACGAGGTGCGTTTAAAGGATATCCGAGTAAGCACTCTTTTCTCTATGCATTCCTATTTTTTTAGGGTGCTAGAAAGAACCTTTGTGTTTGAATGTTCTTTGGATGATCGGTTTTAGCCAGTGAATGTTTGCAGTGGGAAGATGCGAACTGGTTCCAGTCTCTGAGACTTGGGCGTGCGAATGTTTCAAAAAGAGGAAATGTTAAGGATGGATAAATCTGCAGAGTAGCAGACGTGGAGGGAAGGGGAAGAGAGTAGCTGCACGCGGTCAAGGAGTGTGACCCAATGGCTCTAAGAATGATTCGAGGGATAGTCTGTGTCCAATACTAGATGCCGTAGTAACAGGCGTTGATACGAATCATTCCTTCCTTCCAAGAATCTTGTCCCAGACCTAGAGTTTCCGGTTAAAACCGTAGACTTGACCCTCATGTCTGGAGATACCTTGGGAGGAGACTAGATAGTCACACATATGTCGACGGTGTGATCTGACCCTTGAGGCGAGAGTCTCGGTTGGGACCTCTTGGTGGCAGCGTCGAGGCCTTACGACGTTATTTTGAGTATGGATTGGGCAATCACTGCTCATACTCAAATTGACAGTATTAAGAAAACGATGGGATGGGTTTTTCTTAGTCGGTGAGAAGGAAACCTCGGGCAGCATAGGAACCTCCAGGAGAGCACATGGGATCGGAAGGCTCAGATGCGTGCTCAGTACCACTTTTTGTTTCCCCCAGTATGTGTCGAAGCTTTACGGGGACGTAAAGCCCTGAGGTGGGAGTAATGTAAAGACCCAGAAATTTCAAAGATTTTTTTTTCTTAATTTCTTTGGAATTTTGCGAGTGCGCGGTTTCAGACGGCACCTGATTCTGAGGCCCGGAGTGCCCAGAATGATCCGTCGAAGTTTTGTTAAACTTAAAATTAACGCGCGTAAACAGTTTTTCTGAAAAAGTGGAATAACTCTTGAACGGTTGCTCGAATCAGAAATCCGAGTGGACCATTACGCTCAAGATGGCGGGATTACCCTAGGTGTGACTTAAGTTTAGTCGGTGCGGGCCTCCTATGAGAAATTCTAAAAATGGCATAACCGTAAATAAAATAATTAAATAAATTATTTTATTTTTCGAATACTTATAACTCACAAACGGTAGCTCGGATTAAAAATCCGAGACCACCGCTGGACTTGTGAGGTTTTTCATTATTTAAGCAGATACTAACTTTGGTCGGCGCGTGCCACCAGAAAAAGTTAGTTTTTGGCCGCAAATAAAATAATTAAGTGACAATTATTTTATTATAAAATTCATAACTTCTAAACGGTAACTCGGATTGAAAATCCGAGAGTATCGATGGGTTCTTTAGGGCGTGTTTTACTTAGGCAGAGCCTAACCTCGACCGGCGCGGGTCGAGGGTGACTGATAATAATTTTCCGAACTTTTTTTTGGGTACGTTCAGTAAACATACGTGCGGGTTTTTTTTTCTATCTTTTGAACGGGAGCTCAGAATTGAAATCTGAGGGCGCCGATGAACTCGCAGCGCCAGCAATTGCTTAAGGGAACCTTTACCATAGTTGCGTTTTGAGCGGGTTGAGGTTAAATATTTGGGAATGAGATTAAATCAAATAAAATTTGATGTGTACAAATTTTATTCAAGGTAAGTGGTTATTTTCAACAAAGGGGAAGTTAGAGGTGGGGCCCACACCCACATAACCTCCCATGGGAGAGTTTAGTGTGGTGGGGCCCACACGAGACCCGAACTCCTCACCTCCCCATAACTCACCCCTTGTTAAATGCTTGGAAACTCCACTTTATCTTTTATTGAAGTGGAGCCTCTCCACCTCCCAAGCTTAAGCCAACTAAGATAACTAATAACCTTATTAATTATATTTGTCACACCTCTTTGACTTCTTTTGAAATGCTTGGAATCTTTTAAAAGAAGGGCACTTAATGAAATATGGGGTTGGAAATTGTTGTGTGGAGGATTGGAGAGCTCTAGATTTTTTTTTGAAGAGTACCAACTCACCGACGAAGAACGATCATTCCTTCATGACGAAGAGCGCTTCCCAGTTCTCCATCAAAGGAGGAGACACCGCTGTGGGGAATCCACAACGACGATGACTCTTCCTCCAATGTCAACGGAATCGGAACTGATCTTTCACGACGTTCGATCATCGCAACGCTTGTCTCTTTCCGCAGCTCGACGGCGTGCGACGTCTTTGCGAGGTAGGGGTTTTTTGTATAAAGTGTATATGTGAATTATATCCTCGTGCATGCGTATTTTAATTGTAGGGTGTTTGTATACTTTATCTTGAATAATTTAAACCCTTTTCATTGATGAGTTATGTATTGAGCTTCTAATGTAGAGGGCACGGGCTTACGAACATGCCCGGACCCTCCGCTGGTTGTTCTTTTGTGGGCGGGATGACGGGCGACGAAGAAACGGGCCGCAACGGCAATTTGAAGCCGCCGCAGTAAAGATCAGGTCCCGGGAGAGACGCAGGCGCAGACGGTAGGCGAATCGGACCACCGAAGCGCGTTCGGTGGTCCGCGGAAAGTGCTGCCGACGTGCCATGCCGGGATGACGGATGTCCGAAGGCGACATATTTCTAGCGGAGGAAGCAGCCCCCGGGTTTGGAGGAGAAGAAAGCGTGAGAGTTTGGGAATGGAGAATGAAAATTGGAGAGAGAAGGAGATAAAGAGAAATAAATTAAAAGAAGACATAAGAAATCAATAGGAATTGATGGGGCGTGAAGGCATGGAGTAAAGGGAGGCGCAACTTTTGGGTGGTGCATGGATTTGAGGGTGTGGGATTTAAGGAATTAAATCAAAATAAAAATAATAATAATATAATAATGTTATTATTATTTTTGTTGGGAAAACTGTATTTTGACGGTATCTTCATCATGCGACCTCGGTTTCACGAACCGTCAGCGGTAGTGTGACCCTGATTCCGAGATGGAATTTATGAGTCCAATATTGGATGTCTTTTTCGGGTTTTTGGATCGGGTACCCGAAGCGCTCGGAAAATAATAGATTTAATATTATTATTAAATCTTCGACCTGCTATAACTCATGCGTGCGACGTCCGATTGGCTTGCCGTCAGCGGCGACGTGACCCTGTCATTAAGACGGTCGATTCAAGTCTAATTTTGAATACTAAATTCTGGTTCTTGGCTCGGGCCCACGAAACACCGAATAATAATAATATTATTATTATTACGGGATATTGTATCAGACATATCTCTCTCATACGATGTCGGAATGTCGAACCGTCTGTGAGGTTGCGACCCTGGAATTAAGATGGATGTTTTAAAACCAATTTTGGATATTTAAGTCGAGGTCAAGGCGCGGGCCCCACGAGGCCCGGTTCGCGCATGTTACGGTGAAACACAACTTTTTCACCGGCTATCCGTTTTGGACCAATGGGTAGTCCATCTCGTGTGTTTTTTCGTATGGATCGCAATGGTGTGATCGGTTTGGTTAACCGGTGTCACTTGAAGTATGGCCAGGTTGGTTCGAACCCGAAACCAACTGGGCCCTCGGAGCAGAAACACTTATATCTTGAGCTCCGGACGTCCGATTGACATGCCGTCGACTTTGTTGGATTCCTCTTGATGAGACGGAACTTTTGGCATACTTTGCCTGAGATTTGGACGCAGTTGGAGTATGGATGGGTTGGATTGTACCCGAAATCCAACTGAGCCCCTGGAACGGAAAAGCTGATAACTTTCAGATCAGACGTCTGTTTGACGAACCGTCAGCGGAGTTGGTGATCACGTTGAGAAACGGTCCCTATGGGCATACCCTATGAGAGTTCGGGGTACAGTTGAGATACGGTCGGGTTGGTTCGCACACGAAACCAACCGGCCCCTCGGACGAAAAGGCTAGTAACTCACAGACCGTGCGTCCGATTGACACGTCATCTGTTGCGTTGAGACCCCTATGACGAGACGGTCCTTTGAGATACTTCTTTGTGGGTCTTTGAGATACTTGGAGTCTCGACCTGTAGCTCGTGGAGCGGACCCTCCCGGAGACGAGCGTGCGGAGTACGGAGACCGTGTAGCCGACTGAGACCTGACGACTGCCTGACCGACTCGACTTGGAGTGAGTCGACTAGCCCAGTGGACGGAGAACTACTTTGGGAGGTTCAGACCCATGGCGGATGGAGCACTACCTGTGTGACAGTGCAGACCCACGGTACTCGTCCGGAGAGTACCTCAACAGGCTACTAGGGGGTGTGCACTACTGTGTTTGGGTGACATACCTCGGCGGGAAGCACTACTGTGTTTGGGTGGCTGACCCGCGGTACTCGATAGGAGGAGTACCTCAGCAGTCTTAGGTTAGTGAGCAATACCTCGGAGTCGTGACAGAACCACTGTACACTCCAGAGACGGAGCTCTTCAGCAGTTACGGTTTCGATAATGAAAATCCTGGTTTGAGCTGAGTCTATGACCTTTGTGTTTACCTCATGATTGAGTTGGGTTACTTGATAACTAAGGTATATGTATGGGCATATACCTGGGTATTGTTTATCCATTGATTCACAATCTTTGTGTTTCCTCATGATTGAGATGGGTTACTTGATAACTTGGGTATATGTATGGGAATATACCTAGGTAGAGGTTATCTGTTGAGATCTTCTTTGTTGTTATCTTTGTTGGATTTAGTGAGACCTTGAGGGTCTCGGGGTCCCTAATGAGTATCGATATACTCACCCCTTCATGGGCTATGCCCGCACCTCGTTGTGTTGGTTGCAGACGACGGGCAGCGCAGACAGAGGCCGAGTGTTCGAGGACTGGACGGTACCCAGAGGTGGACCTCACGACGAGACAGTATCTGGTAGTAGACTTCACGACGAGACGACAGTCGGAGGAGGTTGATGGGAGAGAGCGTTGTGGAGGCTATCTGTACCTACCCTTCAGGTAGGATCCTTGGTGAATGTTCCCGGAGCTTCTTGTCACCTTTCGGCTGTTTTGTCTTTTTTCCTTGTACTTTACAGTTGGGCTTGTATTTCTGGACCCTTTACTTTTAGCACAACTTGTTTCAGTTTTACCTAGTGTTTTTCTTCCGCTTGTACTCTGTGGTGTTTTGTTTACTTTTATAAAGGCAATTCCCTCCCAGTTATCTGGATTTACGCCTTTGGTGCTAGTCGCTAGCCCCTGGCCTATGGAAGGCGGGCTTGGGGTAGTCACGGCACGGGCCCCGAGGACGGGTCATGACACAAAGATGAAATAAAATAAAAACCATACTATGAGTAAACATTATCAGAACATGGTTAATCACTTAAGAAAGCATCACTTAAGAAAGCATCACTTAATATTAACAAGAATGTGATAATGAAAAACTACACATAATGAATAAAATCCATCAAATATCATATTAAGTCATACCAAGCCTTCCGTTACTTGATTAAGGGAAAGACTCAATAAAACTATGTGTTTGAACAACCCTTGTTGGTACACTTACTTTTATAAAGAAATATATTATGAAGGTTTTGGGTTGAATTAAACATTTTACATTAAGATGAGTCGCCCTTTATAAACATGTTATAAAATGGAGACTAGTGTTGAGGAAATCCAAGTCAGAATTTTAGGATTGGGGAGTCCACTCAAAATATCAAGGAACTGTAAGCTCATAGTTGGCAAAGACCTGCCTACCTAAATACCTTCTAATATCTCGACCAACCCTTTTTGGGGTTATGCGAAGGGGAATATGGATCCTTTCCACTAGAATTTCAAAGCAACTGGACATTCCGAGTTTAATGGTGAGGGCCATGGGGACTTGATAAAATAGTGGGAGACTTAATATAATTTATTATTTCCCATAAAATGTAATCAAGAAATTACTAATAAATATTCTATTTTAATTTATAGAATCAATATGAAAAACTTATCAACCACATTTTTTCTATGATCAATTCTGGATAAATACAATATCCTTACTGGAAGTAACTTTCAGGAATGGTTTAGGTGTCTTCGGGTTATCCTACGCCATGAACGAATGTTTTACGTGCTGGAGTCCTCACTTCCTAATTCTCCTGCCCAAGGGGTGAGTGTTGAAGATTTCCTAGTCTATGATCAACATTTCAGTGATGCACTTGACATTCAATGTTTGATGCTATCATCAATGTCAAGTGAGCTCATGAAGTCTCATGAAGACATTGATGCCTACAACATGCTCGAGAACCTTAGTGGTCGATACCAGGAGAGAGCGAGACAAGAAAGGTTTGAGATATCCAAGGCTCTATTTCAGATCAATCTTGGAGAGGGTGCCCTAGCTGGGCTTCATGTAGTCATGCTCATTGGCTACATTGAGTGCTTGGAGGTTCTAGGGTTTAAACTCCCTGAATAACTAGGTGCCGATCTCATTTTTGCATCACTCCCCCAGAGCTTCTATAACTTTGTTGTAAATTTCAACCTGAAAAACATTGAGAAGTCTTTATCTGATCTTCATATCCTCATTTTCCAAGTGAAAAATGATATGAAGCGTAAAAAGCCTTCTGTCCTTATGCTGAATAAAAGGAAAGGGAAGGCGAAGAGCTTTAATCCCAAAGCATATTCAAGTTCTTCCAAGAAAAAGAAGTTCAAAGGGGAGGAAAGAGAACATGAGGCTATTTGTTTCGCATGTGGCAATAAGGGCCACTGGAAGAAAAACTACACCCAGGAAAGAATGCAAGGGGAAGCTTCAGGTGTGTTTGTTATCGAATAAAATCTATTTATTTCTACAAATTGGGTATTAGATACAGCTTTTGGTTCTCACATATGTATCCAAATACAGGAACCAAGTAGATTCAGGAAGATTGATCGAGGGGAGGTAGATCTACGAGAACTACTGGAATGTGGGTTTTTCCCCACAGTTACATACCAACGGTTTCATAGAACCGTTGGTAAAGGAGGTTTTTCCCAACGGTTCATTAGAACCGTTGGAATAGATGTTCCCTGGGAGGTTTTTTCCCAACGGTTCATGAGAACCGTTGGGATAGATGGCTTTTACCAACGGTTCATGAGAACCGTTGGGATAGGTGTGGATAGGTGTGAGGTTTTTGCCAACGGTTCATCAGAACCGTTGGGATAGATAGCTTTTCCCAACGGTTCATGAGAACCGTTGGGATAGAGGTATGCTTTGGGGAGGTTTTTCCCAACGGTTCTAGAGAACCGTTGGGATAGATATGCATATGCCAACGGTTTTAAAAACCGTTGGAAAAGGTTCTCCCCAAATTCCCACCCACCTGTTCTCTCCCCCATTCGCGATACACAACCCTAAAACGGGAGCAGCAGCCGATTTAGGCGATTTTGGAGGTACTGACAGCCGGACCTTGAATCTTCCAGCTCTTCTTCAGGTTATTCTTCTTCTTTATCTGAAAACGTATTCAAATGTTTGGATAGTATTTAAACGTATTTTCATTTTTCCCATCAGTTTAGGCGATTTTGGAGCTACTGCCGGCCGGACCAGCCTAAGGGTGAGTTTTCTTGAAAATTCCTTTTTGGATTTTACCCCTTGAACATGGGATGTCATTTGTGAAAGGTTATATAAATCGAATTGATTGTTCGATTTCTGAATTGAATTGTAAAATAAATTAATTAAGGGTATTTTATGGTTTGCATTCCCCTTTTAACACATGAATGCCAATTATTTTTTAACACATGTTTTAATTGTATTGCCTTGCCAATGTGAGTAAAGTAGAGACTATGCTATGAATCTATGAAATTGGATTGAATTTATCTTATATTTTATGTTACCATGTTAGATATATTATAACTAATGCATGTGATATCTTTATAGTCTTGTTAGGAGTGTTCTATTAAAAATTACCATGTGAGTGCTTGAATTTTCATTGAATTGCTAGCCATTATGAGTTATGTTGAGACCATGATATGGAATTGATTGATTAAGCAAGGGAATCTCATTATCTTTTCATTACAACATGAGTAAATGAAGCATCATTCTTTTCAGGTTATTATTTGATTGAGTCGCCATTTTGAGGTGAGTTGTATTAAATACCTTTGTTTTTGACCTTGGTATGTTTAATGAATTGTTTAAATGAAATGGAATTCATTAAATGATTAATAGTAAATAGTGATACATGGATTCTATTAGGATGCCAGGTATATAATCTTGTTTCTATTAACTTATACGCTTTATGTGATAAATGGATTCACAGTGGAATTCCATGGATAGACTCATTTCTTTGAATATTGATTAAGCCATGGGTGATACATGGATCCAAGGGAGGGATTCCATAGATAGACTTATTGAATGTAGAATTATATTCCAATTGATACATGGATTCTTATGATAATTCCATAGATAGACTTATTGAATGTAGAATTATATTCCAATGCTATGCGTCTTGTGTGGTGGTGGTGTGGTTTATGTGTTTTATGGTAGTAGTGAAGTGTGTGATTATGTAGTTAACGTGAACCCATAGGTTGAGCATTTTGTGCTATCTATATATCATGTATTTTTATGTTATTTCTACACATTCCCAACCAGAGTTGGATAAACTTACCAACGATCAGAGGTTTTGAGTTATGAGTATTTTTTCTAATATCTAGGATGGTGGTTATATGTTTGGATAGCTACCATGTCTTCCCTACTCTTCCTTCAAAAGTGATTGACCGTGTGTTTTTAGGCAAGATGCGATGTGATTGTCCATGTGTCTTCAGGTGAGATGTACTATGATTTCCCCTAGTGTTTTTCGGTGAGGTGTGATGTGATAAGGCTATAATAAGATGTGGCATGTGGTTGGGGTCATGTAGGGTAGGAGGATGGCACAAGGTTGATGTTATTCATGTTCATGATACCCTACTAATATGGTTATGGGATGAGTCATGCTGTTATGTGATATAACACATTAAGTTCTTGTTGGTTTTACATTTTTTCAATAACACATTTGTATGTTTTTTTGACATGTGTAGTTGATACCTTGATTATTTTCTTCCTTTATCGTTTACTTAATTGTATTTTCTATTATAGTTAATTCCTATTGAATTGTTTATGAAAAAATGACTTATATAAATTCTTTTTACAGAATGGACAGAAGTTGGATGTATGAAACCGATCGGATCTCAGACGATTTTCAAAACAATTTAGAGAGCTTTATAGATTTTGCATTTCACAATGCTTCAGATAGTGGTCGCATACACTGCCCATGTTCCAATTGTGTTGGTAGACCTTGGTTGAGCCGTGAAGAAGTCAGCTACCACATAACCAAAAATGGGTTACAAGCAAACTACTTTCTATGGTATCACAATGGGGAGAAAAAGAAATCTCAAATTGGTGATGATCGAAATGAAAAGACTGGAATGGAGAATTTGTTAGATGATCGGTTTCCGTTTATTCGTCATCATGAAAAAGAAAGGATTTCGACTCAATAAGACTTCGATATGAGGACAGCTAATGCATCTAGTGAAAATGATGATATTGATAGGGTGAAAAAATTGAATGATGCTGCCACGACTCCAGTATATCGACAATGCGATAAAATGAAAAAGCTGGAATTTTTAATCCGATTATTTCATGGGTAAACTATGTATGGGATTTCTAATACAGCAATCGATTACCTTCTTACCCTCTTGAAGGATTTACTTCCAGATGATGCAGATATTCCCTCAAACCACTATATGGCATGGAAGTTAGTTGAGGAACTTGGATTTTCAAGAAACAAAATTCATGCTTGCCTGAAAGATTGCAGTTTATTCTGGGAGGAAACCGCTGAACGAAATGAATGTATAAAATGTGGCACATCCCGCTGGAAGTAAAAATCTGATGGAACACCATCTCGCATTCCACAGAAAGTAATGTGGCACTTTCCATTGATCCCCAGACTCCAGAATCTTTTTATGTCTGATGACATATCAATAAAAATGAGATGGCATGATACCGAGAGAAAGAAGACTGATGATGAGTTGGTTCATCCTGCAGATGGATTTTCATGGAAGAGATTTGATGCTCGACATCCTGATTTTGCAGCTGACGTGCGTAATGTGAGGCTGGGTCTTTCATGCGACGGTTTTAATCCGTTTGGGTAGATGCTTACTTCGTACAACACATGGCCAGTTTTTATACACATTTATAATCATCCCCCATGGTTGTGTATGAAAAAATCTTTCACTTTCATGAGTATACTCATATCTTGTCCTTCTGATCCTGACATTTATATTGATGTATACATGCAACCTTTAATAAAAGAGTTGAAACTTCTTTGGGATGTGGGTGTGCGCACATACGATGCATGTTCGAAAGACATATTTCAGATGCGCGCTGCGCTTATGTGGACAATCAATGATTTTCCGGCTTATGCAATGATGTCTGGATGGAGAACGAAGGGAAAACTGTCATGTCCAGTTTGTATGAAGAATACACGATCCAGAAGACTGAAACATCGTTGTAGTTTCAGTTTTATGGGACATCGACGATTTTTTCCAAAGGATCATCCATATAGAATGAATCGTCGAAGATTTGATAATACTATAGAGACCGATGATCCACCTCAGCGTATGTCTGGAACTGATGTGCTTAATGAATTGAAAGATTTCAGTTTTTCGTTCGGGAAGGGTCAAATGAAATCTGGAAAGAGAAAGAATTTTTCCACAGAAACCTGTTACAATTGGAGGAAGAGGAGTATCTTTTTTGATTTGCCTTATTGGTCAACCAATTTGCTACGTCATTGCTTAGACGTAATGCATATTGAAAAGAATATATGTGAAATGTTGCTTTCAGTTCTTCTAAATGTCAAGGGGAAGACAAAAGATGATTTACGATCTCGACGTGACTTGGTGGATTGGGGCATCAGACCAGAATTGCATCCTATGCGTATCAGTGAAAATAAATGGAAACTTACATGTTCTTCTTATGTGATGACACCTACTGAAAAAAAAACAATTTTTGGAAGTATTAGAGACTATTAGAGTTCCTGATGGCTATTCAAGCAACATATCTAAACGGGTCAACAGAAGAGATTTGAAGCTAAAATCTTTGAAGACTCATGATTATCACGTTCTACTGCATGAGTTGCTTCCAATAGCAATCCGTCATATTTTGTCCAATAATGTAAGGGTGGGTGTTATTCGGTTGTGCCATTTGTTTAGAGATCTTTGTGCTAAGAAGTTGTCCAAGTCTTTCTTGCAAAAAATGTTGAAAGATGCCCCATTAATTTTGTGTGAGTTGGAGAAAATATTTCCCCCATCATTTTTCACATGCATGCTGCATCTGACTGTCCATATTCCAACTGAAATACTTCTCGGAGGACCTGTTTCTTTTCGTTGGATGTATCCAACTGAAAGAAATATGTTCACATTAAAGTCTTATGTTCGAAACAAGAATCATCCCGAAGGTTCTATCATGAACGGTTACTTAGCTCAAGAATGTATGGATTTCTGTTCAATGTATTTGTCTGATCTTACTACAAGAATGAACACACCAATGAGAAATGAAGAAGAAAAATATGAGCAAATTGAACCCAGTTTTCCATCACTTCCTCAAACAGGAGTAATTCCTGGATCATATACATTGAAGACATTAAGCCATGAAGAGCGGGAGATGACACATCGCACAGTTTTGTTCAACTTTGATTTGTTCGATGACTATATCAGGTAACAAAATTGAATATGTATATCTTAAATATATATCTATTAAACTATTCATATTTTTTTATCTACAGGGAACATAAAACAATGATAAATAGGAAGCATCATTCTTTATCTTTGAGAAGGAGAGAGACTTTGCATAGCAAAGAGTTTTCTGCTTGGTTAAAATTGAAGGTAAAAATATTACTGTTTAAATTAATTATTTCAATATTTACTTAAGTTTAACTATCATTTATATTGCAGGTATTGAGTTTGTATGCTGACTCTGTCTCTGAGGAAATAAGAGCTTTGGCTTTTGGTCCTAATACCGTGGTTCGTGATTGTAAATCAATTGTTATCAATGGGTACAGATTTATTGTCACTGAACGAGCCAAAAACATGAGAACACAACATGATGGTATTATGGTTACTGCCACAATAGATTGTTATGCCAGTGCATCAGATAGTAGACCGCGACTTGAAAATGTGGGTTATTATGGAGTCGTTGAGAAAATAATAATATTGGATTATTACTCTCATGGACGAGTCACAATGATGAAATGCCATTGGTTTGATTCGATGACGAGACATGGCACATTTATTGATGATTGTGGATTTCAAGTAATTAATATGACCCACACTCTTGCAACCAAAGAACCATATGTGTTGGCATCAATGGCTAAACAAGTTTTTTATGTCAAAGATCAACTTCAACCTGAATTTGGTGTCATAGTTGAAGTAATTCCAAGACATATTTTTGATGATACTGATGATGGAATTGACACTGTCCCTATTGCCATTGGAACCAATCCATTTACATCTTTTGATGACTCCAATAGCTCAATTGTCAGAGTTGATTGTGAACCTGAAGTTGTGGTTGGAAATATATAGAATCATTCATCCATGTTCTCAATTCTTTTGGTTTACCTCGAGTTGGGTTGTTAAGGTTGGTAATATTCATATTTATTTAGTATTGATCACAAATATGTTTTAGCTGACTTGACCGTTATGTGAATTTTCAATGTTTATTGGTTGCTGTTTTATTTGAATTGCATTTTCTAATTTGGAATTGAACTGTATTCAAACCAAATCAAACAATATTTCTAACTTGGTGAACATTACAACTTGTATGTTTTATTAAATTCATTCAAGCTCTTCTAAAACAATTGATAGCTAAATTACCAATGAATCCCCTCATTCCCTCATATATTTAGTTTTTTGGTTTACACATTAATTTTCTTTTTCTAATTAATTACATATTTGTTTTCCAATGCAGGAAATGAAGCCAATTGAAGAGAGACGAAGAAAAAAAATGGCGGAGAACAATCATCGGATGGAGGAGATGGGCATTCCACCATTAGTGCCTACAGTGAGTACTTTATTTCAAATATATATATATATATATATATATATATATATATATATATATATTACAGAATATATAATGTCATGTGATTAATTTTTTTTGTAAACTTTTTTGTAGGATCCACCATTACGTCGACAGTTATTCGACGAGGAGCCTAGTACTGGTCCTAGTACTCAGGTCGGTGGTACGAGGAGGGTTCGTACCAGAGGTGGACGTAGAGGTGCGCATGCCCGACTAGACCCTGACCCTCCCACTGACATTTCAGCCTTCCCACATTCTGATCCCGGTGTGTCGTTAGGGACACACGGGATATTTAGACCTCCCATGTTTTCGCTACCTTCTGCATCTTCTGCCCCATCATTTTCACATCCCATGATGATTCCCACTCCCCAGTCAGCATCAGGTCATACAGCTGTTCCATCTTCTTTTCCTTCTACTTCTGTCTCTCCGAGCTTTTATATTCCATCGTCTTCGACTCCTGTTCCACCAGAGGGTGTTCCATTAGGTTCTGTGGATCCGGCGCCACTCATTGATCAGACTAGCGCAGGTATATTTATAAAACCCTAACAAATTTTTATAGCAATATTTATTTTCATTATAACATGTTTTGAGAAAATATTTGTTTTTCTTTCATGACAGATACATCTACTGACCGGAGGCGGGGGCGGGGCCGTACACGCATGCGTTCGGTGTGGAACCGTCGCACACAGGTTATGGTGGAATATAATGAAGACAATTAGATGGTTGAGAAAACAGGGCAGCAAAGTCGGAGTTTTATGGTGACGCTTGCCAAATACTCCGACATCATTCTCGTCAGCCTGCTGTCGTGGAGACATTTGCCACATGAGGTCAAAGATAGAGCTTGGGCAGAGATATGGGTAAAAAAATATGTTGTATTTAATGCCATGAATTATTTTTGTATTTATATGAATTAATATTTTGATTTTAGCTTCGATTTAATTTTCCTGATGGTGAGGGTGCACGACTGGCACGTCTAAAGGATTTAGGCGAGCTTTGGAGAGACTACAAGCATGAGCTGTATATTGGTTAGCGTGCTAGAGTTGGCACTGATTTAGAGGTGGTACCAGTCGTGGATGATTATCCTATAGAGCAGTATCGTCAGATGATTACTCATTGGACGAGTACCCAGTTTAAGGTATGAATTACATTTGAGGTATTTAAATAATAACTTTCAAATTTTTCATTAATATTATCCTTTGCATTATCGAATTTTATTTAGGAATCATCTGGAAAAAATAAAAAAAACATTGATGCAAAAAAATACCTCCATACACTAGGACGCACGACGATGTAGGATCATGAGAGGCAGCAGGTATGACAATTGTTTATAAGTTTTCTTTACGACTTACATTTTCTTTTGTTTCCTCAATTATTTAATCATTTGCTAAAATTTTTATATAACTTTTGTTTTCAATGTCATTGTAGAGGCAAGTACAAAATATTGAAGGACTTGTGCCTCAAGCAAAACTGTTTTGCTCGAGTAGACGAAAAAAGGATGGAAGTGCTGTCAATGAAGCGACTCAGCAGCAGATTGTAAGTTTTAATCTGTTGATTTTATATTTTAATATCTATTTCGTAACTTAATAATATATTTATATTTGTAACAGGATGCTTTAGAGGCCCTCGATGCCCAAGAAGCAGACAATTTTGGGCCATCTGATCACTTACATCAGGTGTTGGGAGATGATCATTCTGGCAGAGTACGCTGCCGACCTAGGATAGCCCCGACGAGGTATTGGCCTGCCTCAGGTACGAGTTGTAGTGCCACCGAGCTGCAGCAAGTTAGGGCACAGGCAGAACAGGCTGAGAAAAGGGCCACAGAGACGGCAGAACAGTCTGCTAGGGAAAACAGTGCATTTATGAAATTTATTGAAGTTCTACGTCCAACACTTCCAGCAGAGGCCAGCCCAGCGATTGATGAATACATGTCGTCGATACATTCTATATATGGTGCACCAGGTGGAAATTCCAGTAGTGGTCAGGCCGATGTCCAGCTTGAAGATGATGACGGCGAGGAGTCTGATGCGGAAGAGGAGGGAGATGAGGAGGGCGAGGAGGAGGGCGAAGGTGAGGAGGAAGGCGCTGTGGAGGGTGAGGACGATGAGGAGGATGATGACGAGGGTGATGATGATGATGACGATGATGGTGATGGTGATGCTGATGTGGGACATATTGATCCGTTACATTTTTGACTTATATTACTGAGATTTGATGTTTAATCTATTCTAGTTGTTGGTTTTATCTAGACTCGTAGTATAGTATTGGAGTTGAGTTATTTTTATATATTGTCTGTTTTTATGGATGTTGTTGTCTTTTAGTGGTTGTGTGTTTGAGAAATCCCTGGACAACCCCCCTCATTCTTGGACCCTGGACAACCCCCCTCCCCCTTGGACCCCGAACACCCCCCAAACACCCCCCGGACAGCCCCGCGGACAGCCCCCTGGACAGCCCCCCGTACAGCCCCCAACCCTCCACCCTGGACCCCGGATAGCCCCCCGGACAGCCCCCCGGACAACCCCCCCACCCTCCCCCTTGGACCCCGGACAACCCCCCAAACACCCCCCGGACAACCCCCTGAACAACCCCGGACAACCCCCTAAACAACCCCTGAACAACCCCTGAACAACCCCTGAACAACCCCCTGAACAACCACCGGACATCCCCCTAAACAACCCCGGACAACCCCCTGAACAACCCTCAAACACCCCCCGGACAGACCCCGCACAGCCCCCCCACCCTCCTCCTTGGTCCCCGGACAGCCCCCCAGACACCCACCAGACAGCCCCCCCGGACAGCCCCCGCGGATAGCCCCCTGGACAGCCCCCCGTACAGCCCCCACCGGACAGCCCCCGCGGACAGCCCCCTGGACAGCCCCCCGGACAACCCCCCCACCCCCCCCCCTTGGACCCCGGACAACCCCCCAAACACCCCCCAGACAGCCCCCTGAACACCCCCAGACAACCCCCTGAACAACCCCCTGAACAACCCCCGGACAGCCCCCCTGAACAACCCCGGACAACCCCCTGAACAACCCCCAAACACCCCCCGGACAGACCCCGCACAGCCCCCCCACCCTCCTCCTTAGTCCCCGGACAGCCCCCCGGACACCCACCGGACAGCCCCCCCGGACAGCCCCCCGGACAGCCCCTCCACCTTCCTTAATTTCATTAGCTCTGAAATGTTTCATAGCACGATCAACTAAAATCTAATCCATACTAAATATGATATAAAAATATTCTATATGAATTTCCATAAGATTTTAAGTGAAAACAAAAAGTGACATACGAAAAACTGACCAAACGCATTCGAAATGTGTTGATGCTTTAGGACAATGATCCATGGGTCATATGTGACGTGTACGAATCAACCCCGCCTCAATCCGAGTCGCGGTGTGGCCGGGATCAGTCTAAGTGGCTCTCTTTTGATTAAAATGGACATCATTTTAAGTACATACGGAAAACCGACCAAACACATTTGGTTTCCGTTGAGAACGATCCATGGGTCATATGTGAGGTGTACGAATCATCCTCGCCTCAATCCGAGGCGCGGTGTGGCCAACACCGCTCTAACTATGTCTGTTTTGTTTAAAATGGGTAGGATTATAAGTGAAAAGAACTGGCATACGCAAAACCGACCAAACGCATTCGGTTTCCATTGAAACTTTAGGAGAACGATCCATGGGTCATATGTGACGTGTACCAATCAACCCCGCCTCAATCCGAGGCGCGGTGTGGTCGGAACAACTCAAACTGTATGTCTTTTGTTTCAAAAGGACATCATTTTAAGTGAAAAACATCAACTGGCATACGGAAAACCGGCCAAATGCATTCGGATTGTGTTGATAATTTAAGACAACGATCCATGGGTCATTTGAGACGTGTACGAGTCAACCCCGCCTCAATCCGAGGTCATCCGCTATGAATTTGACCGTTTGACGCCCGTTTTGGCCGTTTATGACACCAGAACTGCGTTGTCGGTCACCGCGCACACACGGCACGTCCGATTGACGTGCCCTCTGCTCGACCACTTCATAAATCACTCACCCGTATTTGTCGTCTGATTTCAGGCCATTCTGAAATTGTTCGGCCCATTTGGACCCCCCTCACGCGCGTTTACGAAGCGCGCACATCACTTAAAACACGAATATTGAGCCGTACCGCGCAAACCGCACGTCCGATTGACATTCCTTCTGTGCGTACACGTCACGAATAATAATTAGAATGTTTCCCGGTGGTTTCAGTTCAATCCGAGGTCGGCCGCTATGAATTTGACCGTTGGACGCCCGTTTTGGCCGTCTATGACACCAGAACTGCGTTGTCGGTCACCGCAGGCCCACAGCACATCCGATTGACGTGCCGTATGCTCGAACACTTCAGAAATCACTGTCCCGTATTTGTCGTCTGATTTCATGCCATTCCGATTTCGTTCGGCCCATTTGGACCCCCCTCACGCGCGTTTACGAAGTGCGCACATCACTTAAAACACGAATATTGAGCCGTACCGCGCAAAACCGCACGTCCGATTGACGTTCCGTCTGCGCGTACATGTCACGAATAATAATTAGAAATTTTCTCGGTGTTTTCAGCTCAATATGAGGTCGCCCGCTATGAATTTGACCGTTGGACGCCCGTTTTGGCCATTTATGACACCAGAACTGCGTTGTCGGTCATCGCGGGCACACGACACGTCCGATTGACGTGCCGTCTGCTCGACCACTTCAGAAATCACTCACCCATATTTTTCGTCTGATTTCATGTCATTACGACTTCATTCGTCCTGTTTGGACCCACCTCACGCGCGTTTACGAAGCGCGTGCGTCACTTAAAACACGAATATTGAGCCGTACCGCTCAAACCGCACGTCCGATTGACGTGCCGTATGCGCGTACACGTCACGAATAATAATTAGAATGTTTCACGGTGGTTTCATCTCAATCCGGAGATGCGGTGTGGCCGGCACCACTCAAAGTGTCCGTCTTTTGTTTCAAAAGGACGTCATTTTAAGTGAAAAGAATCAACTGGCATACGGAAAACCAGCCAAACGCATTCCGAATCTGTTGATAATTTATCCCAACAATCCATGGGTCATATGTGACGTGTACGAGCCAACCCGGGATGAATCCGAGTCACGGTGTGGCCGGGATAAGTCTAAGTGGCTCTCTTTTGTTTAAAATGAACACCATTTTAAGTACGTACGGAAAAACGACCAACCGGATTCGGTTTCTGTTGAAACTTTAGGAGAACGATCCATGGGTCATATGTGACGTGTACGAATAAACCCCGCCACAATCGGAGAGGCGGTGTGGCCGAAACCACTCAAAGTTTCGGTCTTTTGTTTCAAAAAGACGTCATTTTAAGTGAAAATCATCAAGTGACATACGAAAAACTGACCAAAGGCATTCGGACTGTGTCGATACTTTAGCAAAAGGATCCATGGGTCGTATGTGACGTGTACGAGTCAATCCAGCCTCAATCCGGGGAGCGGTGTGGCCGACACCGTTCTAACTGTGTATCTTTTGTTTAAAATGGACAGGATTATAAGTGAAAAGAACAACTGGCATACGCAAAACCGACCAAACGCATTCCGAATCTGTTGATAATTTATCACAACGATCCATCAGTAATATGTGACATGTACGAGCCCACTCGGGCTCAATCCGAGTCGCGGTGTGGCCGGGATCAGTCTAAGTGGCTCTCTTTTGATTAAAATGGACATCATTTTAAGTACATACGGAAAACTGACCAAACGCATTCGGTTTCCGTTGAAACTTTAGGAGAACGATCCATGGGTCATATGTGAGGTGTACGAATCATCCCCGCCTCAATCCGAGGCGCAGTGTGGCCAACACCGCTCTAACTGTGTCTGTTTTGTTTAAAATGGGTAGGATTATAAGTGAAAAGAACTGGCATACGCAAAACCGACCAAACGCATTCGGTTTCCATTGAAACTTTAGGAGAACGATCCATGGGTCATATGTGACGTGTACCAATCATCCCCGCCTCAATCCGAGGCGCGGTGTGGTCGGAACAACTCAAAGTGTATGTCTTTTGTTTCAAAAGGACATCATTTTAAGTGAAAAACATCAACTGGCATATGGAAAACCGGCCAAACGCATTCGGATTGTGTTGATACTTTAAGACAACGATTCATGGGTCATTTGAGACGTGTACGAGTCAACCCCGCCTTAATCCGAGGTCGTCCGCTATGAATTTGACCGTTTGACGCCCGTTTTGACCGTTTATGACACCAGAACTGCGTTGTCGGTCACCGCGCGCAAACGGCATGTCCGATTGATGTGCCTTCTACTCAACCACTTCATAAATCACTCACCCGTATTTGTCGTCCGATTTTAGGCCATTCTGAAATCGTTCGGCCCGTTTGGACCCCCCTCACGCGCGTTTCTGAAGCGCGCGCATCACTTAAAACACGAATATTGAGCCGTACCGCGCAAACCGAACGTCCGATTGACGTTCCCTCTGCGCGTACACGTCAAGAATAATAATTAGAATGTTTTCCGGTGGTTTCAGGTCAATCCGAGGTCGGACTCTATGAATTTGACCGTTGGACGCCCGTTTTGGCCGTTTATGACACCAGAACTGCGTTGTCGGTCACCGCGTGCACACGGCACGTCCGATTGACATGACGTCTGCTCGAACACTTCATAAATCACTGTCCCGTATTTTTCGTCTGATTTCAGGCCATTCCGACTTCGTTCGGCCCGTTTGGACCCCCCTCACGCGCGTTTACGAAGCGCGCGCATCACTTAAAACACGAATATTGAGCCGTACCGCGCAAACCGCACGTCCGATTGACGTGCCGTCTGCGCGTACACATCACGAATAATAATTATAATGTTTCTCGGTGGTTTCAGCTCAATCCGAGGTCGTCCGCTATGAATTTGACCGTTGGACGCCCGTTTTGGCCGTTTATGACACCAGAACTGCGTTGTCGGTCACCGCGGGCACACGACACGTCCGATTGACGTGCCGTCTGCTCGACCACTTCAGAAATCACTCACCCGTATTTTTTCGTCTGATTTCATGTCATTCCAACTTCGTTCG
This sequence comes from Viscum album, assembly GCA_963277665.1. Classification (NCBI taxonomy): domain Eukaryota; kingdom Viridiplantae; phylum Streptophyta; class Magnoliopsida; order Santalales; family Viscaceae; genus Viscum; species Viscum album. Next base: position 2,085,791,101 of record OY728123.1, on the reverse strand, counting down.
TCCCGTTTGGACCCACCTCACGCGCGTTTACGAAGCGCGCGCATCACTTAAAACACGAATATTGAGCCGTACTGCTCAAACCGCACGTCCGATTGACGTGCCGTATGCACGTACATGTCACGAATAATAATTAGAATGTTTCACGGTGGTTTCATCTCAATCCGGAGACGCGGTGTGGCCGGAACCACTCAAAGTGTCCATCTTTTGTTTCAAAAGGACGTCATTTTAAGTGAAAAGCATCAACTGGCATACGGAAAACCGACCAAACGCATTCCGAATCTGTTGATAATTTATCCCAACAATACATGGGTCATATGTGACGTGTACGAGCCAACCCGGGATGAATCCGAGTCACGGTGTGGCCGGGATAAGTCTAAGTGGCTCTCTTTTGTTTAAAATGAACACCATTTTAAGTACATACGAAAAAACGACCAAACAGATTCGGTTTCCGTTGAAACTTTAGGAGAACGATCCATGGGTCATATGTGACGTGTACGAATCAACCCCGCCATAATCGGAGACGCGGTGTGACCGACACTACTCAAAGTGTCGGTCTTTTGTTTCAAAAAGACGTCATTTTAAGTGAAAATCATCAAGTGACATACGAAAAACCGACCAAAGGCATTCGGACTGTGTCGATACTTTAGCACAAGGATCCATGGGTCGTATGTGATGTGTAAGAGTCAATCTCGCCTCAATCCGAGGAGCGGTGTGGCCGACACCGTTCTAACTGTGTATCTTTTGTTTAAAATGGACAGGATTATAAGTGAAAAGAACAACTGACATACGCAAAACTGACCAAACGCATTCCGAATCTGTTGATAATTTATCACAACGATCCATCAGTCATATGTGACATGTACTAGCCCAATCGGGCTCAATCCGAGTCGCGGTGTGGCCGGGATCAGTCTAAGTGGCTCTCTTTTGATTAAAATGGACATCATTTTAAGTACATACGGAAAACCGACCAAACGCATTCGGTTTCCATTGGAACTTTAGGAGAACGATCCATGGGTCATATGTGAGGTGTACGAATCATCCCCGCCTCAATCCGAGGCGCGGTGTGGCCAACACCGCTCTAACTGTGTCTGTTTTGTTTAAAATGGGTAGGATTATAAGTGAAAAGAACTGGCATACGCAAAACCGACCAAACGCATTCGGTTTCTATTGAAACTTTAGGAGAACGATCCATGGGTCATATGTGACGTGTACCAATCATCCCCTCCTCAATCGGATTCCACATATAATTTTCATCTAAATTTTAAATTGAATTATATATGAATTATGTATGTTTATGAATTGTAATTTAATTATGGATGTGTATAGTTTCCGGATCCATTATATGTTAAATGTGTATGAATTTGTTCGTAATTGTATATGTATGTTTTATTTTATTACAGGTACAATAGTTTGATCGAAAATGAGGTGAAAATGAGGCCTGATGAGATGAGAGGTGCCTGATGTACAGGGGAGAGGGGCTGTGCAAATTGCAGGCTGCTGCAATTTGCAGCATAGGGTATGCCAACAGTTTAAAACCGTTGGCATATAATCCTAAATAAGTTTTTACCAACGGTTCATTGAACCGTTGGTAAATATCTCTTTTCCCAACGGTTTAGAACCGTTGGGAAAGAGTTCACCCATGGAAAACTATCCCAATGGTTTTGAAGAACCGTTGGGATAGTTAAGGTATATTTGGTTTTCCCAACGGTTTGGGAGAAACCGTTGGGAAAAACTATCCCAACGGTTCACCCAAACCGTTGGGATAGAGTGCCTTCTGTCAGCCTACCCCAACGGTTTCCAGTAAACCGTTGGGAAAGGTTTTCCCCACGACTTACTTCCCTATGGTTAGGAGAACCGTTGGTATATCATATACCAACGGTTTGAGGGGCTTTCCCAACGGTTGTGAACCGTTGGGAAATAGTGTATTTCCAGTAGTGGAGCAGCCAATGGAGCCAGACTTGCTGTTGTAGCTGTCAAGGAATACCACCTCGCATTGCCAACTGGAATGATCTTGGTGTTAAAGGGTTGTTATTATGTGACTTCTGTTACTAAAAACATTATTTCAGTATCCAAATTATATACTGATGGATTCATCTTCAAGTTTGGAAATGAATGTTGCTACTTTTATAAAGATAGAATTTGTTTTGGTAGGTCACATTTATATAACAACCTTTATGTGTTAGACTACACAAACCAAGTAATGGCAATCAATGACAAAGTTAATTTACATGACTCATACCACACCCAACTTTGGCATCACTGGCTTGGTCATGTCAATGAGAAACATTTGACAAAATTACATCAAGATGGGTATTTAGATTCTTTCGAACTAAAACCACTTGGTGTATGTCATGCGTGTCTACAAGGAAAAATGAACGAAGCTCCATTTAGTGTGAAAGGTGAAAGGGATAAAGAGCTTCTAGAATTAGTTCACACAGATGTGTGTGGACCATTTCTAGTTGAAACAAGGGGCGGTTTCTTGTACTTCATAACTTTTACTGATGATTTTAGTAGATATGGATATATTTACTTAATGAGGTATAAGTCATATTCTTTTGATCGGTTCAAAGAATACAAGAATGAAGTTGAGAACCAGCTTGGTAAAGAAGATTAAGAAACTCCGATTAGACAGAGGAGAAGAATATCTTAACCAGGAATTCATTGATTTCTTATGGGAGTTTGGGATTCTATCTCAACTCACTCTTCCTTACACACCTCAGTGGAATGGTGTAAGTGAAAGGAGGAACCACACCCTGTTAGACATGGTGAGATCAATGATGAGTCATGCGAGTCTTCCATTTTCCTTTTGGGGATATGCATTACAAAGAGAAACATACATACCAAACCAAGTAAAAACTAAATCAATAAATGGTATTCTATATGAGTTATGGAGTGGATAAAAATCCATGTTATCAAATTTACATGTGTGGGGTAACGAAGCATTTGTTAAGGCCTCTTCAGGTAACAAAATTCCACCCCGAGACACAAAGTGTATCTTTATAGGATATCCTATGGAAACAAGGGGATATTACCTATAAAACCCCTCAGATAAAAAGGTTACAGTGGCAAGACATGCTATATTCCTTGAGAGGGAGCACATCTCTAAAAGCGATTGGGAGCGAGATAGAATTCGATGAAGTCGAGGCTCAAGATACACATGAGTTGGTACAAGAACAGATTCCACAGAGCCCTGTGGAAGAACAATCTATTCCAGAGACACAAGAACTGAGTAGGGGCACGAGAGAGGTGAGAGATCTAGAATGATATGGTTTTATTGTCACTGAAAATGGTGACTCATTATTGGTTGACAATGATGAACCTCTTTCCTAAAAGGAAGAAATTGAAGGCACATACGTTTCCAAGTGGAAAGAAGCCATGAATTCTGAAATGGATTCCATGTACCAAAACCAAGTCTGGATTTTGGTAGATCCTCCAGTTGATGTAAAGCCTGTTGGTAATAAATGGTTATTCAATAAGAAACTGGACATGGAGGGACAAGTCAGCACCTATAAGGCACGATTGGTTACAAAAGGTTTTAGACAACGTCAAGGAATTGACTATGATGAAACCTTTTCACCAGTTACGATGCTGAAATCCATAAGAATCCTATTTTCCATTACCACTTACCATGACTATGAAATTTGGAAAATGGATGTCAAAACAACATTCCTTAACAGGAACCTCCAAGAAGATGTCTACATGACACAACCTGAAGGGTTTGTGACTCCAAACGATGCCAACAAGGTATGAAAGTTGCAGAAATCCATTTATGGATTAAAGCAAGCATCAAGGTCATGAAAATTAATTTTGAAGAAGCCAAAATAGAATTTGGGTTTATTAATAATGAATGTAATCCTTGTGTCCACAAAAGATTTAGTGGAAGTGAAATCGTTTTCCTAATAGTATATGTTGATGACATATTACTAATTGGAAACAATGTACCTATCTTACAACCATTCAAGGCATGGTTGGATAAATTATTCTCTATGAAAGACTTGGGTGAGGTAGCATATATTCTTGGGATCAAGATCCATCGTGATAGATCCAAGAGAATGCTGGGCCTAAGTCAAAGTACATACATTGAAAAGATACTGAAGAGATTTAGTATGGAATTGTCTAAGAGGGGATTGCTGCCAGTGTCACATGGCATTCATCTTTCCAAGAAAATGTGTCCTCAGAAACATGAGGAAAGAAATAAAATATCAAAGATCCCTTATGCATATGTGATTGGGTCAGTCATGTATGCTATGCTATGTACAAGGCTAGATGTTGCTTACGCATTAAGTGCGGTAGGCATATATCAAGCTGATCCAGGAGACCGCCATTGGATGAAAGTCAATACTACCCTTAAGTATCTGAATCATAATAAGGATATGTTCCTGGTTTATAGAGGAGATGAGGAACTAGTAATAAGAGGACATATATATTCTAGTTTACAGACCGATGAAGATGACATGAAGTCGCAGACTGGATACATCTTCATTTTGAATGGAGGTGCAGTGAGTTGGAAGAGCTCAAAGCTAGGTGTGGCCACAGATTCTACAATAGAGTCCGAGTATATTGCAGTGTATGAGGTAGCTAAAGAAGCTATATGGATGCAAAGCTTCATCCAAAAGCTGGATGTAGTACCTATCAGTAAAGATCCTATCACACTCTATTGTGATAATACTGCAGCAGTGACACTTGCAAAAGAGCCAAGGTCACATCAGTGGACAAATCACATAATTTGGAAGTATCATCTCTTGAGGGATTTTTATCAAAGAGGTGAAGTTGCAGTGAGTAGTATATTCATAGAAGAAATCATGGAGGACCCCTTTACTAAAGCCTTGACTCAGCAGAAACATGATCATCATGTGAGGTCTAGTGGACTAAAAGTCGTAGGTAGTTGTCTCTAGTCCAAGTGGGAGTTTTTTAGAGTTGGTGTCCTGAGAACCAACTATTTGTACTTTGATTACATGAATTTACACTTATTATATATTATTCATTGTTCTGCATGACTATAATATAATAATGTCCTGGAATATTTTTTTTCATTGATATGGTCATGGAAGATCCCCGCTATGATGAGATCCTTGAAATGATATAACAATTTTCTTAAATAAAGTTCTACAGTTAGATGAAATACTATGATAGTAAACATAGTTTACAGACCATCATGTGCGAGTACTCATAAGAAGATGAGGCTCTCTCTCATGGAGTTTGCACATGGTAATCTCCAAGATGAGAGATTATGAGAACAAACCCTCCTGTAGTAATTCCACATGTCTTGGTGTCATCAGACATTTTTATCTACGAGCACGTGTAATGGTCCTTAGAATGGAATATTATCATTAACTCATGTCATGAATCGCGTACTTAGATTTTCTGACGAAAACTATCACGAAGACAGTTGGTGGGAAGTAGGGTACGATGGGTGCGTCACGAATGACATGTTGTTAATGGATAAGTCGAGGAAGTATTTGTCCCTTCCATATTTATGGAAGTTGATATCTCATACCCTTTTATTGAAATAGAACTATCCCACAAATTCCATAGCCATGGTGTCATGACGAGTTTATTTCTGGAAGTCAAATAATGACATATAAAGCATATAGATTTATGATACTTCCATGAAACCTGTTTGATGAGATATTGAGACAAAGGGATTAAATTACATGGTAAGTGTTCGTATGAGGTGACACATCAATGTGGCGTCAACTTATTTATCTTAGGTTCCTTGACCCATTTCTAGACAGTAATCTTGGACTTTAGGCATGCCCTCCTAATGACAACAAGAAAGAGGCCTAGAGGGTCACACACTAAGTGTACCTAAGTATCTCAAGTAAAATAAATATTATTCCCGTACGTGGTTTAATAATTATTCAAGGAATCCTAAATCATTTTAATTATGGAGAAGAATAAAATGAAAACATGTACACACCGTGTATAAATGATTACATGCTGTGTAGTTTTCAATTTTGAAAGGGAATGAAAAACAAGTACATGCCATGTATGAATGATTACACGCCGTGTAGTTTTCCTTTTAGAAAACAAGTACAAACTGTGTATTTATGATCACATGCTGTGTAATTTTTCCAGTCAGGATTTTGAGGAAATAATATTTTTTTATTAAATGATATTTATTATAATCAGCGTGGGTGCATGTTGAGGAATTAATTATTTGAGATGTGGGTTTTAAATAAGAGTTAATGAAATACATAAAATGAATAACGTGTTTATTTATTATCCCAACTCTATAACCTCAAACCCGATTATAAATATCCTCACAACCCCAACGCTTTCCCTAATCGTTGTGCACAACAATTCTAGAGAATTCTATCAAGGCCGAAAGAACTCCTTCCTCTAAGAATGCTCTCAAGACCGAGAGAGATATCCTCCTCCATCGGATCAACGCGATCTAAGGCTAACAACACAAGAAAAAGTTTATCCATGCTAGCACCCGAAGAATAATTTGGTGACATCCAGAGATACATGGTGTATGCGTGGATCACCGCTAGAGTAAGTCTACACTTGGCTTCTGCGACGCAACGGTGAATCGCATTAGAGCATGATCAGAAATATAAATGAAGAAATAATGCCACAAAGGGTATTTCTTGTCAATTAATTAAATTAATTATAATCAACCTGTAACGATCCTCCTTTGTGGTTCCAGGAATATTCTTCTTCTTTTTCTGTTTCTGTGATTCGATACATGGAGTCTGGAATTTATCGTCTTATTGATCCCAGATTGATCATTACTAATGAGAAAAAGACAAGTGGGCACATCCACCCATGAGCTTCCGATGCACCCGTAACCTTTAGAGGAGGCTTTGTCCTAATGTCGGTGGACTAGTTCATAGAGGGAGCTTGGAGGACTGGATAGTAATTTAGGGGTGAGGTTGGAATTGGATGAAATAAAACCCAACAATACCCCATTCCACGTACTGGTTTCTTATGCGGGATGTGGGAGGCACCGCATACCATAGTGGTATGCGGGCAAAGGGGTCATCCACGTATTGATACAGTACATGAGCATGGTTATAGATCACCACATACCATAGTGGTATCTGGCCCATCCCGCCTCTTTGGGTTTCATCTGCGTAATGATGCAGTAAACGGCGCTGGATTCAGTCCATGTAGTGGTGCACTATATAGAGCACCATATTTAAGGAGGGTCCGGGGGATTCTCGTTTATGGGGAATTCATCAGCGGGAAGTATGTGGTTCACAGATCACAAATTAGGTTCTTGGTTATATTAGTATTATTCAATTCCCCGTTTTATGGTTCGCAGCTGGCTGTGCCTATGGAAAGAGTGGTTCGCAATTCAGGCTCCACCAATGAATCAAGACTAAAGCCAAAATATTCTCTGAACTCTTTCTTCCATCCTATGAGTACCCTTCAAGATTTCATCATCAGTCTCATCGTACTTATACTCAATTAATTATGTGATTATTTTATAGATCATTGGGGATATCGTATCCATTGGGCATGCAACACCATTTTTGGAGGCCCATATAGAGATATTCTGACCCGTCGAAGACTCAGTCAATCCGGGGTTTGCGGAGGCTATGGTTTGCGATAATGGTTCATAGGACCCTTCCCATTCTATTTTTCTATGAATTGATGAGTTCACAAAATGGTACGTGGATGGACTTCATGAATATGAGTCCTTTGGTGACGTGGTTTGTGGTACACCTTGTTCACTAGCCATCACTCCCATGAGCCGGTGTCTCACAGATCATTCCTGCACCTATTGGTTTGTGAACTCGGTGGTCTGTGAACCTTTTCCAATGATGGTGAGAAAACAATTTCAATTTATTTGAAAACTTGAATCTCTTCAAGTTTTTATGTAATTTTTAACTCAATTTGATTCCATTCACCTTGCTAGACTTGTAAAGTACTTGCTTCCTTCTACAAAGTGATTATGGGGGTATTTTCTTCCCTTGGAGGAATTTTTAGGACCCTACAAACACCTTATGAATTATGTAATTCATTAAATATATTTTGATAAATAATAAGGGTTAATAAATTTTAAATCAATATCATATGATAACTATTTCATGAGATCTATGGTATTTTATAAAAAAAGCATTTTCACTTTTTAAACCAAAAATCAACTTTTTTAGAAAATTACCAAAAAATTAACTTCAGATAATTTTTATGTGATGATTCCAAAAAAGAACAATATTTTTACAAATAAATTTTATAAAATTCTGAAAAATTAATTTCATTTAATTTATCTTAGAAAGGAATAAAAATATACTTTTGAAGAGGACATATATTTGTTGAATAAAATGACTTCAATAAACAATTATGTGTTAATTTTAAAAGCATAAATAAATTTGTATTGAACATAAAATTTCTCTATATTTCATAATATAGTTAATCCTATTCACAACTACCAATTTAACAGATGGTTTATAATGGTCGTGTTTAAATAATGATATTTTGGAATTCATTTAAGCTCAATGTTCGGTACAACATAATCTGTCAAACATAGTGTTCTTTTAAAATATTAGGGTGTTACAAGATCATAACATTTTCCTACACTGAATATTCATCCCTTTGGAGTTTCTCACAATCCTCCTCTAGTACCACCCCCCTAGGCCTTCTATATCCATGTCTGGGAGATCTCTAATCACGTTTCTGCCCTTTCCAAGGGCTTCCATACACTATCTTCTTGTCTTTCGTAGCATGATGGGTTGGGAAATTGTGATCCAACTGACCTTTGCCATTATAAGAATTACATTTACCCTACCTTTTATAATTGAATCCTCTTTATAATCCCTGGTCTTCTTCCCCATTTGACAAAGTTTGATAATGAGTATACCTCTTTTTTCTGAGACCATGACATCCACATATTGCTAAATGCTGTAGAAAACTCTTCCCTATGACACCCAATACAAGTATTTTCCACCAAAAAAACTCTATACCAAGAATATATTCATAAATAGATATCACTATATCACTCCTATATAGATACAGATACAAAAGGAAACAACGTTTTCCCAAATGTATCTACAAAGCCCCTGGGTGAACTTCCTCACTCAGAAAAAGGCATCTCACATAGTATCAAGGGAGTATCATGGAAGGTTAGTTAAACTCAAAGAATACTCAGCTATTGAAATGTCACCATACTAAATCTCAATAATCTCCTAGATCTAAATAAATCATAATAAAAAAGGTAAATACTCATCATCAAATAGATGTTGTAATTTGTACTACGAGACCATCATATCATCCTGGGTTTTCATGACAAGACTCCACCAGTTCCCAACGGCTCCATAGAAATTACTGGATACCAGTGAAACCATCTGATATTTTGGGGTCAAAACTAGTCAAAAGACTCAAACCATTGAATCAATCCAATCCTCCATTTCATGGGTATTTCTCACACTAATAAACCTCAACAACCTATGATGCTGGAACTCACATAGCGCACTCAGTTTTCATGCATCCTCAGCCTGCCAGTTGGTACTATCTTCTTCTCAATAAGAGGGGAGATTCAACCTCCCCACCTAGAAGAAACACCTCATAATATGACCCCTTAACTAAGGCATAATCACTCATCATATCATCATTATGATCCTGAATCAGTAACCTCAATGGATATATTTACTACGACATCTTAAAAGTGATCAAGACTTACCATGATAAGATGAACACACACACACACATATGTGGATATGAATCAAGGAAAATCAAATGAATCATTCCCATATAATTTATGTACCATTTTTACCTAAAACTAATGTCTTGGTATTCCTAGTTGAAAAGAATGTAGTTGGAGTCTTGGTGTATAGATATGTTGATTTTGGCATTAATATTGTATTCCTTGACCTGAAAGCTTCAATTGAGACACTTTGAAACTATTTTCTAAAGTACCAACCAATCCTCCTAATTGGATAACTCTTAACACCATCCTATGTAATAAAATTCTTTAATAACAATATTTAATGACTCGACCCACTGAGGATCACCTTACCAGAAGAAGGATGAGCCATCACAAACCCAAGCCCACCTCTAATAGGCCAATGGATGGTGACATGAACTGAGAAGGCATAATTGTAATGGGAGGAATTTACCTACTCTACCTGCATCCATGCACCTAACTGTATTCATGTAATAGTGGAGAGGAATAATAAAATATAGGATTATCTAGAGTGAAACCATTCCCACAGTAAATTCAAGGGAATAAATCAGAGTACGGTAAAAAAATAAAGTATAATTGGGAAAAATACATTCCCAATAATAAATGAAGTCCCAAACTGACCACAACTAGAAATAATGACATTTTAGAGAGACACACTCTTAATCTCCAATCTCGACCACTGTACGTGATCAATGAACTCAGGTATCACAATGCTCCACCAAAGTCATCATGGATCTATCCATCATTTTCATAAGACATGACATGTTCCAAAAACTCCTATGAAGGGGGAGAGTATATACATTCCAAGTAGGATTCCCTAAAACTGAAAGGGGTTGATATAAATATACAACGATATTCAGCTCTACCCAAATCAAGATTGAAACAAAACCAAACTGATGCACATATATATGCTCATAAAGAAACTCAGAAATGAGATAAAAGAGATCTCTATCTCAGAGCCAAAACATAGGCAATAAGTAATCCTACATCTCCAAAAGTCCATCATAGATTCCCAACATCAAACAAAACCTCACCATAATATGTTCTATGGGGCCCACCCCTCACTACTGTGCTCCACAATCGATGGATCCACAAAACCCATAGAGGATTTGCACACCGTCGAAGCTCAAATATGAGGTAGTAACACTCCATAAAAAAGGACCCATTCCAAGTGTAGGGGAGTACTATATCTATCTGTATATAGAGTATGGGGAACCCACACCCTGGTTTGATAGGGGAGTATCAACACTGGAAACTCTTCGATGACTATACCCTAATCACTACTATCATCAAGAACCACCTAAAGAAGGTTCACACTCAGCAAATATCACAGAATATATTGTATTATATTATTAATGGCACTATCATGTTCTATGTTAAAAAACACTTAAGATAGGTTACTCGCGGGACAAAATGCAAGTCCAAACAAAGGATATATGAGAGGAATTTTTTTTTGAGATAAATACATGACGTGTAAGGGTTCCACATGTCGTGTGGACCCACATCACTTCTTGGTCGTGTTATCTTCTAAAGAACATGGATTCATGTCACCATGAATGGAATGTACCAGTGGCACATGGAATGTGTTAACTACTCTGGGCCTGCCTGGGTATAGTTGGTCGTACCCATGTACTTCGAGTTGTGCCAATGTACCTGACCATGCCTTGGTACTAACCCATGACCATGTACTCTAGGAGTAATAAAAATTTACTTCAATATGAGGTACTTTGTGTGTGCTATCTGGAATATTGATTGGGCACATGGGGAGAGTCAAATTACATGTGGGTCTGACCGAATGGTGCATGATCCCAACTTTTTCTTGAAAACCTAGCACCGCTGCCAGGGGGCTACGCACCGTGTGTTATTCCGAGATACATGGTGTGTAGTCAAGTTTTTCATAAAAACCACTAATTTCACATGCAATTTCTTGATCCACACTGATTTCCATTGATCTAACCTACTGACCACCTAAAATCAATGGAACAAGACTCCAACCGTTGTTTCCTAACATCCGGTGACTAGAAAATATAATCTGAGGATTTTCTTGAAGTCTTGTACATGTCCAGTGCACATTTTTCTCTTGTCACCACTAGTTAATCCATGATCCATGAAGTATCAAACTAAATATATCCTTATTAGCCTTTTAAAAAACCAATATATTAATAATTTTACAAACCTCCATAAATACAGGGGTTCAATCATGCTTGAACCCACCTCGGTAATGTCATGCCACAACCCCATGGGTCATCAATGAATAATGAGAAGAACAGGTGGGGGAAAGGAAGAAAAATAAATGTGAAAATGTTGATGACCAAAAATTATTGGATGATGATCATAATCATGGATATCTTGGGTGAATGTCATAGAATATCAAGAATAATAAATATAAACAAAATAAAAAGGCTCACATGAAGGGAGGATGAACACAAATCAAAATTAGATAAAATATCCACGATCAATTATTTAATAAAAATGAAAAAATAAACTATTTACAAGTCCTAACTTGATTAGAGATCAATGGTTGGTGAAGAATGAATTCTCCAATCAATGATACATCCTGTTGTGTTTACTACCTCTCGATCCACCTCGACCTGATCAACCGGCGTTCTCCGATCTTGATCCTCCTGTGAAGAATGTTAGGGGATCATATCAAATATCCAAGGGTAATGTGAATAACCCTAAATAATTGACATAATAGGCTATTTAAATATAAGATCATGTTTTTGGTTGTTAAATTAATTAATTAATTAATTAAATTAGATAATTCACTAAATGTACCCACTAATGGATGACTCATCCGAACATTTATAGTTGACCAAATTTAGGTCACACCTAGGGTAAACAACATATTATAGATTCAATAATGGTATCATATTTATGACATGAGGCTCTATTATGGATATATTATATTATTTATGAAAAATATATGCATATGTGATAACAATATATTTAATATTTTTATAATATTAATTCTGAGATCATCCTACATCATAATATCATGTTGTATTAATACCTAGCACTAAAAACATTCCATAATATATATTAAACACTTGTAAGGAAAAAAAGAGTCACTACATATACCTCATGGGTGGTGCCACTTATTTAAAAACACCACATGGTTGGCACACAGTTAGTCTAAATCATGTGGTCTATGGATCTTTGGAAGTGAGATTTGAACATTTGGTGCACAATTAGCTAAACCATTTAGCCTAATAGTTCACCTCATTAAAAGAAAAGAAAATGACCATTTTCCTCCTCTTACCTTAAAGGGGTTTCACCCATTTTTCTTCTTCATTTTCCCAAGGAGACCTCCCTCATGTAAACCCTCCTCCTCCTCTTCCCATGGAGGTATCTCCCTCATTTGAGCTATCAATCGAATTCTATTAGGTGAAATAGAATAATATTAGCAAGTATATGATTCCTCATTCTTTCTTTAATCTTTTATCTCACTGTCATTAGTGATATATTTGTTGAGATATAATTCACAAATTTTTCAAGGTTTTTTTCTATTATTCCGATTTGTCTCATTTCTGATAGAGTGAAATCTCAATAATGGATGAGTGGACTATCATAAACATGAGGTTGGTGGTATAAAAACCTTTGCATTAATTTTTAATCATTTATATATTATTTCTATTGTGCTACATGCTAGACATTCCACGCGTTTCTCCTAAATTATGAAATGCCTTAAATTAAATGTCTAGACCACAAAATTGATGTTCTTAGACCCCCTTAGCATTGTTAGAAGTTGATAAACTCAGCCTGAACAACCCTTTAGGGTGTGTTGTTTATTGTTATTGTTTATAAGGTTCTTATTATGTTTTAAATCACACTTTAGAGTGTTTTATTACTCTACATGAAATATATTATTAAATTGAATATATTGAAGTGGTATCCTAATCCCGATCCATTTTATAATAAAACCACCTTCAATTTGTGTTGTCTTAATTCATGAAAAGGAGGTAGTTTATTAGTGATAATTGTTTTGAGGTATGTAATGGGTGCTTCCCATGGACTCCTATTGTTATAAATGAAATGGGACTACTTGATAGTTGAATTTATAATGTATTTGTGATTATTCATTATCAATGTTGTATATTATGGCATGTATGATTGTTATGTATGATGATAAATATTAAATGAAACTTAATAATGAAGGTTCACTATGCCTTGACTGATGATCGATTTTTCTTTAAAGAACACTTAGGATAAGGAATCACAAGGAAAGTAGGATTCCCTTGTATTGGATTATTATAAAGGGACCTTTTTTAGGGTTTTTGGACATGGAACTTCACACCACCTTGGTCAAGGATGTTTGAAATGGTGTTTTAGATCGATTGGGTTGGTGAACAAGACATTTCATGCCTATTTGATTAAGAGATTGGGTATGACCCATCTAGTTATTATTCATAATGATTGGCATGGTGTCCTATATTATTTACAATTCTTGGCATGGAGTCTAATATTATTTTTGAAACTCGACATGGTGACCTATATGCCTCATGATACTCAGGAGTAGCCCACATTGATATTCCTTGATATCAACTTGCAAGATGTGCCTTATTATAGCCTATGACTCTTATGATTATATAAGAAATCCCGAGTTACTCCTCGAGTCCTGAATAATATTATATATATATATATATGACTATATACGCTGACATATATATAGTAAATATATATATAAATATATAATTATATATATATATAAATGTATATAGGTTGAATTATATTCAGAGACATTTTGTCTTAGGCTAAAGCAGGTATAATCAGCTAGATTTCCTTGGATAACCTAAACATGACTTGTTTACATTTATTTATTACTACAATTAATTAAATTTGATATACCTACACAATTATTTATTTTATATTCATGGACTAGATTGTATTAGACACTATTGGTGGTGGCCTACTCATTATATCTCACACCCTATTTTGGCTGCCATTTGGTGTCTAAACATACATAATCTGGTTGCGGGTTAGGACTTGGACCTTGTTGAGTGATGTTATGTGTATTAATGGGAGCTTAGGATCATGTGAATAAATCGATAATCAATATTCTGATGGGGATAGCATTTAAGTATTTTTTACCTTTATTATTTATGTTGTATTTGTATCTTCTTCTATAATATTTTCTGGTCATACATTGTTACATGTTCAATCATAGATCATTTATTCATTTATTATTGATTACCAATGAATATTGATTATCTTCCACAAATCCATTATTTAGCTAAATATAATATTGATTTATTATATATATATATATATATATCTATTACACTCTAATCATGAGGTTATAGTCTCCCCACTGTACCACTATTAGATCCTCACTACTAGTCGGTGACCACGGATATATGAGGAGGCTCGCTTAAGGGAATATGACTGACCAGCTCGGGGCACCATTTAGTGGCTCCCCGATTGGGACATTACAAAGTGGTATTATAGATTTATTTCCCTTTGTATTAATATTTTTGGATTCTAGATAAGAGACTAGGGATGTGTCAGAACTTGGGAAATAGCACGTGTTTGGGTCCGAGCAACTCACACATGAGGGAAAGATAAATTTTTTTAGATTCTCTTTTATATTGAAATTTATTATTATATCACCTTGGGTGACTTCTCTACTTATAATGATTATTGATTTATAGATTTTGGAATTTTTACCCCTATCCTAGTAATTCAAGGATGTATTTACTCATGAATCATTATAGGAACATAGAGATTGGCATGCCATGCATATTCCATGCCATGACGACTTCAATATAGATCACATGATTCATGATGATTTGTATTGGATGATCATGCGATTTTTACCATGATTACCAATATTCTCAGCTTATATAATAGTTTCCATTATTAGTTCCATGTTAAATGGTATTATTGATCTAACATAATATGATTTGTTATAATCATAATAGATGATCAGTTAAATAAAGTGTCTCCATTAACCTAAATGGTGTTTTCCCATATATCTTTATGGAGTCATTCTATTTAACTAACCATATATTACATGTTTAATCCATAGATAATTGGTTTCATGTGCTGACATATTAATGGTTTCCATTAAATGTGATATAATTATCCAATGTATAAAGTGTATGAGCCTTTATAAATTGGATAATGGTTACCCCTATAACTGAACCGTCACAAATGTACTTGATGTATTATGAAACTGAAGATAAAAACCTGGTTTATGTTACAATAATTCCAATTGTAACATATAAAATAAATTACCTTAATAATTTAGGAGTGGTGATTCATCTAACTAAACCAGGATATATACATGTTTAAATGATTAATTTCAATTTGTATAGATGATGAATTATTTAAAATTAAGGGAAAATTGTGACTTAAGAGTATTGTGACACCATCACTTGGGCATGGATATTCATATGATTAAATTCATAAATGAAAAACCGGAACAATGTTGGTTGGGTTGGGCATGTTTATTATGAGATAAACACATTAAGGGTATGTATAAATATTTCAGAAACCAACTATTTTTGGGTTACACTTACATGGGATACCAATTGTAATTTATAGATCTTTTACATCATAAATTATGATTTTATTCCCATCTAATTGAACCTAGTTTTACTTGATGGGACCCTTATAGGTCACCATTATTTATTTTATAACTATTTACTTTACCCCATGGGGGTATGTTATGATAAATAGTATGTTTATTTAGAGTTTCCATATATTATTTTATGGTGTTTCATATAAACTTATAGTGGAATCCTACTTGACCAATCCCCTTTTAATTAAAAAAGACATTCTATCTACTTTTGAGATATGATTATATAAGGAGTTATTAAATTAAAATTTAAATTAAAACCCAACGGGTGTTTTCCTCTATATATTTCAATTGACATTTTTTTTAACTAAGACAAATTGTGAGAACTTATGGATAAATAAAATGTATAAATTGTAATTATTAGATAATTTTCCTTTGATGTTGCGTGGTGCCAGCTAAATAAAGTGTTAGTACAATCCTCCATAAAAAATGGTACATGATATCTCTTATATAGGAACTTCTTTAAATAATTTAATAAATGAGCATCATTTAATTCCTTAAAATGAAACCTTATATAGGAGTTTTTATTGTGATTGGTCATTTAAGGGTATGTTTTAAATGTTTCCTTTGGAATAGAATGCAGACGTCTGCCATAGATCCTAATTTTTTTTATTCCTAGTTGTGTTGGACCTAAAGAACAAGCAGTAAATATTAGTAACCTATTAGGAATGACTCTAGTTTAAAATTTGATTCCCTATATTAAATAAGAAGTTATCCCATTATGGTGGTGCTCTTGGAAATGAGAAACTGATAGAATTTAGATATGAGTTTCTAAGCATGATGAGTGATATACGTTTGAATGTTTATGACCCTTGTAGTTCTATGACATCTAGTTTTACCTATTTTAGAGAGAGAGAGAGTTCATAGGTATATTAGATGCCATGTAATAGAGGTCCTTTAATGGGATGTGGTTCTTGTGTGATAGACTGTTGGGATATATGAGAGACTTAGATACCCTTAGCTTGAGTCAGAAATTTTATGGGTCAGCTGCATATCGTTTGATTAAGGGAAACCTGTGAAAGATGTTGGACTTGGGTTTATGTTTCCCTATAAGTTGATGATATTGAGTTTACGCCCATTTCATGACCAATGCACAAAAGGTGATTGTGTCTTTCGATTTAAAAATGGTGATTCCCTTGATAGTTGAGAATCACTTTGAGTGATGGTGTATAAAGACTGCTTCCATTGGGTAGGACCATTTGGTTGTCTGGTCCTGTTGAATAGAAGCTATGCGTTTGATGTATTATTTTTTAAAACAACGTTGTGATGTAGGAGGTAATTAGATTGATCTAGGCACAAGTGAGGTACCCTCCTTTATAGAGGATTTCCATGGGAGTTATTAGTGTGATAGAAACTAGCAGGTCACATAACACAATCATCTTGTCCTTATCGACAAATGATTCATGGAAGTGTGATTTGGGTCTTGAATGGGTGGTATGGGATGTACACCCATTGATTATGAAATGTTTAACCCACACTAGTTGTGAATAGTAACTATTTATAATTGAATGTTGGTGATAATCTAGGTTAGGGTTGAGGATCAATGGTTTCAAATATAATCCTTTTAGAAAGAGTGACCCAGATCATTGGGTAAGATTTCAGAAGAACATACAATGATGATGGATACCTTAGAGATGGTGGTTTAGGGTTCTATTGGAAGGTTGAATCATTGTTGAATAATGAAACACATTATCAGAAGACATGGTGTCTGGTTTTGAATAAGGAAAATGAAGCTTGTGTGATGAGAGTGTAGATTAGGAGATCTATACATTCCTACTGATTAAATCTTGGTAAAATCCTAGTTATAACCAATCATTAGCTATATATTTCCATTTCCTTTAGTACGCTATGATGGAATTTCTTATACAATGAGATACCAATCTAAATTTCTCTTCAAATTTTATAGAGATAAACTATGAGATTTGTTCTCAAGGAATGAGTTAAGGAAATTTAATTGGTGCACAGTACACCTTGGAACATTTGAGGGTTGTGACCATTATTATTTTTAAATCTCAAAGGATGTTATAGGAACCATTCTTCAGAAGTGGGAACAAGTTATGGATGAATATTATTCTAGCACTTAGGATGATCGAGTTCTTGGACATGATAATTATTATATAGGTGTGGGAAAGGGAATTGGATATGGTAATTAGGATATTTTTTCATAAGAGAGAGAACAAGGATTATTATAAGGTGGGGTGTGGGAAAAGGGTCTTTGGAAGGGGACCCTCCTATGAGAAGGGTCATGGGTTCTTGAAGAAAATCATTGGATGGTCGTTTATGAACTCGTATGAAATTAATTAAATGGATAAATGTAATGTTTTTTCTTGGTAAATTTCTGTATAGGTTTGAGAAAGGAATTGGTGAAATATGAGTGTTGGTGTTTTACCCAAAAAGGCTTGTGGGGATTCAAGGGTTGGATCAGGTATATATCAGTACTGGTATTATAGATTGATGCCAATTCTCTTAGGGGGATTCTTTGGTTAGGATATTTCACCAAAATTATAGTATTATACTCAATGAGTGGGATCATAATAATCACACTATGCATTGGGATAAGGCTTTAGAATCTAGTTTTGTTGATGTGTCGGCTATCGGAGCCAAGCTTCATTGAAATAGTCAACTAGAGTTGGTTCAACTCGAGTTCTCACCAATAGTTTGATGCAGTTGATGAGGAATCACATTAAGAAAGCCATCGAGATGTTATGGGTGCAACATATAGGGTCAATTGAGGAATTTCAAGGAAATGACAATACAACCAAGTTAAGTTGGTTTGATTGGAATTCAACTAATTTTTAAATTGATAAACATGATGAGAGTGTCACTCAGATACTTAGGGCGGGGTCAAATAGTAATTCCAATGGTGGGAGAATAATTTATCAGAATTGGTTGTGAGAAATCTAGATCCTATGGTGGGGATCACCATAGGTCATATAATAGAATAGATTATGAAATGATCATGTGTTGAGTTAGATGGTCTTGAGTAAGAACCGTATTAATGTTTCTATTATGCTTATGTGTGTTGGCTTGAGATTTGGTGGCATAAGAACCTTTTTTTTAAATAGTTCCTGGTGATGCGTTAGGAATTTGGAAATGGAATTCAACCATTTGAATAGAACTTAATGCCTTGTGTATATTGTGTGATGTTTTTGTTTTTCCCCAAGGATTATCGTGGATGACGAGTTCTAAGGTTGTGAGGTTGCAACTTCATGTGTCTTGGATATGGTTGGAAATTCTAAGTGATTTTGACCTTTTCATTTGGTGGATGGGTTAAATATTAAATTGATCCTTGAAATATAATTTTGAAAGTTTAAACTCTTACAAGTGTTGTTTTTTGATTGGTTTTAAGGATTGAGAGGAGTATGAGTTGTGAAGATGAGTTTTTGGGAGAATCAGTCTCTGAAAACACACTTTCCCAGAGGAGCTGACAGGGGTGCATGGTTAGTTTAAACTATACCCCTAGGGGAACCTATACGACCCTATAATGTGTGAATCATGATTTGTTAAACTATGAATGGTGGAGAACATGGTTATATATGAAGTCTGTAGTAAATTTCTGAGGGTGCACAAGATATGCATGCTTTTTAAAAGCATGCACATAGTCTTTATGGTTAGTTCCACATAACCAGAAACACCGTACAGTTAGTATAAAATTATCCAAAACCATACGGACTATGGATATTGGGTAGTGAGAGCTGTACATTTGGTTCATGATTAGCAAATATGTTCAACTTAACCTTGAACCTCATTAAAAGGTGAAAAAATTTCCATTCTCCCCTCTACCCATAAAGGATTTTCACCCATTTTCTTTTTCATTTCACACAAGAGACCCCCCCCCCCCACATGTAAACCTCTACCTTCTCTTACTATGAAGATATATCCTTAATTTAACCTCTAAATTTAAAATCTTTGGGTGCATTATAAGTGTATCAGTAATTCTATGAGTCCTCATTCTTCGGTGATGTCTTCATGCGAGCTAATTCACCCTATTTTCAGGGTTTTTTTTTCTATTCTTATAATTTCTCTCATTTTGGATTGAATCAATATCTAATAATGGATGATTAGACCATACTAATAATGAGTTTGGTGGTATATATTCCTTTCCCTTAATGTTTCATTGTTTATATAATATTATGGTGGTGCCACACATCAGAGCTTCTATACATTTCCCCTACATTAGGAAATACGATAAATTAAATGCCTAGAACGCACACTTAATGTTATTAGACCCCCTTTGTATGGTTGGAGGTTGATGACCTCAACCTGAACCAACCCTTAGGATGTGTTGTTTAGTGTTCATGATTATAATTCTATGCTTACATTTTAAATCACCCTTTAGTGTGTGTTATATTACTTCTCATGAAATAGAAAATTATGGCATGGGTTCTTCCAATGGCCTACTTATTGTTATAAATGAAATGGTCCAAATTGATAGTTGAATTGATAATTGATTGGTTCTTATTACTTTTACTTGTTGTATCTTATGGAATGTATGATTCTAATATACTATGATAAATATTAAATGAAACTCAATTATAAAGGTCCATTGTGACTTATGTGAATCTAGGTTCCTCTTTATGGAACACACATGTTAAGGGATCATATGGAAAGTGAGATTAGATTATCTATGATTATTATAGAGGGAATTAGGTTAGTATTGTGGGATATGGGACTTCACACCCCCTTGTTCAAGGTTGTTGGACATGGAGTTTAACATCACCTGGGTTCATGGAAATGATGTTTCACACCCCCTCAATTAGGATATTGGGTATATCCCTTCTCATTATTATTCATAATTCTTGGAATATTATCCTATATTTCTTATGATGATTGACATGGTGTCCTATATTCATTGTGACACTTGTAATGGTGACCTATATTCCTCCGGATACTAGAAAATGGACCACTTTAACATTCCTTATGATCAATAGGCATGATTTCCATTATTAGTGCCTATGAATCTTATGACTATACAGGGATTCCTAAGTTATGCCTCAGGTTCTAGCTTCAATTGCGTATATATATATATATATATATTTCCACATTTATATAGTACATATATACAAAAAAATACTTACATACACACACACATACACACACATATATATATGTGCAAGGTGACTTATATTCAAAGACATTATAGCTTAGGCCGATGTAGGTATAGTTGGCCTTATGACCTTGAGGAACTTGATCCCAACTTACTTACATTTATCAATTACTGCACTAACTTAATTTTGATACACTTGAACACTAAATTATTTTATATTAATGTATTGAATTACATTATAATTCCTTGGTGGTGGCCTTTTGATTATATCTCACACCCTTTTTGGGCCGCAGTTTGGTACCCAAACATATATCATCTAGATTCATGTTAGGACTTGGACCTTGCTGGGTGCTGTTATGCATGTACATGGGTTATTAGAATCATAGGATTGAGTTTATGCTCAGTATTCTCATGGGGATAGCCTTTGAGGATTTTATTTTTCCATTATTATTGCTATTGTATTTTTATCCTTTTCTATAATGATTACTTATTGAAACATTGTAGCATGTTCGTGCATGAATCATTTATTCATTTATTATTGACTGCTAATTACTATTGATTATGTTCTACATCCATGTTATTAATATAATTTGGCTATTGATTTTTTGTATATACAACTATGCCACTCTAATAATGAGGGTATAGTCTCCCCACTATACCATCATTAGACTTTTGGTTCTAGTTAGTAGCCTATAGCATATAGGGATGCACACTTAAGGCCATGTGACCGAATGTCTTGGGGAACCATTTAAAGTATCTTAGGTTAGGACATTACTATTTTAATTTTTTTAATTATAATAATTGAACATATTAAAATAGCATAATTGGTGATGTGAAAATGAGTTACGTTTATAAATAATTGATTTTAAAACCTTAAAATATAATACAAGTCTTTAAGGATTAATTAATGGTTTATAAAATTAATAAAATCACTTCAAAAACCGATTATTTTAAATGGAAAATCGATTTTTGGTTATTTATACCTTTCATAGTGTTTATTATATTACCTTTTGGCTATCCATCCAACATTAAATTTTTTATTCAAGAATAAAAACAGAGGTACAAACAAAGGATACAAGAAAACCAAACAAGAAACAAGCCACAAGCAACATACATGAGGGCCATAGGACTAGGGGTCCAGAAGTTATGTAAATTAAGAGCATCTCCTCTAATCAAGTTAACTCCCTTAGGTTTCAAGAGATTAATCAAAGGAAGGAAAGTGATATTGGGGCCCGAGTTCGAAATAGATGCAAGATGATTGACAACTTTGTTCCCCTCACTCCATGTGTGATTCACCTTGATATTGTGGAGGAGGTCAATGTAGTTCCTAACCATGTATGAAATTGACCAGACTATTATGTTGTCATAATACATAAAATACATTTATACCATATTTAATTTTTATTCCAAATGATGATTGTATAAGAAAATTATTAAAAATACCCCATTGTATGATTTCAAAATTATGAATTCAAAAAATAAAATTTATTTTATCAAAATAATTTTCTAAATATGAGAATTCTCACTTTTAAATCAAAATCCTAATTTATTTAAAAATACCAGTTTTTTTATGATAACCAAAATTTTATTTCCTTTATAAATATAATAATGGACTTCATTAAATTATATTATCATTTAAATGAAAATTATTATTATTTAATAATAATATTATATGGATGCAATATGCACTTCAAAATTCATGATTTTATCAAAAAGAGTCTTAGAACCATATATTTTCTAAAATTACAATTTTTGTTTCATTGTATCGAAACCCAATTTTCATCAAATCGTATATAATTTTTTATATAAATTGATAATGAAAATTGATAAAAATAATCATTATTTCACTATAAAAAATATAAAGATTCAAACTACTATGGCTAGAAAGATAACGCTTTATTACACTAGTGTACGCCCTAAGGGTATGGTGGACGATGCTTCCACTTTCTTGGGGTGGTTCGACAAACATGGTTTGAGTTGTGATCTTTAAAATCATGAACTTATTCCATATATAGTTTCATTAATGTTTCAATTTTTCAATTTCAAATTGGTATTGGTCAAGGGAAATTCCTAGTGACACTATCTACCTAAAAATGTCTAATAATTGGGATTTAGAGGGTACAATCCTACTAAATGTGGACATCACTTCTTCTATCTATATCAATTATATTTTAACATAAACCTTAATATATACTAATCCTAATGGTCACTATACGAAGACTATATTATCAATGGTTAAGATGATTAATTTTTTTTAAAATCTGACAGACTAATTTTTAGAATGATCCAAAATAACCAAAGTAGTGCATGTGTTTTATATAACTACATTAGTTAATAAGGGATTAATTATTTCAAAAATGGAGTTTCATTTATGAAATTTCAGGTCATTGAAACTTCATTAATACATAAACCAGAAATCTGATCAAGAGATAAATATTCTCTTATAAGAATAAATTTTACTAATTTCTTAAGGTGATCGACTACCACCCAAATAAAATTATTACCTTTAGATGCCTTGGGGAGTCTTATAAAAAAGCCTATGGTGGAAATTTTCCTTTTCAATATAGGTATGGTTATTTATTGTAACGCCTCATTATATTTATACTTATCATCCTTAATTTATTGTTATACCAAGTAATGAGATACATACTCTACAATATATCTCTTCATGTCATCCCAAAAAAATCTCTTTATATTCTCTTTAAATATTCATACTTCCATGATGAATAGATAATGATGGTATTTTATCTTCATCCAAAAGATCTTTCTTATATTCTGGTACAACAATGATGCATACACTATTCTCGATCCTTTTCAATCCAAAAAAACCAAGGTTGAACTCTAGAATATTTCTCACCATATTTTGAATCTCTAAATATTCCTTATATTCCTCTTTATTCTTCACATGGATAGTTGGTTTAACACTCATTTGAGCAAGATAACATTTCTCCCATTCTGTTAAGCTTTCAAGGTATATCCATTTGAAATCCCTAAATATTGGATCTTTTGTGATCCACATTGTAGATATGATTGCATGATCATTTAAAATAAAATATCTACCAAATTATTTTCTTTCCTATATAGGTATTGTATTGAGTAACCATAATCATAAATCAACAGAAAATATTTTTTCAAGAGAATATTAAACTCTTTATGGGTGAATATATAATGTAAACTTTTATGATGGGTATATATGTCACTCCTTTCTACTTACAGATAATGAATCCATTAATTTATTATCAAGAACCATTAATTGAAAAGAGACATAATTTCTCACCATGTCATTATACATAATAAAACACCCCATTCTATTTTTACATGCATCACTATAGTTCAAAAAAATTGTATCCACTATAGGGTAATGTGATTACATATACAATTTATTACCTTCTCTTTAGATCCTTGAAATTTTCTTCACATTTATCAGCCTAAAGAAAATTGACTCCATTATACATAAACATGTTGAGTGGACCATACATCCATGAGAAATTATTCACAAACTGTTGATAATATCCAAAAAACCCAAGAAAAATATGGATCACAGTCACAGTGGTTAGTCTAGGATAATGTTAATTTAAATATATCTTAGAAGGATATATTTATATACCATTGTTTGTTATCACATATCCAAATAATTATACTTTCTATAACCACAATACACACTAATTGATTTTGGAACATAGTTTCTCCTTAGTGTATTCAACACAATTCTGAAGTGATCATCATGCTCATCCTAGAACTTGGAATATATTTGAATATCTTATATAATTGAGGTAACCTATAATGACTTTATTCATGAAATCCATGAAGATATTGGGAGAATTAGTAATTCCAAATGGAACCACTACAAATTCATAGTGTATATACCTCATACAGAAGGTGGTATTAGGTATGTATTCAATTTTTAACCTTAAGTGATAATATCCAAAATAAATTTTAGTCCTTGAGAAGTATTGAGATCCTCACTATTGATTGAAAAAATCATCAATACAGAGTATTGGACACTTATTCTTGATAATGATATTGTTATGTTCTTGATAATAAATATGGCGTTACATATATTCATATTTATTATTAATAAAAATAATATGTACACCCAATGGAGATTCACTTAGCTGAATGAATCCTTGATCAATATTCTCCTAGAGTTTCTTCTTCAATTCAAAAAATTCAATCCATACCATGCTATATGGTGTGTTTAAAATAGGTGTAACACTAGGTACAAGTTCTATTGAAAACACAAAATCATTATTCTGGGGAAGATAAGGAAAATATTTAGAAAATATTTAAATAAAGTCCCATAAAATAATCATATTTTAGATTTTGAGTTTATCCCCAACCTTCTATGATAAATTCCCTTTATGAATAATAATCAAGACCCATAAAATGGAAGATATTTCTATTGGATGATTATATTCATCTTTGCACCGAAAAATTATCACAAGTTCATTCATAATATAAAATGTGACTACCCTTGTAAATTGATATGAGATTTATGTAAATAGAGTTAATACATGCCAAGAATTAGATCAAATTCCACTAATGTATGAATGATATTTTTTTCATGGATAGAATTCTTAAAAACTTCAATATGTAATCCCCAACTCTAGAGTAAAGGATAAGTGAACCTTAATAGTCACTATCCACATCAATTATTAGTATAAAATAACATATTCCTTTAATTAAGAGCTAGTCTTCAGATTGGGGCATTAACTTGGATAATTACCATGTTCCCAACATATGAGACATTGAACTATTAGTTTTTACTTAGGATGAAATTTAGTTATCTCAATTAAAATATTTTTTTTACTTCAGAATTATTTTCTTTATTCCCATATTTTTGACACATTAAACATATTCCCATTCATTTGAGAGATTTAACTAGGGGAATCTTCCAATATTCATGGAACATATGAAATTGAATCTTCTTTCCTTCATGGTACTCATCAAATGAATTCCCATGAAACTTCATTTTTCTATTATTAGGTGTTCTAGGAATCTCACCCAAGTTGAGGTTGTTAATCTATATTGAGATATATTGTTAGTAATAATCACATTATTTCATATTCAAGATCCCATTTCATTTAGATTCTTATGAGATTATCATTTCATTCTCCATAAAATTCATTTCTCACATGATTTATTCTAGTTACATCCATTGACTAAAACCAAAAATATTAGTGTACGATCAATAATCAGAGTAAACAATCACATGATTATGAAAATTATTATTATGATATCTTAAAGCATGAAACATTATTTTATCCCATGACACATTATGTTCATATCATATCACTGTGTTTTATCATAAGTTGTTATATATTGTAACATATCATTCCTCATAATGTTTCATAAAAAGAATTCGGATTAACCAAAGAATACCCCCCATGATTTTCTACCCATGTGTGTAGTCTTAGGACAACTCTTTGTAAATTGATGATGATTGAGTTAATAATTTATTTTCCACATTCAAAGTTATTATCAATAGTCGAATCTATACCACAAAAATGTATAGTTACTTGTATCAAAACATGGATGTATTTTATATACATACCACACTTATTTATTTACTACAATTTAGGATATTTTTATATACTTATCATATCCTAAAGATTATTACAAAAGTTTTCTCATCCTAGTTACTAAAAATAACTAAACATTAATTTGATAGAAATTTATGCAACCCAAACATTACATAAATAAATATTAAATCATTTATTATGAATAGTAAATACTTATTATAACAATAAATTCCCCAAAACCAACATTTTTAGTTTATTTGGAGAACATATGTACAATCATCTTATTTCCGGAAAGATATTCAACATATCCAACTAATTTATTCTCACATATTACAGTTCTTACACAGACCCTTCTTAAAATATTTCTTCATAAATTGTGAAAATTAATGATAAGAAAATTTGAGATTAGATTCTTGGTAAGGGTAGTCAAGAGAGATATCATTCAATTATCATATATAAGTGAAACATGATCGAAAAAATATGATAATATAAGCTTAAACTTGAAAATCATAACCATAAATTCATAGATCATAATCATGACATATGGATTTGGAATTTATTAAGAAATGAATCATATAAGAAAAAAATATCACGATTTATGAGATAATATATGTGACACCCCAAAATTTTAAAATAACACGTCTTCATTAGCTTATAAAACACACAACACTGAGATCAAACGAACCTCAAAATATTATTAAAATATTATGATTTAAATATTACCATTGTAAACTTGCTATTAAATTGGGGGCATAAATTGAATTAAAGGATTTATGTAATTTTCATAAATTCTATAATTAATATAAATTTATTTATAAATTCTTAAGAAATAAACACTCACTTTTTAATAAAGACTTTTAATATTAAAAAATATATTTTCTTCAAAAATGATTTTATTATTTTTATTATTAAATATTATATTTAATTTTTTATTTTATAAATTTTATTTTATAAAATGAAAATAATTTTTGAAATAATTATATCGATATTAACTTCGGGTGAATGTTTTTGTTTTTTTTAAAATACATATTTTATTCAATGAATGGTAAAAATACCAATTTTTATAAAGGTGTTATTAATTTTAATAAATTAAGTAATTAAAAAGTACTAATATTGGTTTAATTTTATTTAAATGTAACATAAGTATATATAATATAATTATTTTAATTTTAATCATCTTTATACTCTATTATTCTATAAGTTTATTTTTAGGCTTTAAAACATATTTTTCATAAACTATTTTAAAGTGCATAATGTGTCTCCATTTTTACTAATTAAAACAACCCATAATGAGAAACTATTTAATTTATATATATATATTATATATCTATAATTATTAATTTATATTTATTTAATTGTGACCAATTTTATATAGTTATTATAAGACCATCTCATGCGTTAAAAATGTATCTCTTGAAAAACCATTTTTAACAAGTCTACAAGATTAATTTTAAATTAAATTATACCAATTATATGAATTTAATTTGATAAAATGAATTAAATATTTTAAATAATAAAAATATATATTATATAATAAGGTCATTTTTTTTTCATAATTAATAGTAAAAAAAGTAAAAATAATAGTTACCATGGTGAAAAATTAAAACGGTAAAAGTGAGTATCCTTAGAGGTAAAGAGGGTAATTTTTTTTAAAAAAGTTTCTTTTTAGTGGAACTGGTGTGGATCATAATTATATCTCATAAAATCCTTTATTTTTTAGTTTTTTAGGCACCATTCATGAGAATGACTTCCCATTATTGAATAGTTTTGGGTAATTACAAAAATTCCACTCCTTAATTTTAAAAGGACACCCCTCCCCTAAATTATTCACACCTATAAATCCATTTTGGTAAAAAAAAATAGAAAAATATATCCTCCCAATCCCTATAACAATTCCATATCTTTTTGTCTTCCCAAAAGAACATCCATAGGGTCCTTAATAAGAGATCCAAAAGAGGTTCCTCTAAGTGAAGACAATCATATTCGTTGGGATTGTTCTTTTTTACTTATGATTTTTGAACATTAAATTATGTGTTAAAAATTTCAATATTATAAAATAGTTTCCAATATATTTTTTTTATTATTTTGATTTAATAATATTTATCAATCTCCCATTCCATCAAATGAGAAACAAAACCATTGTTCGATTGTACAACAGACTACCACCTCATGAACCGACGCAATTCATTTTCCATCATAGAAAATCATGAAGATTAAAGATGATGGATTTAATGTTTATATATTTTATTCGTGAAATATTTATCACTATGGAAATGTATCATATCAGATACCTTCTTACATTACCATCCATTGAAAAAACATCACATCATTCATGTGTAGAGCATACAACCGCCTCACGAAGCAATGTGATTCAATTTTTATTACTGAAACCCATGGATGTTATATGTAAGAGTATTTAAATAATTAATATTATATTTATGATATTATTGTTATTATTGGAAGATAAAACAACCCTTAACTTACATCCATCATGATCATTGAAAAATGGAAACATTACTCATGCGTTTGTACAACCTATTGTCTCCATGACTGTAATATAATTCATCTTTCAAAATATTTCATGTTTTGTTTTTAAAAAGTATATTTTATGTATAAAAAATATAAATATATCATGATAAATATTCTATATATTATAGAATAATGACCCCTTTGACCATGGTCAACACACTGATGCTATTTTGAAATTACGAACTGGGCGTCCTAAAAAAACTTGACGTGGACATAACCGATTAAGTAAGTAAATATATAATTAAAATAAATTAAGTAAATATATTTATTATAAGTGATTAAAATTTTAAAAAGTTTGAATAAAATAAATAATTTATATAAGTTTATTATACATGACATAAAATACATGCATGATAAATTCTAGACTTGAGGTAAGGTTTTTCTTCTCAAAACTTCCTTATTCGAGACACATATTATTTTATGCACTTAATATTTTTTAAATGGTATTTATATTTTCCCTTTACATATTATATTAGTTATAATTCATAAATAATGATATTTTATGTTAAAATTAACTTCATTCATGGGGGCTAGGATTCATATGTCACCAAATCGGTAAGGGATTATGCTTGAATCTCATTTTAATAAGGATTTTTTATACTTTAATTTACATTAAAGAATATTATTTTATGATTTTATTATAAACCCTTATAATTTTCCTATCCTATAGTTATTTATGAAATCTTCATGTAATATTACCATTTTACTCTCTTAGGTACATAAAATGATTAGGAAAATGTTTTTAAGAAAATAAAACTTTCTTTCTCTCTTCAGTCTCAAATCCATTTCCTCCCAAGTCCATATTTCCTAAAACAAATTTAGGGAATGTTTTTATTATTATAAATATATTTATTAAATAATATTTCACCCATTTTTTACTTAAAAAGGCTTAAAATGAATCTTCTCATCTTTTTTTAAATGAGGCACTTTTTGACATTTATTACAAAATGTGAATGGAACATTTTTAACTTATATTACTGAATGGCCTAAAGGACTTCATTTTTTTGATAATACACCTTTAAAGTGGTGAGGTGTATCCCTTATAAGACCTAAAGTCTTAGAGAAAATTACATAACCTGTAGGTCTTAGAGGGAATCACCAAAAAAATAACAACATGGAACTGCTCGTCCCTAGCACTTGTTATGATATCAACACTCCACCTTCATAGGACTTGTCAGCTTGCTATCCTATGCTAAGCTGCACATGCCCAGTAATGATGGAAATTTCATACCCTCTCATTTATCCAATTCTGGTTAGCTCTGATCTGGTAAATGCACCTACCCTGAATCCTCATCTAAATTATTTTCTTTTGTAGTATAACTGGTACATCTGCAATTTCATGTGGCCCGATGGACTTGGGGTAAACCGAAGGCCTTGAAATGGCCCAAAGTCCTTTATAGACAACTATACCTAAGGCCTTGGGTAGACCAAAATCCTTATAGGACCCAAGGACCAAATCGGTATCCCAAAGACATAGATGGATGAATAGTTTCGGCTGCTACAGTACCGAATAGTTCTTGTTATAGTACCTGCTACAATGCCTACTATAGTAATGCTAAATTAACCCGAAAATATGTCTCCACCCAGATTTGAATAATCCATTACATGTTTCCAAGGATATTTTAAAATAAAATTATTTCAATAATATTTTTTTAATTTTTGTTTTCAAAAGTTATTTTCAATGTGGAAAGGATATTTTCCTCAAAAATGTTTTTAATCTTTTTAAAATTATTTATATCCATTAATGTAAAAAAAAATAATTATATGGAATAATTATATAATATATATATATGTGTCTCTTATATTTATACCATTATCACTTTCCCTTTCTTTGATAAGTTAACGCATTTCTTTTGAATATTTCTCAAATGACATCCTTATGGAATTTCCTTTGATAATGACATTAGGAAAGATTATGAAACCCAATTTATTTTTATGGGTAATCCTTATGTTTTTACTTTTGATTCATTTATTTATTGGGAAAAAATATTCATGTACATGAAAATAATGTGATGGGGGGGGATAAATTATATATCTCTCTAATGTATCAGGTAATGTTTTAGTCTCACGAGATGTCATGTATATGATTAAGGAGTGAGCCTAATCTATTATGGGAAATTTTACACATGTGATGTTGTCTTAGTGGTTAGACTTGAAATATATTTATATTATGTTTTATATTTAATTAAAATTTCCTATGCTACCACGATATTATGAAACCATGTTATTTATGTTATGCTTACATGTGATTACTCCTTCACCTTCCCTTTTATGATATCATGTTATACCTATGACTCACATGCTATGTATCCTTATCATGTTTATTACATTACTAGGCCTTTTAGCTCACTTATTTATTTTATGTATTATGAAAGTGTATCCTAATTAGTTTTACGAGCTATATAAATTGTTAAGATCATTTTGTAGATTAATTTAAGTATTTTTTTTATTTAAATTGTCTTATGTACCTATTCTTCAAGAGACACTATGCCTTTTTGATCCTCAATTTATATTTAATGGATATTCATGTTAAAAATCATGTAATTATATGTGTAAAAGTATTGGATATCTATAACTTGTATCAATGAAAATTATTAGTTAAACTTTGGAAACAAGGATGATAAAATTTTAGTGAGAATCCTAGGGATAAGTCTAAGGATAATTTTAATTATAGGAATATATCCTAGAATTTTGTTGAGGGATAGAGAGAGTGGTTTTTGATAAAATTTCTCCCTGTATAGATACTACAAGACAATTTGGCTCTTTTACAGTTGTACCTAGGGGTAATAATTCAAAAAAGGTAACATTGTGATGGAATCGATCTTCACCTAGTGCATGAAAATGGGCCTTACTGCACACCACATTTGAATCTCTCAGGAGATATGATTTTGGAACTTCACAAACTCTTTATAAACCATTATGAAGGACTTGAATTTTTTTTAGTTTGATAAAACTAATAGGAAACATTACTATAGACTACCTATATTGAAACCTAGATACTCACAATCAATGATATACTTATAATTTATAAGTTATTCCTCCCATGTTTGTAAGTTTCCCCTTTCATACCTTTATTAGAATATGTATTCTCATATTATTTTTCTTCATCTAGTAAATGGTAAGAGATATAAGAAAGTGTTATAATAACCAATGTGATTGTAATGTAATTATTTTCTAAAAAACATGCCTATCCTACTAGGAATGGCATTTAGACATCTTGTAATCATACCAAATGATCTATCTTGAATTATGATTAACAACTAGATCATAGTTTAATTTATAAACACATCAATGAAGAGAACAATGGAATATCAAAAATGATGTAAGTGGAACAATGTAAAACACCGTAATGGAACTGTAAGATCCTTTATGTGTGGAAAATGTGGTCAAAAAGTTGGTAATAATTGAAGAAAAATGAAGAGTATGATTAACAAGGCTGTTGACGCCCTCCAAATGAGCATAAGAAAATCAAAAAGGAAGAAATACCTAAATATGAGTATTATTTTCTCCAGAAAGAAAATTAAGATGAAGGTTTCCAAAACTCATGAATCACGTGACCCTATGAAGGACACACAGTCATAGGACCATCGAAAGGTCATGTGAAGGGTTAGGCACATTTCAAATCCTTCTAAAAGATCCCACATAGTCCCTTTGAACATCCCTCTTTATTCTAGGAAGGCATCCAAATACACTAGCTGATCATGTGATAGATGTCAGATGAAAACCCCCAAGTCACAAAAATATTTAGGTGGTAGGTTCCTGACAAACCATCCAAAAATACATGAAAAATAAGGATAAAAATATCCAAAATAAGGAGCCTCTTTTAGTTATAAAATTCATGCAACACAGCCATGTAGCTCCTGATACACTACAAAAGCCTCTATGACATGTCCTCCTAGTAGCGCAAAAGTCTGCTAGCATATCACCCTGGTCACAAGAAAGGACTCAGACAAACCAAGGCAGTCATACATTCCCGCTACAACATTAAAGAAAAACAGAAGGGTTTAGCCATGATATTGCTTTCACATCACTATAAAACCCTTTTTTGGTCATGCGACACATCACATATGGGGAGAATTATTGTTTATGACAACAATCACACAAACTTGGGAGATCCCCAACCCTTGAAAAATAAACAAGTAAATAAAAATATAAATGATGAGATCTTATTGTGATGGGAAGATACGATGATCTACATTGATTATGAGATACCCCTTAGATAAGAAAACATGATCTAATGGGAGCCCCTTGTAGAGCCACCTTTGTCTCACAATAGACCCCAGAAAATCTACCTTTGTCTCTCAAAAGGTCCTAATGATATCTCCTCAGGTCATATGAAATCCTTTCAGTTGTTATCCTATTCTCACGAAAGTCATTTGACATATCAGCCTAACCTTTTGGAAGTCCTTTTGAATTTCTGAATAATTAAA
This sequence comes from Viscum album, assembly GCA_963277665.1. Classification (NCBI taxonomy): domain Eukaryota; kingdom Viridiplantae; phylum Streptophyta; class Magnoliopsida; order Santalales; family Viscaceae; genus Viscum; species Viscum album. The sequence continues at coordinate 2,085,757,362 of OY728123.1, read as the reverse complement.
CAAGAATCCTTTGAGTGGATGAAATCCTATAAATGAGGCATTTATGGGATGTTCATCTGATCAGTGAAAGTCATGTAACAGTTACAGTGAGATTTCAAAAATCGTGTGATACTAAATCCCTCCACCGACTCGATCTTAAATATGTGGGATACACACAACACAAGGTGGAATATAACTAGGGAGAAAAGGTATATAATCCCCCCCCCCAGCTCAAAAAAATAATAATCCATTGATGATCCCTCATGTACGAGAGCTCTGGATAAGATTTCTCAGAGCGACCAATCTGACGATTGCAATGGTTTTTCATGAGATAAAATCCAAGCAACAGCCAAAGTGATAACAAAGGATGCACGATCCCATCGTGTGATTATTTGAGATCACACAAAGGACCCCTGGTGGGTAATGAGAGGAACAACTCGCATGACTACGAGATCACATGAGACCTAAAAAATATAACCTCGAACCAAACTAAGAAACATATGAAATCAAAATGGAATAAATAAAAAATATGGGAGACTTACATGAAGAAAAAATTGAAAAACCTCATACTCTGTATGAATCAATTAGATCATGCAACAACACCAGGTCATGTCACTCAAGACATGATACATCTCTCTGACAGACTATTTGGATCATGTGATGTCCTCTGGACACACCAAAAAAGTCACATGATACCTTCCATGAATTTCACCCATGTATCGTGAAACCCTCTGAGATCACCATCCAAGTCTTTCTATGTACTCTAAACATGTCTCCCAAGATATATGGAAATGCTAGCATTTTTCATCTAGGTCTTAAAGAGCCCCCTGGGTCTATCATACAGATCATATGTCACTCTCCTCATGTATTGGTAAGGTTACACGATGCCCTCTGGACATGTCACCTAAGTCTCACAAATCCCTTTGGGCTCATCCCAATGATCTTGCAATGAAACTAGAACATGTTATACAGGTCATACGATGTCCTCCAGACAAGTCAAACATGATCAGGAAATATCCTTTGGACAATTAAACCAGGTTATGCGACACTCCTCATATATGTCATCTATAATCATGCGATTGTCTCCCGACATCCTTGACCTGTTCTTGATAGATCATCTAGACATGCCAACTTGGATCATGAAATTATCACTAGGACATGTTAGTCAGACAACTAGACATATTTGACAAATAACTAGATATTTTTGGAATATAACCATTCCATGTCAATTATACATCTCATAATATGATAGCCTTGTCTAGTAAGTATATAAGGGAAACCTCAGTGTGTATGCCCTAATCAGCTGCATAATATGATATGTTCTACATTAAAGGGCATATTTAGTGTGTAAGAACTGACCTAATGAGCGATGATAACTCTGATTATTTCTATAACCAAGATACATTGGACACCTTTCTATCGTCCAAGCTCCATATCCAACATCCAATAGGGTTGTACAAGTTCATAAGTCCCGCATCCATAAGAAGTGAGACTAATTACTTTTCTTCCCTTGTTTCTCACACTTAACATATCTCACATGTGATTAAGGAGTTTCAATAATCATACCATTGCAATCATAATCCTCTATTGATATAGAGAAACCTCAGTGTGTAAGCCCTGCTCAGTGGCATAATACGAGATGTTCTGTATAAAAGGGAATCCTCGGAGTATAAGCCTCAATAAACTGAACTATGAGAACTATGATTCCTACAATAAATAAGGATATACAGGATACCTTCTTAAGGATAGAGCTCATATAGACATCTACCTCTGTATAATCCATGCCATGTCTCCAATGATCCAACCATTGGGACCCAATATCTCCCATGGACCAATCATCATTACTCATCCACCGGTGTATTGTGAAGTCAATTGAACTACGATGACTTTGATTCATTCCATAATCAGGATATATAGAACTCCTTCCAAAGGGTCATTCCCTATATTATGTATCTAATGGGTTGTCCCAGAACATAATCCCCACATCCATATGCAATAATATTGATTACTTGATATCCCTTCTTTCTTATACTGAGCATAGATTTTTTGGTCTTAGGGAGTTGCAATGATAACATCATTGGCATCACGAATCTCTACCAGCCAAGGAAACCTCATTTCATAAGCCTCAATTGTTGTTATGATATAATTACCCATCATATGAGGGTATCTACCATGGGTAAAGTCCTAAGGAAATGATTGAACTACCATAACTATGATTCCTTCCATAACTAGGATACATAAGATGCATCCTTGAGGTTAGAGATAAAATAACTGGTTCCCTAATTCCCCTTTATATTTACTTTCCATATGAAACTAAACTGCACAGGTTTAAAAAACTACATCGGTTTTGATTCCTATTATAAAAAAATATACACAGAACACCTCATAATGGATTAATCACATCCATGAAATATTAACCGCCTACCTGGATAACAAAAAACTAAGGAGTTCCTGGTTATATGACTCCAACATATAAGCAGCTACCCACCAATGGGAAAAGGATGAAGAACCTCAGATACATACAGATATATTCGCTAATAATATTCCTCTTATTTCATATAAAGAGACTTAACCTATGATCATTTTATAGGGTAACTAGTTGCGAATCTGAATTATTAATAGATTCTAGAACATACCTTAAATATATTAGAGAGTCCCAGAGTAAAAAAAATTCCCCCCAAAAGGGTGTGATGAGCCTAAACTCCCTAACCCTCAACCAATGTTAGTTCCTAAGTGTTGCTGGGTCTAAAAACCCAAAGGATCACATTCCTTTGGAAAGAAGGTTCATACCCAATTATGGATGTGGGAGACATTGGGATTTTCTTTTAGGGATAAACAAATGGTAATCCCAACACGAGTGATTGTACAAAGAAATTGAAGCCCCACTACAATTAAACCATTAGGTCAGGCTAGAGACATATTTTTTAGGAAACAAAAGTGGTGAACCAGATGAGAAATCATTTAACTGTGATGTCTCCTTTCAAGAAAACAAGTATAGAATTCCTAGTACTTATTGGACCATTTAGTTATCATGGCATGAGTGGTTCCTTATCCCCAAAAACCATCTAGAAAAAAATGTTTAACCAAATTTGAATCTCTCAAATAACAAAATGATCAGTTTATTATCCATCAGACCATTTTGTTTGAATTTCTTAAACAAAAAAAAATGGTGAACCTAACATGAATCTCTAAAATATAAATATGACTGATTGACCATGAATTGGTTCTTACAACTAATTCTCTATTTCTGAGGTTATCATGAAATAAGTCCATCCTTTCTTTGAAAATTCTGCATGGGAAGAATGCACCGATCAACAATAAAAGGAAAATTGTGTTACCCATGCATATATTATTGAGAAGATATCATTCTTGAAATGGTGCACTTATTAGTGACATAATTACTTGTTAAATTCATGAATATAGACACTGATCTTGAAAAAAACTCCCCAATCCAATACATCTTCATCCAAGGACCATTCTAGAAAACCGACTACAATTGAAACCCCTGTAGGCATCATAAAGACCTCACCCTCTTGAAATATTTAGCATAGGGTGGAGAATGAAATGGTTTAGGAATACCATTGACATGGTACAATTCTAACCATTGAGGCTTCTTGCAAGGGTCTTCAAGTACTAAAATTGATGATTCTTCCCTTTCCAATAAAATATATAGTAAAGAAAGTGACCCTATTTTCCATAGAAAACCACTTTAGAAGTTTATCCCTAGATTGTGACAATCACAACCTTCAATATTAGATAAAGGTGGAGCAAGGATACAACTAAGGCTCCATTCTAGTTTAGGTTCCGTCAAGGAGGGATCCTTTCAACCACTGTCACTAGAACCATCCTACCAGATCCCTTCATTATCTTGATGAGGGTGCCACCTGACACACTTCCACCTCTAACACCCATACATGGGAAACAAGGAAGAAACATTGGGTGAAAAAGGCTCTGGATAATCGTAAGTGGGATCGTATCCCCGCTCTTACCGATGATGCCTACTGGCATATTCTGATAGTAGCCAATGAGTATGCTCATACCCATATTCACTCAAAACATGTCTATGGGAATATTCCTACAGTAGAAATGGGGTTGGCACACATTACTATCACCATGCATGAAGTCCATAAACATACTCTAGGTGCATAAGGAGGGAAAAAATTGGTCTCATATATCTGCTTCAATCGAAGATATCCACCTATATATATTATAATGTGCATGATTATGTCCTAGAACACACTATTCTAAAATCCCATTACATCTTAGAATTAGCTGAATAACTCCGCAGGAATATTCTAGCACTAGTACGTATACAAGTACATGCACATATTTCTATCCCTATAGCTAGGGTATCACAACACCCTGATATTTATGAACAAGTGGTTGCTTCGTAGCCAACACACATTCATTATCCTATCCAAGAGGACTGTAGGCATATTTTGGTAAATGATGAGGCATAATATTGGTTTAATATTCTTGTTCCTTCTAGGGATTACTAGGTGAGAGTGGAACATTCCTTGGGATAGTGGGGAATACTCGTTGAAAAAGATTTTCACCATATTCCAAAATCCCAAGATCATGCTCATATCCCCATTCATGATGGCACACACTAAGTGAGAGAAATACATTCCTTGGGATAAGATCATATTCCTATTTAAGAAGACAAAAATTATACACCAAAGATATAGTATCAGGCTCATATCTTTGTTCTATATAAAGTTCACCAAGTGAGAGTGACACATGCCATGAGACATGACCAGATTCCTGTTAGTGAATTTGCCTGGCATATTTAGTATATCACAGAAGTAAGGATCATATCCCTACTTATACCAATGAATGACTACACTATAATCATTTCATGGCTATACAGGAGGAGAATCATATCCCTTCTCCCATTCCAATGTTTCATCAGCATATTCCGATGGGTAATGCCTATTCATATCAAGAAGATATTCCCGCTCCAACCGGGAATCACCATGTGAGAGTAGCACATTACTCAAGGAAAGCTCATCACCCTAAAAAAAAGCAATGACATATTCCAAAGGGTCAAGATCATGTTCAAACTTCCGTTCTGAATAAGGATCACCAAGTGATAATGGAACATTCCTCGAGACATGATCATATTTATATCAATAATGAAGGATCTCATTGGAATATTCCAGAAGCTTCTTCACAGTAGTCTCATACTCTCGCAATAAGAAATGGGAATAAACAAGGTCCGACAACCATCATAAAAAACCTAATATACCTACAGAATTATAGTAGGAAAGTCATCATATTCCATCCATGATGAATAAAAGGACCATAAATATATAATCTGCTTAATTCCAGTTTTTTTAAGGTTGTTTAAGACACATTTTTCACACCGAAGGGTCTGTCAACTCTTAAACTGAAGCAAAAGATGATCATTTCCATGATAGTATTCCTCACTGTAGTATGGAGATGGATCACAGAGACTCTACTCCTAAAATTTTCCATGGTCAACATCCCCATGGTTATATCTTCCATGGAAAAGGAAATCCTCCCCATTAACTAGAAACCTTCGTATAAAGAGGAATTAAAATTCTAAATGCCTTTGTATAGAGAGGTGCTCAAAACATCATTGTCAACTATATAAAGTTCCCCATCAACTTCTAGTAGCACTCCACTCTAGACAGTAGGAGACCCCAAGAAGCACCTGTTGTGGTATGATCGGATGGAGGCAATTAAGTCTAATAAATAGGAACATGACATTGATATATGGAGAGATTTATCTAGATAAAACCTCCCCATAATGTTCTTCCATCTTTCCACTTTTGACTATGAGATTCTATATGATCTAGAGAAGTATTTCATGGATTATCTACACAAAAATATGTGGGTAACTCATCAAGACATGTATACCAGACACCTCCCTTATCCAAAATACATGGGTCACCATCAGACCATTAAGAAACTCTATTGTCAGCTACACATGATTGTCTTCTCCATGGCCCGAGTTCCAAAACTAGAAATGAAAAGTGAAAACATGCATCATGATTATCTCCATTTCATTACAGATCTTTATCAATGGATATCAAAAGACATGTATTGTATTTGTAGCATTAAACTTTTCTTCACCCCTGAAAAAACAGAACCCCTCAGATATGGAATCATGTAATGCCATATCCTTCGGTGAAATTTGGGGGATGGGTGATGCTTGAGATAGTTGGTCACTATAACAAAATGACCCCAATTAAATGATTCTAAGACATCATGAATTAAGGAAGAGGATAGCCAACAATACTTTGAACTGGGCCCCATGAAGCAACAATAATTATTTTCTGACACAGAAGACAAGGTTGCAATCAACCCAACAAAATCCTATAGAAACAATCTCCCATCATGGGATGCTATTACACCCAGCTCCTATACAACCACAACTATGTCAACTCAAACATGCCATAGTATTAGATTCCATAGTTTTCATCTAGTATGGAATCTATCCCAATGGGTTGGGGTAATATTTACCACCACCCTAACCCCTCATATTTTCAATTCCTAAGAGAATTCAAAACATGTCAACAGTTGATGAAAACAAATCCCAAACCACTAGTATGAGGGAATTTATATCTCAATCTCTATCACCAGGTTCATCATCCACTAAGAGCGTCATTGGGAAATCAAAAAAAAAATCAAGATCAATGCCATCTTTCTAGGTTGGGTGCATTTATATCTTTATTCCCATCCTTGGAATCATCAAATCCTTGACTAGAAGCATCAAAACTTCAAAAACATGGTCAATCAACACCAATTGTTTCCCTAGATAAACCCCAGCTCATAGGTCTTGGGGAATTTTTATCATCATCATTACCACAAAGAGAATAATTCTTCTCCATGTTGGGATGTAAAAATTGATGGTCGACATCCCATTCGTTCCTCCGACTGCAAGACAAACCTATGCTATTCAGGGATCATTTGACAATAACAACCAAAAAATCCCTCAAGGCCATTAATCATAGGATGAGATGGGAGGAGCATACAATGAAGATATTCATACCCCTCTGGGGACACCGGAAAAAACAAACCAATGTGGAAAAGGGTTTGAGGAACAACCTTAATGATGGAAGTGAAGAATCAACCTATTGCATTGAAAGTAATGAGATAACAAATATTTCCTAATACTCCTCTTTGAATGTTGTATCCATAAACACAAAAAAATGTGGATCAAGATGTAGATGTAGAGGGACATGACACATAAAATTTACACTGAGAGGAAGGTTATTTGGATGCACCAACTAAGGATGCACACACCCAGAACCAGAGGAGTCTCTAAAATCTGGCACCTCCGAATATCAAGTTACTACCTCTATAGAGGAACACCACCAAAGATAAATGGAAAGGCATGGCTACATCCCAATCATCACCATAAATAGTTGAAGTTCCATCAATGGAGGAATTAATGGAATAATATGTGAATGATATTAAAAATATCAGATAAATCAATGAGAATCTACCTAGGGGAAACATTCCTACTAGGTATCATCTTCAGACAGAGGTGAATACCCCTCCTCGCACACATATGGAAAGATAAATACAACTATAAAAGTTTTGTTTGAGTGTCAAAATGACTAAATAGATAAGAATATTTCAAACATAAATGAGGAAGTTGAAAATGATCATGAATTACCTCTATTATAGTTACTAATGCTCCCTTGTCTGGGAAATCATTCAATCTTTTCGTGAATTTAGAATCAGTGGGAGGTGAAATTTGGGTCACCTCATCAGGACCCACCTGCTCCCTATAGATGGGAGGTGGCTCAAACAATAGTACCTCTATAATTCTCAATGTCACTAGGTCCATGGCTACTCAAATGGAAGACATGAAAGGGAAAAAATCACCCGTGTAGCCTGAGAAGTAGCCATATCCCGATTGGGTAGATGAAACTTTTTCCCCATCCAATTTCTTAAATCCTACCTTCTCACCCTTTTATATAACATGAGACCATAAAAAAATGTAACTCACTTCATATCCCAATGAAGTTCTATGATAGGCCCTCAAGATTACTTGGAGGCAACCATGATTAGGTGTTTTGTAGATACTTTGATAGGGCCATACTTTTTTTGGTACATCAACCTTATAACAGGACCTGTTGTAGGATGAGAAGATCTTATTCCTCAATTCCTTTACCAGTTCATCTCCATTCTGAAGAAAATAAAAATTTTATTCATGAAGAACTTCAAGTGATGTTAAAATGATATGGTGTCTTGTTTCATATCCAGATGTAAGTGTTTAACATATTCACTCGACACCCCCATCTCACAAGAAAAATTAATGGATCTCTGTGATGAAAATATCTAGGATGATCTGTAGACATATCTGATCCCAATGATGTAACCAGGTGGGTTCTGTGAGTTCACATAAATGATATAATATTTACAAGATTCCATTCAACAGACCTGAGCTAAATCTCAGCTCATGCCTTCAACACAGGGGAAAGGACCAACAGGGAAGAAGCTACTGCTATTACCCTCAAACTACCAATAGTTCCCAATAAATCACCTTAGTAGGTCCCAAACTACCCAAATCCTTCTATAGATTAAAAAAAAATCACCCTTGACTAAAAGAAAAGAAAAATCAGGGTCTCAGGGGTTTTGAGGAATGGATAAATAAATCCCAACCTTTTCGAAATGAAAAATTCCTTGGTTATTTCATTATATCCATGGAAAATAACCTCCTCAAGCTACTACAACCCAAGAATCCCAATGAGGTTAACCTTACTGACCATTCCAATTAATTCACTTTCAATAAAATACAGGTTCATAATATCTAGGATTTAATCATCTTCAAAGAAATCCTTTAAGGCAAGGTTGATTCCAGACATGTGGTTTTTTATAACTCCTCATATCAAGTGGCCTGCATAACCATTTCCCAATTAGAAGAAGAGGGTGATTGGTAGAAAGTTCAGGCCAGGTGTGGATAAAAGTTCAACAACTGGATGACCCAAAAAAAGTTAACCAAGATCATTCCACCTTAAGAGAATAGCTTTATACACACACAATAGATACTCCACCAGAGAATTTAACATTGGATATGTCTCTCAAAGGTGTACGTGACCATCAAACATATGAAAAAATAGAGGAGGAAGAGTCATATTCTACTCCAACATAAGATTTGACTCTTAAATACTTTTTTCCTACAACATATGAAGCATGGAAGTCACCACAAAATGTAACCCTAATTAGAATAAGATCTAATATTTGGTTTTTCATCAATTTGATGAACTTGGAAGACCCCTTCTCCAATGATTAATATTCCTTTGAGTATGCGTTCCCCACACCTAACTAGGGAACATGATGCTGCATGTGCATAAAATTAGGATATAGGGGACATCATGGGTGTGGTCGGACCCAATATTTTAGTTCAGTACCCATAGAGAACATATATATATCTAATAACCATAGGAAAATAGTCTATAAATACTAAAAAATACATTAAGGTGTCTTATAACCCTTCAAAGATCATCCACACCTAGTTTTCTTGCTTGACTTCCTAGTGGGGGAATAATTACTGGATTAGCCCCGGCAATGGGGAATTCCAACACAAACCACACCCCTTGAAGAATATGATCCCTTGTCCTCTGCATAGGCACTAATCCCATTAACCTCAAATTTTTTATCTCTTAAGCTACATAACAAGGTGAAACCCCACCTCGGTAAGCATCGAACTCTGGCACAAAAGTACATAATTATAAAATAACTGGAAATTTTCCCAGTCAAGATCTCAATTCTGTATGCATTTAACATCTAGAAAGAAATTAGGGTGGAACTTATTGAATCCATCTAGTGCCCATAGGAATTTGATATAGAACTCATTGCATATTAGGTCTATCGAGTGGAGGCCATTATAGGAGAATTCGATGTTTCCATATCATTCACAGAGAAGGACCATGAAGAGGTCATCTAGGGAAACATCATACCCATATATATTTTAGGTAAACTTGATAATGTTGATATATGAAGGTATCTAATTAGAAATGGCTCTGATATCATCTTCATCCTAATTCTAGCCCTTCTATGTTTCAGATATAGTGAAGGGGGTTTGTCTCCCAAAAATATGACCATCCAAGGATATGATAAGCGCGAGGAAAGAAATCTAGAGAAGATCAAGCTCAAAACTCAGTTTCAGGATCTCACATCGGACGATGAGTTTATGTTTATCCTAGAGGACACAAAATACAATGTATTTCTCTGAAGGCATTGGATCCATAGCCATGTGGTGGTGACTTCAACATTCAATCAATTTCTGAAATAACCCATCGATAGGAAGGTCACCATACTACATGATGACTGTTCCCCCTTTTGAGACTTGTGAAAACACATATTCTAATACATATTTCTGTAAAAGGGAAGGAAAATAACCAATGGTGGATGATCATATACATTTTTATCCCCCAATGTCCTAGAGACCACCTTTGAAAATCCCTGGAGTATGACTGGCAATGAATATGTGCTTCCCATTAATCTAGATTAAGTAATAGATCTGATCCTAGAGGTCCAATCTCATTTAGTCCCCAATGATAGTGTAACAGAAAGTGAACTCTGAATTCTATCTGCAACAACTGTGGTAGTAGGGGATGATAATGTATTTTCTCATGGTCTGTCTCACCTCTACAGTGATAGATATCCCCCCTAATTTCCGATTCCATCAAAAAATTTCTTCAAAGACTTAGGGGTGGAAGAAGAATAGGATGGCCTCATGAATTTCTCGTTCATACTCGAGGAAGGCATCTCCACCACCATTGATGTTCTCAGGTAGGTAAATATGGGAATAGAAGAAGTCCCACAACTTATACTGATTAGTTCCACCATACCCCTCAAAGAGAGAGATATATACATCAACTTTTTAAAGAAACACCAATATGTGTTCTATTGGAACTATAAATAAAATGCTCTGATTGAATCTATATGTGGATACACACTTTCTCGTCTTAGCTGATGACCATCGAGGCGTCAATTAGGCAACCCAGATGATGAACCCGTCTCATGCTACCGATGTAGAGGCATAATTTGAGAAATTTATTGAATCCAAATTTATATGAGAAGTTAAATAACCAATAATTATTTCGAATATCTATTTTTTTCAAGGAAAATAATTGTCATATTGGGGTCTTCATTGATTTCAGAGACCTTAATTGACACTTCCTGAAAAATGATTCCCCATTGCCGATAACATAACTGTTGATCAATTAAACTAATTAATTCCAATCCCTTACCTTCATGGAAGGGTATTTAGGTTACAATTAGATAAATATGTCCCCTGAAGATGAAGAAGAAACTACATTAAGTGTTGTGTTGGGATGGCTATGATGAATACACAAGAGGGAGGGGGGAGTGAATTGTGTTCCTTTAAAAACTTGGACAAAACTAAAACTTCCCTCCTGAAATGAAGCAATATTTACGTCTCTCTTAAATTCGATCAAGTAGTGGAAATAAATAAAGGAAAATAACACATAGACTTATAGTTATTTGGGGAACAAAAATCCCATAGTCCACTCCATCAATGTTATACTCCATGAGCTTGGTGATTTTCACTAGTAGGTCCTCTTATTAGGAGACCTCTAAAACTGAGTGTAGGAAGTTGACACCATACAAGGATTTTATAGGAACTTATAGTTATTTTATAGGGAACCAAAATATCCACAACTTAGTATAAGAAGCTGACACTCCAACATGATGGAGTCTAATAAGCTAACTCTCTAAAGAAATAGATGAGATGAAGTTTGTCATGAAGCAAGTTTATCTCACAGTTGCAACAACAATTGATAGATGAAGATGAACTTCAATAATGCACAATAGAAATAGTAAAATAATCTTCAATGTCAATCAGTTTTATTCTTCTTATTTAAATAACATCACATAATTTTTTTCTTCTTTGATTCAAGATGTCACCTTCTTCTTATTCTTTACATAGTGATAGGAAAATTGATATACATAATATTTTGATTGTCTCTTCAAAATGTAGAAAATTAGAATGAAAATATTTCAAAAATTTATTTTTTTCAGAGTTTTTATGTCTCCACTATTATTCATATATCTTATTTTCCTACCAGATAAAGATATTTAGATAATAGGTATCGATGAGTAACAACAACAGTCTTTATCATTCAGATACATAAAATCCTTCATAAATATCCCAAGAATAACATAACACCATTGGGTTATTCCTATAGAATAAATCGATAATATAAGTTGAATAAATATTCTGATAAATTATACATAATAATAGAAATATTAAATGATTTAAAAATACCATTTAATTACATTAAAACCTATTTAAACTTAGTCATAAAAGATCCTAAAAATTAGTAGCACAATCCAAATGTAAATTCAAATATTTCAATTTGTCTCTTCTAACTTTGCTGTAGAACAATGAAATTAGAGTAAATTAGACATTTTTTTCTCTAAATACTGGACCAAAGTATTTTCAATCTATTCATCTATAATCCATTGGATTTATTATAATTTATCCAACTGATATACTGCGAAAATAATTATAGGTAAAAATGCCATAGCTTCAAATACTAAGAAATTAATAAAATAGAGTAGCATGACATGATTTGGAAACATACATAAAATTGTATTGTTTAATTTTAAAAAAAAATTATGTTCAAACTCCCCAAGATATGATGTCTATAACATGTGGAATATACATAAAGTTCTCCAAGAAGTGGGCCTATTTATCATAATATATAACATTTACAAGTTCATATTTATGCGGTGTTAGCGTAAAATATTTCTCCTTCACATGTCCTTATTTTTAGAATGTTTATCATAATAAAAATATGATTTGAGCCTCCGTATGATGAAAAAAAATTAATATATAAATATATAGGTTATAGGTACTGTTCATCTTCTTCAAATTTCATTTTCATTCAAGAAGTTCAGTAGGGAAGTTTCTCAAGATGTTTACTGCCAAAAATAAATTTTCTATTTTTAACCATAAATTATTTTATGTTTCAGAATACAATAGGTCATGTTCCTATTTACAACATCTTATGAATGTTTCAACATTTCATAATAATTCAGTATATTTCATTTTCCATATTTAAGGTATTGTTCATCTTCTTCATGCTTCAGTACATGCATTGAACAAAATTTTTTCCCTGAGAGGTTGAAGCATTATGAAGAACTTTACAACATATGTGATTATATTGGATGTTAGTTGTGATAATATATATTATATTTAAAGATCCATTTTTTCTATACATAAAAAATCATCATTTTAGCATATAATTAGCTGCACACGGGGTGAATATGTCATCTATAATTTCATAATTGTTCAAGATTCAAATAGTAATAAAATATCTAGAAGAATAAAAAATGATGGAGTTAGAGAAGTAGGTACATTCTCAATGGAACACAGGGTTCACTAAACTTAGGGTTTATTGGACGTAGGGTTCATTACAAACATATGGTTAATGAAACATACTTTTTTATCAAAAGAAAGGTTGATGAAAAGTAGTGTATGGTTCATTAAATCCAACATAGGGTATATAAATCATAATTTTTTATTAAACATAGGGTATCACTATTCTAAAAGTAGGGTTGCATTGTTCTAAATGCAGGGTTAACTAAAGCTTTAGAAAAACAATAAAAACTTACATTTAGATATTTAACTAATTTTTTATATCCCTTTAGCAGAAAATTCAATATTCATACTAGAATAATTATATTTATTAAATATTAAAATATTTATAAATTATCAAGAATCAAATCAATACAAATTATATATCTCCTAACATCTACAGAATAGAGAAGCTATAACATTCTGGAAAGACTACAGTTTTTGAAAAATCATCGAAGAAATTTGGAAACTTTAATGACCATCCAAATGACTTTTTGAACTTTGATGTGAACTTATAAAATCAAGTTAAATTTTTTGAATTTATATTCCACTAGGTTTTGAGTGATTCTTATATCTATATAACTTTTATTAAATCAAATATAGTATCTTTTCAAATCTTTTCAAAAGAGATTTGAAAAACAACTATAGAAACTTCTATGATTTTTTGAGTTCCAAAATATTCTTCTAATACTTTAATATAAAATAATAAAGTTTAAATAAATATTTAATATATCCAATGGTATAAGGCGAACACAAATATATTCACAATATATTGAGATATATATAAAATTTTGGGGTGACTTTAAGATGCAAACTAAAATGTCACTTAAACAGTTTGCATCACCTTCAGTGATTTTTTGCACTATCTAAACAACTGAATTGGATTTCAACATTAACAGATGAAATGAAGATAACATCCTTATCTTTCCAATGTAAGAAAATCCATAATAATCCAATCACTATTGATTTATATATAAAATAACTACCATGAAAAACTAAATATGAAACACTTTACAAATTTATTAGAATAAAAATAATGATGGGTTGTAGTAATTTTCAAAACTAAATCAAGATTATAATGGAAAGGTTCCACTAAACATTATTCTCTTTATGATAATTACAAAACCCTAATTCTATACCAACTTTTCCAACCCTTTTTATAAGGATAAAAACTATGATTCTTTATAATATTAAATAATACAATATATTTACCCCTTTTTATAAAGAATAATTATTTGAAATTTTAGTAGCAGTATAAAAAATATTTAAAATTTGAAATAAATAATTTTCTTCACACTTTTTTTTAAATATCAAAAACATGATTTATTGGAAATGATATATAAAATATTTTCTGAATACATGTATTAATATAAACTCCCCCTAAATTCATTCTTCCTTAAAAAAGATAAAAAGATATAATCAAGGATCTATAAAAACATACAAAATATAATTCAATGAATAATAAGGGTTTTCAATAAATTTATTAAAACTTTTAATTGATTCTATATTAATAATAAAACATTTAAACATGAAAAAAATATTAAAATCACTCCCCTTAATACATAACATTAATATAAAATATATTCAATGAATTAATTACAATATTATTGCATAATTTTAAGTAAAATAAAGGATTTTCAAAGGTTTTAAATTAAAGGATTTTCAAAGAATTTAATTAATGGAATTTAAAAGAATTTAAAATAACTTTTGTGAATGTAATAATTGATAAAAAATTGTAATCTAATTATAGAAGAATTACCACATATAGTAATAAATTAATTTGCACAAGTAATTAATTTAAGTAGGAAGACCATAAACACATGATTACACACAAAATAACCACTTATAAAATCTTAAGAGTAAAATTGATAATCATTAGTCAATAAAATAATTCAATAAAATAATTCATAAAATAATAGAATGAGAAAATTATTTAACAGTTTAAACATAAGGATAATAAAAGTTTTAGGGATAAAATATAAAACAAAAAAGTTTTTTTCTCCCTTGTATAAAATAGTCAGTTTATTTAAATAGAGAAAATAAAAAATAAAATACTTTATAGATTTTAATAGTTCCATCTCTATGAGATTTTTCAAATAAGGAAAGACTTCAGAGTTGTCCTTCCTTTAAAAAATAATTAAATGAAATATTCATGTATTTTTCAAGAAACCACTAGGTGATATAACAATTATGTTCATTGGTGAAAACCTAGAAAATAACAAAAACAAGTTCCTTTTGTAAACCATATGCTTTTGGGTTTGGTAGTGTTAGTAACTAATGAATAACGTAACCAAACATGTTTATTTTGAGAATTTTTTTTATAATTAAAGATAGATAATTCTTTCAAATAATGAACATGTTTTACCCCAAAAAATCGAGGTTTTATAAAATAATAGTCATTAGAATAATTTTAATTAATACCATAATATAAACATTTAAAAGTGTACATGTTTTTACTCTTCAAAACTGAAAACAAATAATTCTTGTATAATTATTTATTTTCACCATTACTACCAATATCAAGTTTTTCTTTATGAATTTTATTTTTCCCAAGAATTTGAATAAAATAATTACATCCCTTAATAAGTATACTAGAATATTTCTTTACATTATCAACTTTATCTAACAATTATCTAATATTAGTTTCATGCAGATCACAAGAAATTTTTGAAGCATTTGACCATAAATTTGTAATTTTCTTTGAAAAACGATCATTATCAATTTAAATATAATCATAATATTTTATAAGTTTTCTATTCTCTTTATTAAAGGATTAAAATTTTTCTTAAATCATAAAACAATTTTTATCATGTTCATCACAAGATTGTTTTTTTGAATTAGAACTTTCAGAGTAAGATGATTGTACCACATCAACGTGAGCCAAAAGACTCATATTTACCTTTTGATTTTATTTATAATATTCAGAGTTTTATTAGATTCATTGATAGAATCAGAATAATTATAATAAGAATATTCATCTATCAATACATTGAGTGTATCATTTCCCTTATTGATAGAAATTTGATTTTTAGTTTCTGATAGCATCTCAGCCTCACACATCTCAATAAACTCATTTGATTCCAAATTTGTTTCTGAAATTGGATTTCATAAGGAAGAAAAAATAATTGAAAACTTGTACTAATTTATCACTTCCTTCACAAGTAATTGTGATTGTCTGCCACATATCATATGATTTAACACATTGTGAAACACGATTAAATTCTCCAGGATCAAGTCCACATGTAATTGTATTTACCACATGTAATTGTAAATCTTTAACTTAGGATTTTTAGAGTTAAAGGAAATATTTAATATTCTACAAGAGAACAAACATTGATATTACTAGTTATGTATCATATAGAAACAAAATTTGTTTATAGACTTCCAAAATAAGAAATATAGTTATAGATAACTTCCTCTAATACCACTCATTGGTATCAAGTAGAAAAAAATTAATAAAATTATATATATATATATATATAATAGAGTCTATAATTTTATACCACTTATTATGTTGGATTAACTATGAAGAAGAAACAAGATGGGGGAGGATAGTGCCCTTTTAAAAAATTGATTAAATTAAAGCGTACCTCTTGAAAATAAGTGATCATTTACTTCTCTCTTAAAGTCAAGTGAGTAGTAGTAATAAATAAAGGAAAATAACATAGTTATGTATAGTGGTTCGGGGAATATAAATACCTTAGTCCACTCCACTAACACTCCAATCCACGAACTTAGTGATTTTCACTAGTATATCCTCTTACCAGAAGACCTCTACAACTGAGTATAAGAAGTTGACACCTTACTGGGATTTTATAAGTCCATTTTGTTCTTTTAAATAGAACCTAAATAACAATGGTTTAGTTTAATAAGAGGAAACTCTACCATGATTGAGTCTAAGAATTTTATACTCCAAAGAAAATATATGACATTAAGTTTGATGTGAAATAGTTTTAACTCAGAACTAAAACAACAACTGATATATGTAGATGATCTTAAATAATGCACAACAATAGTATGAAAATAATCTTCAATGATGGGAATATTTCTTATTTTTCTTTATATAGAACAAAATAATGTTTTTTCTTTGGTGTTGGATAGATCCTTCTTTTTATTCACACAGTGATAGAATAATGGATACACAAAGTATTTTTAGTATCTCTTCAAAATGTTTCATAGGAGAATGAAAATATTTCAACACTTTTTTTGTCAGAGTTTTCCTGTCTCTGATCTTCTTCATACATTTTCTTTTTCTTCAAGAGAGAGATATATGTAGATAAAAAATATTTTGCAGTAAATGTAGAGTTTTAGTACATTGGAAGCATAAGAGGGATCATTCCCAACTTTCATTTTTTCCATAATCAATGTTCAATATAATATCAATGCGATGATTAACGCTATGATCCACAGAATTGAATCAAATAAAAAGAAAGGGATAAAAACCTGAAACCAAGAGATCAGAGATCAACACATGTTGTTTATAATAAATTTAATTAAATAATAATTATCTCCAAGGTTATTCTTTCTTTATTGATTAATCTAGTCATAAATCTTTAGTGCACCGTTGTTTCATAATAGAAATCAGGAGTATATTTCCTCTAGTTGTGATCTAGATGAATTCCAAAAATCTTTGGATGTTTCCGAATGAGTCTTTATGTACTAACACAAAAAATCTTTAAGCTTGTGACATCCACCGTTGATGTCCTTGAGAACTGCTTCGAAAGCATTATTCTTGATCCGGTGTAGGAGTATCTCTCTCATTCTTGAGAACATTCTTAGAGAAGTAAGAAATCTCTAGCCTTGAGAGGGTTTTCTCCAATTTGTTGGGAAAAAACTTTGGCTTGGCTAAGGTTATGAGAAAATAGAAATAATTGGGTGTTTATATCACTAAGGTTAAAATAACATAATTGCACAAGTGCCCTTATTTATTTTATTAATCTTAGTGAAACCCCATGTCAAATAATAATAATAATAATATTATTATTTCTTGACACACACTTAACTTGTGAATTATAATTAAATATTATTTAAAAAAATAATATTCAACATTATTATTTCTCACCAGAATCTTAAACATGGTCTACCAATCCTTCATAATATTTATTGGGCCTTGAATAATGTGTATTTATTTATTAAATAAATATAACTACATTATTCACCAATAAATATATAAATAATATATTCAATAAATAGAAAATAAATATTTATTAAATATTTCACCCACAATATATATTATTTTGAATAACTAGAGTTAGAATAAATTCAATCATCCTTATAGGAATAATTATTAAACCATGATTGGGAATAATATTTATTCAACTTGTTAAATAATAAATAATATATTATTTAACTGAGATACTGGATACACTTAGTGTGTGACTCTCTAGGCCTCTTTCTTAGTGGCATTAGGTAGAGCAACCTAAAGTCCAAGGTTAGCATCTAGTAACACACCGAGGCACCCATAGAGAAATGAGTCAATCCCATAATGACATTTCACCTCATACGAACGCTTACCGTGTAATATAATCCATTTATCTTAATATATCTAATAAAGTAGGTTTCATGCTTGTTCCATAAACCCATGTTCTTGATTTGTCTTTCTATGACTTCCCATAAATTGAACTTTCCTATCGAACACCATGGCCATGGATTTATTTAGGCTATATCATTTCCATCAAAGGGCCCGAGAGATCAACTTATATTAAATAATGTAAGGGACGAATTCTTTCTCACATTATTCATTAATATGATATTACTTGTGACACACTCAACATATCCTACAACACTATGAAGATATGTCATCCCATTTTTTTCAATACATAAATGTTTTAGGGTCATAATAATCGTTAATAATAATAATAGAGTCTAAGGAACCATACACATGTCCAAATATAGGAACATCCATTGACATTTAAAATATGGATTTCTTGCTAGTGGGTCTTATTCTCATAATATCATCTTGGAAATTACCAAGGGCATACACCATGAGGAGGTGCCTCGATGTCATACAAGTTTCCACCCCTAATAGTTGTATCATTTGTGTCCCTAAAATGATATCATCTGGCTATAGAACATATATTCAAGAATAGTTTCACATCATTTCTGAGTTCTCATCATATCTAGGATCCGCTATAACCTTTTAGTGTGACTGTTAGTCTCAAGACATTATCACATACAATGTCATACAAAATAAAAATCATGATATGATAATAAATTTATTAATATTAAAAACCGTGAATATAAGTTATCGTACAGTATAAAATAAGTTTTTTCTAGGGAACCAACTCCAACAGACTCCCACTTTCACTAGAGCCAACGGATAACAACCTTCAGTTAGCTAGCTCTCACATGATATTAATGATTCTTCTAAGATATGCATTTAGTAAAGTGGTCCACCAAATTATCTTACATGGGTACTATACTCACTACAAATTCACTCCTCTGATAAAAATCCATCAAGAGGTAATACTTCCGGAGTATGTTCCTTGTCTGTTGATGATACCTTGGATCTTTTAAAAGATCCACCACTATAGTATTATCACAATACAATGTGATGGGGACTTTACTTATAGGAACCACATCAAACTATTGGACAGTGTTCTGAATCCAAATGGATTCCTTGGATACATCAGATGATGCTACATACTAGGAATTTGCTGTAGAATCAGTTACAACTGGCTACTTTGAACTGTTCCAGCTCACAACTCCTCTAGTGAGACAGAAAACATATCCTGATTGTGACTTCAGATCATTCTGATCTATTAGAAAACCAATATCAGAATACCCTCTAATGATAAGATTCTCGTCTCCTCTATACACCAGGAACATATCCTTAGTTCTTCTCATATACTTGAGGATAATCTTAACATCATTCCAATGTTGTTCTCCTGGATATGCTTGATATCTTCCTACCAAGATTAATTCATAGGAAGCATCAAGTTTATTACATAACATGACATTCATGAATTATCATATCGC
This sequence comes from Viscum album, assembly GCA_963277665.1. Lineage (NCBI taxonomy): Eukaryota > Viridiplantae > Streptophyta > Magnoliopsida > Santalales > Viscaceae > Viscum > Viscum album. The sequence continues at coordinate 2,085,737,039 of OY728123.1, read as the reverse complement.
AGAAGCGTATGAGATCTTACTCATTCGATCTTTATCCTATTATGTCTAGGGAAACTTTTTATTAGAAAGATATAAACCATTTGACACTAGAACCAATCCCCTATTGGATTTTTCTATACTAAATCTCTTTAGTATCTAATAAATATATGTATTTTGGATTAGTCCAAGAATCCTATTGGATCTATAATTAATGATCTTGATCCCAAGAATTTAGGCTACTTCGCCTAAGTCCTTCATGGAGAATCACTTGTTCAATTAGTCCTTAACTAACTATAAGACTGGTATGTCATTTCCAATAAGTAATATGTCATCAACATACACTACTAGGATAATTACGACATTCCCATCAAACCTTTTGTAAACTCATGGACCACATTCATTATTAATGAGACCAAATTGTCTTATGGATACATTGAATGGAATATTACATCACCTAGATGTTTTCTTTAATCCATAAATGGATCTATATAACTTGAAAACCCTTTTGGTATCACTTGGTGTCACAAACCCTTCCATTTGTGTCATATAGACATATTCTTGGAGGTTCCTATTAAGAAATATAGTTTTGACATCCATATGCCAAATCTCATAGTCATGGTAAGCTATTATGGTAAGTATGATTCTAATGGATTTAAACATAGAAAATGGTGAAAAGGTTTCATCATAGTCAATACTTTGAAGCTATTTAAAACCTTTAGCCACTAGACTTGATTTATAGGTACTTTACCTTCCATGTCCAGTTTTCTCTTGAATACCAATTTACACCCAATAGAATTTACATCAACCAACGCATCGACCCAAACTCAAACTCGATTCTGATACATGGAATCCATTTTAGAATTCATACATTCTATTCATATTTCATCATCTAATATCTTTACTACATCTTTGTAGGAGACAGTTCATCATTGTCCAACAAAAATGAGTCACCATCCTTGGTGACTAGAAAACAATATCTCTATGGTTCCCTTACCAATATTACACTCACATGTAGTAATTGTGTTTTAGGAACTACTACTTCCACAGGGACCTATGGAACCTATTCCTGCACAAACTCCTATGTATCTTGATCATCTCATTCATCGAAGTCAACATTTCTCCCACTATTATTTTTGAGGATGTGATTCCTATCAAGAAATATGTCTTGACTAACGATAATAAATTTCTTTTATTATGAGTTTTATAGGTAGTATCCCTTTGTTTCCTTGGGATATTATATAAATATACACTTCATTCCCTGGGTTGCTAGTTTGTACCCTAAGAAGGCCTTAAAAAATGATTTGTAACCCTATACACGTGTATACGACCAAACAATTTTCTTTCCACTCAATATCTTGAAGGGAATCCTGTTTTTTCACTTTAGTCGGTACTCAGTTTCATGTGTATACTGCAATTTTTAATGAATATCCCCAAAAGGATAATTGAATATCTGTATGAATCATATTTGAACTTACCATGTCTAATAAGGTATGGTTCCTTCATTCACAAACACCATTCCACTATGGTGTATATGGTGGAGTGAGTTGAGATAGAATCCCAAACTCCCGTATAAATTTGATGAACTGTTGGTTAAGATATTCTCCACCTAGATCCAATCAAATATTCTTTATCTTCTTACCTAGTTTATTCTCTACTTCCTTGTTAAATTCATTGAATTTCTCAAAGCACTCGGACTTATACCTCTTTAAGTAGATATATCCATATCTACTCAAATCATAAATAACATTTATGAAGTAAGAATATCCACATCTATATTCAATTGGAAATGGTCTACACACTATAGTGTTCACCAATCCTAGAATAATTTTTTCCCTTTCACCCTATACACCAAATGGAGGTTTGTTCATTTTTACTTATAAAAAACATGACATCTATCAAGTGTTTTTAGCTCAGATGAGTCTAAATAACCATCTTGATAGAGCTTTGTCAAACTCTTATCATTTACATAACCAATATGGTGATGCCAAAGTTGGTGTTATGTGAGTCATGTGAAATTTATTCATTATCAATTTCCAACACTTGGTTTTCATAATTTAATACATACATACCATTATTTAAATGTACCATACCATAACATATGTTATCCTTATAAAAGGAACAACTTTTATTTATGAACTTGAAATTAAACTCGTCTGTATCTAAACATGATACATAAATTATGTTTTTGTTAACATTAGGTACATACTATCAATAATGTAAAACCAAATCATTCTCGTTGGTAATGAAAGGTTGTAGTCACCAATGGAAAGAGCAACCAACCTTGCACCATTAGCAGCTCATAGATCCGCCTCTCCTATGGAAATTTTACGAAATCTACTTGGTTGGTGTATTTGGATACATATGTGAGCACCACAAGATGTATCTAATACCCAATGTGTATAAATGAAAATATTTCACTCGATAATTAATTCACCTTTAGCTTCCCCTTGCTTTTCAGTTTAGTTCCTCTTCCAATGGTATGGCTTTCCACTAGAAAAAGATAATGAATCCTTTTCCTTACCTTTCCTATGGATATTCCCCTTATTGGAAGGATGATGCTCGGTATATTTATACTGTTTATAGTTCTTGGGGCCCTTTTCCTTGTTATTCATTTTCTTATTCGCTATAAGGACCGTGGGTTTGTCAAAACCCATGTTCTTATCCACTTGGATAATCAAGGTCAGAAGTTTTGAAAGACTCTTCTCATTATTTCTCATATTATAATTAACAATAAAACGAGAGAAGGTATTTGGATGCGATACAAGTATGATATATATACAAAACTCATCCATGAATTTAATCTCTAAGATTTCCATGAATTCAATGTAGCTAATAAGATTAACTAAATGAGGCGTAGCTGGTACGAACTCTCCAAGCTTAGTGGTAAACAAAGCATTGGAGATCTTATACCTCTCTTGTCTTGCCTTCTCTAGATATAGATGCCGAAGGTGAGACATCATTATATAGGCATCCATATCCTCATATTGCTTCAAGAACTCATTGTACATGGATTATAGCATGAAGCACTGAACATCTATAACATCATTCAGATGTTTCCCATAGAGAGATAGCTCTTAATCACCTGCCTCATTTCTAGGCGCAACTGGTAAAGGTTCTTCTAGCACATATAATTTTCTTTAATGGAAAAGGATGACACGTAAATGCCTCCTCAATTCATGGAAATTCATACTGGTGATAAGGTTTTCCTTCTTGAGTATGGATCACATCAATATGTTTTATGTCATTAAAAATGTTGTTTCTACCAATACGATAATCAGAGATTTAGTAAATTATCTGATAAATTTAGAAAAATAAATAAATATTATATTTATTAGTCTCCCAATATTTTCTCGAAACCCAATAGACCTTATCATTGGGTTTGGAATATCTTGTGGCTTGGACATTTAAGTAGAAAACATCCATATTCCCCATCTAATTACCCCAACATTTGTTGGTCAAGAAACTTGAATATTTTTAGGTAGGCATTCCAAATGACAACTGTATTAACTCACAGTTCCTTGATCCGTTGAGTGGACTCCCCAATCTTGAAATCTTTAATTTGGATTTCCTTAACCTTTTCCTCCTAGTTACACAAAGTATAACTTTGGAAGTGAACCCTTGATGTGAACCAAGTCAAGTTAACCCAAAAAATCATGTTAGAATTCCCTGATAATTGAAATCACCCCAACTTTGGATGGTCAAGCACTGTGAACTATGATTCGATTCTAACCAAAGTAATGGAAGGCTATACCAACTTAATATTTTATTGAGGGATTTTATTTTGTATGGATAAATTTCAAATCATTATCTTTATCACATTCTTGTTAGTATTAACTTGGATTACTTAAGTGATTAACCATGTTTTTAGATAATATATATGCATAATCCAGTTTATTTTAGTTTCATCATGCATGATTTTTAATTTATTAATTATGTGATCATGAAAAAACATCCAAAATAAATAACCATTAAACTAGAAGAAATAAAATTAAGGGTATGATCATGATCTTGTTCTAATGGTTAGTTTGTCTAGCAATTAATAAACTAACCACTAACCTATGAGAGAAACACCTCGAACAAATATGAGGTTTGTGTTTACAGATTTCCACCTATCCAGCTTATATCTTGCTTGGATTGGTTTCACCTTAGCTCCTAACATGAATTTCCTCCACTATCATAGGAGCTCCATCCATTATATATGATTTTACTCACACATAGGTGAGGGGTAAAAGGGGGTTTACATAAAAGAAACCACAGGCACACAAACCCTACATTTTAATGAGGAGAGAAGGCACGCGAACCAACGATTTAATTGATTAATAAATTAAAATGAAACCAATCACATACAAAGGTCTAGTCTATCTCATGATCATCTACATTCATGTAACATATTAAAAATTTGATATAACTAGAATTTAATTCTTTACCCGTTCTTATTTAAGATAAATCACACTAGAATCGATTAATTATTATCTTTAATTAATCAATATTTCTACCTTAATACTTATCTAAATTTCCTTAAGATTCTCATCCATTTTAATTTTTAAAAAATTAAATAAATTCATTTAAAATTAACTATTTACAAAAGTGGTACTTTGGAGGTAACATAGTCAATACCTGTCCAAATCTACCCAACACGTATTATACTCATATACTATTTTACTCTTGTGACATATGGAATACAAGATTTATCACTTACTTTCATGACGTGTACTTCACGAATGATTACATGAATTACATGACCTTTCAGTAACACATTATGATTTTATGAACATAGAGTAATAACCTGTAATATGACTCGTACATGATATATAGATCTAAAAATTACACAAATATTAATTAAACATTTAACTATTTATGTATATTAAAACCTATCACATGGAATGCCCATTCTTTACAACCACACAAAAGTACATGTCTCAAGGTTTACATAGTAAAATAAATAAATTTTAAATATTTATAATCTGGTAAAACTACACGACATTTAGATATGATCTACATGACATGTACACCCTTTACTTTCTATCCAAGACACACACCTAGGGACTCAACGTGTAGTCTATGCCTCAGAAAAATTGGAGTACACGACGTGTCCAATGGGACAAACACTGTGTTGACTCTATGTTACATGGTCACAAGTCGGGTAGGCCATGTAGGGAATACACAGCTCGGTCCTAACCCGAAGGGACTACACTTCATGTCCAATTGGCCACATGGTGTGTATTCTAGTTGACCATGCACCATTTAATCCCGGTCAACACATGGCACAATAATGGTGTAATTATTTCTCTAATCAATGAAAATTCTAGAATTGATTTCTGAATCAATATTGATCTGTTGAACATGACTACACGACATGTAATGATGATTAAATGGTGCATAGTCTGGTGTTGTATGACCAAGAACCTTGGCATATTTATATGAGGGCCTAGATTTTATTTTAATCATTAAATTTATCATTTCCATTAGATCTATGAGAAACGATAGAGGAAGAAGTAGATCTCATGATTCAAATTAAAATAATGATTAAACATGAATTGAAAAAAATAATTTACAAATGCATAAATCACTAAAGAATCTAAATAATTATAAACAACTATGTGCCCACTCCGATACCAATTATATGTTCCAATTGTAGCGGAAGACTGAGAGGGATAGTGTCCAAATTTGATTTTCACCATCATCATTGATCTATCCAAGATCAATGTGATGATAAATTACATGATCCAAAGAATTGAATCAAAGAACAAGAAACGTATAGAAACCCAGAACCAAGAGATAGGATATCAACACATGTTGTTTATAATTAAATTAATTAAATAATAATTACCTCTAAGGTTATTCTTTCTTTGTCGATGTGTCCAGTCATAGATCTATAGTTTTGCATCATTATGTTGTAGAAATCAAGGGTATATTTCCTCTAGTGGTGATCCACACATGTTCTGGGAATCTGCGAACATCGTCGAAAGAGTCTCTTCATGCTAGCATGAAATATCCTTGCGCTTGCGTCATTCGCCTTTGATATCCTTGAGAACCACTTCCAAATCATTTTCCTTCATCCGATGGAGTAGGACCACTCTCATTATTGAGAGAATTCATGGATAAGGAAGAACTCTCTAGGATTGAGAGTTTTGTTTCTAATCTGTTATGATAAAAAACTTTGGATTGGCTAGGGTTATGAGAAAATAAACATAATTGGGTATTTATATCGCTAGGGTTAAAATAACATAATTACACAAAGTTCCATTATTTATTTTATTAATCTGAGTGAAACCCCATGTCAAATAATAATAGTATTATTATTATTAATTCTATAAATGTGATTAACTTGTGAATTATAATTAAATATTATTTAATCAAATAATATGAAATAATATTATTTATCTCTAAAATATTAAACTTGGTCTGCCAATCCTCTATACTATTTTTTGGGAATTGAATAATGTCTACTTATTTATTAAATAAATACCACTGAATTATTCACTAATAAATATATAAATATTATATTCAATTAATAGAAAATAAATATTTATTAAATATTATGCCCACGATATATATTATTTTGAACAAGTAGTGTTGGTATAAATGCAATCAGGCATACACGGATATCTATTAAACCCTGATTGAGAATAATATTTATTAAATTTTTTAAATAATAAATAATATATTATATTACTGAGATACTGGCACTACAAAATATTTCACTTTTTTCAATGGGGGCATATCTGTTGGTAAAAGTACATTTTAAATTTGTAAAACGTTTTACCAATATATATGTCCCTGTCACTAAACTATCTGTAAATACTCTATCGCTAAATGTTTTTGTGACAGATAAAATCATTCTGTTACAATTATAATAATACCAACAGGTAATATATATTTTGGTTAAAATGTTTAAAAATAGGTTCTAATGACACATTTTTTTGTTGGTAATAATATTATCAACATATAATATTTGTTTATAAATTAAATTTCAATAAAAATTATAAATTTTAATTTCTAGTAAATTTAAATATTATATTTATTAATTTTTCATATATAAATCATCAGTTTTAATTATTAAATAGAAGAATATATTAACACATGTTCAAAATTAAAAAAAAATAATTATATTAATAATGAAAATAAATTAAAAATGAATCAATACAAAATAATTCCCCCTACGTGAACCATCCCACCCCCAGGAAACAGAGAGCTCCCACAACCCATCCAACTAGCAGCAACCCATCCATGACACACCAGGAACCAGCAAGCACCAACTACCTACAGTAGCCCATCCATTCTAGGGAGCCAGAAACAAATCATCCATATCACACCAAGGACTATCAAACACCAACCACCCATCCATGCTAGTGAGTTAGTAGCAGCCCCCATACCATAGCGGGGACCAACGATCACAAAAAACTCATCCATTCCCCTGAACCAGCAAGTTATCTCTAGATTAAATCAGTGAAAAATATTTGCATGAATTGAAACCAAAATATAAATAAATGAAGTTATAGAAAAAAATGATTTGTATAGTGAGTATTTTTCATCATCACTGTTGAAATATCAAGAATTTAGTAAGAGTAGGTATGCCCATTACCCACAACCCCCTCCCGCCGTAGAATTTTGTCAATCTCCAATATCAGGTCCACTAGGCTGAACCTGTTACAAAAAATCACAATCACTCTACCTCCCCAAATGAGTTGAAATACAGATTTGTTTGATTTTGGAACGCTTTAAAGAATCTATGAAATGGGAAATGAGAAATGTACATACCTGGGTAATGGGTGTGAAATGAGCAATGGGCATGGTCTGAACAATTTTTCCACCCACTCAGTCATGAAATGGCCACAATAATGATGATCATCTATAATAGACTCACGTTGGGATCAAGAAGTAGGTCATACCTAATTTTGGATGTAGGTAGCACTTACACTAGTATAAGAAATCACCTAATCACCCCCACTCATGTAAGAAAGTCTCCTTTCCCACACATTTGGATGAAAGAAGTTCATCTCCAATCTCACACTAGTATCAAGAAAAACATGCATATCAAATAAAATAGTAGTAAAGTATGTTAAATGAATTACTGAAATATAAATTCTTATCAAAATTTTATGTAAACAAAAATGTGAAAAAACATATAGTTGGAGAAACATACCTTCATAATTATAATAGTCAACAACATATATGTTTAGATCATCTAATTCAGCACTTAAAGAATGGATCACCACATCCATAAAATACATTTTTTTAAATACATTTTTTTTTCTGAAAAATTCAATGTGAATCAAGAGAGAAATATACTCTTTTAATTGTGTTCCACATATGTCTCATTCTCTACCTTATTAAAAATAGCTTCCATCATTTGATGATATTTCCTTTCACTTTCACCCATTCTGGATTCTTTACCGAACACTATCATGTGGTATTTTAGTTCCTAAATTTTAATTTCAGCTACATAAAGCTTAGAAACCTTACATGGCATGGTGAATCTCATACTAGAGAATGACTTAAAAAAATTTGAGTTACTTGTGTCTCCACTCCATGCCTACTTTGGTGATAATGTTGAGCAAGATAGAAAGAATCATCCAGGAAGAAACCACCATCTTGAAAACCTCTACAAAGAAAAAATGTCAATAGAACCAACACTCTACCTCAAAGAACCAGAGTTAACAATACCCATCATGAATGCTCTTATATAGAAAAGTGTGTTGTAATACTGAACCAAAATGTCACCCCATCCACCAACTGGTCTTCCAGGTTTTCATGAACAATACAAAGATCCACCTGCAGCCCCTCCCCCTTCCATGATTCAAAATTCAATGAGATGAAATCCATGAAAAAGTTTGAATGCTCCTCCATGATTCTAACCGCTACAGCAGTCTCGCCTCTAGGTTCCCAGAAAAGATCATCTTATCAAGCAGAAGGATCCCATGCCTATGTGGTAGATCCTTTCATTTAGGCTTGTTCAATATCCTAGGGTTGGATATTATGTTCACATTCACAAATAATTAAAACCGGAGAAACAAAATATTATGTAAAATGTTATATTTAGTGTCACAATTATCATTTTTAAATAAATTATTTTATTAATTTTCTGTGTGTTGGGTAGTTCGGGTTGAAGTCCAACTTAAAACTTTTTAGTTCTTATTTAAAAACACATGTTTTGGCCTTAACTGCGTTCAGTGAAACATGGTCGAAGCTTCGCGACCTCACCCGAGTCACTGCGCGACCACGCCCATCTCACCGCATGACCCACTTGATGTTCACAACAGATAAATAGAATGTAATGAATAGTAAAATAAAAATAAAAATAAAAAAGTAAAGTGAAATAAAATTTAAAGGACTATTTTAATTATAATAATATTGTTTGAGATTATTATTATTATTATTATTATTATAAGTGTTAATAATATAAAAAATTAATTAAGATTTTATTAATATAGAAATAATAATTATTATAATTAATATTAAATTAAGTTAATATCTTTTATTTTAATTTATTTGTCTTTGAAATTTTCTACTGAGGTGCGGGCTGAGTCTCGGCTGAATTTGGTGTTTTTCTTAATAAATGAGTTTTTCTAGACGTGACAACATGCGACGCAGGAGCAGAGCATAATTGTGAAGCTGTGCGGCTTCGCCAACGCCATCGTGTGGCCTGCCTGGTTTTCAATTAATTAAATATAATAAACTAATAAGTAGGAATTAAAATTAAAAGATTAAAAAATAAAATAAAATAAATAGGAAAAATGTGATAAATATTTAAAATGAATTCTTTGATGGTAATAATAATAATAATATTGTTTTTTAGAAATTGTTTTTATTAGTGTCAAGAACATAAAAATTATAATTGGTTTTAATAATAATAAAAATATTATTTAATTGTTAACTTATTGTTATTATTATTATTAATTGTTATTATTCATTATCATAATATTATGATTTTTATTAGGTTAAAAAAAGGAAATGAAGACCCCTCCCCCCTCTCTTCCCCTGTGGGATGCAACCCCCACCACCCTAAAACCCTAACCCATGCATAGCTGTTGGACATCCTCTCCCCTTCATCACGCCCCCGCATTGCCCCACCTCCCTCTCCTACCAGTCATGCCACGCCCCTGCCTCCTCACCGGACAACCCAATGTTGCACCCTTCTTCCCCTTATGCACAACAAGCCTGACGCTCCCCCTTCTGGTCGGTGTTGTCCAGCCTCCAACCCGCCACCAGCCGGTGCGAAGCCCTCCGAAACAGCCGCCTCTTTGGGCAGGGCGAACCTCTCTGGTCCCCTTCCTGGTGAAACTCCTTTCTGACTTGTTTCCTTGATGGCGCGTTTCCGGCCAGTCTTCCTCTTCCCTTTTAGTGTCTTTCCGACTATCCTCCCACCTCCTCCAATGACCGCAACCCCTTCCGGCACCCCTCTCTCCTTCCGTGCACGCAGGTTCCCTCTAGGTAAACCCCCTCCCTTGTTGTAGGGGTTTTACCTTAAATTTCATGGTGTCGGTTTATGTTTTATGATATGTTGTGGTTGTTTTGGGTAAAAATATCTTTGTTTGGGTTTCTTCGCGGTGCAGACTAGGTTTTTCACCATTTTCCAGAATAATTTTCATGCGAGGTGGGTGGTTTCATGCCTTAACACCCTTTTATAATTTTAGTATGCTTGTTTGAAATTGTGGGTGTGTTCTACCAATTATTGTCTTGGTGCGAATAATAATTTCAAGGAGTTTTGTATGTTTAAATGTTGGGAATAGGATTTAAAATGAAGTCGGGTGTACTTTGTGCATGAAAATTGGTGTTTTGTTTTTCAAATATATTGTATGCGTTGGTAGTTAGGTGAAAATCATGTTTTATGGTGATAATGTTGGGCGTTAGTTTTAAAATGACTTACTTTTTATGTGAAATTGGGTAACTTTGATGTAAACCTTGGTTTCACCACTTGTTGATCTTTTATAAATTATTCAAATGGTTTATTACCTAAATTATGTGGTGTGTATAATATTTTCAAAGTAGTTTGAGTTTTTTTAAAGGCAAGGAGTGGATTTTAATATAGGGATTTGGTTTTTTTTAACGTATTTTTTGATGTAATGTCCCTAGAATTTGTTCTAAGGGTTTTTTGGATGGTTTGAAGTGTGTTTCCAAGGACATTGATGTGTGTGTAAATTTAAATGGAAATTTTAAAAAGAAAAATGAGTCACTTTGGGCGTTTTTTCCTTGTTGTGCACTTTTGAAATTGAATTAAAAATTGTTGAAAAATGGAAAACATATTTTGATATGGTTACCTTGGGTATATGGTTTTAAAGTAGAGTCACTAAACCGAATCAAGTGGTTTTTGGTGTAAATTCATTCTTCATTTTTATTAAAATGATTTAATAAATAGTTGAAAGATGTATTGATTTATTTGGATGGTGCGAAAGTAGTGTTTTTGAAAGAGTTGAGTATGCATTTTTTTAAAGTAGTGTGTTTATATAAAATGAGACATGTTTTTGGTGTAAACCCTCTTCCCGTCACTTGGTGGTGTCTTATAAGGGGTTCTTGAGGTTCATTTAATTGTGCAAGTGGTGAGAAACTAGTTTTAAGGTGAATGTGTTAAGCAAGTGATTTTAAATGGCCTTCCTTTTTGAAATTAGGTATGTTTATTGTGTATGACCTTATTATGCTATTTATTAATGCTTTCTATGTTGTGAAAATTGATTATGTTATTCTTTGAGTGTTTCCAAATAAGGATTTTCTAAATGAGTAAGTAACGACAAGTGTATTTTGGAATGGTATTTTGGTGTGAGTGTGTTCTTTAAATGGGTTGGGTATGAAAATTATGGCCTTTGTGTGTAATTTCTTGTGTGGTTTGTGATATGTTTAAGTGATATAATATGTGAATTTGGAACTTGATTGAGCACAAGGGAAACCATCAGTATCTTGGTTGGTGGACTTGAACTAGTATGCCAGTGATCCTGTGGGGTTTGGCCCCTGTTTAACGCAGCAAGTTTGATGATGACAACACTAACTAAACTATGACAACGATGATGATGGGGGACTGCTAGGTTATGAGTATTATCCCTACTAGTGGATCGTGTGCACGATAACAGATATTGTATGGTTACTTTTTCACTAAGATATGAGGTTCTAGGGTCTAACATGAGCTAGATAGACCTTATGAGATTCTCTCGCAGTGCTCTACTATTCATGGAGTGGTGCCTTCCATCGGCATATGGAGGGCCACTTGTGTATGAATCACTTTCGCTCACCCTCTATCGACATATGGAGGACCACTTATGTGTATGGGTTTTATTTATAAATTTTGTTTTCCTATTTAAAATAATTTTTGGGAAATAGATTTTTGTAGTGTTTTCCTTTCCTTTAGTTTTTAACTTTTAAAATTTTTTCCTTTAAAACAAATCATTTTAAAGGTATGTTTTTAAATAAGCATGTTAAATTATATCTTTGGTGTTGTGGAATGGAATATTTTTTTTGTGTGACTTACTATTGGGATTTTCACTCAAACCTTGCATACACCTTTGGGTGTCTTTAGACCATGTTTCTTGGGTATTCTATGTTGTGACATCGTGCTCAGCGATGGTGTTTTAGGATGTAGTTAGTCTTCTCATTCAGGGTGGTGTTGATGTGTCCTCTATTGTTGTCGGGAGGTTTGAGTCAGAGTTTTAGTTTTGGTTTTTGTCGTTTCTTTTTAGTTATTGGTTCAAGTTTTATAACTTTAAGTTTGTTTTTAGTTTAAGGGAATGTTTGATTGATAGTTTTTCAGTTTCTGTTTATCTATCATATTGATTTATTTTATGTGTCTCATTTCGGTTAAATTGTTCCCTTTCACTTTATTAGTACCTGGGCACTTGTGAAAGCCCTTGGGGATCAGGAATTCCCTTCAGGCCATGTTGTAGACCGGGCCAGGCATCGTGTCAGATGGTGACCCGGCTAGGTTCATGACAAAATGGTATTTGAGGTGGTTTTCTCTCTTGGATCATGTTCTTTTAGGAATATTTAGGGTATACCTAAGTTAAGGGTGTCTAATCTTGATGTTATGGATATGAGTAAGGTGGATAGGTAGCACACTTCGTCGCGGGACTCGAGTTACTAGGATAAGTTGTGTTTTGTTTGAGTCATTGGTCATTGTGGTTAATCTTGTTTAGGGGAAATGAAGAGGGAGTATGGTCAATGGTCTGAGTGAGCTTGTAAGGTCTGGAAATCCATGTAGAGCCAAAGACCCTATAAAAGAATACTCTTTATAGTAGTGGAATGATTGGGGTATGGATGCCAACCATATGTCCCAGTCACCCGCTGACACTAGTCTCCTCTTTCTTCATTCCTCATCTTTTTGTTTTGAATTCGTGGAAATCTGGTTTTTAAGTAAAAAATATGATTTGGTATTTTGAATAATCAGTTGTTGTGTGGTGTGTTGTGTTTGTTGATGTTGTCTCGGTTGCGGTGTGGTTGTGTGTGACACCAAAGGGAGAAGCTCTGTTCGAGAGTCTTCAATTTTTGACTATGAGGTAGAAGATGCTTCAAACATCAGGGCTCCAACCATAGGACTTGGAGTGAAGTTTGCGTGTTTTCTGGAACCCAATGAATGTATGGGATCCCAACTTCATTTCAGTAATCGGTGTTGAAAGTCAGAGTAGTCTAAATCATTTCCAGTAGTTGTTCAATTCCAAATGACCCTTCTGGGTGTGTGAGGTTTCCTATGGCTATGAGGAGGCGTGGTCATCTCATTACCTTAAAGTCCTGAGGGGTTGTGTCCCACCATAGGAAATCTCTTTTAGCAGTCCTTATGGGGTATGTTCAGGTTAATTGGCCTCAAATTTTAATGGTGCTCTTCCAGGGATGTGGAGATGTTGGTTAGTATTCAGTTCTGGTTTTGATACCCTGGAAGTTGGGACCCTTTCCTCCACGCCCTTTTAGTGGGGTGTTTTGTCACCATCGATTTTTTTCAATGTTTTGTACCTTATTTTAGTTCTAATGGTGGGGATACCTATGATGGTTCTCACACAAATTTCTCTGGAGTAAGTAGATTCTAGCCTATTTCTATGGTGGGGAGTCTGCTCAGGCCTCCCCATGTTGGTCACCCTGTGGTAGTTTCCCAATCTCATCTCGATTTCACCAGTATTGTTTCAGTTTGTGAAGATAGTTTTAGAGGGTGTGATAGTTCCCTTCCTTGATAAATCAACTAGAGGTGTTCTAACTCTTTAGGGTAGGTGACACATAGTGACAAGTCTTTTAAAAATTTCTTTAGGTTCTCATTTAAGTCACTTTCTCTGAGCATAGTGCATTTTCCCCTTTTCACTCATTTTCCGTAGGAATTATTTGTGAAACTTAAGGGGGTGTTTCTTTTTTGATTTGGGGGCTCAGCCTGAGTTCTGGATTTCCGGGGACAGAAAACACTATGATGGGGAGAATTATCCCTCACGTCATTTTTAAATAAATTATTTTATTAATTTTCTAGGTGATTAGTAGTTCGTGTTGAAGCCCAACTTAAAAATTTTGAGTTCTTATTTAGAAACATATGTTTTGGCCTTGACAACATTCAGCACACCATGGCTGAAGCCGTACAACCTCTCTTGAGTCACCTCACGACCTCGTCTTGTTCACCGCATGATCCGCTTGATGTTCAAGGCAGATAAAAAGAATATAATGAATAGTAAAATGAAATTAAAATTAAAATGAGAAGTGTAAAAAAATTTAAGAGACTATTTTAATTATAATAATATTTTTTAGAATATTATTATTATTATTAATAGTTTTAAGAATATAAAAAATTAATTAAGACATTATTAATATTGTAATAATAATTATTACTGTTAATATTAAATTAAGTAAATATCTTTTATTTTATTTTATTTGGCTTCAAAAGTTTTCGTCAAGGTGCGAGGCAAGTCCTGGTTGAATAGGGTGTTTTTGTCGATAACAAAGTTTTTTTTCAAGGCGTAACAGCATGCGACGCATGGGCGGAGCATAATTGTGTAGTTGTGTGGCTTCACCAATGCCATCGTGTGACCTTCATGATGTTCAATTAATTAAATAGAATGGCCTGATAACCAAGAAATAAAATTAAAAGACTGAAAAAAATAAAATAAAATAAATAAGAAAAGTGAGATAAAGATTTAAAATGAAATTTTTAATGGTAATAGTAATAATATTATTATTTTTTAGAATATTTTTATTATTAGTGTCAATAATATAAATATTATACTTGGTTTTAATAATATTTAAATTTCTATTTTACCATTAACTTTTTATTATTTTTAATTGTTATCATTAGTTATTATAATATTATTATTTTAATTTGGTTAAAAAAAGGAAATGAAGACCCCCCACCTCTCTTCCCCCACGGGACGCGACACCCACCCCCTGAAACCCTACCCCATGCACAACCGCCAAAAATCATCTGCCCTTCATCACACCCCCATGTCGCCCCTACTCCCTCTCCGACTGGTTGCACCACAACCCTGCCTTGTAACGCCCCAACCCTATTTACCCAGAGTCAGTGAATTATTACATAACATTTTCATGATAAAAAAAGATCATGTCTCAAAAGACCGATTAGGTTAGTAGCCTTGGAAATAATAGATACATTAATAAGTTTTACATTACATTTTAAAATGAAAAACTACAATAACATAGTCTCCATAGGCCACACTCATATCCCTTATATTATCCCTGCAGGTCAGTCGTAATATACTTCTTCGCATCCTAAGAAAAATAAAAATAGAAAGGGGTGAGCTCAGATGTTCTGTAAGGATACCAATATAGCAGAAACTTTCATAAATAAGCATAAACATTTAAGGCAATTTAATACTAAAAAAAATACTTTTAAACTTGAACTTCAGCTTAATATGGCCAAGATAAATTCAAATAATTCCATTTACTTATTCATATGGATATTCTACTAGTCAAATAATCACATTCAATATCAATAGCCACTTTCAAAACGATGGAATGCATAATGCCAGACTTCATAACCACGTAGTCAAGGATTTGTTCTAAGACTACAAATAAGATTTTTTCAAGGCCTTTTGCAAAGCAACTTGTTTGTCTCATGATACCTAACAAGGCATTGAGGAGCTATAACGGGCTCCATCCATCACTTACTAAGTCCAATGCATTCCTCATATGAAAAGGTTTAAACATAACATAAACTTTCATATTAAAACTAGCAAACGAAATATAAACACTTTATCCAAATACCATGAATGGTATAAAAATAACACATGCACAGTTAAACATATAACAAAACCTTAAATATAATATGGATGTTTTTTATCATAATAAATCGAATTCAAATAATCTTACAATCTATTAAAGGATGTTAACATAGATGAAATAAATTTTTTTTAGAGAAATATCTCTTTTTATTTTGAAATAATTTAAAATTCATATAAATATAAAAGAAAACATTTATTTTTAAAATATTCTTATAAACTTGTAAGGGAAGCTTTGATGATGTTATAGCGGTGGAAAATAGACACACCCACCATATAAGTTAAAAAACATTCTTACCTTAATTACGTCGAAAATGTCATAAGGTGCCTTGTTTGGAAAATGAAGGGAATATTCCATTCAAAACATTTAAAAAAATTCAAACAAGGGTATAAATGACGTTAACCCATAGTCTAGTAAATAGTAAAAATGTTTTGGAATATATTTTTAAGAAACATGGATGTGGATGATAAAGAGGTCCTAGTAGATACTTAAGTAAAAACAACCTCGAATAATAAAGAGATTGTGAAATTAACCCCTACCTTGTACTTTTCCTTAGTAGATGGTATGTTAACCTCCTTTATAATAGTTAAAACATTGTTATTAAATTATAAAAGAACTATATACATTAATATGATATCATATATGATCTTATAATATTGCTTTGTTAGTAATATTTTAGTAGTATCATCGTTTCAGTTGTTAATTGATTCGTTTTCCTTTATATGCTATGTTACGTAAGTAATGTTTGTTATGGATAGGATGTATATTATTAATATTCATAATGATATTAAGTCTTCAAAAAATATTTTTTTTTAGTCATCAAATAAAAATTAGTCTTGAATGGATACGATGGGGAATGAATCTCATCGAGTTCTTGGAGACGGTAATCCGTACGTACGCATGAGCGACAATATCATTTTTTTGATATTAAAATCACATATAATTGGATGTTATATCACATATAAAGAATCATTATCATGTTATATTTAATATCTAAATCATTTATAATCATTATTATACCCATCCAAATGATGAAGTGTTTGAAAAACAAACTACACCACGACGTGGAGAGGGTAATCTGTACGTACACACGTATGGTGACTTTTTCATTTATAGGATGGATAGAATAATGAATATGGTTGTACCATTTTTATAATAACATAACATTATATATAATATTCTAGAGTTATTATTTTATAATGGAAACAACAAATAATGAAGAAGTGGAAGAATAAAAGAACTTGAAAGATGTGATGAAATATTTACCTCTTCTTTAGGTTCTTCCTTTTAATTTGATCAAAATGTCTCTTTAGGTTGTCTTTATTGACCAAAGGAATGCCTCTATGATTAATTGAGTACAGTTGAGAGGATATTTGGGAAGGGTTTGGTCAAGCCAAATGGCTTTGAAGGTGTAAATTGGAGAGAAGGGGAGGTTCCATTTTATAAGAGAGGTGAGGATCAATTTAGGAAAAGATTGAAATATTATTTTATAATAAAATAATTTTCGGATTATAATGGCTCCAAAATGAATTATTTAAAGTATATGTTGGGTATGGGTCTAAAACCTCTTAACCAATAGGTTTTAGATAGGTTTGGGTCACCATATTAACCTAATCTTTTAGATTTAACTCTTAGATAAATAGTTTCACATTTACAATGTCGCTTTGTATTTTTATATTATATGGTTAATAAAATTACTATAAACTTACAAGAGAACCTCAAGTGGTTCATTTGTAAAATATATAGTATTATTTAATCCCTTTTTCTGATCCTTAGATTTTTAGGAATAGAATATCAATTATTAATATAATATTTGTTTTAAAAACTCTTTTACATCAATTTTGACACTATTTGGTATTTTGTTTTTGTTAAATTCATAACAACATTATTACTTCGAAAAAAATTCATTTCATAAACCCTAAAATGTCATATTAACCTATAAAAGTAGTGTAATTCATCAAAAGTCTCAAATTACATTTATTTGGATATTTAGAATATCAATTATTTTAATATTTCATTATTAAGGTAATTACTGCGCCATCATTGTGTCATAAATAAATTAAATTATTTAATGTGTAAAAATTATAAATAATATATAATTCAGTAGGAAATATTTTTATCTTTCTAATTAATATTTATAGTCTAATTTTTATTATGTATAACCCTATATTAAAAATTTTTTAGTTATTAAACTTTGATTTAAACACTTTTAACTCTTCTTTAAATAAAATAATAATAAATGTACTAATCTAATCCACGTGGACATAAAGGATCATATTTTATTCTTAAGGTTTTTTTCGGTCAAATAACACTTATCCAATAGAATTAGGACATGTTTTTGGGTAATTATGATATCATTTTTACCCTTAATTACCCTTTTTTACTTTTAACCGTGATAAATAAAAGTAAAACATTACTATTCAAAAAAAATTATTTTAATCTTATTGAACCATATTTTTCTTAATTATTTCAATAGTGTCTCTAAAATTTTTGAAATTCCACTCGCAGATGCGGTAAAATTATGTTTTATGCGAATTTACAAATGTTCCTAGGAGGTGGGTAAAAGACGATAAATAGTTCGAGAAAAATTTTATATATCTAATATTATTACAAAATTACTCCACTAAATTAAGTTGAACTTATATAGGTATTATGTATATATTTTGACCTAAAATAAATTTAAATAAAATAATTAATTATTTATATAAAAAGTCGGTTTTAAACAATAACGCAGTGTTTTACACTATTCATAAAAAATTAAAAGTTTTAATAAAAATACCAAAAATTCACCCTAAGATAATTATGATATTCTGAGTCCAAAAATAAAGTCCATTTTTAAAGATAAATTTTATAAAATTTCAAAAAGTGGGTATTACTATTCATAATAGCTAGTTTGATTGGTCACGGTGTGTTCGAATCTCAAAGTTGCATACTATGCAAGCTATTGCATTATTCAAAGTAAAACGTACTGTGGAATCTTGGTGTGTTACATACCTCATCCCCGGACACAACGTCGTCACACCCTTATCCCTCTTGAGCGCACCAAGCCCGACACCCCCCTTGCAGCTGGCGCTGTCTGGCCTTCGACCCGCCACCAGCCGGCGTGAAGCCCTCTGGCACGACCCCCTCTTTGGCCGACATGAACTTCTCTGGCATGTTTCCCACTCTCTGTGAAACTCCTTTCCGATGTGTTTCCTTTCCAGCGCATTTCTGACCAGTCTTCCTCTTCCCTTCCAGTGTTTTTTCGACAAGCCTCCTACCTCCTCCGATGACCACAACCCCTACCGGCACCCCTCTCTCCTTCTATGCATGTGGGTTCCCACCGAGTAAACCCCCTCCCTTGTTGTAGGGTTTTTCCCTTAAATTTCATGGTGTGAGTTTATGTTTTATGATATGTTGTGGTTGTTTTGGGTAAAACTTGTTTTGTTACGGTTTGTTCACGGTGTGAACGTGGTTTTGCACCATTTTATAGATGAATTTTCATGCGAGGTGGGAGGTTCTATGCCATAACACCCTTTGATAATTTTAGTATGCTTTTTTAAAATTGTGGGTGTGTTCTACCATTTCTTTTCTTGGTGATAATAATAATTTCAAGGTGTTTTATATGTTCAAAAGTTGGGAATAAGATTTAAAATGAAGGCAGGTGTGCTTTGTGCCTGAAAATTGGTGTGTTGTTTTACAAATATGTTTCATGCACTGATTGTTAGGCGCAAAGCATGATTTAATGGTATAATGTTGGGAATTAGTTTTAAAACGACTTACTTTTTATGTGAAACTTGGTAAGTTTGATGTAAACCTTAGTTGCACCACTTTTTGATGTTTTATAAATTATTCAAATGGTTTATTACCTAAATTATGTGTAGCGTATAATATTTTTAAAATGGTTTGAGTTTTTAAAGGCTGGTAGTGGATTTTAATATAGGTATTTTATTGTGTTTTAATTTATGTTTTGATGTAATGTACCTACAAAGTGTTCTAAGGGTTGTTTGGATGGTGTAAAGTGAGTTTTTGAGGTCTTTGATGTGTGTGTAAAGTTTAAAGGAAATTTTAATAAGGAAAATGATTCAATTTTGGTGTGTTTTCCTTGTTGTTCACTTTTGAAATTGAACTGAAAATTGCTGAACAATGGAAAAAATATTTTGATATGGTTACCTTGGTTATTTGGTTTTAAAGTAGCGTCACTAAATCGAATGAAGTGGTTTTGGGTGTAAAGTATTATTGGTTTTTCTTTAAATGATTTAATAAATAGTTAAAACATGTATTGATTTATTTTGATGGTGGGAAAGAAGTGATTTTGAAAGAATTGCTTAAGAATTTTTTAAAGTAGTGTGTTTATATAAAATGAGACATGTTTTTGGTGTAAACCCTCTTCACATCACTTGGTGGTGTCTTATAAGTGGTGTAAGCGGTTCATTTAATTGTTCAAGTGGTGAGAAACTAGTTTTATGGTGAATGTATTAAAAAAGTGATTTGAAATGGACTTCCTTTTTGAAATTAGGTTTGTTTATTGTGTAAGCCTATGTTGTTCTATTTACTAATGCTTTCTATGTTGTTCAAATTGATTATGTTATTCTTTAAGTGTTGCAAAATGGGGATTTTTGAAATGAGTAAGTAACGACAAGTGTATTTTGGAAGGGTATTTTGGTGTGCATGTGTTCTTAAAATGGTTTGGGTATGCAAATGGTGGTCGTTGTGTTTAATGTCTTGTGTGGGTTGTGATATGTGAAAGTGATATACTATGTGAATGCGGAACATGATTGAGCACAAGTGAAACCTTGGGTATCTAGGTGGGCAGTCCAGAACTAGTATGCTAGTGATCCCATGGGGTTTTGCCCCTATTTCACGTATCACGTTTGAAGATGACAACCCTAAATAAACTATGACGACGATGATGATGGGGGGCCACTTGGTTAAGGGTATTATCTCTACTAGTGGATCTTGTTCACACAAAAAGATATTGTATGGTTACTTTTTCATAGAGATACGAGGTTCTAGTGTCCCCATGAGATAGATAGACCTTAGGGGATTCACCCGTAGTGCTCTATTATTCATGATGTGGTGCCTTCTGTCATCATACGAAGGAAAAATTGTGTATGAGTCACTTTTTCTCACCCTCCGTCGACAAACAGAGGTCCAATTTTGTGTGTGTGTTCTTTGTAAACTTTCTTCTCTGCTTTAAAATAATGTTTGTGAAATGGATTTTCATAGTGTTTTCCTTTCCTTTAGTTTTTAACTTGTAAAACATTTTCCTTAAAAACAAAGCGTTTTAAATGTATGGATTTAAATAAGCATGTTAAATTATCTCTTTTTTTTGTGGCATTGGATATTTTTATTAGGTGACTTCCTTCATGGATTTTCACTCACACCTTTCATACACCTTTGGGTGTATGTAGAACTTGTTTCTTGTGTATTCCAGGTTGTGACATCATACTCAGTGATGGTGGTTCAGGTTGTAGTTGGTCTTCTCATGCAGGGTGGTGCTGATGTGGCCTATCTTGTTTTTGGGAGGTTTGAGTCATAGTTTTAGTTTCCGTTGTTGTCGTTTCTTTTTAGTTATTGGTTCATGTTATAGAACTTTTAGTTTGTTTTTAATTTAAGGGCCTCTTTGATTGATAGTTTTCAGTTTCAGTTTATCTATCTTGTTGATTGTTTTTATGTCTTTCATTGCAGTTAAATCGTTCCCTTTCACTTTTTTGGTACTCGGGCACTTGTGCTAACCCGTGGGGATTGGGAACACCCTTCAGGCCATGTCACGGACCAGGTCGGGCGCCGGGTTGAATGGAGTCCCGGCTTGGTTCGTGATATTTAGTCATCATCCAAACACAAAATAACTTTCTTTTAAAGTCAAAACAAATAATTTATTTTAAAAAACATAGTCCAAACAATGGTCTGTTTCATTTTATAGAGCGATTCATGAATCTAACCATTTATATTGCATTGTCACAGTGTTACCAATGTTGGAAATTTTTTTATCAAGTCAATGATAGTCATTAATAGTGGATTTACATTGATAAAAATGTTATAATGAGTGAATTTATAAATATTTCAATATTAAATATTCAATATTATGAGATAAATAAAATTATTAGTGTGACATGTAAAAAGATGTTTATAATATAGAATTTACCAAGAAATCTTTAGAACTGAAGTCTGCTGTAAAATCATACAATATATACACATATGTTTTCAATGGGAAAATCTCTATCCAAACTTGTATAAATATATAACTAACACTTTTATATCCTTTTAAAAATTATATTTCTTAATATTATGTTAAATATTCTTATATTTATTTCCATATACTTAATTTTCATAAATTGAACCCCAAGAACTGTATAAAACAATAAAAAAACATAATGGATTGAAAGGAGAAAATATAAGTCATGTTTCAATATTTATCTCCAAATAAGAAGTTTTCATGCTTGACATAAATGAATGAAAATCTAAATAAGTGTATAATCTCACAAGTTTTCGTTGTAAAAAAGAAAGAATTCATCCTTGATATATCATATTAGTAAGGCCAATAAGTGTTCGTTGGAAATAAGAATGTTTGAAATAGTATAAGATGCCAAACTTTTGAATAATTTTATATAGAAAACAATATTTATCTATACTACTTAGTAAAGGAGAGAAATTTTGGTTTGAATCATATTAGTTATTAATATTGTCATAATAGTGTGCAGTATATGACAGTAATATTTCCAAGAAATTTATCTTTTTCTGCTATAATTAGTAAAAAAATGATACAAAAATAAAAATAGATATTCTAGCGTAAAACCTTTAAGGAAAATAACATCAAATTATATGGAAGTAAACAAGTAAATGGACAATAATGTATATGGATGAAATATTTATAACCCCTTAATAAATTTTTCCAATATTGGAAAATTTGGATTCAATAGTAATTTAGTTATATTTTATCTTATAATGAAAATAATAGAATCTTCATTGAAGGTAAGAGTAATATAAGGTGTGAATGATAAATAAATGAAATGAATTTATAATAAACAAAATAAGTATAGTTAAGATAACTTTCGCCTCATCCACTTTGAACTTGATCTGGGTAACAATTTTCAAATTACACTTCCTTTTTTACTCTGTGAAGGTTTATAATACGATAAATTACTTATAGTTTTATTTTAAATTGGAAGGAATAATTAGGGGATTAGAACACCTAGAAAAAAAAATAAAACATACTGTATAAATAATATTTATTCATAATTAATACTAAGGCCATAATACCACCAAAGGACGAAAGTGTGATTCAGACAAGCTTGACAGTGCTTTGCCCGAGGTCTAACATTCAAGTACTAGTCTAATCAGGTGTACTTCGTTTTTTAGAACATTGTGTAGGGATGATTCATGCCATAATTTCGAGGAATATTCAGATATTATGACGCCATTTAAATTTTTTGAATCAAACAGAAAATACGTTGATAGATCCAGATATAAATTTAGTGAAACCAGTCGATGAAAATAATAATAAAGAAAGACTCATTAAAAAGTCTTAGGAATTTAATATTAATAAACTCAAAATAATGACCTTATGGAGTTCCATATAAAAATTAAACAATAAAATTCTGAGGGAAGGGATGAAATTGCAGTTTCAATGTTACATAATAGAGGTTATTATTTATATGGTGGTGTGTAGTGTGTGAAAAACAAGGTATAATCATATAAAATTGAAATAAAAAACTAACTACATAACAATTCCCATGTTTCATAATATATAAATCATTTTTTAAAAAGAAGATATAATTTTTTTATTGATGAGTTTTTAATTAATATATGGGTTTTATTGAATTTGATTATTATTTTTTAACTCTAAAAAGTAAATTTTGAATATTAATGAATTTTTGAAATGTGAAAATTAATTTCAGTGGTCATATATCAAATTATATCAAATATAGATTACACTTCATCCTTTATAAAATCTATGTTAGAGTTTTCTTAAAACGTGTGATGTTGCCTCAAGTATTTCTTACTTTTTAGCATCTCATTTCAAGAATCATAATCATTATTTCTTTATTATAACTACTCTAGAAACTTTTCATCAACATAATTGATTCTGTTTATAATATTATCCATCACATATCTAAACATATTGTTTAAAAAATTATCATTACAGAATTATTATCCATATCATTGTTAAAATTTTCTATCTTTGATTGGGTAACCTTAATATTCTCTGATAATTTCTAAAAATTATTGATGAGTATTAATTAAAATATTTAGAATTTGATTTTTTGGGTTTTATGAAAAAATATGAAATGGATAATGATATAAGAATCAAAATAGGTTGCAATTTTCATTAGTTATGAAAATATGTAGGTACAGTCATATAAATCATACAAAAAATCATAATAATAAACTAATTTAAGGATTAAAATTCCTTGATTTTTGGATGATGGAAATCTTCGATGGTGGTATAAAAATATAGCTCAACACTACCATAAAAAGGCAAATATATTAAAAGACAAACAGATGAATGGAGAAACAAAAATTAAGCGACTAATGGAGAACCTATGACGATCCTAGGACAAATGGGGAATAGAGAACTAGCGATGATGTGACTAATAGAGAACCTGGGATAAAACAGTGAATAATGGAGAGCCTATGATGAAAGGTGAAGCTCCAGTGAATGGAGAGACTATGATGAATCGTGTGCCTACGACTAATGGTGATGCTCTAGTGAATGGAGAGCTAATTATGAATGGAGAGGCTTTGATGAATTGTGAACCCCTGAAGAATGGTGCACAAGTGAACATACAAACTATTTTAAGGTTTTGGTATCATACTTGGGGATGTTTTTGAACCATAATTACAATTGGATGTGCATATTTTTTAGGGGGTGAGTTTTATAAATGTAATAAATAATTACATATAATATAAAAATATTTATTTCTAAAAAATAATAATTAATTTTTACACATCAATTTTTTTAAATATGTAAATTTAGAATTGATATTGTTTTTCAAATCATTTGTCAACGATTTTATATTAAATATATTTATTTCATTAAATTTTTTAAATTACTAATATTATAATCCAATGTATAAACATGTGATTTTTATCAAAAAAATACATGTTAGTAGAAAATAATTCATAAATATATATTCAGTGATTGGAAAAATATTTATTGTTATTGGATAATTTTTTACAACAAATTTCCTTATTGATAAAATATTTTTTGGAAATAATAATTAATAATGATATATTTGTTTTTTAGTAATTGTTTTTTGGTATTAAGGTGATAAAACATGAAATTCAACCATTAGTAAAAGATTTGTTGGTACAGAATGATTAGTACTAACAAATAAGTTTAATGTTAAAAAAAATGTTGGTTGCTAATAATAACACCAGGAAACATTAATATCTATTAGAATGACTCATTTTTATGAACCAATATATAATCTATTACTAAACTTCTATTGGTAAAATTCATTTATTTCATAATGTGGATTCACTTAGTGTGTGACCCTTTTGGACTATTTCGCAGTGGCAATAGGAGGAGTATCCTAAAGTCTAAGGTTAGCATCTAGAAACACACCAAGGAACCCATAGATAAAGAAGTTAATGTTGGAATCATATGTTAACTCATACAAACTCTTACATTGTAATACAATCTCGTTTTCTCAATATATCTAATCAAGCAGGTTGAAAGCTAGTTCCATCAAACCATGTGATTGATTTCTTTTTCGTTGACTTCCTAGAAATTGAACTTGCCTATAGAACACCATGGATATAGATTTATTTAGGATATATCATTTCCATAAAAGGGCCTGAGAAATCAAATTACATTAAATAAAATAAGGGAAAAAATTTCTTGCATTATTCATTAATGTAGTATTACTTGTGACGCACCCAACATATCCTACCTCACCACAAACATAATTTCTCACAATTTTCATCAACACATCTAATTTCACAAGTAATAATACTCATAAATTATAATCTTAAATTCTAATGACCAATATACACATCTGAAGATAGGAACATCCAATGACACTTATAAATTTGGATTTCTTACTGGTGAGTTTTGTTCTCATAATATCATCTTGGACATTACTGATGGTGTACACCATGAGAAGGTGCCTCAAAGTATTATGAGTCTCCACCCCTGATAGTATGTGGCATTTATGTCCCACAAATGATATCATCTAGGCATAGAACATATAAGCAAGAAAAGTTTCATAGCACTTCAGGGTTCTCATCATAGCAAGGATCTGCTATGACCTTTTAGTTCTATAGTTACTCTTATGACATTATCACATACATTGTCATGTAGAATAACAATCATGATGCGATAAGGAACTTATTAATATTAAAAACCCTGAATATAATTTATCATAAATTATAAAATAAGTTGGTTCTCAGGAACAAATTCCACCAGTAGAAACATCATTCCTCTTACTTCAGATACTTAAAATCCTTTATAAATATTGAAAGAATATTGTAGTACCGTTGGGTTCTTCCTATAGAATAAAACTCTAATAAAAGAAATAAATATAAATTAAATAAATATTTCAATAAAATCTAGAGAATAATAGAAGTATTGAATCATTTAAAACTCCTATTTAAATACATTCAAACCTCTTTAAACTTCGTCAAAATAGTTCCTGAAAACTAGAACTATAATCTGAATGAAAATTAAAATATTTGAATTTGAATAAATTTGTTCCCTATAAATTTGCTGGAAAAATGAAATTAGAATAAACAAGAAATTTTTTCTCTAAATACTGGACTAAATTATTTTAAATATCTTCATACATAATACTTTGAATTTATTATAATTTATTTGAATGCTAAACTGCCGAAGGAATTCCAAGTAAAAATATAGTATCTTTAAATACCAAGAAATATGTAACATAGAGTACTGTGACCAGATTTAGAAATATCAAGAGTATTGGATAGTTTCATTAATGATAAAATAATTATTTTATATTCAAACTTCCAATGATATAATATCCATAACTTGTGGAATAAGAATGAAGTTCTCTAAGCAGTAGACCTGTATATCAAAATATCTAACATTAACAAGTTCCTGTTTATGCAAAATTGGTATATAAGAGTTCTCCTTCACATATAATTATTTTTAGAATGTTTTATCATGATAAATATATGATGTGATCCTCTTCCTGATGCAACAAAATGAATACAAAAATTTTTATGTCATAAGTATTGCTCATATTCTTTAACTTTTGATTTCATTGAACTAGTTATGTAGGAAATCTCCCTAAGAAGTTTAATGCAGAAGATAAAATTTGTATTTTCAGTATAATTTTTTTTATATTTATTCATATAACAGGTCATTTTCCTATGTGAAATATCTTATGAATTTAGCATCATTTCAAAATAATTCAGAAAATATCATTTTCTATATTTGAGGTATTGTTCATATTCTTCATGATTAAGTTCATGTAGTGAAAAATAATCGTGTTCTTGAGAGGATGAAACTTTATAAAGAAATGTATAGCATACATGCTGATATTGGTTTTGAATTTATGTAATATATAGTAGATTTAAATCCCTATTTGTTCTTCCAAAAATAGATCACCATTTTAGCATATAATCTACTGCACATCGGATGCATATGTCATCCAACATTTCAGATTTTTTCAAGATTGAAATAGAAGAAAAATATCCAATAGAATAAAACATGATGGAAGAAGAAATATAGGGTACATTTTCTTCGAAACGTTGGGTTCACTATAAGTAGGATTCATTGAAAGTAGGGTTTAATTCAAACCTATGGTTCAGGAAAAATTCTTTTGTACCAAAATTAATGTTGATGAAAAGCATAATATGGTTCATTGAATCAAACATAGGCAAGATAAAACCAACTTGTTATTTAAAATTTGGGTTCACTGTTCTAAAAGTAGGGTTGCACTGTTCTAAAAGTAGGGTTCACTAAACCTCTAGAAAAACTAGACAACTTATATTTAGAGAATTCAATGAATTTTTCAACCCCTTTAATAGCAGATCCAGTATTCTTCTGAGAAAACTTATATTTAGGAAATATAAATATATTTATAACAGATCAATAAATAAATCAATATGACTTCTACATCTCACAATATATTTGAAAAATTGAACTAATAAAATTCTAGAAATATTTCAATTATGAAAAATCAACAGAGAACTTTAGAAAATTTATTAACAATCAAAAAATACTTTTAACTTCAATATAAACAGATGAAATCAATATAAACTTATGGGATTTCCATCCCACTATGTTTTGAGTGATTTTAATATCTTTATAACTTTAATTAAATCAAATAAAGTATCTTATTGAATCTATTCACTATAGAGTTTCAGAACTACTGCAACGACTTCAGTGATTTTTTTGAGTATAAAAACAACCTTTTAAGACTTTCTTTTAAACTAATGATTTTATATAAATATATTATCTATCCAATGTTATAATGAGAATGAGAATGTGTTAAATTTTATATTTATATATATTTAGAATTTATAGGCGACTTTAAGATAAAAGTCCAATGTCAATTGAATAGATTATAACACATTCAATTATTTTTTTCACAATCGAAACAATTGAATTGGATTTCAACAGTAACAGATGAAATGAAGATAACATCCTTATCTTTCTAAAGGAATAAACTTCATAATAATTAAATCACTATTTCTTGATATATAAAATAAATACCGTGATATACTATTTTATAAAAAATTAAAAAATTTATTGGAAAACAAAGAATTAGAGGTGGAAGTAATTATCAAAAACTAATCAAGATGTTAATGACAAAGAGCCACTCAAAATTATCCCTTTTTTGATAATTACAAAACCCTAATTCACTACCAAAATTTTCTCCCCCTTGTTGTAAGGATAAAAATGATGATTCCTAAGAATATTAAATAATACAATATATTTACACCTTTTTATATATAATAGGAATTTTAAATTTTAGTAGGAGTATAAAAAATATTTAAAATTTTAAATAAAAAATTTTATTCCACCTTTTATTAAAAATATCCAAAATATGATTTATTGGGAATGATATATAAAATATATTCTGAATAAAAGTAATAATATAACCCCCCCTAAATTCATGGTTCCTTTTAAAAAATCAAAATATATGATCAAGGATCACTGAAAACATATAAAATATAATTCAATGAACAATACAGTTTTGGAATGAATGTATTAAACCTTTTAATTCATGCCATAATAATAATAATAAATTTAAATAAATGTTAAATATTTAAATAACTCCCCTTAATATATTGAATTATTATAAAATATGTTCAGTTAATTTAATAATGTATTTTTGAGGAATTTTATGTAAAATATTGTATTTTCAAAGATCATAAAATAAAGTTTTTTCCAATGAATTTAATTAATAAATTTTCAAATAGTTTAAGACAAATTTTTTCATGTTATAATTGATCAAAAAATTGTAATCTAATAATAGAACAATTTATCACATATATCAATATATTAATTTTCACATGCAATTAATTTAAATAGTAAGACCATAAACTCATTCTTACACATAAGATAACCATTTATAAAATATTATGAGTGTAATTCAAAAAATTAATTCATAAAATAATAGAGTGATAAAAATATTTATCAATTTAGACATAAGGATAATTAAACTTATAGGGAAAAAATATAAAACAAAAAAGTTTTTATTTTCCCCTATTTAAAAAAGCTAGTGAATTTAAATTAAAAAAATTAAAAAAATGGATTTTAATAGTTTTATCTCTATGATATTTTTCAAATAAAAAACGACTTCATAGACATTCGTCCTTTAAAAAATAATTAAAAGAAATATCCATGTACTTTTAAATAAACCACTTGATGATATAATGATGAAGTTTAGTTGCAAAAACCTACAAAATATAAAATACAAGTGCCTTTTGGTACCCATATGCTTTTGGGTTTGACAATGTTAGCAATTAACGACATAGGTAACCAAACTAGTTTACTTTGAGAAAAAAAATTATAATTAAAGCTAGATAATTATTTCAAATAAGGAACATTCTTAATACCAAAAAATTGAGGTTTTCTAAAATAATAGTTATTAACATAATGTTAGTTAATACTATAAAAAAATTTAACAGTGTGCATTCTTTTTTTATTTGAACTAGGAACAAAATAATTATTTTATAATTTTGTCTTTTCTCTATTACTACAAATACCGAGTTTTCATTTATGAATTTAATTTTGCAAATAATTTTATTCAAATAATTATATCCCATAATAATCATAATTGAAGCTTTCTTTAAATTATCAACTGTGATTGGATACCATATCTCATAGCTTTTAGAACTTTTTGAAACATGATTAAATTCATTAGGAATAATTCCACATATAATTTCATTTATCACTTTTGAATTAGTATCATATTCATATTCCTTCGCATCATCCCATTTTCTGGTTCTCTAGGTATTTTATAAGGTTTGATAGTATTCATGTAAACTTTGAAACCAAGATTGTTCAAATATATAGTCATGTGAGCTTTCCAGAATCCATAATTATTTCCATGAAAACAAGGATCATAAATTATCGACATACATTATCTTAGATCATCCATTAATATTTGTATTCATCTGAATCTCTAACCCATTATTTTTAAGTCCAAATGAAATATTCAATATTCCAAAAGATCCCAACATTTTATATTACTAGTTAGGAATCAGATAGAAACAAAATAGTTTTCTAGGATTTCCAAAATGAGAAATGTAGATATGGACCGCTTCCTCTAATACCAATATTTGGTATCGATCAAAAATATATTTCTATAATAATAAATATTTTCAATAGATTCCAACCTTGATACCACTTGTTGTGTTGGAATGACTATGATTAAGAAAAAAGAGGGGGCAGGGTGAATTGTGTCCTCTAAAAAATATGGAAAAAATTAAAACATCCCTCTTGAAATGAAGTGATCCTTTCCTTCTCTTTTAAAGTCGAGTTAGAAGTGGAAAGAAATAAAGTAAAAGAGCACAATGATGTATTGTGTTTTGTGAAAAATAAATCCCCTAGTCCACTCCACCAACACTCTACACCCCAATCTTAGTGATTTTCACAAGTATTAACTCTTATCCGGAGAACTCTATAACATAGTGCAGAGAGTTGACACCTTACAAGACTTTTATAGGGCCTTATGGTTCTTTTACTGGGAATAAAAATATCCACAACTTAGTCCCAGAAGCTGAAACTCCACCCCAACTCAGTAAGAGCAGCTGATACTCTAAAAAAAATAGATGAGAAAAAGTTTTTTTTTGTGAAATAGGATTATCTCAAAGTTGCAATAGAATCTAACAGATGTAGATGATCATCAATAATGCACAGTAGCAACAACAAAATAATCTTCAATGTCGAGTAGGTTTCTTCTTCTTATTAAAATAGAAGAAAATAATTTTTTTCTTTATTTAAAAAATCTATCACCTTCTTCTTGTTCTTCACATAATGATTGAATAATGGATATACAAAGTATTTTTGATTCACTCATAAAAATTTCTAATAGTGGAGTTAAAATATTTCATAACTTTATCTTACTTAGAGTTTTCATGACTTTTATCTTCTTCATAGAATTTATTTTCATGTTTGAGAGTGATATATAAAGAAAATAAATATGTAGAAGTAATAAAAACATTACTCTTCCTTTGGATACTTAAAATCCTTCATAAATATCTGAAGAATAACATAGCACCATTGGGTTTTTCCTACAGAATAAATCTCTATAAAAAGTATTCAATATATGTTGAATTAATATTCTAATAAAATCTTCCGAATAATAGAAGTTTTTAATGATTTAAAACATAAATTTTAATCAATTCAAACCTCTTTTGACTTATTCAAAATATTTCTTGAAAACTATCAGCACAATCCAAATGTAAATTTATATATTTTAATTTCAATACCATTATGTCTTGCGTATTTTCTAGGAAAAAATGAAATTAGAATAAAATTTCCATTTATCAATTTAAATATCAGACCAAATACTTTTCAATATCTTCATCCACAATCCTTTTGATTTATTAGAATTTATCTAACTGATAAACTATTAAAAGAATTATAGGTAAAAATGTAGAAGCATTAAATACTAAGAAATAAGTAAAACAATATAGCATGACCTACATTAGAAATACCTAGAATATTGGATAGTTTAATTTTCTATAAACTCATTATTTTATATTCCAACTCTGTAATATATGATGTCCGTAAGTTGAATAATAAGTTAGAATTTATCTAAGAAGTAGACCGGTATATCATAATCTCTAACATTAACAAGTTCATATCCATGAGGTATCATCGTAGAAGCGTTATCCATTAGATATCTTATTTTAATAATGTTTTATCATGATAAATATTTGATTCAAGCCTCTTAATGATGCATAAAACTGAATATAGAAATTTCTAGGCCAAGTTTATTGTTTGAATTCTTCAACTTTTAGTTTTATTCAAGCAGTTCATAAGGCAATGTCCTCAAGTAGTTTAATGAAGAAGATCAACTTTCTATTTTTCAGTGTACAACTTTCTATATTTCTTCATACAACATTTTACGTTCTTGTGTACAATAGATTATGAATGTTGCATCATTTCAGAATAATTCAGCATATATAATTTTCCAGATTTGAGTTATTGTTCATATTCTTCATGATTTAGTTCATACAATGAAAAACCCATGGTGTTATTGAGATGATGCAGTGTTATGATGAATTTTACACCATATGTGCTGATATTGGATGTTAATTGAAACAATATATAGTATATTTAAACCTCCATTTTTGTTACCCATAATAGATCACCATTTCAGCATATAATTTTCAACATAAGAGATGAAGATGTCATCCAACATTTATTATTTGTTCAATAAATCAATAAAAAAAATATCCCAAAGAATAAAACATGACAATAGTAGAAAGGTTGGGTACATTCTCACTAGAATGTAAGGTTCAATGAAAGTATGGTTCATTGAATCTAGAGTTCATTTTAAACATATAATTCATAAACTATACTTTTTTATCAAAGGTTGGGTTGATTAAAAGTAGTGTATGCATCATTTAATCCAAAATAGGGTAGAAAGATTTTTTGATGAGCCCATAAGGGGAGCTCTCTAGGGATTCTTCTCCTTGTCGCCGCCGCCACCTTGCTCCTCGGGTCAACTGTTCATCCTTACCCGGCTCGGTGAGATCGCGGTAGTGGTTCTCTGCTGCGGTGGAGTCATTCCATCCTAACGGTTTGTGGAATCTCTATTCGTTCTCTGCTGTGTGTGTGTGGGGATGTGCCTTCTCGAGAGTTCAGCTTGGCGGTGAGAGGATCTGGTCTGCAGTAGTGCCGACCTTTGGGTGTTGTTTTTTGTTTCAGTCCTTTGCAGTAATTTCTACTTTGATGCATTTGTTTTTGTGAGTTGATGTTGGATCTGATGAGTTCGTTGATGCTGGACTGCTATTCGCTTTGGTTTTGGTGGACTGGTTTCGTCTTGTAATCTGAAATTGGTTTTTTCTTGAATCTTTGAATCTTCTGCGGCCACGCCTGAGTGGTTCTCGCCGATGATAAACGTCTAAGGCTTGAAGGTGACGATGAAGGATTCGATGGAATCTACGTGGCTCAAGGAGTGGTATGGTGCTTTATTGTGGTTCCTGATGGTGATGAAGCCAGTGATTTGTTCGTACCACTAGCAAAGACCTCTGACGGCTCTGCTCGCGGGAAGGCGATGGTAACGACAACAATGTTTTGAGTGGACGACGATGACGTGATGATTAATGTGATTTGATGATGACAGCGATGTTGCAGTGGACTCGATGTGATGCCTCGATGCAGGTTTTTCAGGAAAATCACGTGATTTGCGGGATCTGCTGTTGACGCGGTGGTGCGCGATCTTCCTGTTGTTTTGGTTTTTGGGTCAGTGTGCCCCTGAAATTGGAAGCTTGAATGTCATTCCCACCCATGTTATGGTGTAATTCGGTCAGTTCCCACTCTACCCTTAAAGTGTCTTTTATGGAAATACCAAAAAAATGATTTTGAGGGTAGATAAACTATAATTTTTTTATTAAAAGTAGGGTTTAACTATTCTGAAAGTAGGGTTTCAATGTTCCGATAGAAGGGTTCATTAATCCTTGAGAAAAAAATGGACAACTTACATTTAGATACTTTAATGATTTTTTGATCCCTTTAACAATAGGTTCAGTATTCATCCTAGAAGAATTATATCTAGGTAATATTAATATATTTATAAAGATTATAAATATTTCAATACTACTTCTGAAACTACTGATATATTGAAAAAATAGAAGCAACAACATTCTAAAAGACTATAGTTTTGAAAACTCCTTAGAGAACTTTAGAAAATTTATTTACCATCCAAACAACCTTTTTGGACTGTAATGTAAACTGATAAAGTCAAGATAAACTTCACGAATTTCCATCACACTAGGTTTTGACAGATTCCAATATCTTTTGAACTTATAGTAAATCAAATACAATAGCTTTTAAATTTTTTTCACTGTAGAGTTGGAAAAATACTATAGAAAATTAAGTGACTTTTTAGAGTATCAAAAGTCCATTTCATAATTCCCTATAAACTAATAAAGTTTAGATAAATCTCTTATATATCAAATGGAATAATGTGTATGCGAATCTATTCACTATATATTGAGATATATTTAAAATTCAATGGTGAATTTAAGTTGAAAACTACAATTTCACATGAAGATCGGGTAACACCTTTGGTGAATTTTTGCACTATCGAAACAAACTGAATTGGATTTCAACATGAAGAGATGAAATAAAGATAATATAATTTTATTTTCAATGGAATAAACTCAACAATAATCTGATAAATATTTATTAATATATAAAATAAATAATGTGACATAATAAATCTAAAACACTTAACAAATTTATTAGAGAACAAAGTATAATGGGTTGAAGTAATTATCAAAAATGAATCAAGATGAGATTAATATAGAGACACTATAAATTTAGAGAACCTCAAGTTATCTTTTTCTATCAGGTCATTACCGTTTTCTTAAATAATTATATCACCACTTATCAATGCACCATGCATCATATCTTTATTACATTCTTGGGAAGAATAGACAAATGTTATGTCGATGACCTGGTGGTAAAAATTCTATTGTGAGGATATCACTTTACAGATCTTCAAACATTCTTCAAAAAGACCTGAAAACATATTCTGAATATGAATCCATTGAAATGTGATTTCAGAGTAACAGTAGTGAAGTTCCTTGGCTTTGTGGTATGCCACTATGACATTGATGTTGACCTAGAGAAGACTAGTGTTATTTTAGAAATGTCACCACTAGAAATATCAAAGAACCGAGGGGACTCCAAGGGAACCCTAACTATATTCAACATTTCATAGAGAACTTGGATGGAAAATATCTCCCTTTGACCAAGCTAATGAAGTAGGTAATCACCTATCAATGGGATTGGGACTGCCAAGAATCATTATAAAGTCTCAAGAAGTATCCTCTGCACCCACTAGTCCAAATGCCACGATTGGAAATAAAGCTACTCATCTTATATGTGGCCACTATGGAAATTCTCAATCAGTACCTCCTCATACAAAATTATGATGTGGGGATTGAGAACAGTCTATATTATCTCATATAAACAATGCTAGGTACTGACACCCGATACTCAAATGTTGAGAAGAACTACCTCACATTCATATTTGAAGTATATAAGCTAAGGCATTACTTGAAGCATAATTAATTACATCTAATCTCTCATATTGATCCTATAAAGTACATCCTTGGATTCCCTATGCTGATTGGGTGTCTGGCCCAATGGAAGGTTATTCTACAATAATATGACATCTAGTTCGTGTCATAGAAGAAAATAAAAGGGAAATCCCGGGATGATTTCCCATTGCACATCCCACCCTATAAAGAACAAAAGTGGACACTAAAATCCTAGATGAGGAGGTTTAATGCACCCATGACACTCTCTAGACATGGTATATGTATTTTTAGGGTGCCTCCATAAGTCCTATCAGTAAAAGGATGGAAAATACGAAGCTCAATTGGGTTGTCTTAGGGATTGTGTTTTTTCCTCAAGCCAAAGTACATTTTCCCACTCTTTATCACTTTGTGAAGGCTACACAAAAAATGAAGTAGAATACCAATCCATCACCACTAACTAAGAACAGGCCCTATATCTGCAGATAGCCTACTTGAATATCAAAGGGGGTTCAGAACTAGTGATAAAGTAGATCAATATAGAATATACCATCAAAATGGAAAAAAATGACCCCTCTCACTGGCTACATCAGGGGACTAATGGAAGAATTCCATTTTTTGACCACAGGGAATCATGTTATCAAGTTACAAAATGCTTTCACTGATGAATTGGATAATGTAGCCACAATCCCGGCTAACCCTGATCAGGAGGAATCTATCTTCCATATAATGCCCCGAATAATAGTCTCACCGATCATTTTTTGTGATATGGAAGAAATCAATCAGGTCAAAACCTCCCAGAGTGTGATGAACCAATATCTACCCCTGGATTGATGGATCCCATAATTGTTTATCTCCAAAATGGGATTCTCTTGACAAATAGAGATAGAAAAGAAGATATTTGGCATAGTGCAATGAACATTAACTTGTCTGATGGCCCAAATGAACAAAAATCCCTCTAAAAGAGAGGTTTTGATAGAATCCTCCATAGACAAATAATATAAAGAGAGATTCATGCAGTCTTGGAAGAAGACCATGCAGGATCTTGCAAAGAACATTAGTATAGTGCTAGGATCTCCCACCAAATCAAGAGGCTGGGTTACAACTAGAAAACCATGATATATTATTGAGTGGAATTCACCAAGAAATTTCTTCCAATCCATATCCATGAAAAAATCATCCATCATCCCCCAGAATTTCTACAGACAACTAAATATTCCCAATGATTGTCCATTTGGGGAATGGATGGTGTGAGGCCATTTCCCTCATCCACAACTAAGTTGTTTAAGTACATCCTTACTACTATCTAATTATTCTCTAAATGGGATAAGGAAATACCTATCAAAAAATTCAGAACGATGAATATCATCAAGTTTATAAATTCCCACATCATCACCTAGTTCAAGGTACATCACACAATATTGATGGTCAAAGACACAAAATTATATTCTACAGAGTTGAAGAAATGGTACTAGGAGTACTACATCAAGTCCAATCACTCGTTTTAATATCAAACATAAAAAAAAGGAAAAATAGTGTCCTACAACCATACCAGTTCAAACGTACTCTAGAAGACGGTGAATAAAAACAAGAAGTATAGGCTAGACAAACTCCTACTTGATTTATAGGATTATAGTACCACCACACATACTTATACATAAGAAAATATGTACTCATTAGTATATGGGAGTGAGGAAGTATTTCCCATAGAAGTACAATTTTCCTTGCTCTGAATATCCATTTGTGGACAACATTCAGACGATCAGAAATCACAAAAACATCTAAATGAGCTTGAACGACTCAATGAGAATAGGTTTCATACATTATACTACCGTAAAGTCCATTAGAGTCAGATCATAAGATCCTTCAATAAAAGGTCCACCTCCATTCATTCCTATAATTTGAACTAGTTTTGGCTCTCAGAACCACATTGATACTAGGTTATAAGCCTCCAAAATTGGAACCAAAATGGGAAGGGACTTATATTATACATATGTTCTATCACAATGGATTCTATTAATTGGGCACAATGGATGGGGAAAATGTCACCCCCACCAATTCAAGGTTTCTCAAGAAATACTTTTCATAGTTGTCATCAAGATCCTTTTATCCTGGATGAATGATGTTAAACTGTGAAAATTCATAATGACCACATGACTTCAAACTATAAGGAGAACTTCCTCACTGCAAGATGTTAAACGACACAGATCCCCCAATGATTTATCTTAATTCAGGTTATATGAAACTTTTCCTGGAAACAAGATGTTAAAACATCACAATGTATCACATCCTAAAAACAAGACATTAACTATATGAAACTAGTCTTTACCACATGATGTTAAACTATATGAAATATTTCCTCATTGCACAATGCTAAATTTCATAAGAAGTTCCATATTAGCAACGAATCACCACAATAGAGATAGATCTATGAAAAATAAAAATGAAATTCCCAATTCCTATGTGAGTGTCAGATCCACATAAAGAATCTCCTCATCCAAGAACTACATGTGGCTTGATTCCTACCATCAAAGGATATTTAGTGATGCCCTAACACCTATTATTGTACCCATAGGTAGTATTACTGTCCTTTCACATTTGGTGATTATCTTCTTTACCATGTGATGTCAAAATTCAAGGAAATGTTCCTTACCACATGATATAAAATTGCATGGATCCCTGAAATTCCTCTTCTTTCACGTCGATTTATCCACATCCTCACCATATAATGTTAAAATACATGGATGATGTCCTTGATACATGAAATTAATCTTCCTGGGTTTCTAGAACCACGTAGGACTTGATTTTTATTATAATGAGATACATAGGGACTCATATATCCTATATCTTGGTCTATCCACTTCATGATACAAAATTATCATATCCTATATGTGATCACCTAGGCATAATAAAAGGAACCATTTCCATTCCTTGTTTCTCACACCAAGCATAGCTCACATGATCTTAGGAATTTTATTAACGGATTCCCCCCATGAAAAAGTCATATAATCTCATGATAATATTATAATGGTCATGAATGAAAGATCTTAAAATCCATACCACATGTCCTTGCTGAATGATGTTAAACTACATGGTTGATTTATTTTGCATGACATAAAAACGAACATTCCCATGGACCTTGCCCGAGAGGACCACTATGGTTGGTGTTGGTCTCCTACCAAACCCCCAAGAACTATGTGTGACTTGATTCTTTAAATAACATAGTATGTTTTGTTGCCTAAATCACCAACCCTAGGTCCAGTCACAACAAATAAACATAAAAATTCCCCCTCCTTGCATACAGGGAAGACTTGGGAAAGAGCCTCCATTCAAGAATTATGTGAGGAATGATTCTCATTGTCAAAAGATATATAGTGATGCCCATATTGATATCCTTAGGAACATCTATAATATTCCTTTTTTTTCTTATTGGGGGTTATACATCCTTGCCACATGATGTTAAACTGCATGGTTTCTCAAGAACTATCTCTGTCTTGATTCCTATCATTACACTATACATAGTGAATTCCTATCATTACATGATACATAGTGAATTCAACATCCCCAACTACAACAATCAATAGAATCTATGCCCAACTCTGTGTAGAGCTCAAACATATGTATAGAGTTTCCCATTTCACTAACTATGTGTGTCTTGGTTCCTGCCATCATAGGATACATAGTGACTCCTAGATCCCCAATCCTAGGGAAAGCTACAAAAACCAATGAAAAAAATGCATCCCAAATATATAGTGGTTATGTAATACAAGATTATTTTACCTATGTATTAGTTATAATTTTGTATGTATTTCTTATGTAAGTAATATATATTGTAAAATTTTTCACATTGATTCCCATATCCTTATTTTTTGACATTAAACTATATAAAAATAGATACTTCCTTACAGTATTATGTTAAAATGAAAGGAAAATGTCATGGACACATGAAATTAAAATCGATCAACAAATATGTCCCCATTACAATTCATTAAAATGTGTAGGACATCACCCAATATCGTACCTTATCAATTGAGCACATGACCATTACCTTGGTTTACCAGAGTACAAGGTTCTTCTTCCATCTTTTAAGTATCTCAATTCATAAATCACACTTCATGACTTGAGAACCTCAGATCATCATAAATATTTTATCTCCCTTGGGAAAGGATATGTGACTTCAAGGGACCCTTTCTTTGACTACTCATTAATCCCCATGAATCCCTCATATGAACCTATGATCATCAACCAAATGTACTCATCTCAAAAAAAGGTCTTTCTAATCCTTGTGATCCCTAATGTCACCGTGGAAAAACTAAGCACCTGAGGCTGTTTTGGCCCATCCCCAGTATGATTATCCCATATCATTACTCATATCCTGATAAGCCCAAGAAATTATTTACAATAATATCATATCCATCTCAGAAGGATATTAGAGTGCATTTGATCCCGGGTATCCTAACTAAGATCTTATGGAACACCCCTTTCATTTTAGGTACACCTGTATCATGACCTTAAACTACATGTACTTTGGTCAAAGCTATATGAACTTATACTCTAGCCTATAATGGTATGAATTAGAGGACCTTAAAATGATTTTGAAAGAGACAGAAAACTTATCTGGTTGAAAACCCCCAAATGGAGGCGTGAGAAAAAGTCAAGTCTTCACTCTCTAAACTTTTCATCTCAGAAGTTCATGAAAAAATTAGGGCATAAATAAATAAAGCATAAAGATCATAGGGCCTATTTTTTAGCCCTTATAAAATCCAATATATTCTCTCTAGAATACCTAGTCCAAGAAAAATTTAGAGTAATTATTTTTCATATATCCTCACTGCAAGAACATGTTTTCTAGATAGTGTCACAACATTTCGGGTTTTCTATACCTTCTGGGATATTATAATTTCCACAAATCACACTTCTTGATTTGAGTTCCTCTGATCACCGTAAACCTTCCATAGCCCTAGCAAAAAGATACCCAACTTCAACAGACCCTTTATTTGACTATTCATGTATTCCTTTGGCTCTTGCATATGTACCTATTATCATAAACCCAAAGCAGCACTCTTGAAAATGGGATTTCTGATCATTGTGAGCTCTAATATCACTGTGGAAGAACTCTAAAGCTTAGTGTGTTCTGATCCATTTATTGCATGATTGTCCCATATCATCCTCTAGACCCAAACTTTTTAGTCCATGATTTAAAATTCCCATTACTAGACTATTCAATTTAATTCTACTTTCTCAAATTTATATCATTGTGTTCTGTACCTTTTCTCAAATAAGGAATCAAACACTCCATTCCTAAACCTTTGATGACCCAAACCTCTTGATTTGAAACCATATGACATAGGGATTGAGCTTCATAATTAAGAGATGAACTACCCTAGGGTTCTATAAACCTTCCTAGATAGCTTTCCCCCATGCCAAACATCATCTTCCAGATTCTTGAGTCTTCAAAAATCATTCATGGCCTTTGGAAAAGGGTGAGGAAATATTTGTTTGACAATTCTATTAACACATAAGGGAAATTCTCTACCATATAGAGGTGTCCCCTCCCTACTGGAATGGAACCCCAATCCTCATTGTCCTTGGCTTAACCATGGTGGAACGTGGCACCTTAGGGTGTTATGGTCCATCCCTAGTAGGACTTCCCCATTCCATATTTAGTGACTAATTTTTTTTGGTTATAACTTAAATCTTCCACTTTCAAACTATATAGGCGGACCTGACATCTTTTGCATTTCTCCCTCAACCAATATTACCTCATAAATATTCATTAGCCATTGAAGAAGAGTGTAGATACCTCTGTTTGACCATAATATCTACACATAAGGGTTTTGACCTACCAATTAGTAGCATCTCCTCCTTATAGGAAAGGAACTTGTATCCTCGTGAGCCCTAGAAACACCACACTAGAACTCAGAACCTTATGGTTTCTTGGGTCATCCATAGCCTATCTCCACCATATTCTACATACAACAATAGAAGGTTTAAGCTAACAAAACCTAAACTATATAAATAGAAGTTCAGAGAAAAAAGACCCTAAATTACAATAATAAAAGTTTTGAGGTAAAAGACCATAAACTACAATGATATATGGTATATTCTAAAAGAACCTAAACTATAATTATTGAAGGTTCAATCTAAAAGACCCAAAAAATATAGTGATAGAAGGTTCAAGCTAAAATACCCTAAACTAAAAAAATACAAGGTCTGATCTAAAATACCATAAACTACAATGGTTGAAGGTTTGAGCTAAAACACCCTAATCTACAAGGATAAAAGTTCCAAGATAAAATATCCTTAACTAAATTAATTGAATTATAAATATAAAATAACATAAAATAAATCTATAAAATGTCTGAGCTAAAATACCCTAAAATACAATGATAGAAATTCTGATAGAAAATACCATAAACTATTGAAATAGAAGGTTTGAGCTAAAAAACCATTAACTACATCACATCAGGGATTTATTCTACATGAATGAAAAAGGTACAAAGCTTGTAAGGACCATAATATCACCTTAGCCTAAAATAAATCTATAGTCTCCAAGACTATCAGTTTTAGTAAAAGATAGAGCACTCTCCCTCTAGGGAATATATTCTTCCCAAATCATCCTTCTCTAAATAAGGTGATCTCAAGAAAGAAGGTACTAACATATCATTTAATAATATCATGTTGGTGGGAATTCATGGTCATTTATCAAGAAGAATCTATTAGAATTTAAAATTTTTAATCCCGACATTTAGGTTTACATAATATTATGAAATGGGTGGGTATTGTTGATAATTCATACAACATCAGATCCGGGAAATTTTATACACATTATAAGGGAAATAAATCTAGGAAATGAAATATAATGTTCAACATATCCGATCATTGATAGTAGGTGAAAAGAGGAATCTCCAAATTTCAATGTTTCTCTCAGAATTTCATCCAAAACAAAATACATTTCAATGATCGAAATAAAATAATATTCAATCAGGTGAGCTGACCAAGTCCGTAAGACTCTAGCAAGAAGTGTCGATTGAATGTTGAAGTATCACTTTCATCTCTTATTATACCTCTTCCCCAGTATGGAGGGTCTCAATTTAAGAGTAAAACTCCTCAAATATTTTTTGAGTGATCTCTAGTGAGGATGATGATGCTGAAATAGCAGACCTCGAGTGAGCTAAGATCTACTCATATCTCTATATACGTACTCTCAAGACATCCATTTGGTCATGCATCTTAGAAATAAATTAGTGAATCTATTCCAATACCTTTGAAGATTCCCTCAACAAATTGGCCAATGTCATCAAGATTGCGCAATTCCCAGTCATTGGAATCTAATTCACACTACATTAGTATAACTTATTGCATGATTTCATAATATTATTGATGATAAAAGCTTCCCACACCCAAATCATGAAATAGATGACAAATTTATTCATATTGGTCATGAAATATTCCTAGATAATTCTCAGTAATAAGGGTATGAATCTACAACCAGATCATTTTACGCCCTATTTGAGATTTTGTGGCTGATGGGGTTGGTACGTAGTAAAAAGAAACAACTGGAGGAGCTAGTGAGGAAGCAGAACATGAGGCCCCATATATTCACTCCACAAAAGTTGTTTCAATCATTTATTGTAACAAAGGGATACTTTCCTTAACATATTCTATCCCTCTTTTGGTATGTTCATCACCATGAAAAGGATGCTTCCTCAATGATTCAATTGAGTCCAAAACCAATTCTATCATTTCTATAGACAATAGGGTTGGCGAGGCAAGTGGTTTGTTCACATGGAAGACCAATCAGCTTAATACACCACTCGGAAAGGATTCCACCCAAGATTGAGTGTAATCATGTGGTAAAAAGGTAGAGGTTATAATAGGTGGAAGGATCATCTCGGTATTGATATCTTCATGCACCAACATCAACCATAATTGGTGGATAGTCCTGGGGTGTTTATCTCCCCACATGCCGACCGAAAGGAGAGGGGGGACCACTTTGGTGCAACCAAACTAAATATCAAACCGATATGGTGTATATAGATTGAAAATAATCATTTTATCTATCATGGATGCAATAACCCCATCCTAAAGGGAAATATTATTTGACCTTTCATCAAGAGAGTCACTACCATTATCAATAATGGGACCAGTTAGTGTAGGATAATGTGTAAAATCAAAGAGATTGTATCTTCTCAACACATTGATAAGATTTTCAGGGCCCAATGACATGGCCCTAACCTCATATATTTTTGGAATCATGGGAT
This sequence comes from Viscum album, assembly GCA_963277665.1. Taxonomy (NCBI): domain Eukaryota; kingdom Viridiplantae; phylum Streptophyta; class Magnoliopsida; order Santalales; family Viscaceae; genus Viscum; species Viscum album. The sequence goes on along the minus strand of OY728123.1, from coordinate 2,085,692,928 downwards.
GAGATAAGGGTTAGGGGATCATAGTGGTATTGTACTATTCATGGAAATGGGAATGTTCTCCTATCCAGCCAAGTAAAAACTTGAAAGGACGACTGATCCAATAGGGGATTCTTACCTACTGAATGTGGCCCAAGATTTGGTAAAGGTGTGAAAGAGTTAGAAGAAATAGTTTAAGGTGTCATCCCTCTACAAGCCGTACAACCATCACCTTCGTACTAACTCGTATTCTTGAGTGTGCGTCCCTAGTTGGGAAAAGCCACCCATTCAGGAACATGTCCATGATGCTCACCAGACTATTTCTTGGAGAGATCATATGATTCACTCAGTATCCCCATGAATTATGATCCTCAGCTTCCAAAATGGCCCAATGAAAACCAACACTATCACGAACCTACTGGGGAGGGTACCAATGGGGGGTATGGTAGTCATCCTAGCTCCACTGATAAAGGGAAATTTTGATCCAATCATTGAAAGAGATAAGTAAGGGAATATTCAGATCATTTATTAACATTTACTTAACAATTATGAGAATATCCCTTTCTAAGAATATAATTTAAAAAGGGTCATCCCATACATCTACAGAAATAAGGAATTCATTGCACATCTCTGTAAGAGGGGGTATCCCACCTAGTTGGTAGAAATCCCAAATAAAAATTCATACATTATCGTGGGAAAGATGGAATGAGTTGGTTCCAGGATACCAATGACTAACCAATTATCAAAGAAGACCAGAATGATGATAAACGATGAACTAGAAATCCCATACAGCTTCATAATGATGGACAATATATAAATAGTCATCAAACTCTAAGTTTCTTTTCCTGACCTAGAATGGTTGTGCCTATTCATCAGAAAAGTTACCACCAGGTTGGATATCCAATTTAAATCTCCATATGCCACCCAGGTTGTCCATAGAAGAGAAAAATATACTTGAATGGATTTGAGGGATGGGTTGGTGAGAAAAATCACAACCGTCTAGAAATTGGGGAAAATTTTCTAGAATGTAAGACAACCCCTGGGATCGAGCTACGTACAGTTGTCTATCCTTGAAAATTATCACCAGAATACATTCAAGGGAGGTTAACACCCAAAAAATTTGGTAGATTGTAGTTTGAAGGAGTAATGAAAATATCGTACAACAATCCAAAAACGTATAGAAGAAACTAATTTGATAAAGGATAATTTTGTTCCTGAGTGGAAGAGTTGGTTTTGTAACCTCATTATCAGAATTCATGTGATATTGGGAGTAAAAATTATGGTTTCTATAAATCCAAATCCTTTGATTAGCCACATGAGAGGAAATATGAAGAGATCCATAAGCCATATAGACAAAATTAAGTAGAATATTCCTGGTAGATAAAAATAAATTTTGTTCAAAGGAAAGTCATAAAATTATGGCAGCCTCACGAGCATCACATGAATCACCAAATGGATTTACGATCGCATAAAGGATTCACAAATCACCAAGTCCATGAAGGTCTCATGGACCACATAAAACTAAATAAAATCATGAAACAAAATGAATACTTATAAGGATGATGATCACATGACCTTGACATGGTCACACGAAATGAAAAATTGTCAAAAAGGAACATATGATCGAGATAGAAGATCCCGATAAACCTTTAAAGTCACTCTGGCATCCCTATGGACAATGTTTATGAAATTACCAAAAATTAGTTTGTTTTTTATTCAAATAATTTCATAGGAAAAACATTTCTTGTAGTTTAGTTCTCATGGGAAGGTATTGAAAATGGATCTCATGATCAATTCTTATGGGGAGGTCTTGAGAAAGGATCATGTGATGGAGGCAGGGCACAAGATCATTAAGGGTTTAGTAGCTGGTGAATGAACTGTTTTCCAGTCCCTTATTTATAGGGAATGCTGTGGAATTCCAAATGTCCCCTAGAAGACCAAATGTCACCCAAGATACCAGGGCCTGATGGGTTCCCTTGTTTTTTACAGGGGGACTTGGGAAATTATTAAAGGGGATCTTGTACATGATTTCCAGGATTTCTTTCAGGGAGGGGACCTGCCTCAAATTAACTATTCAACCAAAATGGTTCTTATTTATAAAGTGTAAAATCCTCATTCCATTTACCAATACCAGCCCATTAGTATGTGTAATTTACCATACAAGGTTTTGGCTAGCATACTCAACAAGAGACTGGCTTCTCACCTAGATTCTTGGATGAACTCTAAATAGCACGGTTTCATTGAAGGGTGGTCAATTCATGGTTCTATAGGAGTAGTTCAAGAAATGGTAAGTTTAATCCATAAAATGTCTTTCTTGGGAAATTTTTTGATTAAATTAGACATGAGCAAGGCCTATGATAGGTTGGAATAAGGTTTTGTCCTAAGAGTCTTGTCTTGCATGGGGTTCTCCAATCAGACTAGTGACCTTATTTTTTGCTGTTTCAGCTCAGAGTGGATGTATACTTCATTAATGGGTAAAAAATTTGGTTTTTTCAAGGATTTAAGTGGTCTCAGGCAAAGGGATACTTTTTTCCCCAACTCTTTTCATTATCTCCGAAAATGATTTTTTCTACTACATAAATTAGGGGCTTAACACGGGTAAAATCATTCCTTATCATAATAGGAATGCCGCTAGGGGTGTCACACACTTGATGTCCACAGATGATATAATACTATTTATAAATGGTAGTAGAAAATTAGTGCAAGGGTTGAATGAAATTTTAAGGGAATATTGCAAGTGGAGTGGGCAGGTGGTGAACAAAGAGAAAATAATTTTCTTTACTTGCAGGAAGATCTATGCGATGAGGGAGTTGGTTTTGGGGTCGAGTTTGAATATGGAAAAAGGATCCTTCCACATGGAATATCTTGGGGAACCAGTTATCCCCTATTCCATTCGGGTGCATCATTTGGACAAACTTATAAGCAAAATCACGGGGAACATCTACAATGGGAAAAATGGATTTCTATTTTTTAGAGGTCGCGTTACTCTAGTGAACAGTTTTTTAGTTTCCCTTACCATGCATATTCTTTCCACCCTAAAAATTACCAATAGTGTGGTTTCCAACTTGGAATGGATTATGGTGTCCTTTATATGGGATGGGCAGATGGAAGGCATACATCATTGGGCTTTAGGGAAATGGTTAGAAAGACCTCTCTCTAAAGGGGGAATTAATTCGAGAAGTGTTTTCTCAACCAAGCAAGGGATTCATGCTAAGATTTCATGGGAGGACCTGGAAGGTGTGTCTCTTTAGGGAAGAAAAATTTAGTACTTATATGTATTGAATGTGAATGTTCCGAGAACCCCATCTTCTAGGATATGGAACCTGACTCACCCATACATGGAGGTTTTACAACGCCACTCTTGATGGATCGTGGGAAGAGGAAACATCAATTTTTTGCAGCAAGATTGGGGGGGTGGGAAGACTGTGGTTTTCAGGATGCCCCACCCTAGATATATATTTTAAAAAGGAATGTAGTCATCCCCTGTTTATTCAGGACATCCTTGAAGAGATCCAAATAGATATTTTCAACAACATAGTTGCTGGTGATGAGCATGATAGGATTATTTTCACCGGTTCTACGTTGGGTGCTTTCTCCACCAAGGATTATGCACAAGTGACGATGGACATGTAGAATGATGACCTGTGGGGGGAGGCTCTATGGTGTAAGGAGATCCCTTCAAAATTTAATTTTTTGTTATGGCATTTGTAGAATAAGGCATTTCCTGTAGATGTTGAATGAGATTAAATATGGCTTCAAGATGTTGGTGTTGTAGGACATTCAACCAAGAGTCAGTGGGGCACCTCTTCTATGATAGTGAATGGGACAGAAAGGTATGGAATACTTTCGAGGTCTTCTTCGGTTGGGATGGGTATGATGGGGAACATCGTAACTTCCTCAGTGCATGGTTTAGAGGTGTTGGGAATCATATGGTCGAGAGAAATGCAAGGACAATCATTCTACTTGCAGGGTGCTGGGAAATTTGGAAGGAAATAAATGATAGTATCCAAAACAATACTTATGGATCCCAGGTCAGCATTTTTTTCAAAATGAAAAACTCCTTTTTGGATTTGATCAGACTGTGTCCTGAAATCATTATGCACTATATGTGAGCTCCATCAACGCTAATCTCACCACTAATCATCAGGACGACATCTCAGGGTAGGGATGATGGGTTCGCTAGAACCCTCATAGACAGGGTCTCAAACTCAACATAGATGGGTCATTGATTAGGGGGTAAATGCATGGGGGAGGTGTCGTGAGAGACCATACAGGGTCTGTGCTTGCAGCGCTCGAAAATACGTTTGGGAGAGGCGACACACTCCAAGCGGAGGCCTAGGACTTGGCTACAGATCTGGAAATGTGTACTCATTGGAATATTCCTTTGACGAGGGTGAAGACAGACTCTATGTTATTGTGCAAAGTGTTTCTGGGAAAAGGTAGGGTTCCCTGGAATATTACATACACTGTTAGAAGATGCAAATTGCCCAGGTGGATTCACACGGAGATCTCTCACATGTGGAAAGAGTGAAATATGGTGGATGACTTTTTGGCATCCATAGAAACTTTAGATCGCAGTATATTTTCATTATTTAACTTGGGATCTTTTCCTTGTGAGGGGATGAAGTTTTTTGTCAATGATGCTTTGCGCTTGAAGTACTTTAGACCACCGTGATGATCTTTTGTGTATTGTGTTTTTTCAAATCAATAAAAAATATTAATTTTCAGTTAGTCAGTATCAAAAAACACGCAACAATATACCAGAATATGGTTATTATTTTCCTTATAAATAAAAAGAGGAGGAAGGTGGATATAACTTGTGAATCATATGAACCTCCAAAGGAATCACAATCACATGATAATCAAAAGGTCATGCAAAGGTTCATGCACAATGCATATCCTTATAAAATATTTCATGGATTCTCTTTGATAATCCCTTATTGTTATTGTAAAGGAATCCAAAGACACTTGTTGATCAAGTGGAAGCTTCAAGATGAGAACCCCTAGGTCATGAAAACTTTAAGGTGGCAAGTGCTTGAAAAACCTTCCAAAAATTATTAGAAAATAAGAAGAAAGATATAAAAAATGTGGGATCCTTTTGGGGTCATAAAACTCATGTGACACACCCAAGTAACTCACGAGACACAATAGAATCACCTTTGACAGGTCTACTTAGTCCTAAAAAATCCCACTGGTATGTCAGCCCCACACATGAAAGGGATTAGACACGCTTAGGTGGTTTTGCGCTCCCCCTATGGATCCAGAGGAAAAAAGAAGGGTTTGTCCATGAAAATGATTTCACATCACCACAAAACCCTTTTTTGGTAACACAACACATCATCGATGGGGAGAGTGATTGTTTTCGATAACACTCATACAAACTGATGAGATCTCAAACCCTTACAAAATAAGCAAGGAAATAAAAAGGGAAATGATAGGAGATTCTTGTGAGGGGAAGATACACTGATCATAATTGATTATGGTAAAACCCCTCGATAATCCACAATGATATCACGAGAACCCCATGGAAAGCCGCCTTTGTCTCCTGAGTAACCCTGGAAAAGCCAACTTTATCCTGTAAAATGTCCCAAACAGGTCTCCTATGGTCACACAAAATTATTTCATTAGGTATCTTGATCTCACAAAAATTCTTTAGACATATCTTCTTGACCCTATGTAAGTCCCCTAACATGTATTCCTAATTAAACAATAACCCTTTAAAAGGAAGAAATCCAACAAATGAGGCATTTATGGGATGATATTGCAATCAATGAAATTCATGCGACACTTATGAAAAGATTACACAAAATGCGTGGCGCCAAAGTCCTCAACTGAATCTAGCCCAAGTATATGAGAAATATACGATACATGGTAGAATATAATAGGGTTGTAAAGGTCTATAACCCCCCAACTAAAAACAATTATCCATCAATGATCCCTATTAAATGAGATGTTAAGAGAATATTTCTGGAAGCAGCCAATATCTCGATAACAAAGGTTTTCCTCCAGGTAGAATCCAGGGAACAACCAAAGTGATCACAGAACATGCATTATTACTTCCTGTGATCACTTGAGATCATGAGAAGAACCCCTCAAGGGTTATGTGAAGATCATATAACATATCTGTGAGATCAAACAAGACCTAATCAAGTTAATTTTAGAAAAAAATATGAAACATATGCAATAAAACATCTATAAATACCTAATAAGGGATACTTATACAGAGAAATGTTTGATGCTCCTAAAGTTATTTGCATGACTCATTAATATCATGCGACTACATCAAGGTATGTTAATAAAGTCAAGTGACGTCCCTATGACAGACTATTTAGACCATACGATGTGCTCCGGGAACACCAAGAGACTCACACAACACCTTCCAAGAATGTCACCCAAGTATCATGAAACCCTATGTGCTCTCTGTACAAGTATTTAAATTTCCTCTGGAAATGTTTCCCAAGAGATAAGTAAAAACCATCATATTTCAACTGGGTCTTGTGGATCCCTATGGGCCTATTAGCCAAATCCTGTGACACTATCCAAGATTTTCATCCTTATTGCACGATGAAATTTGGACATGTCACCAGAGTCTTGAGAAGCCCTTCAAGATCGCCACCAAGATATTGTGATGACACTGGGACTTGTCAGCTAGATCATCTGATGTCCTCCAGAAAAGTCACCCTAGATGCGGAGATGTCATCCAGAAAATTCAACTAGGTCATGCGAAATTCCCCATACATGTCATCTATCATCAGGAGATTGTCTCCATACATACTCAGTTAGGTCTTGTGACATCCTCTTGAAATTCCAACCTGGATCTTGTGATTTTCACTCAGAGATGCCAAGAAGACAACCAGGATTGTCAGGGGGACTACTAGATATGTTAGGTAGATAATGAGGCTATGTCAAGCAGACATCTCAAAATATGATTGCCTTATCCTATAAGAATATAGGGGAAACCTTATTGAGTAATCCCCAATTAGCAGCATAATACGATATGTTACCCATATAAGGGAAACCACAGTGTGTAATCCATGACCTAAAGAACTATAAGAACTTTGATTCCTACTATAATAAGGATACACATGACACCTTTCCAAGGTTCAACCTCCATATCCAATATCCAAGAGGGGAGTCCCAATACATGAGTCCTGTATCCACATGTAGTGTGACTGATTACTTGCTATCCCTTGTTTCTCACACTAAGTATAGATCATGTTATATTTGGTAGTTACAATAATCATATCATTGGTGTCATAATCCTCTATCGAGATAATAAAACCTCAGTGTATAAGCCATGATTAGTGACATAATATGATATCTTATTCATACAAGGGAATACTCATAGTAGAGGCCTTGATAAACTGAACTATGAGAAAACTAATTTCTAACATAAACATGGATACGTAGGATTCCTTCATAAGGAAATAACTTAGATAGGAATATACCTCAGTATAAGATCCACCATGTCTTCATAATTCAAACCATTGGGACCCAATCTCTTACATGGGACGATCGTCCATCCCAATCCACTAGTAGATTGGGAATTCAACTGAACTATGATGACTATGATTTTTTCCATAACCAAGATGTGTATGATGCCTTACAAATTCCCAAGAATTATATTAAATATACAACAGGCTATCCTAGCACTTAATTCCCAAATCCATATGTAATGAGGTGGATTACTTTCTATCCCTTATTTCTCACACCAAGAATAGATCACATGGGATTAGGGAGTTTCAATGATCACATCATTGGTGTCATGAATCTCCACCATATAGGGAAATGTTAGTTTGTAAGACCCCATCAGTTGTACGATATAATTACCCATAATAAAAGTGTATTAATCTTGGGGAAGTCCCAAGGGTGTTATTGAACTATGATTACTCTAATTCATTCTATAACCAAGATATATAGGATGCATCATCAAGGTTTGAGATCAAATATATGGTAGCCTAGTTCCCTTATATTTCCTTTCTATATGACATTAAATTGCATGGGTTTAATAAACTACATGGGTTTTAATTCTAGTTATAAAACATGATACGTAGGACACCTCATAATGTATCAATACCATAAATGAAATAATGACCGCATCTCTTTATAAAAACAAACCCCAAAGTGCCTAGTTATATGGATCCAACATATAACCATCTACCCACAAATGGGAAATGGATGAAGAACCTTAGATACATATGAATGGATTCACTAATAAGATCTACCTTTTTTCATATAAAGACACTAAACCTATGATCATTTTGTTAGGGTAACCAGTATTGTATTGGGAGTCAGGAGTGATTATTGAACATATATTAAATCTATAAGAGAGTCTTAGAGTAGGAAAAAATTCCCCAAAATGGGTGTGATGAGATAGACCTCCCATCCCCTCAACCAATGTGAGTTTCTAAGTGTGGTTGGATCTGAAACCCAAAGGACCACCTTCCTTTGGAAATCAGTTTTGTACCCAATTATGGATGTGGGAGCTGTTGGGAGTTTCGGTTAAGGATAACTAAATGGTAATACTAAATTGACTGATTGTACAAAGACATTGAACCCCCACTTCTATAAACCTTACAGGTCAGGCCATCCACATCATTACAACTAAAAAAAGTGGAGAACCATATGAGGAATCATTTAACTATGACATATCCTTTGTAAGATAAAATTGGGAGACATCCTAGTCCTCATCATACCATTTAGTTCTCATCGCATGAGTGGTTATTTATCCCCAACACCAGTGTGAAACAAGGTTTAAAAAAATCCAACCTATGACACCATTAACATTTCATTATCGTAGATGTGTTGAACTTGGTCATTATCCAAATCAATGCCTTAATCCAAGGATTAATTCATTGGGTCATATGTTATGAAAATACTTAAAGAGTAATTATCTATGTGTATAGGTGTATTAATTAAAGATTCATGTTGTTAAAGTAATTTTATTAATGGTATTATGGTTATGAGAATCAATAAAATTCAATGGATTGTTCTATAGAAGTTTTTTATTAAATATTTGAAAGAATGTATTAAATGGTACTAATGAAATAGAAAGGTGAACTAATGGAAAAGTGAAATTTTATGAAAAAAATGATTGAGAAAAATAAAATGTTGAATATTTTCTTGATGTTTAGGAAATTATACTTAATTAACATTATTTGGTTTTGTGAAAAAAAATAAGTTGTATAGAAGAATTTAGTGGTTAAAAACTGATTTTATTATTAATGGATTCTCATTATATTTTTGGGATTGTTTTTGGTATTATGATAATATAGTTTTATAAAAAGTATAAACCTCATGCTGGGTGACAACTCATCATATCTGGAAAGGCCAATAGGCTTGAACACACAACCGAAGGACGATATGTGTACAACACCTACCATAGGCCTATGAAATGTACTAGTTAGTATGAAGTTGTTTTAAATTAAACATTTTGGAGGATAAATTTTTAGTTGATTTTTTGAAAATATCTTATAGGATTATATATTTTTATTTTTTCGAATTTTTAGGAAATTTATGATATTTTGGGAAACATGTTATTATGTTATGATATATATAAATATATATATATATATATTACCTTCTGTTTTAATGTAAATGGTAATTTTGGTAGAAAGAAATTATATTTTTAGAGTTGTATGTTGATGTTTATGACATAATAATTGAGGTTAAAAACTTTAATCATGTTGAGGTTATAGATATTATATGGGATATGGGGTTATTTATTTAAGTAATTATCAATGTTAAACCTTTGATTTTTTTATTTAATTTTGGAGATTAATATATTCATTTTCATTGTGGATATTATATTACATTGTAAATTTTTTTTCTGTTTTAATTAATATAGGAGGAGTATCTTGTTAATATTTTATGGATATTATGATCTTTTTAAAGTTAACTTTAGTGCTAGAGGAATTTTTTTTGGGTATTAATTCCTTATATTATTAGGTGAAGTAGAAATTCATTAAAGCATAACGAAAGGATGAAATTGTGTTTATGAAATAAAAAGATATCAAGTAAGGATATTTCTTAGTTTTATCTATCTTGATAGTAAAATAATCCCTCAACTCTATAGAAAGGATCTTGAAACAGAACTTTTATCCTATAACCTTCAATATGATGAATCAACAATATTTTAATTTATCATAGATTTACAGTTTTGTGGTTGTTAACATTCTCTTGATCGTTAAGTTTCTTGTGATAATTGATATCTATTACTCTCCATAATTATTTATTCTTTTATTCCATGTCTATATTTCCACATCCCAATAATGTTATATTACTTTTAGACCTATTCATGTGTTATTCTAGATAACATTCATATTTCCCTTTCCCTCTTTGTAGAGAAAGTTTTATTATCAATTTTCCTGACGTGTGTTTAAAAAAAGGGAATTTTAAAATTTCAAATCATTAATTACTGAGGACAAGTTCAAATTGTGGGGAAAAAAAATTTAATGGAGGTATAATGTAAAACCAAAAGATTTTAAAAGAATACTATATTTGATAGTGCATATAACACACAATACTGAGATCAAAAAAACATCAAAATATTATTATTTAAATATGATTGTTATATCCTATATATTAAATTGGATAGTATAAATAAGATTAAATAATTTATGAAATATATATAAAATTTCTAATCAAAATGAATATATTTTTAAATTATTAGGAAATAAGAACATAATTTTTAGTAAAGACACTTAATCTTATAAAATTGCTTTATTAAAAAATTGTTTTTATTTATTTTTATGAGAGAATATTAAAATTAGTTTTCAGGTATTTTAAAAATTTATTTTATTAAATTAAAATAATTTTTCAAATCAGAATATCGACATTAACTTTGGGTAAAATTTTTGGGGTTTTCTAGAAAATGATGTTTTTTTTCAGTGAATAGTAAAAGACTATTGATTTTTTAAAAATTTCACTTCTTTTGATAAATTAAGTAATTTAAAATTCCCATTATTAATTTAATTTTATTTAAAATAAAAATAAGTATTATTTAGTCATATATAATCCAATTAATTTCATTTAAATAATATTTATAGTTTATCTTACTATAAGTTTATTTTTAGGCTTTAAAACACATTTTTTATGAAAAATATTTTAATGAGAAAGATGTTTCTACATTTTAAATAATTATAATAACACCTATAATGTATTATTTTTATTTTATTTATTTATTATATACATATAAATATTAATGTAAATCAATTTAATTGTTTTTACTATTTTATATTTATATGATGATCTAATTCTTGAAAAATACATTTCTTGAAAAACTATTATTTCAACACGATTGTAGGTTTAATTTTAAATTTAATTATGCCACTTATGTGAATTAAATGTGAAAAACTGGATTCCATATTTGGAATTAGAATAATATATATTATATAATATAGTAAAATTAATTTTCTTTCATAATTAGTATCATAAATAGTAAAAAAATAGTTACTACGGTCAAACAATTAAAAGAGTAAAAGTGAGTAAACTTAGAGCTAAAGTAGATAATATTTTTAAAACATGTTTATTTTTAGTGGTAGAGGTGTGGATAAGACTTATATATCCTATAATAAATTATTTTTCATTTTTTAGGAACAGTTATTGAGAGTGATTTTCCATTATTTAATAGTTTTAGGTTTTCAAAAAAATGCCACACCTCCACAATCATAAAAGAGAACCTCGTCCAATAAAAGTTTCACACATATTAGTACATTTGGATTGAAAAAACCCTACCAAAATCTCTCCAAAATATCCTTATACACATCATTTAGCTTATGGTATTCCCAAAATACAAACCAAAGGGTCCTTAATAATAGATCCAAAGGAGTTTCGTCTAAGAGAATACAATCACCTTCACTAAGATCCTTTTTTAACTTCTTCTTTTTTACATAATAAATTATATATTAAAATTTCAATATAATCAAAAACTTATATACTATATAATGAGATTTTATTATTATTATGTCATAAAATTTATATATCTCTACTTCCATTAAATGGGAAATGAAACCATCATTTGTGTGTATGACAAACTACTACACTGGGAACCGATGTAATTTGTTTTCAATCCCCGCCTATCATGAAAAAAAAAGATTATGGATTTAATGTTTATATATTATATTAAATACTTATTAATAATTAATTAAAATTAAAAAACCATATACCATCTTAGCTTACCGTCCATTGACAGAACAAAACATCATTTATGTGTACAAAAGTCTACCACCTCGCGAAGTGACGTGATTCATTATTTATTACCGCATCACATGGATGGTAAATTTAAGAGTATTTAAAGAAATAGTATTATATTTATTATATTATTATACTTTTGTTAATTTAAAATTAAATTTTCCTTTCCTTACATAATGATTGTTGAAAAATGGAAACGTTACTCATGCATACGTACCACTAACTATCTCCATGATTATAATGTAATTAATTTTTCATAACCATATTTCATGATCGATTTTAAAAATTATAATTGATATATTAAAGTTATAATTATTACATGATTATTATTATATTTAATATGGAATGATAACCCCTTTTATCATGATCAACACACTAATTCCATTTTTAAATTATGAACTAAGCGTCCTTAAAACACCTGACATGGAATAACTGACTAATTAAATAAATAAATTATTAAAATAAATGAAGTAAATGGTATTAGTATAAGTGATTAAACCTGGAAAATTTATTTAAGAAAAAAAATTATATAATTTTATTATATAGGAGATAAAATACACACACTATAAAGACTAGGCTCAAGGTAAGGGTTTTCATTTCAAAACTTTCTTATTTGAGATGCATGATATTTTATACACCTAATTTATTTTAAATAGTGTATATAATGCACCATTACATATTATATAATGAATAATTCATAAATTATGGTATTTTATATTATAATTAACTTACTTTATTAAATGTTTTAAGATTAAAAAGTCTCCAAAGTGTCAAGGGATTATGCTTCAATCTCATTTTAATCCATATTGTTTATGCTTATATTTCCATTAAAGGAAATTATTTTATCATTGTATAATATACCGAATTAATTTTATTAAAATATATTTATTTATTAAATTTTTATGTAATATTAAAATTTTCATCTCTTAGGTACTTAAAATGTTGGATAATAATGTTTTTAGAAAATCGGACATTATTAATCTATTCGGTCAAAAGTTATTTCCCATCCCAATCCATGTTTTCTAAAAATATTTTAAAGATTGTTTTTAATAATAAATAATTATTTAATAAATAAAATTTTACCCATTATTTTCATTATAAAAATTTATTTAAAACAAATCTTCCAATCATTTTCTTAATGCGACACATTTTGAATTTCTTTTAAAATGCGAAAGGAATATTTTTTGGACTTATATGAAATTTATGGAATTACCCACCATAATGAACATTATTTTCATTGAATATTTCTTTATAATATTATAATGATATATTAAGATAAAATGATATCTATAATATTTTTTTAATTTGGGTTTTCTATAGTTAGTTTCAAAGTAGAAATTTTATTTTCCCCAAAAATGTTTTTAATCGTTTTAAAAGTATTTTTATTCATCAATGAAACAAAATTTATTTTTATGGAATGATTATAACATATGTATATATGTATCTTAAAAATATACATTTCTCACTATCCCTTAATTTTATAGAGTAATAAATTCCTTAAGCTCATTACAAAAATTCCTTTATTTTGTAATTTCCTTTGATTATGATATGTGGAAATATTATGCAACCCACATTATATTCATGGGTAATTATTATGTTATGCCTTATGACTGATTTTCTTATATGGTACCCATGTGAATGTACATGAAATGAATGTTATGGGTTGTACCAAAATTATATATCCCACTAATTAATTGGTTAATATTTTATTCTTATAAGAATTCATGTATGAGATCAGGGAGTGAACCTAACCTATATGGGAATTGTTAGACCATGTAATGTTGTCTCAGAATTTTTCCTTGGCTTACGTCTATGTCATGTTTTATCCTTATTACACATTTCATATGATACTAAGATCTTATGATACCATGTTATTTATGTTATTATTCTGTTTTATTACTCATGTTTATTCTCTTTTATGATAGCATGTTATCCCTCAGACTCACATGTTAAGTTTCCAAATCATGTTTATCCTCTTACTAGACCTTTTAGCTCAACCATTTCATTATTTTATTCTCCAGGTTATCCTAATAATTTCTAGAAGATAAATTAATTTATAGGATCGTTATGGAGATTAAAACAATAATTTTTATTTTAGTTTCTTGAAGTACATAGTCTTCAAAATAAACTTATCCTTTTGAATCCTTAGTTTGTATTTAATGGTTATTTATATTAAAAATCACATAATAATATATATAAAAGGATTTGGTCTCTATAAAATAATAAGATTAATACCATGTTGTAGACAGTGAACTAAAAATCATAGAATAATCGTAATAATATAAGTTAAATGTCAAGTCTACCCACCAAGTCATTCATCACAAGTTTATCTTTGGGTAACCACCCATGTACTTGTTTCAAACATGGGATAACCACCAGTGTGCCCACTATTGTGTTTGGGTTAACCACACATATAACCATTGATATCATAAATCAATAATCATTACCCATTTAATTGGAAGGTTATCATAGAATCTACCATCAAAAAATCATAATCCATTTATATGTATGCCATAAGATCTTGAAAAAATTTATCAATTCTTCATTTCATAACCCGTGGAAGAGAAAATGAGATTAATCAATATTTCATCATCATAATCAAAAACCATTTAGTGAAATAATATTGATACTATCATTGGATCATATCTCTTGTGAGACATAAGTAACATCAATGGATTATTTCATAGATGAAAAACCCATAAAATGATCTCTCAGACATTTCTTATGGAAAATAACCTTTTAATTTTGAAATAACTTGTTTAAAATGAAATTTTCCAATATTATCAGGAACAAATTTTATTTGAAAATAATAATGAAAAATTTTAAAGGAATATTAAAATAAAATATTATTCATGATGGAAGGAAAATATATTAATGTAGTAAATAATAAAATAAATATTTTATTCCCACATTTTTTAAAAAGTACAACATTTAGAAAATATAAAAAACATTTCTTTTAATTTTTTTATAGAAATTAAAACAAGGTTAAAATTGAAATTAATAAATCATTATGGAACATTGAAAAGAAATTGAATATTTTTTTGAAGAAAACATAGACATGGAATAAAAATATTCTCAACTAAAGAGATAAATAATGTTAGTTTTCCTTAAATCCATTATTTTTTTACTTTTTAGTAAAACGAGGGAGGAAAAGGATAAGAAATATTATAACCCCCTAAAATAAGAAGGGAATAAAAAATGTTATATTATTTGTGAGAGTTAGATAATATAATTTTATTTTCATAAATGTAAGCATAAAAAACCTTGGTAAAAAGTGATATTGTTATAGAAAACCCTTTCGGCTTTGGTAACTTTTAAATCATAATATTTTTGAAAGAAATAACTTAAAATGAAACTTTAAATACCATGAATATTAATATACTCATGATATAACATAAAAAAAGTTTTAGTATATACACCACATAAATGAAAAAAGTAGTGAATATAGAATATGTCTCACATTATCAAAATTAAGATGAGAAACCCTATTCTTAAGTCTGAGTTGATTCAAAAGTGATTTTAACATCCTCTTATTTGAGATACCACCTTTTTATTTCACATTAATAATTATTAGGATAATATTTAGTTAATAAAAGGATTTAAATAATTAAGTAAAGGAATATAATTTTTTTTGGAAAGTTTTAGCTGAGGTAGAGGGATAAAAGTTTGTAAATAATGGATGAGGAGAGGTTCCCTTTTATAAGTTAGGGGAGGAACACACATGGAATTACAAAAATGATTTAAATAATTAAAAGACATTTTATTATGAACATGGAACCAAGTTTCCAATAATTCCAAATTAAAATAATATAAGGTTAATATATCTTCTAAAAATAATATTTAGAAGCATTTAAGTGGAATTTTCACTATTATCTCTTAGTTTAACCCCATTCTTTAACCCATTTTAACCGTAATAGTGATAAAAAACATTTATTATTCTTACTATTAATTATGATAAAAATGAAAGTAGAGTATTTAAAAAATTTGAAAATTCAGATTCCAAATATTGAATCCATTTTATCAAATAAAATGTCTTTAATTATAATAAATTAACCTTAAAATAATTGCACAAAAGGAAATGAAAATTAGTGAAAAAATGAAAATTTAAGAATAAAACTATATTTATTTTATTACATCCCTTAAAAAAACTATAAAATGAATGTTAAAATATTTTTTTGAAAATATAATCTATAAATTTTATTAAAATTATTAATCAGTTGTGATTTATCTAATTTCTTAAGATAAAAACACATTGCATGCATAAAAGTTATTTTTCAGAAAAAACATCTCTTTTTACCATCAAATTATTTTATCTTCATTTTTATCTAGTAGATAATTAATGTGTTAGTTATTATTCATTTTTTTTACATTTAATACAAATGAAATTTATCCAAATCATAGTTTATTAGTAATTAAGATATAAAATATAGAAAAAAAATACTTAGAAAATTTGATCTATTAATAAAAAATGATACTATTTTTAACATTTAAATTTTTAGAATTATTTCCTTGTAATTAATCAATAAATTTTCATTATGGATAACATTTATATATTCTTTTAATAATTTAATTAATCCTGTTAATAATAAAAAATCCAATGGATAGGTGATATAATATCTTAATTATATATATTAGTTCATTTAAGTAAAACATTGCATGTAAAGAAATCTATTAGACACTTCAAATATAATTAAAGGAAAATACATCATAAAATATTAGATTTTTTTAAATGAGGGATACATAGTGATTCATGGACCCGATATCCCATGCCTAGACAGAGAGTCTACCAACCATAGTGGGCCAAATTCCATCTTAATATTCTCATTTCCTCACACATATCAAGATTTGTTGATGACCCTTTGTTATGGTGCAACCGAATTATCACCTCCTACACATGAGGTTGATATGTGTATATGAGGACTTTGAAGAACAATTTTGGACTGATTCATATTATTATGGGATCAGTAGTGACTCTTGAATCTATTATCCTAGTTAAAACCACGAATTCTATCAACTTAAGTGTCCTCTATCCTACATATGATCAATATCTACCTAGGAAAACTTATCATGGAGTTACACATTCATGGGTCTATATTAAATACACCCACATTTAAAATTTATTTGTGGATTGGTTTCTTCTTCATAAGGATATTTAATGATGTCTGGGATCACATATCCTTAATCCTTCCATAGGTTTTTTCCAATACTAATCCCTTTTTGTTTGGAACACATTTTGGATAACCCTGCCTCCAGTAATCTTGAATAGTGGAATGTGCCTCCACATAAAAATCAATTTATTTAGGGAAACCCTAGTCTTTAATACGAGACTTTAAACTACATGGAATTTCATCCTTATCATATGATGTTAAATTTCATGACATTTTCTTAGTCCCATGCATGAATTAGAACTTCCTAACATTGGGTCCATAATGAAAAACCTTAAACTACTCATAACACCCTGTATAGTATGTATTGATTCCATTACACACGGTCTATATTCATGTAAATAACCCTTTGTGTATGGATCCCAATTTTTTTATCCTACACTATGATAAAAATTTCACTGTTTTACAAGTGTTTACTTACAAAAAAAGAAAGGAAATTCTTCTCCATTTCTATTCCTCTATATTCATGTACACCTAGACAACACATGTGATGTCCCTAACATATATTTTTTGTCACACTAAAAATGGATCATGTGGGATTATAGGGCCCAAATATTTACTCTTTTTATCTTGACTAATGTGCACCATATTCAAAGGCTTGGAATTATGTTTGGGTTACGTGATATTAAATTTAAGAACAAAAAGTATACTTTACATAACTTCTCAAAATATTTGGGGGCAGTTTATTAGCAAAATTATTTACTCATATAATAATAAGATACATGTAATCTATTTTGGTGCATTAATCTGAATATATAAAAAATTCCTCCCTTCAAGAACTATGTGTGTCCTCCTTCCAATTCTAATAGGATATGTAGTGATTCCTAAATCCTATATCTAAAGGCCAACCATGAATAAAAAAGAACCCCATTTAGTGTTATATTACTTCTCATCTATATCAAATCATTCCTGAATAACCCTCACACCAATACCTCAAGAACCATATATAGCTTGATTATAATTTTTTAGGATATGTTGTGACACTCAGATGTCCAAGAACTGCTAAAAATATAATGAAATATCTCATTCTGTGCAAATGATTTAGAACATTTTAGTGAATTTTATTCAAAAACTATGTGTGTCTTGATTCATGTTCCATTGGAAAGTAGTGGAATTGTGTTCTTTACCGCATGTCATAAAAATAAACAACATATGATTCCTTATTAAACGATGATAAACATTAAGATATTTGAGTCCTTATTTGATGATGTCAAACTAGATAAAATCTAAGTCCTTTTCCCGTGATGTTAAATCACACGAATCATGGTCCAACCTACACGAACATAAACTAATTAAGGAAACCCATTCCATATAACCTTAATATCCAAAATCATAGCCAAATAAATGCATAAGAACATGTAATATTGGACCCCACATTGTGGTAAAAAACCTCTTTATTCTTGAAAATACTAGTGGTAAAGACTCTCATAACCATCATCCATTATCTTTCCTTTTTTAAAGACCTCAACATCTTAACCATGGTCTACATATTTCAGTAATTTATTTATTACCTTTTCTTAACACCCCTTACAAAAAACCGTACTTCTCTTCTCGAGTTTATTGAATTACAACAAACTATTCATGGATCTCCATTTCAAGTGTATGTGAGTTAATGGGACACATTTTTCTTGATATTCATATCTTCCCCTAATATGGATTCTATATATACACCCCCACTATGACCTTATAACCAAAGGAGTATTCATATTTAGGATAAGGTCATACAATCCCTATAAGAACATACCCGATTAAAAGAGAACTCTTTGTTTTAATTCTATTAGTTCTCTACCCTGACATACATATCCCATATAATTACTCTGGATTTAAAAACCTCAAGTCATGATTTTCATCATCTTTATTATCTATTAAAAATTTTATTGGGTGATTTAATCAATTGAAATCCAAATTGTAATGTTTTTTCCCACTTCCCCCTTCGAGCATAGGTCTAAGCAACTAGACCTGAAATGGAATGCAAC
Source organism: Viscum album (assembly GCA_963277665.1). Classification (NCBI taxonomy): domain Eukaryota; kingdom Viridiplantae; phylum Streptophyta; class Magnoliopsida; order Santalales; family Viscaceae; genus Viscum; species Viscum album. The sequence goes on along the minus strand of OY728123.1, from coordinate 2,085,673,619 downwards.
CCTTTTTATAAAATATATAGTTGAACGTTGAAATATTTCATTTAAATTCCCATATTTTGGATCCAAATCACATCAAATCTTCCCATTCCACATAAAAATGTTCTAAATCTACTGTACGGAGATAAAATTTCTTCTTGAAATTTTCCACGATCCATGCCAAGGAGGAAAGCACCCAAATGGATTTAATTTAGGGTATAATGATGGTATTTATGTATATGCCTCTCTGAGATCCTCCACTAGGAACTAATTTCATGGAATCAAGTGTTGAAGATCCATTATTAAATATTTTATTATAGGTTAGTATCTATGTGGATTCAAGTTATCTTGATGTTACCTATTTAATGTATCCCAAGTAATTAAGAAACTAATAATAATGTAAAGTAGCAATAAAATTAATTTGTAAAATTATTTAGGGAGAAATATGTTTCCAATCATTGAGCAATAAAAGAAAAAACATCCTCAATTTTTATCATCTCCATGTTTACTATAAGAAAGGGAAGGTAACATCATAATCCATGATTCAGGGAATAATAAATGTTTTAAATTGGTTTATGGAAATGGTTAAATTGATCGTCCAGTTTATCCAACCTTACAAATTCAACCTTTTATTGAGGAAATTATATCTCTACCATCACAACTACATCTATTATTTCATTCTTCAATACCTCAACTAGTTGTTTGGGATCTAATATTTTCCTCTCTATGATGGAAGGATATTTTTAATAAAAATACAACTCTTGGTGAATATGGTTTGTTGAAGTCCATTCTTCCCCTTGGAGATGATTCCACATCCCTACTATTTCCTTATCTTGGGAGGCTAATTAGATTTCAGTGTTCCCAAGACTTGAAATTTTTACTAACACATCCACCATAGATAGTGTCAACATTTATTATTATTCACTCTCATGATCAAATGATTTATTTTAATTCATTGTGACTGGCTCGATAATCTACCCCTCCATAACCTAGAGTTGTGAACATATGGTAAATTTAGGGTATCTTTTTCAAAAATTCATCTAATGGAGTTCTAGAAATAAGCTTCAAGATATTTTTCCACATTGATTTATAATTCATTTAATGATAATTGAGAACCTCTTGGTCAGATTCAGAGTCACTCAACAATATTTGGATGTACTTTGGAACTAGATCAAACAAATAAGTTGTATCCTTGAAACTCTCTTGCCGATCCAATATCCAACTATCTTGTGTTACCACAACCATCACTTTTTAGACATTGGGAGGGTTGTGTCTTGGTTCTCTTCGACTAAGAGGAAATATTAAAAAATTAAATTTGAAAGATTATTTATGTAATGTATATGATAATGCATCAGGATTATGGTTTACATATTCTCATAACATGATAAGGGTATATAAGAATCATTTTCCACCATTGCTTCAATAAAAGTTATAGTAAGAGTTTCTTCTAACAATAAGAAATAATTTGATAGATCCACTACTCTAGATCCAATTCCTTATATCCTAGAAAGAAAAATATCGCCCATATTGGTTTCATGAAAAATTATAGTTAGTATTACATAAAATAATGTTTCCAATTTAAAGGAAACAAACATTATAGAAATAAAAATCCAAGGTCTCTAAGCCATGATTCAAAGTAGATAACTAGAACTATAGATTCTAATAAATCAAACAATTTACTCAGTAGAACTTGGGAAATTTCCAATGCATTTTTTTTAAACGCCTATTATAAATATTTATGGGGGTTTTCCTCCTTATAATTCTTTAGGATATGCCTTCTCATGGTCTTCCTTCAAAGGGACAGGGACAACATGAACTGGAGTTGCAGGTGCCTTAGGGTCTAGAATCCCTTCCATATTCTCTTATAGAATTAGAGTTACAATAATAGTGGATGATGGATCTATGTGGTCACCCATTGGCATTGACTATGTAGGAGAAACATAATATTTGTCTGGATGGGTGGATTAGTCTGATTTACTTTGTGTCCTCATAAAAATCATACCTGTAAAAATCTCTACCATGGGATAGGAAGAGGAAAATTTTCAAACACGTGATGTTCTAATGCTCGTGAAACATCATTTGACACCTGGATGAATAAAAATTTATAATTAATCTTTAAATTTAACCTAAAAAATGAGTGGAAAATAATAATCCCTTGTCTACCCCAAAAGAATATGATGAACTAGGCCACCTTCCCACTTTATTTTTCTAATACCATCTCGAGATATATCAATTTGATGGATTACTAATAGTGGAATTGAATCTTTAAAAGCATTGGATGTGAAGGTGTTGATTTTCTTTGATATATTAAGAGATCCTTTCTCCCAACTCAATCATATAGATGAACATCAACACCTATCACTCTGCCTCTATCTTAGTATTTTGGATAATATAGGGGTATTTTATCCTCTCCAATATCCTGAGACAAAACAATATGTGGGTTTAGTGAAAGGGAAAACATCTTGTACAATAAAAATTAAATATATTTATTACCTCTTCTGATGTACTCTAGACCATTTAAACTTCTTTGGATGAAACATCATGGGGCCTCAAAATATCTGTTATTTACTATTATTTGAGGATCCCACCATTAACATAGTGATTTATAAACTTGAGGCCCTAAATATTAAAATTCTCTACCTCAGAAAGGTCTACATTGAATAAATTATTTGGAGAGGATAAAAAGAGACCCCTTTGATATTCATCTATTTCTTATGAAGAGAGGTTCATTCTTCTTTCATAGACATGTAGATCCTCTATTAGTTAAATTCCCTTCAAGATACTTAAAAAATTCTACTCCATAAGAATAGTTAATTAGGGAGATAACCTCATCCTATAAAATTACCTAATTGTCAAGGGGTTAGTATTGGTAATCTTGGTTCATTTAATTGGAACATTATTAGATTGTTTCCTAGGTATAAATACAGAAAGAGGTTTTTTCAAACAAAATATCCCTCCAATACTCTTCACTATTTTTGACTCTCTATTGGATCTAGTTCCTTGACTGCATGTTTCTCTCCTTCTTCCTCAGCCTCAACTGTTGATGATTCCTTTAGCTAAGGTATGGGTATAAATATACAAGGTCCATAACATTTGCCTGAGAATATACAAAAATTGGATAGAATACATGAGATGATTTTCTTATTAAACATTGTAGGGAGGATCATGGGATTTATTTTGGATAGAGAATAATTTTCAACTAAATCAAAAAGGGGAATATCCTTTTTCAAATTAGTTCCCTATCAATCCAAATGGTCAGCATGGTGTCCCTTAAGATTATCATAAATGCTATTTCCTCATGGATTCTAGTTATGTTATCTATAATTTCTATGATAGTCACAAAAACATGATATGGAATAAAGGATACCTTTTCATAATGACTCCAGGTGACATTGGTGACTTGTTTCTTTACCTCAAAAGGCCTCATCCCACCTAAATTGTAAAAATAGGGTTCGAAGTAGGCATTTTGGATCACTAGGGAATTGAGAAATTGGTGGCTACCCATGTGCACCAAAATCCAACCCAAAAGGAATTTGAAGGGGCCTACAATCCGGAATAAGGACTTAATATATTAACATTTATGAGAAGATGTTATAACTTTTCCAATATAATTCCCCACCAAGTTAACCATCTTTTCTATAACTAGTTGGGACACCATTATAAAATTTTTAATTATGAATCTATCCTTAATATCATTCATAGGAAGAAGACTCACCCTAGTGAACATGATGAGGAGTACTATCAGGTGGAGAAGTCAATCAACTCCAGTTATGAGTTCCCATCCCAAGGCGGTGTAAGTCAGTTCCTCCAATGTTGGCTAGTATGTTGCTACAACACTGTGAAAATTAGGATATGTTAAGGTCTGTGTTTTATTTACCTCAGGATGTTTATTTATGGGTTTGATTAAATTTATCATACATGAACCAAAAGTGACACCAATATTGAAATATATATCTTTCTTCAAAATACCATATTCCATTTAAAAAAACATTTTTTCCAGTAGAGGAATCCTCTATGCATTGTCAGATGTAGAATCTAAAGGGAATAATTCATCATGAAAGACTTATAAGACCAGGTCTTCTTTGACTATTCAAAAGTTCCAGAGGTTTATCCCAACCTATCAATGTATAAAATTTAGTTTATCAATATATACACTCTAACATATGAATAATTATAGAATTATTTGACCAATGTAGTTATAGAAAAACATAGATATCCAATCCGTCTCATATGATTCTACATCTCTGAGCTTCTTATTGAATTCAGTATGACACTATCACACCTAGATGGGACAACCCCAGTCTAGGTGGAATGGACCACTAGATCAAAAATCACTATTCAGTTCCAAACCGAACTTATGATTCACCATTGAAATCATCAAGATTGATACATAATTATGGGTTTATTTATTGGTTCTTTACTTTTCTATTTAAAATCCAAGGGTGGAACCCCAAATATTATCTGGTAGAGTACTGTATTATTGAATGATATGTTACATTAAAAAAAATTAGCCAGAATCATTCTCTAGTGGAAAATTATCTGAAAAACTAGAAGAATCATCAATGAATTACCTAGAATGATAATATCATCCAGTAACCTGATACTATATATGGTCAGTTTTTCTAATAGTAAACAAGATCATATGACTCCTTCCTTCAAATCCAATAAATGGGCATGAATCCGGATAAGAATTTTATATTTTATGGAATCAGTACCATTAAATATATCATCTCACTTTTAAGGGGAATATTAAGAGACTTTATATATATTCATCTTCTATAAAACAATAAAGAAGAAGTTATATTGTAAAAAAAATGAAAAAAAGGAATTCTCTGAAAAAGTTGATCTCACAAAAAACATACTAATACATGCCTACTGCAAGGTTAACCATGAGGTTATGTAGACTCAAGGTCCATGAGGTCTTCCCCCTAAATTGTAAGGATTACTATATTAACTCTAATGACCCAAAATTTTATAAATTAAAATCCCTCTTGATCAATTTAAATGTCTTATTATGTAAAATAATTATATAAAATATATGCACTTCCTTGGTTTTATGTTTTTGTATTTTAAAATACAATTAATAATTGTTTCCATTTTTAATATAGTCATCGATCAATGATCACATGATTAGTATAAATATAGGGCTTTGACAAATCCAATTAAATCAGAAAAAGAATCAATGACCTCATCCAGTATAATTACTCCATGTGAATCCCATTGGTTAGAGCTTGAAAAGGAAATAGTGTCACTGGGATTTTCTCTTGACCAATCCCAATCTGAGATTCAATACGTTAAGATTGAATGGAACCGCCAATGGGAGAAGTGGAAGTTGATAGAGATTACCACCCGAGCGATGTTATCTGAGCCAACCTAAGAGTCTGTCACCATCACACACCTTACCATTATGTATTATGAGAGTGTTATAAGGGGTTATGTAACAAGACCCTATAACTATTATTATGTTATTTATTTTTTGTATAATGAATATAAATTCATTTCATTATTGTTACTTTGTACATGGTTTCTAAAGCACAAATAGTATTTTTAGTTAATTTTCAACTAATAAATCTCTTTTGATGAATTAATGGATTTTTGGAATTAAATAATATTTTAATAAAATATTATTATTAACAAATTAATTTTTATTAAATATAAATTATCGTATAATTTTTATGAATACACTTGTAATTTTTATTAAGGTTAGAAAATTATTTTTCTCAAAACCCATGAATTTTCAATAAATGTCGGTTTTTTATTTTAAAAGTGAAAATTCACATATTTAGAAAATTATTTAGATAAAATGAAAATTATTTTTGGAATTATTATGTTGAAATTTTCCAATAGTGATTTTTTCATAATTTTCAAAGACAGTCGATTTTTTGGGTAGAAATTAAATATCGTTTAAATATATAATGTGTTTTATGCCATCATAATGGCCCAGTAGTGATGTAATAAAATACTATAAAATGTATTATCAGAAAATATATGTTTTACATTTAAAATAATGTTATTTTAGATTGGTTTTTTTAATTTTATGGTTCCTTAGTGGACCCTCCAAGAAATTTAAAACATTTTAACTTTTAAAATGATTTCCTTGAGAGTGTGACTCACCTGCAAATAAGCAAGCCTAATATATTAATAATTTCGGATATTGGACTTAATTGTTTCCACACCCCTTTGTAAAAACACATTGGCAAAAACTATGGGTTGGTTTGTGGTTTTGATTAGTTTAATGTGTGGTGTCCAAAACCTAAATAATAAATAGTTCCCTCTCTTTTCCTATATAAACCCACCTATGATCCCACTTCTCTTCACTAAAAAGTATTGGAAAAAGTTTCCACTATGGATCCTCTCTCTAGTATCCTCACAAGGTTCCTCAAGCTCCCAAGAAGCCTCTCTCAATCCTCTCCCAATCCATTGGATCTCACTTTCAAGTAAGGGTCTTCACTTTCCTTCCATCCTTATTTATGTCTAAGTTTCCTTATATGGTTATGCCCTTTTATTTTCAATTAAAAATATTGCGGTATGATTCATCACCTCCCCTATACTCTATTCCTTATTTTTAAATTATTAAAGAGCCGGTTCACTCTCATTAATTCCTTCTATGTAAATCTGTTACCATGCTGAAATTTTATAAGGGATCCTCACTTTTCTTCCTTCCTTATTTATGTCCAAGTTTTCTTATATTGGTATGCCCTTTCATTTTCAATTAAAAATGTTGGGGTATGATTTCAAACCTCCCATATAGTTATCTCCTTATGTTGGAATGATTATATATCCCTTTATCTCTCATTAATTCCTCCCATGTACACCTGTTACCAAGCTGATATTCTGTAAGAGATCCTCACTTTCTTTCCTTCCTTAATTATGTCCAAGTTTCCTTATATTGTTATTCCCCTTTATTTTAAATTAAAAATGTTGGGGTATAATTTCACACCTCCCCTATATTCCCTACTTATATTTTAATGATTATATACCCCATTCTCTCTCATTAATGCCTCCCATTCACACTCATTACCATGCCAAAATTCCATAAGGGATTTTTCTCTCCTCATTTACATTAAAACAATTATTTTATATTATGCATCTACATTCCATTACATATGTTGGGATATTATGTTACATGACCAAATTACTGTCCATTTCATGTATAAATTATTTTATACCCCTTTCTATCTCATCAACACGTTTTACGAAATGTATTTCATGACATTATGCTACTGAAGTTACACCGAAGTTTCCCATGACAAAATCACCGTACAAGTGAATACCACACCCATTTCTCTATCAAGGATATTCACCTTTATGTTCATGTATTTATTGATTGAGGAGTTACATTTATTTATTCCACATCTCTAATTCATGGAATAAATTATGATGCTTAAAGAATCCATGTAGTATGATCTACGTGGCACACTTATGCATGAAATGGAATGATTAATAAGGGTGCGCTCTGATAGTGCTCCAATGCATTGGGTAAAGACTTGTATCATGATACGTCAAGTGTAAGGAGGGTTTAATCAATCCAATTCAAGTGAAATTAGGGTTAACTCATGCTATATGTGTGATGATCCTTGGATCATGCAAATATCATGTTAAATTTTGTTGCCACATTTCCATGTTATGATAATCATACTATATCATATCTTTATGTTCATGTTTCTATAATTCTCCATTGATATGCCTATTTCATAACATGTATTATATTCTTCATGTTATGCATTGTTTACTCCATTATTGGGCTTTATAGATCAACCTTTTTTTATGTATGTCCTCAGGTTATCCCATACAATGCTAAGTATGAAGGAATGTGTGTGGTCATGTAAAAGAAGTTTTCAATAAAGATGTGTATTTCATGTTTTAAGTTGTTATGTAATGTTCCTATGCCCCAAATACACTAGACCTCTTGATCTTCTATATTTTATCAAGTGAATATTTTATGTAATAAATTATGTTTATGTGTGAAATAAAGATGAGGGTTTCCATTGTTGGTATTAGAGGATAGGTTTAGTTATTTTTTGGATTAGAATTATAAAACCCTAGTGAAAGCCTTAGGGATAAGACTAAGTATAATAAAAAAATCCCTAAATTCTGGTTAGTATTGAGTAAGTGGTTTATCAAGAAAATACATCCTTGTCTAGATACGAGAAGGTAGCGGTGGCTCTGACATAGATGTATCTTGGGGTAAAACATGAAAACACTGCATTAATCTAAATTCGAATGGAAACCAGTGCACGAAAATGGGACTTACTGTATTCTTTGTTATGAAACTCCCAGGGGATATTATTTGGTAAATTTATAATCTTAGTATAAACCATTATTATGGGAATAAAAAAAATCCCCTAAGAATATATGTTGGGAAGTTGATCATGGATAACATAGATTGAAGCCTATAAATTCATAAGTTAAGGAAGTAAAGGTAATTTATAAGTCATCCATTTTTTCTTTGGATTACCCTTTATGTGTTAGCCGTAACTTTCCTTTTATTCTCGTTAGTTGTTGGTAATAGGAGGAATCGGGCTAACAACCATTGTGAAGATCAATGTGATGATTGTTCTAATGAGATGCCCAATCCAATGAAAGCGGGAATCACAAACATTGTCATGAAACTGTCTTAGATAACTCATGTTTTGAATAGAAATGTGGGTCAAGAGGAATGTTAACCCCCCCAAGAAATAACAAGTCACAATTGAGAGCTTCATGAGACAAATGCCTCCTACTTTTAATGGATCATTCGATCCCTCAATTCTCGAACAATGGATCAAATCCATTGAAAAAATATTTTTCATCCATCAATGTTCTGAACAAGAGAAGGCACTTTTCGCTTCTTATCATATAGAAGGTGAAGTTGATCAATGGTGGAAATTGATAAAAAAAAATATGAAGACTAAGGAGGAGATCAAGGTGTCAGAATGGGGGGATTTGAAAAAAAAAATTCGATAAATATTTTCCCCACACCCTCTGACTTAAGATAGAAAGGGACTTCCTTTACCTCAAGAAAAAAGGATGATGAATCTATCAGAGATTATAAGGAAAACATCACAATTATTGCATGATATTCCTCTAGGTTGGCCGTTACCCTAAAATTCAATGTTGACCGTTTCTTTGGTGGGATAAAACCCAGCCTACGGAAATCCCTAGAGATCTTTGACTTCAAGAGCTATGAAGAAATTTTCTGATGTTCTCTTAAGGTTGAAATGGAGATCAGATAATCTCAGGGGTATCATGGGTATAAGAAGTGTAAGTTGGACTTTAATTCTGGTAGTCTAATGGATAAATCCAATGGTGATAAGAAAATACATCACCCTACTTTCAAAAGGTGCGGAAAGAATACCCTCAGTAATTTTCTGAAAGTGATGAGGAAATACTTTAGGTGAGGAAGAGAATGGCGCTTGGACATTTAATACCGATAATAAAAACCTATGGCTGTGAAAGAGTAGAGGAACCCACCGTTCAACCATCAATGTGTGGTTAATTTCTTCAACTACAAGTAACTAGGGCACTTTAAAAACCATTACCCTAAGACAAGGGTTTTGTGAGGCAACAAAAAACCTCCAAGGAAACAAGGGTAAGATTTTTCCATCACTACCACCAAAGTGAACCCTGACGATGAAGTGGTGACATGTACGTAGGTTATTCATTAAATAATAGAGAGCATACTTTTTCATTCTGGTTCTAATAATTCTTTTATATTCTAGAAGTTTAGTAGAATAATCCCAACACCACTAAAAATCATGGAAGTAAAGATGTCGGTGATAACGGAAAATGGGGAAATAATTGAATCCCATGAATATAACTCCTCCCCTGTCATAATTTGTGGATTGAACATTCCAGTGAACCTCAACATACTCCCTCTGCTGGAATTTGAGGAAATTATTTACATGGATTGGATTTCCTTATATGAATCCAACATAAATTACCGTGAGAGAGAAATCACTCTCCGTATGGAGAATTGACCCCTGATTCTATACAAGTAAAAGGAGGAGGATGAATGTTCTTTAGCACCATCATCTCAAGCATGGATATTACTTCCCTATGAGCACACATATCTTAATTAGATGATTGAGTCTAAGGAAGAAACCATCCTTAAATACATGTCTATTGTGAAGGAATTTTCTAAAGTGTTTCCCGAGGAATTACTAGGTCTTCCTCCTAGAAGACATGTTGAATTCTCAATTGATTTTATAACTAGGGAATTGATAATATATAAGACTCTGTATAGAATAGATATTGTGGAGTTTGAGGAGCTTAATAAATAAATATAGTAGAATCTGGATAAAGGTTTTTTATTCCCAAGTGCTTCACCATGTGGTTCACTAGTCCTCTTCGTCAAGAAGAAGTATGAGTCAATGTGCCTTTGCATTGATTAACGTGAGAACAAAAAAATCTTGATAAAAAACAATTATCGTCTTCCACAAATTAATGAACTATTACATTAGATACGTGGAGCACAATACTTATCCAAGTTATATTTGTGGTTGAGATATTATCATGTAAGGGTGATGGAGTATATCCCAAAGACTGTGTTTCCTACAAGATACAGGCACTACAAACTCATAGTAATGCCTTTCGGACTCACTAACACTCCATCAACCTTAATGGACTTGATGAATAGGGTCTTTAGAGATTACCTCAACAAAATTGTTTTAGTCTTTATAGATGATATTCTAATGTAGTTCAAAACCAAGGAGAATAATGAGGAGCATATAAGCGCAATACTAGAGACCTTGAAAAAAGAGAAGATTTATGAAAAGTACTGTAAGTATTAGTTCTAGTTGAAGGAGGTCTCATTCTCTGGTCATATCATCACAAGCAATGGGATATTTGTGGATCCCTCCAAGATAGTTATAATTGAGGGATGATTGTGTTCCACATCGGTAATGGATATCTGTAGCTTCCTGGGGTTAGCTGGATATTATCACCGATTTGTGAGAAATTTATCACGATTGTCCAACCCTCTTACCAAGCTAAATCAAAAGGGATTAATGTTTGATTGGAGTGATGAATACGAAGATAGATTTAAGGATTTTAAAAAGAGGCATATCAGTACACCCGTGATCACACTACCCATAAGTGGATAACTTTTTGTGGTATTCAGTGATACTTCGAAGAATGGCCTAGGCTATGTGTTGATGAAAAATGACAGAGTCATTGCCTATGCCTCAAGAAAATTGAAAGTTAATTAGAAAAACTATCCAACAACTGATTTGGAGTTGGATGTGGTAATAATCACTTTAAAAATTTGGCAACATTACCTCTTTGGAGAGAAGTGTGAAATATATACAGATCTCCAAATCCTCAAGTATATATTCACACAGAAAGAGTTGAACATTCTCCAATGAAGATGGTTAGAGATGATTAAAGACTATGATTGCTCGATCCATTACCACCCTGAGAAAGAGAAAAAGGTTGTGGATGTTGTAAGTATAAAGGACCCAAATATTCTATCATTGATGAGTATTTAAAAGGATATGATCTTCTTAGATTTGATAAAGATGGACATGGGAAACATTAATAAGGGAACATCATCAATCATTTCACAAATGATCGCTCAATCATCTCTTTTAGAATGTTTAAAGGATGCTTAAAAAGTTAATATGGGAATTTAGAAGGTAGTGAAAACTATCATAAAAGGGAAATCATTGGAGTTCTGTGTAAATGAATAAGGAATTTTTAGATTTGGGACAAGACGATGTTTTCCATCAAATCTAGAGTTAAAGAATGAACTTTTGGAGGATGTATATAGTTCGAATTTCTCTATTCACCCAGGAAACATAAAGATGTATAGATATCCTTGAGAGCAATATTGGTGGGCTAACATAAAGAAGGAGATCACTGAGTATACATCAATGTTCCTAATATGTCAGAAAGTGAAGACTGAGAGGCAGAAGTCTAAGGGGATGATGCAACTATTACCCATACTAGAATGTAAATGAGAGAACATCACCATGGACTTTGTCACCAAACTTAAGAAGACATCCAAAGTAAACAATTCTATCTGTTCTTTTGTTGATCATCTTAAAAAGTTTGTAAAGTTCATTGCAATTCTGGAGGATTTCTTATTTGATACACTGGAGCATATATATATTTGAGAAGTGGTAAAGTTGAAAGGAGAAACACTATCTATTGTATCTGATCGAGATTCAAGATTCACCTCTAATTTCTGGAAGAGTCTTCAACATGATCTGAATACTAAGCTGAACTTCCATATGACGTATCATCCTCAAACTGGTATCCAATATAAGTGGACTATCCAAATACTTGAGGGTATATTGAGAGCATGATCAATGGACTTTAAAAGAGGATGATATCACATCTTCCTCTTGTTGATTTATCCAACAATAACAGTTTCCACTCAAGCATCCAAATGACTTCTTATGGAGCCATTTATGGGAAGAGGTGGTGAACACCGGCATGTTGGGATGAATATGGGGAGCGAAAACTCATAGGTCTAGAAATGGTCAAAGAAATAATGGAGAAGGTTAAGACTATCCAGTAGCACATTAAAGCTTCTCGGAGTCGACAAAAGCACTATGCTGATAATTGTCGACTAGAAATAGAGTTTTATATATAAGATATGGTATTCTCTGCATATCACCATGGAACAGAGTTGTGAGATTTGGGAATAAGGGAAAGCTTACTCTAATGTACATCGGCCATTTGGAGATCTTTGATCTAATTGGAGAAGTGGCCTATTGACTACCAATCCCACCAAAACTATCTCAAGTACATGATGTATTCCCTGTATAACTCTTGAGGATGTATATACCTAACACATCAAATTTACTCAATCCAGATGTGGTTCCTTTGGATAATGACCTATCCTATGAAGAGAATATAGTGAAGATCTTAGATTATAGGGAAAAATTTCCCCAAAATAAGACAATGCCCCTCATCAAGGTGTTGTGGTGAAATAACAAGTTTGAAGAGGTAATGTGGGAATTGGAGGAAGTGAGGAAGTAGAGTTACCCGCATCTATTTTAGTGTGGCAAAATGAAATTTTGAGGGTGAGATTTCTGAAGGGGGGAAGATTGTAACGAACAAAACTTTTATTAATGAAAATTCCTCTAGATATATTTAAATGAATTATTAAATAAAATGGTTATATAAAACATGCACACTTCCCTGGTTTTATTTTTTGGATTTTAAAATACCGTAAAGAGTTGTTACCATTTCTAATATAGCCATTGATAAATTATCACATGATTATTATAAATATAGGGCTTTAACAAATCCAATCTGATGAGACAAAGGAAGTGATAAACTCACCAAGTAGAATTTCTCCATACGAAGAACATTTGTCAGAGCTCAAAAAAGAGGTAGAATCACTGGAATTCTATTTTTACCAATCCCAAGCCGAGCATCAACATGTTAAGCTTGAATGGTGCTACCTATGGGAGAAGTGGAAGTTGATAGAGATTACCACCTGATTGATGTTATCCGAGCCACCCCAAGAGTCTGTCACCATCATACACCTTACACTTAGGTATTAAGAGGGTGTTATAAGGGGTTATGTAACAAGACCCTAACACTATTATTATGTGCTTTATTTTTTGTATAAAGAATATACATTCATTTCATTATTTTTTAATTAGTAAATGGTTTTTAAACCACAAATAGTATTTTTAGTTAATATTCAATTAAAAAATATATTTTGATAAATTAATTTATTTTTGGAATTAAATAATATTTCAATAAAATATTATTATTACTAAATTAATTTTTATTAAATATAAATGATAGTATAATTTTTATTAATACAATTATAATTTTTATTAAGGTTTGAAAGCAGTTTTTGTCAAAACCCATGAATTTTCAATAAATAACGGTTTTTATTTTAAAAGTTAAAGTACATATATTTATAAAATTATTTAGATAAAATGATTTTTTTTTGGAGTCAGGATGAAATTTTTTTTTCCAACGGTTAATTTTTCATAATTTTATGAGACAGTCAAATTTTTGGGTAAAACTTAAATACCATTTAAATATATAATGTGTTTTATGAAATCATAATGACATAATGTGATGTTATAAAAAACTATAAAATGGATGTTTGGCCAATATATATTTAAAATTTAAAATAATGTGATTTTAGATTGGTTTTATTAATTTTATGGTGCCTAAGATGTCACTCCAAGACTTATAAAATTTTTAACTTTTAAAACTCCTTGAGAGTGTGACTCACCTCCACCTAAACAAATATACTTATATTGTTATTCCCTTTTATTTTCAATTAATAATGTTGGGGTATAATTTATCACCTCCCCTATACTTCCCTCTTTATTTTTGAATGATGAGAGACCCATTTCACTCTTATTATTGTCTCCCATGTACACCTGTTACCATGAAAAAATTCCATAAGGGAGCCTCACTTTCCTTCCTTCCTTATTTATGTCCATGTTTCCTTATATTGTCATGAACTTTTATTTTAAATTAAAAAGGTTGGGGTATGATTTTGCACCACCCCTATACTTTCCACATTATGTTTGAATGATTATAGACCCATTTCTCTCCCATTAATGCCTCCCATGTACACCTGTTACAATGTGGAAATTCTGTAAGGGGTCCTCACTTTCCTTCCTTCCTTTTTTATGACCATGTTTCCTTATATTGTTATGAACTTTTATTTTAAATTAAAATGTTGGTGTATGATTTCACACCTCCCCTATACTTCCCTCCATATTTTTTAATGAAGAGAGACTCATTTTTCTATCAATAATTCCTCCCATGCACACTTGTTACCATACCGAAATTCCGTAAGGGATTTCTCTCTCCTCATTTTCATTCAATAGATAATTTCATATTATGCATCTAAATTCCATTACATATGTTGGGATACAATGTTACACGATCCCTTTACTGTCCATTTAATGTATGAATGATGAGAGACCCCTTTCTCTCTCATCAACCCATTTTATGATTTCTATTTGATGACGTTATGATACCAAAGTTTCCAATGCCAAAATCATCATGTAAGTGAATACCATACCCATTTCTCTGTCAAGGGTATTCACTTTTACAAACATGTACTTATTGATTTAGGAGTTACATTTATGTATTCCAAATATCACATTCATGGAATAAATTATGATGTGTAATGAATCCATGTTGTATGATCTATGTGGCTCACTTATGCATGACATGAAATGATTAATAAGGGTGCACCCTGATAGTGCTCCAATATATTGGGTAAAGACTAGTATCATGATACGTCAATTGCAGTGAGGGTTCACTCATGCTAATTCAAGTGCAATGAGGGTTTAATCATGCTCCGTGTGTAATGATCCTTGACTCATGCTAATATCATGTTAAATGTTGTTGCCACATTTCCATGTTATGATAATCATGCTATATCATGCCATTATGTTCATATTTCTCTTATGATCCATTGATATGCCTATTTCCTAACATGTACTCTATTATTCATGTTATGACTTGTTTACTCCATTACATGGCCTTATAGCTCACCCTTTTCTTATGCATGTCCTGAGGTTATCCCATGCAATGCTATGTAGAAAAGAATGTGTGTGGTCATGTAAAAGAATATTTCAATAAAGATGTGTATTTCATGTTTTAAGTTATTATGTAATGTTACTAATCCCCAAAGACACTAGAACTCTCTATATTCTATGTTGTATGAAGTTAATATTTTATGTAATAAATTATGTTTATGTGTGAAATAATGAGAAGGGTTGTTATATAAGCATCAAGGGAGACTACATTGAAAATACTATTCAATATCACCCACTAAATTCATGAAGTTATTTAAGTTATCATATTGGGATAATTTACTAGTGTGGTTTACAAATCTTGTTTAAAAAAAGTATATGATTGGGGGGCCATATTATATATAAATAGGAACATATCATTGGACCACATGGAAACTACTATCTTTTTTTAATTTCTTATAATTAACTCTTCATTATCTTGAACAGATCCATTTCGTAGGGGGAATTTTTTTAGGCCCATGAATGAAAAAAATATAATAGTTTTGGAAAAGTTACTAAAACAACGAATGAAAATACATTAAATAATTAGTGAAGAATAATCCAACCTCAGGGACCACTAGGAACCATGAGGTTACCCTCCATATGTATCACCGAATAATGTGGTATCAAATTTGGAATTTTTTGGCACCACATAGTTCCTTCCAAGGCTCACCATGGGAAGAAATGACCCCACAAAGGCCTCGATATCATGTAATCATGGTGTATTTTTTATTATCCTTGAGGTGGCCCCTTCACATACCACTTATAAGGAATTCCTTCTCCATTTTATTAACCTCAAATAGCCACTAACCTTGTGACAACAAGGTGATAAATTTCATTGAGGTCCTTCTAATTACTCCCTTTAGGATCATACCCAACTCACCACATTGAACCTCCTCCTGTCCCCCTATTTTAGGATTAAAATTTGTCTAATAATTATTATAAATACCCCATTACTCCTACCATAGAGAGAGATAAATATATAGATATAAGGATGATACAAATATATTATATTTTTTATTTTGGAAATTCTCTATAATGAATATATAGGTTTTTCAAAGGAATCCCAAAAGATAAATGGAGGAAGATATAAAAGAAAAATATCATGAGGTTAAACCCATTGTCTAAACATGTGAGGCCAAGACTATGAGACAAGATCATGTGGCCAAGCTTGTTACTAAAGCTTGCATGGTTAAGACCATGAGCAAGATCATGCAACCAAGCCCAGTGGTCAAGATCCTGAGGGAAATCTATCAATCCAAGTCATTAGGGAAATACCATGATCCAATAAAGTAATAAAATGACTTCAATCAATTATCATGAGACCAAGAAGATGAGGTAGCATAGTGGAACTCAGCCTATGAGTTTCACCTCATAGAGGCTAGTCTGTAAGATCTCCTCATGAGGTCCAGTTCTTCGACCTTCCATTTTTCATAGGGTCTCCCATTAAAGAATTCTTCCTCCTTTATCCAAATTTCTCTATCAATATGATCTAATTATAAGAACATCCGGTATTCATTTATTTAAGTTCAAAACCCCAAAAACGTCAACATAAACCCTCCTTTGAAACCATAAAACTCACATCATCAGGGTATGTGTGTTAGTACACTCCCATTTAATCATCTAATCCATTGATAAAAGTTTCACCTCAAATTTTACTCTAAGAATGATGGGAATATCAAGGAATCACAATATTTTATTCCCATAATAACAAGGTTCCATTTCATGATGATACCTAGGGAACAACTCATTATATAGGTTTCCTACTTCATCTGATTAGTCCACTATATTCATTTTGCCTAGAAAACTAAACCACCACATTCAAAGATCCTTGGAGTAGGTAATCCCTCCAAGAGTAAGAACCTATTATTTCTTAGAGGCTATAATATCTATCATATCCTATATATTAACTCCCTTGTCCAATAACATAGGGGGAAACCATCAAACAAATGGACGTTCTCTTAGGTATAAGGGCCAAATTTCTCTCTACCTTCACCTAAGTCACCAATTTTTCTAGGAATCCGAGTAACCTCATGTGTGCAATCCCAAATTAATCCTCTATTAGCTCAGTTTTCATGACATAGTCATACTTACATTATGATGTAAAATTAAATGGCCAATGTCCTAGTCGCATGATATAAAACCACACGAAAATATCCTAACAGCATGACATTAGAATATATGATACAGTCCCTCGAATTAACCTCTAATTTTTCATCTTAAATTATGTGGGATTTGTTTCCATTCTATCAGAAGAAATAGGATGCCTCCCATAGGTTTAAACCCAAAACCATCAATCCTCCATTATTTTTATCTATGGATCCATATTCTTCCTTGTGTTACTTACATACTTTCTCACTAAGATATATCCTCTGTGAGACCAGAAATCCCCTTCACCAGGTTTATTTACCATATTTTTTCTCCATATCATTCCATATTCTGGATGAAACCATCTCCTACATGTATGTGATTATTCTTTTAATACATCACCATTTCCCTTCTTTAGGTGATATTCCAAATGAAGTCTCATTCTTATCTGTATACCATAATTCTTATATCCAAAACATCCCATACCTCACATGGAAATATTCCTCGTGAAAATAAAACTAACCTCATAGGACATATTACCTTTTAGGAAACTAGAAAAAGCCACTCATGCATAATCCCCACACTAACCATAGTTAGGGAAATTACTCTTACAAGTCCACTAAAAATGAAATTAAACTTCTTGGAATTAGTCATTATGATGATACCTTAAAAGGTACAATTTTCGATATTAAGTGGAAGAAAACTACATGGTTTTTTATTCTTTTAATAATAATATTTAGGAATTTTCTTCTTTGGGACTAATCCAAACTCTATAACAACCATCGTCTTCTAGGGAAACAATGAACTCTAGAGTTCCCCACTATACAACTTCAAATCATAACATCCCCAAATTAAGCATCACTAATAAGTAAATTAAACTATACAAACATCATCATCATTTGGGAGGCTATTATTATTTTTCCTAGATATCCTATCACACTATTGTTCAATAATTATGCATGGATTTATTATTACTCTTTTTGAGGTGATCCATACATTACATACAGAAATATTACATCATGTTTAATAAATATTTAATACTAATTATAACAACACACTCTAAAAAACCATAAAAAAATTAGTTTATTTAGAGACAAGATACATAAACATATTTTTTATGAATGATGTTCAACAACTCACTCAAATATATTCTAAAATTGTAAACTTCTTCGAAATTCCCTACCGGTGACCTTTATTCATAACCTGAGGAAAGGAAACATAAAGAATGGTGATACTAGATGGTCAATAAGGGTAAACATGGTAGATATAAGTCAATGGTCATATGTAAGGATAAAATGATAATAAGGGTATGAGAATATTATCTTAACATTCTAAAATCATACCCAAAAAATTCATATATGATAATCATGGAATTTGGATTTGACAGTTTATATGACATGAATCATATAAGAATCAATGATCAGGTGGAATTAGATCATATCAAAATCATTAAAACATATCATTAATAGAGTAACAAAAAACGTGGCATAATTATAATCATAGAAGTGATATTTCTAGGATACTCACCATGACATTCATAACAAGTTAGTATTGGGATAATAACCTTTGTACCTTCTTCAAGCTTGGGCTAACCACCTATGTACCATCTTTCTGGATTGGGATAACCAGAAGAGTACCCTTTGATCTCATAAAACATTAATCGTTATATAATTAATCAGAGGGATATATTTTACCCACTTCTCAAATATTCATAATCCATTCATTTGTATGCCACAAGATCATGAAAACATTAATAATTTCTTCATATATTAATGAGTGGTAGTGAAAATGGGTTTCATAAATATTTCATCATCATAATCCATATACATATAATGAAATAATAAAGAAGTTATCATTTAATTATATCCCCATTTAAGAATAAGTAACATTAAAGTATGTTTTCATAGATAAAAAGACCATTAAAAAATCACTTGAACATTTATTGAGAAAAATGCTACTTTTATGTTGAAATAAATTATTTAAAATCTATAAATTTGTAGAATTTAATGAAAATAATTTTATTTGAACATAATCATGGAAAAAATTGAGTGAATCTTAAATTAAAAGAGTATTTTGTATATTGGGAAAATATATTTGTGCAATAAACATTAAAATAACTATTCTGTTAAGCCAAATTTAAAATCTTCCACATTCGAAAAATGTCAAGAGGATTACTTTTATATATTTTTTTAGAAAGTAAAAAAAGTGTAAAAATGACTTTAATAAAACATTGGAGAATAGTAAAAAAATTATTGAAAACATTTTAAATAAAATTTGAACATGAAATAATAATATTCTAGACCAAATAGAAAAATAAATTTGGTTTTACATAAAAACTTTATTCAGAATTTTGTGTACATAGAGTTGGAAAATTTAAAATAAATCTTTCAATTTATATACAAAACTATATAAGATGAGATGACATAATATTTGTGAGAGATAGATCATATAATTTATCATAAAAAATTTAGCAAAAATAATCCCTGTAAAATGAGATATTGTAACATAAAACCATTACCAATTTTATAAAATTTAATTCATAACTCCCATTAAATAAATAAAATCAATTGAAAAATTATATACAATGAATATAACATCCTAGAAATTCATTATTTTATTGATAAATGAACTCTTATTTTTCACAATGAATAATTTTTTATATTACACAATGGAAGTATATAGAATGAATTTTTTCAAAAAAATATTACATGTCAAGTAATAATTCAAATTACTATAGTTAAGACTAGTAAAGAGATACAAAAACCACAAAATACTGACCACATAATGGTGTGATCCATCGGATCAAACTTTTACAAGAAGATAACACCTTCCATAAAAATTGTTAAAAGAAAAATAAATGTTATAAATACGATAAACATTATCAATGAAATTATAAAAACCTTGGAGAATAAAGTAGTAAATATTGATGTGTGGTAGTATACATAGAGAATATAATTTAAAATGTGACCTTTAGGGTATTAATATTACATTACTATTATGTGACCATCAGTTTTTATGGCCATTGGTCTATATTTCCATTAGTAACAATTAGGGTTAGATTACATTAAGGGTAACGATAAGAGTTAATTGAATACGTAAGAAAGAAATGATGGTCTCAACCAGCAGAATCATGCCTTATGATGCTAATTTTTAAAAGACATAGATGGAGTTAGAATTTTTTTCATTTTCTATTAATAAATCCCAAGTAGATCTTCAATAAGTGTGGATTGAACAAAATTGAATATTAGATAAGTTCCAGCTAGTGGGGATCATCCGTAGGTCATTGCGGGCGAAACTGCCCTTACAAAACTACCAGCTTTTAAAAAATTATCCTTAGAGGATACATCACTATAAAAAGGGGTTATGTATATAATCCCTAGTATTATTAATGTGTAATTATTTTATAAATTAATTAATATTTTTATTTATTTTTCAATATTATCTAGAGTAACACCCTTATATAAAATTCATATTGTTAGAGAATATGACAACATAGACTTTTATGCAAAGAGATTATGATTTCATATTTTTAATATATATATATATAATTTACATTAAATTAAAATTTATAAAAAATAAGGTTTATAAGAAGTTGAAAATTAAAACATTTATCTATAAAATATTTTTTTGAAGTTATATATTATTTTTCAAAGGGATAAAAATTTGATTGTATACTAAAAATTGGTGGTTTTCAATAAATAAGTATTTTATATTTAAAAATTAAATTTCATATATTCATAAAATTTTCCCAATAAAATTCATGAATTATTTCAAACCAACACAACGAGATTATCTAATGATTATCTTTTTTATAATTTCTTGAGATAGTTACATTTTTGGGAAAAATATACAATAGGGTACATTATACGATAAGCATAATGACATCATAAATACATAAAAGTGATGTAATTCTGAATTTAAAGTCATAATCGTTGAAAAATATATTATTTTATTAATATTATGTATTTTAATATATTTACATCAATTTATAAACCCATAAATGAGTTTTCAAACACTAAAGTGGAAATTAATATTTTAAAACTATATTTTTTAGAAAAATATATTTTCCATGGTCAAAGTAATTTTAAATATTGTATTTTGGATATAATTCATTAAAATATTATATAAATTGACTTATATGTCTAAACCCATAAAAAAACCAAGGGTAATCCAATAGTTTTCATTTCCCACAACATAGAATTCTAAGACTAGTATTTAGGAATTATTAAATCATTCAACTACTTTTATTATAAATACCCACCAATCCCACCAATAATATCCAAACCAATTCATTTTTACATTATTTTAGGGTCATTATAATTTTAAAATATTACAACCAAGTGGTATTAAAGGTCTTACAGTTTCATCTTCAAATTCTAGGAAGCAACTCTTCAAGGTAAGGGAACTCTTCACCTTTTATTTTCCATTCAAGTACCTCTATTGTGGTATGTATTCTAAATGTTGAATTAAACTATTTTCATAACCTATATATTATCATATTAATACTAAAATAGTGTTTTTATCAATGTTATAACTTTAATCTCTCTCATTATTCCATTTCCTTAATCCATGTTGTATACCCATCGTGCTTCCAAAACATTTTATGAATTTATAATTTTTACATGAAATATTTTATATTGTGAATACCCAAAACTCTTCTTTATCCATTGTTATTCACTAACATGTAAACAAAATTTATTTATTGGGTGCTTCCATTTATGAAAAACACATTTTTTTTATTGGTTAAAATTGATATGATGCTATTGCATTTAATCATTCAAAAATTTAATGAATCTTATATGAAACCTGGTCATAATTTACTACGGGTTATTAATGAAATGTTTTCTTATGATATTTTAGGAATAAATGAATATAGATATATGATTTTTGTTCCTCGATAGATCTAAATTGGTCAGAGTGAGTATCTCAAGAGTTGGGGTTGAATTGAGTACCCAATAAAATTTCTGTCTAAAACAAGTTTAAAAATATCCTTAATTTAATTTAAATAGGCTAGTTAATCAAAATAGAAGATCGATATAAGATCTAATCTTTTAAAATATCTCTCAAATATTGATTAAGTATCTATTAAAGTAGTTATAAAATATATTTCAACTTTGTAAATTAATTTACATAAACATAACCTTTTATAAAAACTAATTAAGAGTAACAATCAAAGTAGTGGGTTTATTTACAATTAAAAACAGATTTAGTTTTAAAGCATAGAAATAAAATAAAATAAAAAACACAGTGCAATAATTTCAGGAGGTTCAGTCTTAGGCTGAGACCTAATCCTCTCCAATTAGAAATCACCTGCTACCAAGTAGATTATATGAAATAATCTTTGATCAACAACCATTACCGGGTGTAAAAAAATAAACAAGCTATCTTGGAAACACAAGACCTTTTCCACAAAACCCACAGGAATACAATAAACACAGGCCACATGGGTACCTATTCCACAATGATGTGTAAAACAAGGAAGAAATATAGTTGATTATATATCGAGTATCTTCCAGTTTAGGTATAGAAAACTGTGTGTGTGTTTAAAAATAGAGTAATCACACACTGCTCATAATGTAAATATAATAAATAGATAGAGAAAATAAAATATGAAAAGAAGATATTGTTTTCTTAGTATGATGTGATTTAAAGCTTAGGAATCTTTAGATATATCTTAAATTATATCTTGAGTTTTGTTTTTTAAAATAGTAGTGTAACAGAGTGTTGTGAACTCTTTTATTCTGACTATAGGAAGGAACTAGATGTTCGATGATCTTTGATCTTCCATAGTTGGTTATAGGTAATAATTATTTGTGCAAGATCTCAGAAAGTGGATAAATTGTGGTTATTGAGATATTTTTTCAGATCTATTCATGTGTACATGTATGTTATACTGTATTACTTTTTTTATGCTCTTCTTGTGTCTGTATGAGGGAGTCTTCTACTTATTTTAATAGAAGCATGGAGATAAATCATATGGATCCTATGCTCCTCCTACTTAATAGTAGACACAAACATTAATGAATATCTTTAATAGTTTAAGAACAATCATTATAATAAATCTCGACATTAAATTTGATAATATAGTCATTATAAATATTTAATTCAAAATAAACAGAAATAGTGGCAGTGCCACTTTTGAATGGTGACACAACACTGGAGGTTACTTAGGCTTGTGGTGAGTCATCCCAATGATGACTCATCTCAGGGGTAGTTCATTCCAAAAAAAATTCAAATTTACATTATGATAGTGATTAACCTTTAGCTATATATTATCTATATACTTATCAAAATTTTCATCCTATCGGTGACTTATCGCTGGCATTAAGTAATTTTCATACTTTTTCAAATTTCAATGGGTCATCTCCGATGATAGGTGTTTTCAACACTTATCCAAATTTATCATCCTCTACAATGAGTCATATTTGTTGGTGATTTCTTCCAATACTTTGTAAAAATTTCAACTTAATGGTGTGTCAATCCAGGTGGTGACTCATATTCAATGGCAAGTCATGGATATCAATGAGTGTTCTCAACACTTAGTCAAATTTCTCACCAATATTCCTTGTATTATAAAATTCTATCATAATATATAAAACTCATAAATAGGAAAAGAAACATGATGTTTTGATCATTAATCCAAAGGTTCCAATAATACACCATTTTTATGATCACAAATCATGGAATTCTATAAACCATGGCATCAAATGGTAAAGAAAATACACAAGGTATAAAAGGTAATTAGATAGAAAACTATATTAAAGAAAAGATGGTATTAAAGAAGAAATTAAATATATATGTAAATTAATATCAATATCATATTAAATTAAAACTACTATATAAACAAATTTCAGAGTCTTCTCCCCCTTTTTGGATTATCAAAAAGTGAAAAAGAAAATAAGAAATGAAAAGGAATAGAAAATGATATAATTTCTATTAAGAAAATAAATTGAAGTTCACCTAAAAATTTATAAAAAAATATCATATAAAAAATCCCTATCAAATAAAAAAATAGAATAATATCAATTATTTTAGGGTCATTCAAAAGGATCAAGAGTAGCTTTTCCCTTCATTTTTCCGAAGAAGATGGCTCAATATTATAGTCTGAGGTAACTCGAGGAATGACTATAGGAACCCTAGTTAGAGAAGGAGACTCTATGATAATAACAGGTCTTAGATGTTGGAATGATTCTCTGGGAGATAAGATTAAGGGCTGGAAATGAGTAGAAAAATGTACATGAGGATCTCTAGTTACACCGGGTCTAAAATACTCTAGAGTAGAAACTGGAGGGGTTTGATGGGCAATAGCATAAATGGAATCCCAATCCACAAAAAGTTCCATAAACATAGAGAAATGGTTTCATAAGATTTATAAAGTCTATAATAATGTTCCCTCACCTTTCCATAACACTAAATAAATCATTTTCTCCTCCATGAATAGTTTTAACATGGGGTTTATCACCTTTAACTGATTCACTTGCTCGTTAAACTCTTGAGTCACTAGAGGAATCATTAGATTTTTATCCAGGAAATTGAAATGAGAATTAAACTCATTCTTAGTGTAAATTCGAGATAGATAATACTTTGTGGACATTGTTATTATCTATATATAAACTTTTATATATTTCATATACTCTTCAACAATCATATGAACATGATCATTGTTATGTCAGTTTTTCCCAAAATTTCTTGAGGAATGTC
This sequence comes from Viscum album, assembly GCA_963277665.1. Classification (NCBI taxonomy): domain Eukaryota; kingdom Viridiplantae; phylum Streptophyta; class Magnoliopsida; order Santalales; family Viscaceae; genus Viscum; species Viscum album. The sequence goes on along the minus strand of OY728123.1, from coordinate 2,085,648,363 downwards.
TGGTACATCACCTATAGAAGATTCAACACGATTCTCTTATCTCATAATAGATCTAATCAAGACAACATCAAAAGGTGAAGTTAGATCACCTAATGTAGAATCTATGGATGTATGATTATATATTCTCTCAAGAAAATCAGCCATATAATGTCACGACCCTTCCTCGGGGCCCGTGTCATGACTACCCCAAGCCCGCCTTCCATAGGACTGGGGCTGGCCACTAGCACCAAAGGCGTAAATACCAATAAAAAGGGAAGGAATTGCCTTTAAGAAATGAAAGAACACACAAACAGATTACAAGAAGAAGCTACACTAAGTAAAGAAATATAAGAAACGTGCTGGAAGTACGAGGGGCCGGAAATACAAGCCCAAAAGAAAGATTCAACTACAACTAAAAGTAAAGTACAACTCAATGGAAAATAGTTGAAAGGTGACAAGCAGATCATGGATCGTCCTCTGGGTTCCTACTTGAAGGGTGGGTACAGATGTCCTCCTCAGCACTCCACATCTGTCCGTCTCCTCCGGGTACCGACTCGTCGTGAGATCCACCTCCGGGTACCGAATCTTCGTGAGATCCACCTCAGGGTACTGGCTCTTCGTGAGATCCACCTCCGGGTACTATCCAGCTCTACAAGCCTCAACCATGATCAGTGATGTCCGTCGTCTGCAACCAACGCAACGAGGAGTGGCTAAAGCCCATGCAGGGGTGAGTAAACGATACTCAGTAGGGACCCCGAGACCCTCAAGGTCTCACAAACTCCAACAAGGATAATCACAAGAAAGTTCTCAACAGATAACCCTTACTTAGGTATAAGCCCATACTTATCCCTAAGATACCAAGTAACCCATCTCAGACACAAGGTATCGCACAGATATGAAGTCTATGGATAACCAATACTTAGGTAAATGCCCATACATATACGTAAGTTATCTAGTAACCCATCTCAATCATGAGGAAAACACAAAGGTCATTGACTCAGATCAAACCAGGATTTTCATTAACGGAACCGTAACTGCTGAAGAGATCCGTCTCTGTCGAGTACAATGATCCTGTCACGACTCCGAGGTACTATTCACTAACCTAATACTACTGAGGTACTCCTCCTGTCGAGTACCGCGGGTCAGCCACCTCACAAAGTAGTACTCCTCCGCCATGGGTCTACCACCTCACATAGTAGTGCTCCCCCTCATAGCCTACAGAGGTACTCCTCCTGTCAAGTACCGCGGGTCTGCCACCTCACAAAGTAGTGCTCCCCACTGGGCTATGCAATTCACTCCGAATCAATCGGACAAGCAGTCATCAGGTCTCAGCGAGCTACACAGTCTCCGTACTCCGTATGCTCGTATCCAGGAGGGTCCGCTCCACGAGCTACAGTTCGATACTCCAAGTATCACAAAGTCCCATGAAGAAGTATCTCAAAGGACCGCCTCATCATAGGGGTTTCAACACAACAGACGACGCGTCAATCGGACGCCCGGTCTGTGAGTTATTAGCCTTTTCGTCCTAGGGGCCCGGTTGGTTTCATGTACGAACCCACCCGATCATATCTCAAATGTACCCCGAACCCACATAGGGTACACTCATAGGGACCGTTTCTCAACGTGATCACCAACGCCGCAGACGATTCGTCAAACGAACGTCCGGTCTGAAAGTTATCAGCTTTTCCGTTCGAGGGGCCCGGTTGGATTTTGGGTACAATCCAGCCCGACTATACACCATCTGCGTCCAAACCTTGATTGTAGTAATACAAAAGGTCCGTCTCACTAAGAGGAATCTGACAAAGTTGGAGGCACGTCAATCGGACGTCTGGAGATGAAGTTATAGGCGTTTCGGCTCCGAGGGCCCGGTTGGTTTCGTGTTCGAACCAATCTGGCTGTACCCAAAGTTCTCCAAAACCTTGAGTGTAATATACCGAAACGACCATATCTATCCAAGGATCGCGTTGCAACTGATGGTGCACCAATCGGATCTCCATAGCCCAAGTTACGGGCATTTGAACGAATCTGCCCGCTTTTAGGGGGGTATGGGCCCGGGCCGACCCGGCCCAAGACCCCCTGGGTCGGCCCAAACCGGGTCGACCCTACCCGTGTCAGGGTCCGACACAGTAGGGAGCGGCCCGACCCGGCCGGCGCGGCCTGGCCCGGTGCGGGCGGCCTGGCCCGGTGCGGCCGGTCCGGCCTGGGTGGCTCGGCGCTGGCCGAGCGGGGCGGCTCGGCGCTGGCCAAGCGGACACGGAAGGGGGGGGGGGGGGGTGGGCACTGACCCCCTTGATTGAAGAAAAGGACCCCCATGGGGGGCCCGCCTCCTTGCCAGCTGGGGGTTACGACCCCCGGAGTTCCGATACGGCCGACCGAGTTGGCCGGCCGGTGTGCCGCCGCGGGTCCCGCCTTCCATGCACTGGTGGCCGGCGGTTCCGGCCTCCGCTCTCTGCACCGCCGCGGTGCGACTGCGCCGCGCCCCTCCGCCGTGACCCGACTCCGGCCGCGGCTTCTTTCGGCCTCAACGGAGCGGCATGACAGCGCCGCGCTCCTTCGCTGCGTCCCTCCTCGTTCCCGCGTGGTTCCGTTTCACCTCGCCGCCTTCGCTCGAGCCACAATGAGTACATCAAAAAAGGGGGAGGAGGGTCAGCCGTGTTCGTGCGGTCTGACCTCCTCCCGTTAAAAAGAGATAACATGCGGGTCAAAATAAACAACTCCGATAAGCAAGCACAAATTTAATCCTTTAAATTTGAACTTAAACCCCTACATTTTTTCTGCAATCAAATATTCCCAACCCGCAAACATATTTTTTCACGGATCATCTTAATATTGAGTGGATCCGCATTCCTTATTTTAAAAGGAAACATCCATGGGAAAAGATATCATTCTCAAATTTATTTCCTACCTCGAAGAAGGCGTTTTTCGGTGTCGTGGTAGATGGCGTCGTGGTTGACGGGCATCGTTCCATCAACGTCGGGAAGGATAAAGACGAGGGTGGCATCAGCGCTCTTTGTTCTTCGTTGGAGGAAGTGAAAAACTCTCTAAGTGCTAAGCGCCGTGCTTCGCTACTAGCATTCCGCCGCTTGAAGAAGTCGTCCAGAACACCTCCCCCTGACCTCTTTTAAATATGAGTGGTGGGTTCTTCGTTGGCACGCAAATCATAAATGGGGGATTTATGACATAGGGACCCACTTAATTAATCCGCTACGGTGGAACATTAAAATAGGAGGAAGGACCATCATAAATTAAACACGTTGGCATTTAATTAAAGAGAGGGAGGGAAGGTTCCTCATAAACTTGAGGGGTTGAAATGTATTAAAGAGGGAGAGGGTGTTTAATGGGGTGTTAGGAAATTTAAGGAGGTGGGGTCTCATGTGGGGCCCACCCCACTTCCTCACAACTTTCTTTCCCATTACTCATAAACCACTAGTGGCGTAATAAAAATATAATTGTAAAACAACTATATTTTTATTCCTCACATTTATAACATCACATCCCGAGAAAAGGCAACTCCCGGAAAAGTCTTCCTAAGAAAAAACCGGCGCTTCGGTTTCATCGGTGCCCTCAGATTTCGATTCTGAGCCCCGGTTCAAAAGATAGAAAAAACCCGCTCGTTCGTTCAATGAACGTACCCGGGCTAATCTTCGGAAATTGATTCCGGGCACACCGGGCCTCAGAATCAGGTGCCGTCAGAAACTACGCACTCATAAAATTCCAAAGAAATTAAGAAAAAAATTTCCTTTAAATTTCTGGGTCTTTAAAATACTCCCACCTCAGGGATTTACGTCCCCGTAAAGCTACAACACAAACTAGGGAAACAAAAGTGGTACTGAGCACGCATTTGAGCCTTCCACTCCCATGTGCTCTCATTGAGGTCCTTGTGCCTCCAGTGAAAGTGCACCTGAGGAATCGACCATCCACGTAGGACCCTCTCCTGTCGATCCTCGTTCTCCACTAGAACCTCTGTGAATGTCACCCCTTCCTCAACGTCCAACCCCCCATGGTCGATGATGTGTGAAGGATCATGCACGTATCTCCTCAACTGAGGTATGTGGATGATATCATGCACCCAGTGCAACTGAGCTGGAAAGGTCAAGCGGTAAACCACCTCGCCTACCCTACTGAGGACCTAGAAGGGTCCATTGAACCTCGGAGATAACTTGCTGCCCCAGCCACATCTCCGTAAACCTCGTCGAGGTGAGACCCGTATAAGAACATGGTCACCATCCTCGAACTCTAGAGGCCTCCATTTCTTGATTAGAGCTGAAACTCAAAACTCCTGCTGCCACGAGGGTAAGTTTGGTCGACCTAAAAGTGATCGGCCACACCCTTCTATGCATGAGTTTATCCTGTGCTGTCTGGGGTTTCCTTTTTGCCGACCAAGGAAAACCCATCCCGACGTTGTAGATAGACCACCACCTTTTTTCCTAATACTGTCAATTTGTGTGTGAACTGTGATTGCCCAGTCTATACTCAAACTAACATCGTAAGGCCTCGACGCTGCCACTAAGAGGTTCCAACCGAAACTCTTGCCTCAAGGGACAGATCACACCGTCGACATAAGTGTGATTATTGAGTCTCCTCCCAAAGGTATCTCCAGACATGAGGTTCAAGTCAACGACTTAACCAGAAACTCTAGGTCTGGGAAAAGATTCGTGGAAGGAAGGGATGATTCATAACAATGTCTTGTTGTTATGGTAGCTAGTAGAAGACACAGTCCGTACTTCGAATCATCCTTAGAGCCTTTCGGTCGCACTCCTTGACCGCATTCAGTTACTATTTCCCCCTCCCTCCAGCTCCCTGAGCCTAGCGGGGATTACAAAGGCAGGTGGTTGCAACATGTCAAAATGTTCACCACCCCATGCTTCTCTCCTAGCTCTGCTTCCATGTATGCCACCTTGCAGATTCATCTTTCCTTTTTAATTCCTCTACTTGAAACATTTTACACGCCCAAGTCTCTCAAACTGGCACCAGTTTCCTGCTTTCCCACTTCTAACCTTCACTGACTGCATCCATTCAGCAAAAGAATTCTCATCCACAAATGTTATTTCTAGCACCCTAGCATAAGTAGGAATGCATAGAGAAAAGGTGCTGGCTCGGATGTCTGAGCCCTGATGCACCGATCACATCGTATTCATCGAGTACCAGGAATGGTTTAGTACGCCCCGATGAATTCTCAGCCACCAACATGTTCTCCTGCTGAAGCTGTATAAGCTCTAGAAAACTCTCAGCCACCTCCTCAAGCCAGTCCTCAGCCGCCAGGGAGTTGGGCTCACCTTGAAACTTGAGGTTATCTGATGTTGGAACACGTGTAAGGCAGTAAGTCTACATGTGTCACCTACCGGTACCGCTGGTTGTAACTGCTGACCAACAGGTAGTGATGTATAGATGGAACACTACCCGAAGGCACTATCTCAGGTATCAATGCACATACCGAAGCCTCATCACTATACGAACCATCCTCATGTTCACTCACTGGAAAACACTAGTAGACAATTCCACCATCCACTCTACTGATGTCTCAGCTAGGCGAAAAACTCTAGAAATCGTCTCCAACCAGTCCTATGCTCTCTGGGAATCTGCCTCGCCTCGTAACCTCAGAGGCCTCTACTATTGGAACTCGTGCATCGCGCTCTGCCGGTGTGCACCGTATGTTAGTATGGAAAGTGGAATCCGTTTCCCAACAGGTGTTGGTGCTACTGGAACACCACCTGAGGGTGCCAATATAGTAAAAAGGGCCCCACACCGGAGTCTCATCGCTCGGTGGGCCGTCATCGTGCACTATCTCAGAACTCCAACTGACTATCTGCGTGGAGACATCCTAAACAGATGCAACACGGTCAACGATTTATACCTGGTGAGCTAACCTGGTTTGAGATGACTTTAAAACTCTTGGAAACATACATGCAATTAGTGTTTTCGTGCACAAAGTCAGAAATCAGTAGTCAGGGTCCTGGTGTATGGATACGTCGGCCGCCGCACCAACACTGGACTCCCTGAACTGAAGACCACACTCGGTAACCTTAACACTTTTGCTTCACAGAAATTAAAGATCAGAGTCCTGAGTTCTATGGTAGAACCGACTCCTCTGATACCAATTGTCACGACCCGTCCTCGGGGCCCGTTCCGTGACTACCCCAGGCCCGCCTTCCATAGGCCAGGGGCTGGAGACTAGCACCAAAGGCGTAAATCACAATAAAAAGGGAAGGTGTTGCATTTACGAAATGAAAGCACACACAAACAGAGTACAAGTAGAAGCTAAACTAAGTAAATCAGTATAAGAAACGTGCTGGAAGTACGTGGGGTCGGAAATACAATCCCAAAAGAAAGATACAACTACAACTGAAAGTAAAGTACAACTCAAAGGACAACACCTGAAAGGTAACAAGCAGCTCCTGGATCGTCCTCCGGGTTCCTACCTGAAGGGTAGGTACATATGTCCTCCTCAGCACTCCACGTCTGTCTGTCACCTCCGGGTACTGACTCGTCGTTAGATCCACCTCCTGGTACCGACTCGTCGGGAGATCCACCTCCGGGTACCGGCTCGTCACGAGATCCACCTCCGGGCATCGTCCAGCTGTAGAAGCCTCAACCACGATCAGTGATGTCCATCGTCTGCAACCAACACAAGGAGGTGCGGGCAAAGCCCGTGCAGGGGTGAGTATACGATACTCAGTAGGGACCCCGAGACCCTCAAGGTCTCACTAAATCCAACAAGGATAATCACAATAAATTTCTCAACAGATAACCCTTACTTAGGTATTAGCCCATACTTATACCTAAGTTACCAAGTAACACATCTCAGCCACGAGGTATCACATAGATATGAAGTCGATGGATAACCACTACTTAGTTATATGCCCATACATATATGTAAGTTATCTAGTAACCCATCTCAATCATGAGGAAAACACAAAGGTCATTGACTCAGATCAAACTAGGATTTTATTAACGAAACTGTAAATGCGGAAGAGCTCCATATCTGTCGAGTACAGTGATCATGTCACGACTCCGAGGTACTGCTCACTAACCTAAGACTACTGAGTTACTCCTCCTGTCGAGTACCGCGGGTCAGCCACCTCACAAAGTAGTGCTCCTCCGCCATGGGTCTGCCACCTCACACAGTAGTGCTCCCCCTCATAGCCTATAGAGGTACTCCTCCTGTTGAGTACCACGGGTCTGCCACCTCACAAAATAGTGCTCCTCCGCCACGGGTCTGCCACCTCACAAAGTAGTTCTCCCCACTGGGCTATGCAATTCACTCCGAGTCAAATCGGACAAGCAGTCATCAGGTCTCAGCCAACTACACGATCTCCGTACTCCGTAGGCTCATCTCCGAAAGGGTTCGCTCCACGGGCTACAGGTCGATACTCCAAGTATCACAAATTCCCATGAAGAAGTATCTCAAAGGACCGCCTCGTTATAGGGGTCTCAACGCAACAGACGGCGCGTCAATCGGACGTCCGGTCTATGAGTTATTAGCCTTTTCGTCCTAGGGGCCCGGTTGGTTTCGTGTACGAACCAACCCAAACATATCTCAACTGTACCCCGAACCCACATAAGGTACACTCATAGGGACTGTTTCTCAACGTGATCACCAACTCCGCTGACGGTTCGTCAAACGGACGTCCGGTCTGAAAGTTATCGGCTTTTCCGTTCGAGGGGTCCGGTTGGATTTCGGGTAAAATCCAACCTGGCCAAACTCCATCTACCACAAAAAATTGAGAGGAGTAATCCTAAAGGTCCGTCTCACTAATAGGAATCCAACAAAGTCGACAGCACGTCAATCGGACGTCCGGAGCTCAAGTTATAGGCATTTCCGCTCCGAGGGCCCGGTTGGTTTCGTGTTCGAACCAACCTGGCCATACCCAAAGTTCTCTGAAACCTTGAGTGTAATATACGAAAATGAATTTCTCGATCCTAGGATCGCTTCGCAACTGACGGTGCGCCAATTGGTGGTCCATAGCCCATATTACAGGCGTTTGAATGAATCTGCCTCCTTTTAGGGGGGTTTGGGTCCGGACCGACCCGACCCGGGTCCGGGTCCGGCCCACTAGGGCGCGGCCCGGCCCGGCGCGGGCGGCCCGGCCCGGTGCGGCCGGTCCGGCCTGGGCGGCTCGGCGCTGGCCGAGCGGACGTCGAAAGGGCGGGGGGCGCTGCCCCCCTTGATTGAAGAAACGCCCCCCACGGGGGGCCCGCCTCCTTTCCAACTGGGGGTTACGACCCCTAGATTTCCGATATGGCCGGCTGAGTTGGCAGGCAGGTGTGCCGCCGTGGGACACCCCGCGGGTCCCACCTTCCATGCGCCGGCGGTCGGCGGGTTCCGGCCGCCGCTCCCTGCACCGCCGCGGACTTTAGCCGCGGCCTTTTCCGACCGACGCAGCGTAACGGTGCCGAACCCATCTGCAGTGGCCCCGTTCTAGCCACGGCTTCTTCGTGGTTCTCCGGTGTGGCGGGACGGCGCCGCGCCGCTCCGTCGCGGCCCGACTCTGGCCGCGGTGTGACGGCGCCGCGCTCCTTCGCCGTGTTCCTCCTCGTTTCCACGTGGTGCCGTTGCACCACACCACCTTCATTCGAGCCGCAACGAGTACATCAACAAAGGGGGAGGAGGGTCGGCTGTATTTGTGCGCTCCGACCTCCCCCTATTAAAAAGAGATAACAGGCGGCTCAAAATAAACAACTCCGATAAGCAAGCACAAATTTAATCCATTAAATTTGAACTTAAACCCCTACATTTTTCCGAAATCAGATATTCCCAATCCGCAAATATATTCTTTCGCAGATCAACTTAATATTGAGTTGATTCGCGTTCCTTGTTTTAAAAGGAAACATCCATTAGGAAAAGATATCATTCTCAAATTTATTCCCTACCTCGAAGAAGGAATTCTTCGGTGTCGCGGTGGACGGCATCGCGGTTGATGGGCGTCGTTCCGTCAACGTCGGGAAGGATAAAGTCGAGGGTGGCGTCGACGTTCTTCATTCTTCATTGGAGGAAGAGGAATACTCTCCAAGTGTTGGGCGCCGTGCTTCACTGCTAGCATTCTGCTGCTTGAAGAAGCCGTCCATAACTCCTCCCCCTGGCCTCCTTTAAAAAGGAGTGGTGGGTTCGTCATTGGCACGCAAATCATAAATGGGGGATTTATGACATCCAGCCCCACTCAATGAATCCGTTTTGGTGGAACATTAAAAAGGGAGGAAGGATCCTCATAAATTAAACACATTGGCATTTAATTAAAGAGAGGGAGGGAAGGTTCCTCATAAACTTGAGGGGTTGACATGTATTAAAGAGGGAGAGGGTGTTTAATGGGGTGTTAAGAAATTTAAGGAGGTGGGGGCTCATGTGGGCCCCACCCCACATCCTCCCAACTTTCTTTCCCATTACTCATAAACCACTAGTGGCGTAATAAAAATATAATTGTAAAACAACTATATTTTTATTACTCACATTTATAACATCACATCCCGAGCAAACACAACTCCAGGAAAAGTCTTCCTAAGCAAAAACCGGCGCTGCGGTTTCGTTAGTGCCCTCAGATTTCGATTCTGAGCACCAGTTCAAAAGATAGAAAAAACCCGCTCGTTCGTTCGCTGAACGTACCCGAGCTAATCTTTAGAAATTGATTTCGGGCACACCGGGCCTCAGAATCAGGTGCTGTCAGAAACTACGCACTCATAAAATTCCAAAGAAATTAAGAAAAAAAATTCCTTGAAATTTCCGGGTCTTTACATATAATGGACAAATGAAGGCCACAAATCCTCCACTATTGATCTCAAAGCTTCCATCTCATTTTTCAACCTTCTGTTTTATACTTCCTCTTCTCAAATGTGAAGCATCATCTTGGGATGCATATGATGAATAAAAATTCCAAAAAATGTCTTGAATCCTTTTCACTAAGCTTGGTAACCAAAGGATGTTGATATTTTTACAACAAACCAAAATTAGAAAGAAGATTTTATAAAAATATATCTAAGTCACCTATTGTAAACAGATCCACTAACACTGAAGGGAGGGAAGGTGAAAAACTCTCTCAGAATAAAAACCCTACAACTCACCAACTACATCGATCCAATTAACCAATTATTCCTCATGATCCATTTTTTCTTTAATAGTAGGTCCACCATGATTTGTTGGACTGCCATCCTTTGCTGAAAACTTATCCCTTTAATCAAACATTGGGTACATCAAACTGATAGAAGAATTACTACGAGGTTTAACAATAGTAGTTCCAGAAGATGTAGACTAAAAAATTGTAGGTAAAACCTTAAAATTATCAATATATATCTTCACATTAGTTGGATTCTCAAAAACTACATGCTTAATCTCTATTTTCTTAGCAACTAACTGATCCATAACTGTCTACTTAGTATCCTTCTGTACATCAGTAGTAGGAACAAAAAGATCACAAACAACAGGGTGACTATCAAGACATGGGGATTTCTCCCCATCAATTGATGCTTCCTTATCTTCTCTATCAGACCTATAAACATCTTCAATAATGAATTTTCTCTCTTAAGATCTAGATACAACTAAAACTCCTAGAGAGGAGATAAGTTCTTGAGGAATATTAACATCCTCATCACCAATATGGCCACTAGAACCATCAAGTTCAAATCCTCCATCACTAGTATCTCCATTTCCATTTCCATAATCTTTATCATCTCTAATTTCTTCTTCATCTTCTCCCTTTTTTCTTCTTCTTAATCATCACCATTTTAACCATTTCCTTCGATGATTTGGAAGATATTTTCAACTATTCTAAACCAGATACTTTTGTTTCTTCTTCCACACTTCATTCTTTCAAGAGAGTCTCTTGAATAGAGAGATACCTAGGAGGACTAGCTGCACTATAGGTAATATAAGGAGAAATATGAGATAGATATGGGTCACCATACTCATATATCTAGAACCCTATATCCTCATCACCAGAGGAAACAACATCTTCTTCCTCAATTGAATAATCAAAAACTTCATCTTTATCCAATATAGGATCCACAAGGTTATTCAGTCTATATGGATGATTAACTAGATTGGAGTCATAATAAATCATTTAACTATCATCAATCCACTATTTCTTCTAGAGGATCCAACTAATTTTCATCCCTTTTCAAATAAAAATTGAAAGGCAGAAACCCCAACACGTTTCCATAGTGTCTTCTCCTTCATCAACTAGATATTTGGCCTCTAACATGACTGAAAGAAACCAAGTGATTAGGGAATTTGATATGAAAGATGGATTTCACATCTCTAAAATGTGAAGCAGTAAGTATCTCCATAGTTTAATATTTTATCCTCTCATCATAATACACAAAAGATAAACAATCTAATACCTCACCCTAGAAACGTAAGTTTTCTTTGGGCATAACATATGTTGGATAAACATGAAAATCAAGTGACATTCACCAACAAGATCTGTAGAAGATGGTCTTCTTTGTATACCATATCTAGTCAACTCTACCAAAGTATCTTCACAAAACAAATATCACTGCCATCTAAAAATGTTCCTTAATAATCATTTACAACTCCTTCATGAGGAACTCTCAAACATCTCACCCACTAACTTGAAGAGAATAATAATTTACATACATTTATTCTAGTTCTTACCAAGTCTTAATTTTTCTCAAAACTAAAATAAACAAACTAGTCAAACTAGTGAATGAACCTATGACCGAAAGGCCTCTGTTGGAAGAAAACCATTCTAAAGATCAATGATATTGAATAACTATGAGCACAAAATAATTTCTTGACATTAAAAATTCGTCATTCACTTAATTTTTAGGTACCATGAATCTTATAGAAATATCTGGATTCATTTTCTTAATTGTATAATTAATTGACTCTATTTTCTACTTCTTTGAATGAAACAACTCATCAAGAGAAAATTCATAAGCTCTATTCATCCTAACCATGGTGAATGGCTTAGAAGGCCCAGGAAAAGGTGAGGGAAGGTCAATGATCAGAAGAGAAAGGGTCACAAAAATTATTGAGATAAAGGTGCAAGGGAAGTGGGCATTGGAATTAGAAAAATGTCAAATTTATATAATTTTGGGATTTAGGAATTTGTAAAATTAAAATCAAAACGAAATTTGAACCAAATTAAAACTAAAAAATAATCTGTAAAAATAAATTAGAAATGACGAGTTTAAGAAATGAAAATAAATTGACAAAGGCATATTGTTTCCGATAGTAGTTAAATCTCAATGGTGGGTAACACTCAACAATGGGTGATACTAAACATTGGTTAGAACACCATGGGGGGTAAAACTCAAAATAGTGGGTAAACATCAATGGTGGGTTCCTGAAAATTAATCTTAACCAAAATTAATCATACCTAATTCATGCTTTATGTACTTAATTCTATAATAATTCAAAGGCTTAGTGAAAATATCTGCAAGTTGATTTTCATTACCAATGTATTGAAGAGTTATATCACCCATTTGAAAATGAGCTCTCAAAAGGTGATGTCTTACACCAATGTGCCTTGTTCAGAGTGAGATTCAAGGTTCTTAGAAATGACTATAATAATTGTATTTTTAAAATGTATAGGTACATGATGGAATTGATATCCATAGTCTAGTAATATGTTTTTCATCTATAAAATCTGATCATATAAGCTACCTACAACTATATATTCATCCATGCAATGGCCCAAAGGCCTTCATTTTTATTGATTTTTGATAATCCACGTTTCAAGGAGTGAGGTAGAACCCTTACAAGGCCCGTAGGCATAAGTATTATATGGATCATAGGCCTTAGAGGAATTCATTGCACGTATGATTTCAAACATTACATACAACCCAGACTAACTACTTGGAAGTGCTCCTCCCCAGCATCTTCATTGTGAAATTTGATCTCCACCTTTGCATGTCTGTTCAGCTAGGCATTCCGATGCTTGCATAGGCTTGTCCCGATGGAAGGTGTCATACCCTCTCATTCTTTCAATCCGTTTAGCTTCTGTTGTGGTGAAAGCTCCTTTGCTCAACCTCCTTATAGAGCTTGTTCCTTGTAGGTTGTCTAGTTTGCATCTGCACTTAAGGGGGACCTAAGGCCTTGAGGTGGACCGAAGGCCTTACTAACCCGAAGTCCTGGGAGGCCCAAAGGCCTTAAAGGACTCGAGGACCAAATCGGTGGCCTGAAGGCCCAAATGGGGGCATATTCTCAGATGCTACAGTGCCATACAGTACCTACTATAGCTCCCGCCACAGTACCTGCTACAGTACTGCATAGTTCCTTCTACTGTACATGCTATAGTACCTTCTATAGTACTACTACAGTACAACAATATATTCATCTTTATTAGAAGATAGTGGAACAAAATTTGGTTTCTTACTACACTAAGAAACTACATACTTTCCCAAAAAATGACATATTATAGAGGTGTGTTTTCTATCTAACTTACAACCACCTAAATCTAAATCTGAACAAATAATTAGATCACATGATTTTCCTCTAGGATAAAATAGTCCTAAATTGGTTGTGTATTTTTGGTATTTGAAATTTATTTTTTTATAAACTAATTGTGACTCTTTTAGGGTTTCTAGAAAATTGGTACACATAAACACAATAAACATAATATTAGGTCAACTAGTAATTAAGTAGAGAAGACTTAAAATCATACCTTTGTTACTATTTTGATCCATTAATTTCATAGATTCATCAATATCCGATTTATAGGTGTTGCCCATAGGAGTATAACTAATCTTAATTCTATGCAGACCAAAAAAAATTAAATAGTCTTCAATATATTTTTTTTATTTAAAATAATTCCTTATTTATTTTGTAAAATATGAAAACCAAGAAGAATTTTAGTTCACCCATTAAACCCATTTCAAATTAATTTTTCATCATTTTTGAAATGTTAGTATATAAATAATTTTTAGAATATCTAAAAGTAATATATTCTACTTAAATTTGAAAAATAAACTATCCTTTGAATTTTTTTTATAAAAAGGGTAGTATCAATTATACCTTTTGTAAATACTTTTGAAATAATAAAAGAGAAAATCCTATCATACCAAGCTATATGATGTTTTTTAAACCACATAAATATTTTGTTAACTTAGAAAAACATCATTTGGAAAATAACGGTTTTGAAATCTATGGGGTTATTCAAAAAACTTCCACAACTTTATACCCATTCAATAATACACTTTTTACATCCATGTGATATAGTTTGAAATCAAGATGTTCTGCACAGGAAAAAAGTATTATAATGGAATCAAGTCTGGCTACAAGTAAAAAGGTCTCTTCTTATTATATACCCTCTTATTTAATAAACCCTTATGCAACTAGTTTATCCTTATTGCTCACTATTTTTATATATTAATTAAACTTGTTTCCAAACACAATTTTAGTTTCTATAATCAACATATATTTGGATCTACTAAAACGTTCCCAAAAATAATTTTTTTTTAAATTGATTATGTTCTTATTGAATATCCATTACTCAGAATTCATCATTAATTTCATCATTGATGTTCATAGGTTCAGGTTGTAAAATTAATTCTTTATGTTCAACCTAGTTTCTTAGAGAATATCTAGTTTTTGTACCTCTATATATGTATACAACAAAAATATCTAAAGGAGGGTATTCAAGATTCCTAACAACTCTAGAAAAAGAAGGGATGATCACTTTAGGGTCCTATATAGGTTTAGGTTCTGGAAGTTCCTTAGAATTGGATGATTTTTATGCTTTCTTTACAAAAAAATTTTAAGAATTTGAATTTATGTTCAAGGTTGATAAATCATCCAAAAGGTTTTATAAATAAGTCTTAGGATTATGTGGATATATCTCATTAAACTTTACATATATACTCTTCCATAGTTTTGGTTATTTTGATAAAAATCTCTATAGGATTTAATAGAAGTTGAATAACCAAGGAAAATTATTTCATCACTTTTGGAGGAAAACTTTTCAATATTATCCTCAGTGTTACGAATAAATACTTTTCAACCAAAAAATTTAAAGTAATTAACCTTATTCTTTCCAATATTCCAAAGTTCATAAATTATTTTCTTCAATATAGGTCTAATTGAAACTCTGTTGATTATATCGAAGGTTGTATTCATAGACTCTTCCCAAAAGTAAATAGGTAAATCATTCTCATTAAGAATAGTCTAGGATAACTCTTGAGGTGTTCTATTTTTCTTTCTATAAATGGACTCTACCAAGTGGTTTTAAAATAAGAGAAGTTATGGTTATAGATATTTTGTGAGAAAAAGGATTCAATTTCTTTATTTTCAGTCTCACAGCCATGGTCACTTCTTAAGGTCTTAATTCTAAGTCCACCTAGGTTCTCTAAAAATGTATCATATTTGGTAAAATAATAGAAAAATTCACCTTTTTAAGCTAAAAAGAATACCAAAGTATACCTAAAAAATCTTATACAAGTACATATACTTTCTGATTCCCATTTAAACTAGAAAATGTGGTTTGTCCAAACATGTCAATTTGATGAAACTCAAGAGGTTGATAAGTTGAAACTTATTTCTTTAATTTAAAATAAATCTTATATTGTTTCCATTTTTGACATGGGTTACAGACTTTGTCATTTGGGAATTCATGTTTAAGTAGATCCCTGACTTACCCTTTCCTAGTAATCTTTCGAAGTGAGTGGATGTTACAGTGGCTTAGTCTCATATGTGAAATCCAAGATTCTCTATGAAAGAAACTTGGGAAATATTTTTTCTGAGAAATAAATGAATCTAGATTAACATCAAACACATTCTAATTTCTCAAAGAATTAAATACTATATCATTTTTGGAATTAAAAATATTACAATAATAATTTTAATTTTTTTCATTAAAACCATCATCAAATAATTTTGAGATGCTAAGCAGATTATATTTCAAACCATAAAAAACAATTACTTTAGAAATAAAAATTGAGTTAGTTTTACTGATTTGGATAAGGCTAATGATATTTCCTTTAGAATTTTCACCAAAGGTGACATAATCACCACAATCCTTTATCAGGTTCTTAAATCTTGATTAATCTCCCAGTATATTCCTAAAATATCCACTTTACAAGTATCATAGATTTCTACATGAGATCTTAAATTAGATTTCCAATAAAATGTTTATACCAAGAATGATTTTGGTAGCCAGATTTTCTTGGGTCTTGATAAGTTAGTAATTAGGAATTCAAGAACCCATATAAGTTTTATAGGATTCTTATAAGTAGATTGTAAATTTTTTGATATAAAAACATAATTTGGTCCTTTTGATAAAGAACTTGTAGTAGAATTTCCAGAATTAGTCTTAGGAACAAAAGTGCTCTTAACTATTCTTCTTTACATAGGTTGGTATCATAGACTGTTAATATATCTAAGAGAAATTTTCTACCTAGTATTTGAGTGAGAGTTTCTCTTCCATTTTTAAATATCTCTAATACTTTCTGTAGTTTCTCATTTGAAAATTTTAGTTTACTGTTTTATTTTAATAATCGAGCATTATTTTATTTCTCTACAACAAGATCATATTTAATACTAGAAGATAAAACATTCTTCTTATTCTTAATTTTGTATTTATCTTTGAGTTTATTTAAAGTATCTTCAATAATATTTAAATACCCACACATTTATTATATTGAAATATCATCATCATTTTTATTTTAAGGAGTGATCATAATTAAGTAAAAAAGATAACATAGGTACCTCAGATATATTTTTCATTAAGAACATATTTTCTGTGTCAGCCTTCTCTTCATGAGTTGATTCTGATTCATTGGAGATCTATTAAAAGGAAATCCATGTAGATTTTATAGATTTCTCATACTTTATATCCTTATCCTCACATGTATTATTATACTTCAACTTAGTATAGTCAGCCTTAACATGTCCTTTTTTACTTATATTCGTAACAAGTAATATCATTTCAGTTTTCTTATCTTTTAAAATACTTTTTCCAAATTTACTCTTCTATCATACTTTAATTTGTAACTTGGATTCCAAAATAGTTTATTCTTCTTGTAGAACATAATAAACCTTATGAAAAAATGGGTGACTTCCTCATTACTATTAGAATGTGATTCCTTATATCCAGAGGTTTCAACATGAACTTTTTCTTTGTCTTTATGTTTTGATGCAGTAGTATTGAAATCAATAGACATTATCATAGGTTCACTACTAAAAATTGGTCCTTTAACAGCACCAATAAAAGGGATTTATTAGTTCTATAGAAGAACTAATAATGTAAGTGATGTTAAAGGGTTATCTTTAAAAATTATCATAAAAATATATGATAACAGACATATTTATCAATGATTTTTTTGCATTGTTAAAGAACCCGTTAATAGTGCCAAAAAAGTGCTGATAAAGGCCTCGCTGATAAATGGTATTCAATTTTTCCCCACCCTCACTTTACCAACACCCCCCTCTTTATCCGGAGTTGACCCCTTTATCAGCACTTTGGTTCATGCCCCTGAGTCCAATGAGTTTTGAACCTGGGACCCGCAGCTTATAAACCAGTGCCTTTTCCACTACCCTATACAGTTTTTACATTTTATTATATATTTATATATTTATATATTTTATTATATTTTGTTATATTTTTTATCCATATATTTATATAAATGTTTATATATATATATTTATATATAAATATATATATATATGTGGGTGTGTTTATATATATATATATATTTAAATTACATATTTATTTTTATTCATTTTTTTAAATTGGATATTAACTCAAAATACCCTTAAAACACCTAAAAACATTAAGAAACTCTGAAAACCCTAAAACCTTTAAAACCCTAAAATTAATATTACTTATGATCTAATGTCTGTTTTAGATCCAAAACCGGTCAAATAAAATATCATGGAATGAGATTCGATGTGATATGTGTTAAATGCTGAATGGACACTTGGATCAGAAGATATAGTCGTTTGAATTCTAAGAAATCGCGATTGGTGACTAAAAAATCAGTTTCAGAGGCCTTATGAGAATTTATAAGGGTAAAAAATGTGATCTAAGATTTATGATCTTTTCAATGGACCTTCATGGAATATATCGCTTCACATACTTCGATTTTATATGTGGTAGAGCCTAAACAGACACTCGGATCAAAATTTATGACCATTTGAAGTTCGAGTTTGATTTCCAACTTTTTTTAACAATAATAACTTTTATTCATTAAGTTTCCTTGTAATTTTAATATAACATAGTTTTATATAGTTTAATTAGATTTAATTGGACATTTTTTAGAGATTAAATGGACTTTCAGATTGAATGTTATGATCATTTCAGGGTTTTTAGGGTTTTATGGGGTTTTCACATTTAATGTCCTTTCAAATGACCATAACCACTGAATCGGGTCTCTATATTGACTGCACCACATATCAAATCAAATATTGTGATGTTCTCTATGCCTTAATGACCCAAGAAAATTATATATCACCTCTATTGAGTCCAAATATGGCCTAGAAGTCCTTTGTATGACCATAACTTCTGCTAAAAGTGTCGGTTAATGAAATATATTTTTTAAAATAGACCCTTTATCAGTGAAAGTAAAAAAGAAATGATCAAGGGAATGTATTTATCATAAATTATAAAACATCACTGATAAATACAACCCTTTTATGGCAGATTTTTTATAATAACAGATAAATATTCACCCTTTATCGGTTCTTTTCTAGAAGCACTGATAAATGTTCATTTTATCAGCAATTTTTTAGTAGTGCTGATAAATGGGGCCTTTATCAGTGTTTTTTAATAACTGCTAACAAAGGGAACCCTTTAACATTTATTTTTTTTATCATTGTTATAGTCACCCTTTAATATCTTTAAAAAATTATTATTAAAGACCCCCTTAAACAATGCTTTTTCTAGCACTGAGAACGGGGGGGGGGGGGGGTTAATAGTGCTTTTAGGGAGCACTATTAAAACCCTTGCACTAGATAAACCATGTTTTATGGTATTAGTTAATCATAATATTAAATATTGACTTTAATCTTTATTTCATACATCATCAACTTCCTAATAAATTCATTGAAATGTAGTTTACTGATGTCTCCAGATTCCCTTATTCACACAAATGTCCCTCTCCATCTCTATATAAGACATCTCAACAGTCACATAATTTGGTATTTATCTAACACTATATTTCTGAAGGAGGTCATTGTATTAACTATTTCATTGTACCTGAGATAGATGTGAGATATTACCTCATCCCGTTTTATTTTTATTTTATCATATTTGGTTTTATACATTTTCAATCTCATTTCTTTAATATTGGTAGTTCCTTCATGAGAAATTTATAATGTATCCCAAATTTGATAAAAACATTAATAGAATATATCCTATTGAATTATTCATCTCCTAAGGAATAATAATGAACATTCATTGTTTTTAATTGTTGTTATAAGAATGTTTGGTGGCATCATCCAAGTGTTTTATAAGATTCTTAGGTAATGCATATTTTTCCTCTATAGAAGACCAAATCTCAAAACCCATACGTTGAATATGCATTTTCATTTTTATTTTACACTAATAATAGTTATTTCCATTAAATAAATGAGGTATTTTGGTAGTATAACCTTCTTTTATATTATCCATTTAAATAACTAAATTTAGAATTAATAAAAATTAATATCATTAGAACACAACTAAAATCATAGTTGATAAATGTTGAAAATCATTTTATACCAAATGTTGATGAGAGGGAGTTTCTGAAGAGGGGGTGGGGGTAAATTGATTACCCAATATAATTTCTATCTAAAAAAGTTTTAAATAAAATCCCCCAATTTAACCAAAAAAACATAGTTATTCAAAATTGAAGATTGATATAAGTTTTGATCTTTAAAATATTTCTCCAGGATTGATTAAGTCACAATTAAAACAATTATGAAAATTACATTAAATTTTGAAATCAATTTACATAATCAAAACATTATATAAAAACAAATTAATACTAAATATGAAAGTAGTGGGTTTGTTAGTTATTTAAAACAAATTAAGTTTTAAATCTTAGAAACAAAACAAAACACAAACAATGAAATAAATAGAAGAGGTTTAGTATCAAGTCGAGACCTAATGCTCTCCACTTGGGAATCACATATTTTTGTAACAAATTTTTACTATTTTAAATATTTATTATTAAAAATAATGAATGTTTCCTCATTAATATATTTGAATATTATAAATTAAAATTTTAATACATTTTATCTAATTATATTTTTATAATTGGTTGAAATTAACTTTAAAATAACAGTGAAAAACAAAAAAAAAACCATTTTTATAGAAATTACACTTGTAAGTATAAAACTATATTTACTTTCATTAATTAACTTAAAAAACATTTATATGAATTTTAAGATGATTTATTTCATTTATAATCTATAAATTTAATTTAAATAATTTTTCAATTGCGATTAATTTAATTTAAGAAGGTAAAAATATAGTTCATGCTTAAAAGTGGTTTTTTTCAAAAAATCATATCTTTTAACCTTCAAATTTTTTATCTTAATTTATAAACAATTTATATTTTATGTATGAATGATTATTATTATTTTTTTTACATTCAATTCCAATATATTTTTAATTATAATATTTCATTATTGATCAATAAAAATAATATATAAAAATATAATACTATGAAAAGTTAAACTTTTAAAATAAAATGACAGTATTTTAAACATTTAAAATTGAGTAATTATTTCCTAAGAAAAAATAAATTAGTTTTCATTAAGTGAATATTTAATATATAATTTTCATAATTTATCTATTCCTAGTCATACCCATCAATTGAACAACTATGTGATATAATATTTCAATAATATATCATAGTACATTTAAGCTTGGTGTTGCATGTAATTCAAGATAACAGACAATTAAAATTTATTTCAATTTAAATTTATAATAAATATAGAGAAATTATATTATACCACCTTAAAAAAAATTTCCATCAAATTCAATACTTTAATAAAAATAATTGATGATACTTCTGACTCATCATATCCCTAAGTTCCATATAGCTTCCTCAAATCTATTATTTCTCCATTAAACTTTAACCATGTGAGTGGTATTTTTTATAGGTTATTCCTTGGTCAATGACCAATTCATAAATTATTATATTATAATAAGAGGGGATTAAAAAAGTATAAATGGTGGAATACTTTTCTAATCATTATCATAAATCATAATAAGATCATCGGGAAGATCAACCAGCCATGTTATGTTCTAGTTTACTCCCTTATTAGCAAGACCATCTGCCACAATGTTGGCTTCTTGTAAGGTATGATTGAAAATGTTACTGATATCCAAGAGAGAATGAATATAGTTCATCTATCAGGTTGTAAGTGGCCAAGAAAGATGCACCACTCCATTCCAAATGGCCTGAATAATAGTTGTTGAATTACTTTCCATCCAAATATTGTTCCAACCCTGTTGTTTAGAAAAGGAAACAACATGGATCATGATTATCATTTTAGCTTTCAGGGATGAATCAATTCCACATATTTCATAGAAACAACCAAGGAATTTCCCAAGGTGGTCTCTAAAGATAACACCACAACCCGAGGGACCGTAATTTCCCTTAGAGGCACTATCCACATTCAATTTAATCGATCTTGGGAATAGGTCTTTCCAGAAAACATCAAATTTATGCCTAGGGTGATGATAGATTCCATAAATCTGAAGACATAAAATAATCTAAAATTATTTAATAGAGTTGTCATGATAAGCCTTCTGAATTGAGGCAGCTTCTCGAATGGAAATTAGGATCCAAATTTGACCTGCATTTAGACAGAATACATAATTTTTATGAATGAGAGAGTTACTATCATACCAAATCACATGGAGAATCTCATCAATAGAATCTAATAAAAAATATGGTATTTAATAAGATGTTTTAATTTCCACACAACACTTTAGTTGCTAGCTGAGAGAGTCAAGAAGAAGCCATCTCCAATAAACAATTTCAAAAATATAGTTCCAAAGAGAAGAAATAATAGCACAATATAGGAAAAGATGGTTAATATATTCTCTTTTTTGGTAACATATGTTACATTTAGAGAAATGTTAAATCCCAAAATAATGAAGACAAACATTGTTGGGGACTCTTCTGTTCGCAATATTCCAAAAAATAGTAAACCTCAAGGGCTTCATCCATTTATGATAAATTATATTTAACCAAATGAAATTGTTATATGAATTTTGAAAGTGGTGATTGTAAAAATTTTTGGAGTTAAGAACACCATTATGTGTAGTTTCCCAAATAAGGAAGTCATCATAGTTGGAATAGTAATAATTATTAATGAAATGAATAAATTTATAAAGAAGGTTAGAGGTTTGATAATTTAACACCTCCCTGATAGTACAATTAGTGCTTTCTAATAAATTATTTAGAGGAAACTTGGATATTAAAGAGGTACCAATCCAGTTGTACAACAAAAAATACATAGAAGAGTCATTGTTA
Source organism: Viscum album (assembly GCA_963277665.1). NCBI lineage: Eukaryota > Viridiplantae > Streptophyta > Magnoliopsida > Santalales > Viscaceae > Viscum > Viscum album. Next base: position 2,085,625,968 of record OY728123.1, on the reverse strand, counting down.
ACAATCCATCTCAAGTTAATCATGATGTTGAAAAAGGCATGCCTGATGGATGGACAAATAGAAGATATAGTATAGTTCGAATTTCCTTTCTTTAACTTTTCAAGGAATAGTTTTTTAGAAAGGAAATGGAGTCTGATTCATTGTGAAGGAGGTTCCAATTTAGTCTAGCTTGTAAGGTATCATTGAAAAGATTAGGGTTTTTAATTCTGAGGATGGATTTATCCAAAGGCTTACAACAAGTATTCCAAGGGATGGTTACAAGTTTCCTTTCAAGCATGTTCCCAGTCCAAATTTTTTTAATATAGACAATTATTTTTTTGATTAGACCAGTAGGCCATTTGTAGTCCATTAATTAATAGACAATTTTAGAGACATATGTGGATTTAACCAGACAGATTCTACTAGCCATGGAGTGGTATTTACCCATCCACGAGGAGATATGAGTAATAATTTGGTCTATAGTGTTGGAAAAGTAACTAGATTTAGGTCTTCCCTAAAAATTAGGTACTCCATGATAAGTGAAGGGGAATTAAACTTCTTTGATATATAGAAGATTGATAATGGTACCTTTTCTAGTATAGGGAAAAAATTTCCAAAAGAAAACAAAATGTTTTTTTTCAGATAATGTTTTGGTCAGAGATTTCTTCATAATGATAAAGGTAATTTTTGAGACATTGAAGGTTATTTTTATCACCTTGTAAGAAGAGGATAATATCATCATCATAGAGGAGATTCAGAGGAACATTTAAGTTTCTAGAAGAATGAATAGGTTTAAGCTTGTTTTCATCAACAAGGCGTGTAAAAAATCTACTAATGTAATCTTATTCAATTGAGAAAAGAATGGCAGGGAGGGGATCTCCTTGCCTAACTCCATATGCACATTTAAAGAAACCCTTAGGGGAACCATTAACGAGAATATAAATAGTATCTGAATTGAAAAGAGTATTTATTCTACCAATGAAGGGGTCATTGAAACCAAAACTGTGAAGCACATTGAAAATAAAACTCCAATCAATGGTATCAAATTCCTTCATAATATTGAGTTTAGTGGCCATATTTCTCCCCTGGTGAATCTATTTAAGGTGTTTGTACATTCAGAGGAAAGACAAATACAATCTTGTATTGACCTACCCTTGATGAAGCCAAATTTATTGAGAAAAAATTCTACTACTTATCTCAGTGAACCTACAGGAAAATATTTTAGTCATAATTTTGTACAAAGAATTAATAATAGAAGTATGTCTAAAGGGATGAATCTCATAGGCATTGTTCTCTTTAGGAATTAAAGACAGAAATTATATATTCAATCCACTAGGAAACATACCATTGGAAAAAAATCTTTTAATTTTTTTAAAAACATTAGATTGGATGACTTCACATAATTGATGATATTTTCCATTTTTGAATCCATTGGGACCCAGAGCACTTTCCAGTTTGAGACTAAAAACCACGTCTTTGATTTCATAGTCAAGAGGAATGCTTACAAGATACTCACTATCTTCCTTATTTACCAAATCTATAATGAAATCAGGTAAAAGTTATTTTTTGACATCAATAACATTAAGAATATTTTCAAAATAAGATACAACATGATTTGAAATGACTTCCTCAGTGTCAATGAGGTTTCTCCATCTCTAAGAAAAGTGAGAGGTCTACTAACTTTTCTGATTCTTTTAAGAGAATTGTAGAATTTAGTGTTATTATCACCATCTGAGAGCCATTTAGTTTGGAAAACATGTTTACACAGGTTATCCTTAAGTAAAATAAATGCATTAAGTTTCATAGAAGTTTTAATTTCATGTTGAGGATCTGTAGTGAAGTCCAGACTAGTGTTGTAGTTTTGATATTGGCTAAGTTATTTTCAGGGGATGAAATGTCACTGTCAATTTGTTTAGATTTAGAAATACACCAACCTTGAAGGCACTATTTTATATGTTCAAGTTTGATAATACAAGAACAAGAGTCATTGTGATGTTTCATAGACATCCATTAATTTTTGGTAATGCTAGAATACCCAGGATTAGAAGACTGTGAATTATGGAATTTGAAAGGTAGAGTATGTTTCATGATTTTAATATGAAGACTTACAAGGATGGGATGATGGTCTGAGTTCATCCTAAGAACTGTTATGCTAGAGATGGTGATCTAATTGTTCAAAAGAGATTCAATTGTGAGATATATATCTAATTTAATAGCAAAAAACATGTTGTAGTTCCTTTTATACTAAGTGAACTTAGAACCCATAAGGTTGATTTACGCAAGTTTAATATCCTCGATCGAAGCTTTGAACTCTCATAAAGAGATAGAAGAGTGAGTTGGGAACATTTTCTCACTTGAGGTGAGGATGGCATTGAGGTCACCGATGATTGTTAAAAAAACTATTTTATCGAATTTGAGCTACCCTAACACACTTTATAATGGTTCTAACATTATTTAACAATTATTTAGATAGCTCATATAATAATATATTTCTTTCTCCATCATTATCCTTACACATTGGAGTTATACACTTACTATGATAGATGTCTTCTTAAGGAGACATATGAATACTCGATTGAATGAAATTGTAGTATGAAAATGCCAAAAGTGGATGGTGTTAATACCAACCACATCTAAAATCCATATAATAGGATCTCAATATATCTTATAAAGTTTTAATTGTCATTCAGAATAACTATATATCTTAGGATTATATGTGGTGATAAATCTCAATCCTATATTCAATTTTTAAGGATACTTCTCTAGAAAATCTTGTTAAAACATGGATGCTGATCAGATATAATAGAATGTGGTACTCTGTGAAAAATGAAAACTTTCTTAATGTATATCATATAATTATTATTAAGAGAGAAATCATCTATTATTGAAATAAAACTCTCCAATTTCATATAGTGATTGAGTAAAACACAAATAACATAATTCCCAATAGATATATTGGCGAGTCCTATGATGAAATACACATTGAAATTTTCTAATTTTCATATAGTTTTGGTCCATTTTTGTAACATACCCTTAGAATTATGGTTTTCAACCTTAATTTAATGGTATAAAAAGCACTGAGATATATACTTCAGAATATCTCTCTTCATGTTTCCCACGAAAAATGATTCTTAAGACACCATATATATTTATATTTTCAGAATTAAATGATAAAATAAGATATGAGCATCAAACAATAGGTTCTTCTTCAATTCTAGTATAATAGGGACACATAAACTATTATTGAACCTTATCATTCCATCACCAAGGTTAAACTCATGAAAATATCTCACATTCTTTTATAGATATACATCTTCCTTAGGTGCCTCTTTAATCTTCACATAGATAGATATTTGAGGGATTACTAGAGAATGATAAGCTTTTCCACCTTTTTCTAGATTTCAAGATTCATCCTTCAAAATCCATAAATATTGGATATTTTTTGATTCACATCATAGATAATCTAGCATGAACCTTTCAAATAAATTTATCTGATACCTTGTTCACTTTTACATGGTAGTAATGTATGGGTAGTCCTAATCTGTAATAAAATCCAATCATCTTACATTATACGTATCCAACTATTTATGGGTGTATATATACTTTTATGATCATTATATGTGTCACACCTCTCTCTCTATATATAATTCCACTAAATCTTTAGTGAAATTATTACCAATACTAACTCCAAGACCCGGTTCAGGTAATTATTCTCAAGAACAAATAAATTCATGAGAAGTATAATTTATCACCAGGTCATATTTCATAATAACATATCCTATAACATTTTTATATTCATCACTATAAACCCCAAACCTTTACCCACTATATGGTAGTGTGAGTATAGGTGCACTGATTAACCTTCTCTTCATCTCCTAGAAATTTTAATCACATTCATGAATATAAACGAAGTTGAAAACTTTATTTTGTTTATATGGTGAGAATATTGGAAAACTATGATAAATTATTTAAAAATTGTTGATAAAATCCATCCAATCCAATTAAACTACTATTTTTAGTCATCGTGGTTGGTATGAGCTAATGTTAAATTACTTCAATCTTATAAGTATCTCCTGATGTGCCCATTCTTGTGATCACATGTCCCAATAATGATATTTTCATAACTAGAATTAATGATTTATGAATTTTTCATATAGTTTCTCCTTTATTATGGTCATTAACACAATTCTCCTCTGATCCTATTACTAATATGTACTCTTGAATTATATAAGAATATATTCTATAAAGACTACCACAAATAGATCAAGGTAATATCTAAAGAATTTATAAAGACTACCACAATTTATAGTATCTAGAACAAAGGTAAATCTTTAAAAATTATTGATATCATCACATTTTATAATAAAAATCATAAATATGGGTAATATGATTGTTATTATTGATCATGATCTTTTTAAGTTCCCAATAATCAATATATAGTCACATAGATCCATATTTCTTCTTAATAAAAAGAATAATTATACTCTATATTGTCACACCTATATGAATAAATACCTCATTAATATTCTCCTTGAGTTGTATCTTCAATTACTACAAATAAATTGTGGATATTATATAAGGAGTATTTGAAATAGGTGTAGCACCATTTATGAATTCTATTAAAAGCTCAACATCGTGATTCTTCGGAAGACTTGGAAACAAATCCAGATAGACATCAACAATATCCCATAAAATAGAAATATTTTCAAAATTCCCCTATAATATAAGATAAATAATCCTATTTATTAATAATAAATACCAATAAATGAAAATAATGTCCTTTGTAAGTTCATATTCATACTCACAATGAAAAATGATCTGAGGTTTACTCAGAATATGAAATGAGACTACCCTTCCTTGGAAATTGATATGATCTCTATATAAATAGAGCTTACCCATGCCCAAAATTACATATAATTCCACTAAAGATGAATAATATGATTTTAATGGAATGCATTCTCAAAAAAATAAAAATAAAATCCCAAATTGTAGAGTGCAAGATATGCTTTCCTTAACCATCACGATCCAATTCAGAAATTGACATAACATAATTCCTTCCTTTTATCTTGGATTTAGTTATTAGATTTTCACATCAAGATAAATAATACTGAATTTCCCCACACACGAGACATTGAAAAATTAGTGATTCTTTTGGATGAAGTTCATTTCACCTAATCAAAATATTCATTTTTTACTTAAAAATTAATTTATTTAATCACTTATTTTCCACACCTAAAATATCATCCTATTTCTTTCATAAATTTCCCTGGGTGATTCATCCCACATTCTTGAAATGTAGAAAATAAAATATTCTTTAGTCCATGGTCTTCATCAAATGAAATCCCATGAAACCAAATTTTTCTTTAATTGTATTTTTTAGAAAACTAAAACAATTTGTGGGTTTTAATTATATATCAATATAGGTTGTTAGGAATAATCACATGGTTTCACATTTTAGTTCCCATTTTGTTTGGTTTCTCATTAGGATGGTCATTACATTGGCCATAAAATTTATTGCTCACCTGATTTGTCCAAGTTGTAGAAATAGAATAAAAAATATATATTAGTGTGATTATAAATAATTAAAGTAAAAAATAATATGATTACCAACATCATTCTTATTATATCCTAACATATACCACCTTTTTAAACAAATGACACTTTAATTTCATCTCATATCACTCTGTCTTACCATTAGCTGTCATAAATTCTATCCTATATTTCATCATTATGGTTCATAAAGATAATATTAATTAACCAAAGAATATCCCCTAAGAGTTATTATCCTTTTTTCATATTAATCCCACTCATTTCTACCAGTTATGATCGAGTTAATACTCAATAATCCCCTTTTAGGGTAGTTACCCCTAGCTGTATCTGTCCCACAACAACATCTACTTTCTAATATCTTGAAAAGATGTACTTTTTAGGAAAAAATCACCCATTTAATTAACATATGTTAGGATATTATCCAATATGTAGGCTTATCCTATGTTTTATCACTAGTTTGTTCTGATCATAGTTTCCCAAAACAACCAAACCATTCTCTGATACCAACTGGGGAAACCCAAACATTAAATACATAAATATTAAATCGTTTTAGATGAATAATAAATAATTATTATGAAAATAAATTCCCTTTAACCATAAAGTTTTGGTTTCTTTTTAGACTCATTACATAATCATCTTATTTCATGAAATATCTTAAGCATATCCCACAAAGTTCTTGTCACATAGTAAACTACTTTGACACATCCTACACAAAAACTTTCTTCATAACCTAGGGAATGGAAATAGAAGAATTATTAATCTTAGATACCTAGTAAGGGTAAATGTAACACCCTAACATTTTAAGATATTTATCTTCAAGTAAGTTTTATTTCTTCAAAATATTTCTTTATATGCAACACCAAGTTTAAAAAGAACATGATAAACTATTAAAATTTTATTATTTAATGTTATTGTTATTTTATTGATATTAGATTGGAAGGTATAAATATGAATAAATAAAATAGGAAAAATTTATAGTTTAAATATGTATAAATGATTTTTTTGTTTATCACTTCATTAAAAATGAAAATAAAAATCACTTCAATGTAAAAGATATGATATCCTTGAAAAAACAATTATGTATGCAATTTATATTTATCATAATAAAAAAAATCACTATTGGTGAATGATTTTAATGAAATATATATATTATATATTCATTACAGTTTTTTAATATTAATCTAATATTCTTTCTAGGCATGGTATAAGAATAAATCCGGTTTTATGCTAAAAAATGTTCTTTTTCTAAATTTTTTTATTTTTTCGTGTTTTGATCACTTATTTTAAAATGAATTTCAATGATTCATACAAATTGAATCATGAAACATAGATCCCATATTTGTAATCAACGGTTAAAATTTTATAAAAATTTCTCTTTTTTTTATTTTTTCATTATAAATAGTAACCTTGGTAAATTTTGTCACATCGATAAGGGTAAAACAAGTAAAATTGAGTTAGAATTTTGGGTTACAACTTTAAAATTACTCTGATACATGTATTTATATTATTTTATGAGTGTATATTGAAAATTATTATCAAAATATAAAAAATATTCCCATGTGGTGATAGTTTTCATCGATTATGTCCATTATATTATTTTAAGAAAATCATAAATGAAAATGTGACCCTCCTGACTTTAATAACTCGATTTTTTTATTATAAGGATTAAAAGAGGATAAGCGTGGTTATAAAAGTTTATTTTAAATATGAATTAATTTTTTATCATGGGAAATTATTAAAAATTATAAATGATATAATAATTACCTTAAAATCTCAGGCACTAGTGACACATCATTTATTCAATTAATAGAAAGTAAAATAAACGTTTTTAAAATATTAAAAATAAAACTATGTGGGTGAATTATTTTTATCCATGAATTTTATAGATAAATATAACTTATTAATAATGCCTTAAAGGTTTATTTTAATATTCCTTTTCTTTCACGTTGTTTTCAATGTCAAAGTAAATGAATAGTTCAAAAAATGAAATTAATGATATTTAATAACAAACATTATTTTATTAAATTATTTAAAATTAATAAAACTCTTATCTTTATACAAATGAATGATATATGTTTTAAATTATTACAATTGTTCTATTTAAAGGGAACTAGTAATTTTATGATAACATTCTTGACCCTCAAAGAGTAGAAGACTTTGTTATCGCAATAATTGTCAAAGTGGGTTAATTGGTATTAAAACTCAGCAACATATGTAAAAACATATCGAAAATATAACAATATTTTACTAAATGTATTTATTTTAATTCATACCATGTAATGTCCTTATTATATCAATTTGGTTACATTTTTACAAGAAAATAAATTTATATTAATTTTTTACTTTAAATAATTTCTATAGTATCCCTCCCCTCACATATAAAAGTGAACCTTATAACCCTCTTAATTCATAATATTTAATCCTTATAGATCTCAAAATCCCATCCATAATAGCTTAATATATTTATTCCCCGCATCATTGATCTTCTATTCTTTTCAAAATACCATCCTTTCAAATGTTAATGTGTATGCCAAAAGAGGTTTCTCAACGAAGTGGAATAACGGTTAACAAGGTGTTTTCATTTTTATTCTTCTTATTACTCCTCTAATTCTATGTTAAACATTCTAAAATAGTTAATTTATCATCATAAATATAATGAATTATTATTATGATGATGGGACCACAATTATCCATGTAACAACACTGAACCTACACTTCTAAATCTGGTGTTTAAAACAACGTATTTACTTTTCTAGATTTGATGCCGATAAACCTGACACAATTTTCACCATACAAATAATGTAACATAAAAATGAAATATTGGATCTATTTTACCCTAAATTAATTTTTATTATTTAGTTTTTTTGGGTATTATAAAAAAAACACTTACATAATAACTTCGATAAATAAACAATTGGTTTAGAAAAATATAAATAATCTCCCAAAAATTTCATCACATTTAGTAACCTTCTTAGGTATAACATATTTAATATATTTATTCATAACCATGGGAGAAGGAAACATAATAAGGGTAATTTCAAATTATCAATTATGGTAAACATAATAATTAAAAATTAAATGTAATTTGTGAGAATAAGTTGAGCAGAAGGGTATGATGAAATAATCAAAGTGAATGAACATGTTATAAGATAACTCACGTGCATCAATACCTGGATCATAAATCATGAAATATGGCACAATGATTTAGAAAATTTTGAAGCCTTTTAAATCAATAATCTTGATCCATTTTATGTCATTCATGACCAAAATAAACATAAAAACCTATATAAATATTAAACAAAATTTGTTGGTATCATTGAACATTATATTAATAACCCATGTAAAAATTATAATAGAAATAACTAGAGCCTAGTTAAAACCATTTGAGAAACTACTCTAGTTGTTAGGTCCACTAGGAACGATACCTTGAGGGGGGGGGTGAATCAGGTTATGAAAAATTAAAACAACTGCCCCTTTTGATATTGTTTTGTTGTTAGACAAAACCATCTTCTCTCTATATCCTTACCTTTGTAGTGTATGAATGAATATTAGAGAATGCACAAGACACATCAATTTTACTTGGTTCACCCTCACTGGGCAACATCCAAGGAGAATGCACTGAAGATGTGCCGATGTTCCAAATAAACTATAAGTTCACTACTGTTTATAAGTTTGGTGTGGACTCACTGTCCCTCCTGGATTACAACCACTCACTATATCAAAGCTCACTACTCTCTTAACTGAAGTGTGCTCACTACTTCTTCAAAAGATCCACTCACAGTATAAAGGCTTATAGTTATTTTCATTATCTATAATGAAATCTGCATCCTTAACTATTAGTAGATTCTCTGTTGACATCACACTTTCACCCGCAAATGAATCTCACTTTTCACCGGGTGTACTGGGCAACCCCAATTTTTATGCGCAGCCCTTACTGCTTCTTTCGCGTAATTCCCTTGACTTGCACAAAATAAAATTTCCGCATAATACCTCTTTTACATGTAATCACTTCTTTTTTCTGTAACCACTTCTTTTACATGCAGCCTCGACACTGCCTTGCACAGAATTTTATTCTTTTGCATGCAATCCACTTTTCATACAATAATCTTCTTTTCTGCGTAATCTCTGCTTTGCATGCAAACAGTTCTTTTACGTGCAAACTTGTTGTTTTTGAAAACCTATTTTGTGAAATCCAATTTTGTGCTCCATAGCTCGGATACTCTCTAAGCCTTTAGCTTCTTTGAATGAGGGGGTCACTTTATATTTATAGGAAAAATTGACCCCTGCGCGAAAAACCCTCATTCTATGCATAATCCTCATTGAGAATGAAAAACACATCTTCCGCGCAATATCATATTTCGCGCCATGCTCCAATTTTTCTCGCACCTCAGGAATTTTCCAATTTTCGAGCTTTTGATCTTGAAACACCTACCACATGAAAAACACCAATGCTCTATTTCGCGCAACACACTAATATTTCGCACACCACTTTCCTTTTTCATGCACCACTTTCCTTTTTCACGCACCATGCAAATATTTTTCTCACCACTTTCCTTTTTCACGCACCACAAAAATATTTCACGCACCACAATCCTTTTTCATGCACCATGGCGCCACTTTGTATTTTCTCTTTTAGTACCGCCTCCAAATTGTCCATTCCTTTGTCGAGGTTCTTCAATCAAACATGGATAGCCAACAACATCTCTTTAACCCAACAAATCACTATGTGAACCCCCTTTGTCAGAAAATTATACATCGTGGTCCGCTTTGTGAACAAACACAACATGGAGGCCTGCTTTTTCAACAGACACAATCACCTCAAAAATGATTCAATGATATCTTGAGGGATTTTTTCCCAACTCTACTTAACTCCTTCCTTACTACTTTTTAAGATAAGGTACATTACCCAATGCATTGGAGAGCTATAATAAGTATCACCCATCATATAATATTCATCAATCTCACCCATTTGTATAAGTTATATTGGGATCATCCATAATCATAAATAATTTCAAATAACCATATCATAATCATAACACATGAATTATTTTATGTTCATTAAAAACTCATGAAAATAACCATTATTTATTTCATATATTGATTAAATCATGGAAAATAAATGAGTTCAATGATAATATATTTGAAACAAACCTAATATATAAATAGAAATAATTAGGAAGGTATCATTACAAAACATCATATGCGAATCATATATAAAATCAAGGGTTTCTTCTATTGATTAAAAGAAATAGAGTAAAAATATATTTAAAACTTTTCTTGGTGAAAGTACAATTTTCGTATTGAAAATCACTTTTAGAAAATAAAAATTCACAAAATATTATAAAAATAATTTACATTGAAAATAATATTGGGAACATAAAAAATAATCTTTTAAAAAATAATGGTCATGATGGTTTGAAAATCTGTTCATGTTGTAAAGGATAAAAATAAATGCTATTTTCAATCATTTTATAAGGAGGGTTAAAATAGACCCATATCGAAACAATTAAGAATTATTCTTCATTAAAATGTTATAAAATAATTTCAAAGATAATGTAAAATAACTTATGGAAATAGTTTATGTTTATAAAATAAAATTCTTGAAAACATTTTAGAAAATATGGAAAGGGAATAAAAATATTCATGATCGAAAATAAGATATACGATTTGTATCAATTATAACCAAAAATATTGATGTTTATTTAATCAGTTTGGGAGGAAATGGAAAACTAAAAATGTAAAACACATTAAAAAATACATTATATTAAATGATATTTGGATTTTGAATGTATGATCATAAGATTTCATTAATAGAACCTTGATAATAAACAATCTTGAAAAGAATGGAGATAGTAAAATATAACCTTTACCACTTTTATATCATTTGAATAAAAGGTCATTGAAATAATGTGTATAGTATGGATGGGTAAATCATATTAATTTAATTAGTTAACATTTGAAAATAAATTTATGTATTTGCAGGTAAACCCTACAAGTAAATCAATGTTCACAACATGAGACATTCCTTAAAAATGAGTTTGAGACAAATAAACCCTTAAAAGGATCACAACAATTGAAGTGATATTTAATCCGTGAAGTGATTATATGAACTTATATAAATCCAAATAAAAATAGAAAATATAGAATAATTATTTTTGAGATTAATTCACACACAATCATGGCTAACAAAGTTAATGAAGAAGATTTACAACCCAATGAAAAGAAACTGAGTTAAGAAACCTCTTACCACTTTGGTAACTTACCAATAAAAACCCATTGGTTCAATTAACATGATTTATAACCTAAAATATGTTTAATTATGATGGATACATGATATAAGATTTATTAAGGGTAGTATATAAACCATATAAAATAAATTAGGTGCATAATATTAAAATATACTACAATGAATGGAAATTAACATGAAATCCCCAATCTCGAATCCATACATTCTATATATGTACTTTAACACCTATATAATAAAATTATATCAATTATTTATTTTATAAAAATAATTTTCAATTTTAATCCCTTATCCTTAATCCATTTATTTCATTAATTTTATTATCTTATTTAAATAATTAATTAGTTATGTCCACATCAGGTGCTTCGAGGATGTTCCGTTCATAATTTCAAAATAACATTAATATGTTGAGTATGATTAATGATATATTTTTTACATATTATATAAAATAATAATAATTAAATAATTATAAATATTATAAATTAATTATACATTAAATTTTTTTTAATGTGGATTATGAAAATTGAACTACGTTACAATCACAGAGATGATAGGTCATATATACACATGAGAAACGTTTCAATTTTTATTGAACATGAGAGAAAAAATGTGTGTATTATTTTACATTTCCAGAGGGATAATTATATCATAAATATATTATTTCCTCTTCATGTACTCTTATATATACCATCCATGAGATCCTTTGATGGAAAACGAATCACATCACTTTTTGGAGGTGATAGTCTACATGTACGCCAAACGACATTATCTTCTTTCAATGGCTCAAAAGATTTTAAAATAAATGATAAATTGTCTTTAAATAATTTTAATTGTTTCATTAATATCATATATATACATTATATCTATTATTATAACTATTTATGAGAGTTGGTGATGGAAAATGAATTACATCTCTATGCAAGGCGATAGTCCCTCATACACACGAACGATGGATTCGTTTCCCATTTGATGGAATAAGAAAATAACAATAGGTTATGAAGTTAAAACAGTAAAATATCAATATACGGAATATATTGATGTTATTATATCATAATTATTGAATAATATTTTAATTATTTATAATAATAAATAAAAATATAACATTTGGTTAAAATCTATACCTCTTTTCCAGATAACCTCATTTGATTTACTACTTAAGCTCTCTAAGGATGGTATTACTCCCAAAAAACACCTCTGGAAAATGGGGTGGGATTTTAGGAATGCATTTTTTTAGGTATTAGATGAACTGAAAGGCTCTTTAATTATGGATAAAAGAGGATATGGGTTCTCTTTCATAAGTGAGGGAATTTCATTCTTTGAATATCTCAAAGTATTAAATGAATATAAATTAATTTTCAAGTTAAAATTGATCCAAATTGATATAATTAGAATATATAATGTTTTTTATTTGAAATAATCTCATCTAATAATATTTTTACAAGTTTAGGTGAGGTTTTTACCCTTAATATTCTTATATTAACCCTCATTAACCCTTTCAACACTTATCACGATATCAAGGTTTTGTTTACAATAAAGGAATCTTGAAAGTTACTATAAAAAGGAATATGACTGATAAATAGATTTTGGTTGATATTTTAAACCATATCCCATTCATATTTTCAAGTATAATAAATTTATTAATTTAAATCATTAAATAAAATGTTATTTATTATAAAATATCAATAATGTCATTTTTGCAAACACATGAAATATTATAATATAATATGTCCTTACTCATGTAAAATGATCTCAAAATTACTTGGATTATAATATAAATATTAAATGGTATCAGAATAATCACCAAATTAAATTTATATATTTTTAGATATCATAATAAACCTTTTCTTTCAGTTTAATCCATTGGTTATCCAATTTTAACTTAACCATGGTAATGACTTTTTCAATATTAAGAGTTTATAATTTTACTTTAAAGGTTAAAATTGACTCATAAATGTGAAGGGGATGAAATTTTATACCATTTATAATCCTAATTTTCATCCATAAATTCTTTTTATAATTTTTGAATAATTTAATAAAATATTATTTTACATAAAATATCATTTAGATCAATTTTGACACAATTTAACTAATTTTACTTTAAAAACAACTTAAAAAAAATATAATTGAAATATAAAACTATATCACATCTATAATATTTTATATCTATCTTAAAAATTCATTAAAAAATGTAACTCACACAAAAAATATCACTTTTAGAGTTTTTGAAATCGTTTACTTTAATTTTTCAAGTACTTTCACAAGCACTGTGTCGGCATTGTCTTAGCATTTAAATTAATTATTACAACACATAAAAATTAATAATAATTTAACAGGATTAAAAAACCATTTATCACTCAAATAAATATTTAGAAAAAAAATTAAGTTATTTTTAACCCCATCACAAAATATTATTAAAATTAAAATCAAGGGAGTGAAATTTTTGACATTATATTTACTTAAAATAATATATAATTAATTTGAAAATATAAATGAAAAAAACATCCATTAACATGAATATTGGATTATTATGGTAGAAATATAACCATATTATAGATTAAATAAATTTATTATAATTTTTTTTGTCTTTATCATATTATCTTTAACCTTAATTACACAATTTTCCTTTACGAAGGTGAAAAATATTTACTACGTTTACTATTCATAGTGAGAAAAATAGTGGGGAGATATTTAAAAAACTTGATCCACCTAATTAAAAATATGGATTTAATTTTTCATGGTTATTTTTCAATAATATGAATAAATTATTTTAATATTAAAATTTCGAATGCAATGAAACACAGTTTGTAGAAAAATTAGGTTTTAGGATAAAAAATGAACTTATTCCAAAATCATTTAAAATGATTATTAAAATTTTATTAATTATATTATATCTAATTAAATAATAAATACGTTACTTTTATATCATATTCAAAACATAATGGATCTTTTCAACGAAAATAAAATATAGTCTTATAAGAAAGGTATTTTTCATTATTCATTGGAAAATTAATCTTTTCAGAAAACTCCCAAAATATATCATTAAATAATTTTGATATTCTAGTTCAAAAGTTATATAATTTTTACTAAATTAAATTTCTAAAAGTTTACAAAATTAATTATATTATCCTCATACTAAAGGTAATAGAAATTATTTTTGAATAAAACATATTTTTGAAGCATAAAATTTCTTTATAGAAACATTGGGAGTTTATTTCCTAATAATAAATCAATAAATATGTATTGACTAATAAAATTATATTTATTTCTTATTTTGGTCAAAACTATTCATACCCAATAACTCAATTAATGGTTTATAATAGTTATATTTAAAAAATAATATTTAATGGTTTATTTATACTTGGCGTTGCGTATCTTGTATGCTATTGAAAATAGTATTACATTAAAATATTAAATCATCCCCCTTTAATGAATTTCATCCTCACAATTTAAAATTTATATCAACTGATAGGGGTTTTACATTCTAAAATATATTTATTAAAACTGACATCATAAAAATGGTTACTAAAATTTACTTTTTAAAAGAGGTAAAAGAAAGTCTGATGGCCATCTTGGATAACACATAATTGGTTTCAAAAATAGTAGAACATTAGTGGTAAATGAAAATATGGACATGGAGGAAAAAATTAATGTCTAAATAATTATAGATATTTAAAGAGAAAATTGATCACAATAAAGTGAATGTTCATGATAAATTCAATGACTATAAAACCATTAACTAATGAGGTGTGAAAAAACAATTGATTCATTATAAATTTTGGTAACATGATAATATTTTTTATTATAATATCATTTTCCTAGAGTTTAGGAATTACTTTATCATAAAAAATAAAAACATAAGGAAATATACTAACTTGAAACCATTAATAAATTTCCATTATAGTCACATCTTTTTCTCTAAATGACAAGTATTCAAGATGCCTTTTTCATGCCTAAAGCACTTAAATCAACTCCTAATGGATCACATAATCAACAAAATGATGATAATATATTTATCCTAAATTTAATAAAACATAAATTGTCATAATAATATAATATAATACCTAAAATGAATGAAACTTCATATGAAGAAATATTAATCTAAAAATTCAATAATAACACTGAAGGTTCAACATATATCATTCCATAAATAAATAAACCTTTATCCCAAATAACCACAATAACCTTGGAATTAAATAATATTTTTACATCAAAGTTTATCTCATAATATTTAGATTATATCTCCAAAATGTAAATTTTTTATTCCCAAAATATCCTTCAGGTTAAACTTAAGGGTTAAATATACCTCCATACAATAAAAAATATGCTCAAAATATCATTAATAACCTAAAAATACCATTAATTAAAACCCTAAAATGGGGTCTATTCTTTTAAAATTATGATCAAATGCAGATTTATTTACTCATTATAGTATCCATAAACCTTAATTTAACTTCAAATGAAAACATCATAATATAAAAATTTATCTAAACCATGCTCTGATATCGACTGTAGAACCCCCAAACCCGCACTTCTAGATCCAATGCTATAAATATAATATTTACATTTTTGGAGTTAATATCGATAAAATTGAACCAATTTTTTCCATAAAAATCATATAGCATCAAAATTAAATATTTCAGAACTTACATACCCAAGGAGTTTTTAGTATTAGAGTATTCAAAAATTAGAGCAAACTTTTACAAAAACACTTAGATAGATAAAAAAATTGTTTAAAAAAATCTACATCATCTCCAAATAATTTATTCACATATAATAACCTTATTTTTCATAAAATATTTAAAACCATTTAAACACAACCTGGGAAAAATGAAATATAATAATGGTGATATTAAATTCTCAGTAAGGGTAAAAATAATCATTAACAATTGAATTTCATTCATGAGAATAAGATGTTAAGAATTTTGTGATGAATTAATCCAAATGAATGAGAATAAAATAAGAGATATTATACTAATAAATAACTATAATATCAATCATGAAACATAGAACAATGAACTAAAAAAATAAAGAGTCGCGGGAATCAATAATCAAGAGACACGTGGTTCCAATTTTGATCAAAGGAGATATTAAAAACCCAAATAAAGTGTAAATAAAACATTTTAGTATCTTGGAAAATTATCATTATAACCCATGTTAAACTCATGTAATAAATAATTAGATCCCTATTAAATATATTGGATAAACCAATCTGGTTAACTCCATTATTCGTTCCTTTAAAAATATGGTACATTACCCAATGCATTGGGGAGCTATAATGGGGATCACTCGTAATATAAGAGGTACCAATCCCACCAATTCCTACATGAAATCTAGCCTTTCCATTTTTATGAATCCATCATTTGTTGAGTGATTTGATCCCATGGATGTATTTTTTTCTCCATTGCTGAAGGGATCTGGATCAAGTCCAATTGAAGTGTCAGTTGTGGACTCATTAAAAAATTATGAACCCTTAAAGCACATTGATTTGGGAGGATCTTCTAATGGAGTGGATCCAATAAAATATCATGATTGGTTTTTTCCAAGGATTTCAAAGTGGATATTATGTCTCTAATAATATTATCTAGAGGAATGGATTGCTTTTTGTTTTTCCAGAGAACCCTCATGTTTTTGAAGAACGAATTGATGCCTACAAACACTCAATCATCACCCTCCACAATTCACAAATGGACAAATCCTATAATCTTGATGATTTAAGGAAGCATGTTTTGAAGATATGGGGGTTCAGTGAATGACACATAGTGTTACTCGGTATGAATTTCTATCACATAAATTTTTATTCAAATGAAATGAAATTGAAATCATGGAGTTGTGGATTTATCAACCTCAAGCTTGGAATTTTGAGGATTTAAAAATGGGATTCCAAGTTTGATTCTCATCAAGACAAGATTAATTTTTTCCATACTAGGATTTGTTTAAAGGGTTTAAAATTGTTATTTTGGCATCCAAGTATACTTTAGGATTTTTCATAAGCTGTTGGAATTCTAATAAAAATTGATAAGGAGAATATTTATATCATATATAGTCATTTTTCTTTCATTTTAATTGAGTTTGATATGTCACCTCCCCTTGTTAAGGATGTAACCTTTCTTGCTGGTGATTTTATCTTTGAACTTGACATAGAGTTTGAGAATTTTATAGAGTTAGACATTAATTGTTCAATAATTGGACATGTTAAGGAAATTTTCACAATGGACTGAGATTCTCTAACTACAAAAGATATGGACATCCTACTAAAAATTGTAATTTTAAAATTCCATATACTAGTGATGTCGCTACTTTAAATATTGTGTTTTTGAAGAAGGGAATATTTGATTGTATAAAGAATGCTCCACCTTCATCCATTAAGGTGAACCTAATGAATAATATCAGTCATATATCAGGGAATGAGCCCCATCATTTTTTCTGATGTTGTTGTTGGAAAAAACCATGTTGGTTTACAATGTGAAGTTGATGGTGGATGGGGTGTTCTACCTACAGGTCCATTTGAACCCTCTATACAAAATCTAACTTTTCATTCTATGATTCATAGATAGACCTCTTCTAAATGGGTTAATATTGATATGCATGCTTGTTTTGATGATATTGATCTTGAAATCTTATTAAAAGACCAATTTCTTCATAAAGGGAAACATTATTCGAGTTCCGTACATCATAAAATGACTTCTCTTTGTGCTATTGGATGGAAAGTTCATGCCTTTGAACATACCTTTATTCCTGGATACATTGTTTACATTTACATGGAGAATGTAGTGCATCATGAACACACCCATGTTTCTAAATATATAGCCGGAATGAGGGTGTATCTTGATGACCATTATCTTACTATTATTCCATTGTGTGAAGTTGTTGTATCTCAAAAATCTGTGTTGATAGACGATGTTCCCTGCGAAGCTATGCAGGCAGTGTAAAATACCTCTTGTAAACCTATACAGGTCATCAATTCTCAAATTCATGCATCGTTTTAACTTACCCATAGTTCTTATTTTGTAGTAGGATAGTTTTATTCACATGGTGATGACACACATTTTATTTCACCTAATAATGGTATGGGTAATAAACACATCTTCATTATGTTGAAGTCCATATAATCTCCAAAATTTGATGAGATTTAAATAGAGATCCCCGGAGAGAAAGGTACAAAAACCTAAACATCCCACATGACTAATGTATCTCCCTTGATGTCTAAATAGGACAGAGACAAGGAGCTGCAGATCAGGAAACACTCAATTTATGACTTTATAGATGAAAAATATCTTAGTAATGTTGGAAAATAGGTTGATGATGGCCAGGGAAATGCATTGGTTGATGAAATGATGGATACAAATGATCAAGGTGGTGTGTGTAATAATTCAAAGCTATGTAGGCAAGGAATACACCCTAGATGTTTTGGTGGATTTCAATGGAGGGGGGTAGAAATAAATGATGAATTATTATATTTTATTGCTTTAGTGGTTTTTTTTCTACTCTTACCTTGCACTCTCTTTGTTCAATTTTCATACATTTTTATTTAATAAATTTATGGGATCATGGAGTATTCTATGGTAAACCCTATTTTAGAAATTATAACATATTAAGGCTTTTATTTTCTTGATAAAAATCATAGAAACAACGATTATTCCTTTCATACCTAGATTAACCCATAAAAAATAGGTTTCATGACAATCTCTTTGAAAAAAAAACATAATCCATCCCAACAATGAATAAGGATGGTATCATTATAATATATCATTATTGAATCATATTTAAAATGAAGGTTTTTTTGTTTATGAATATAAATACTGTAAAAAATATCTTTTAAAAAATTACTGAGGAAAATACAATTTTCATTTCATAAATCACTATTAAAAATTAAAAATTCACAAAATATTGTGAAAATACTGTTATTTGAAAATAAACTTCATAAATCATAAAATAATATTTAAATCAATTAGTAGTCATGATAATGGAAAAATAAATTCAGGATGAAAATGTTAAAAATAAATATTATTTTTTATCATTTTATAAGGAGAGTCAACAGAGAATCATATGGAAAATTTAAATAAATTTTTATTTTAAAATAATTTTAAATAAGGTCAAAGATCTTGTAAAAGAATTTTTTGGAATAATTTATATTTTTAAAATATTATTCTTGATTTTTTATAAAATATTTAAAGGTAAGAGAAAATTTCATGAACTAAAAGATGACACAAGATTAGAATCACTTAAAAAACCTTATTGACATTTATTTAGTCAATAAGAGAGTAAATAGAAAATAATCTTGTAAAAAAAATTCATAATATGAGGATAATAAATGATATTTATTTCAAGAAACTAATAGCATGTTATTTTATCCAAGGATCCTTGAACATAATCAGTGTTGAAAAGAAATTAGATTATAACATAAATCCTATACCTCTATGGTAACTTTCAAATAAAAGTTAATTGAATGAAAGAGTATGATATGGATCTGTAAATCCCATGAATTTATTGAATTAATATTAAAAAATCCATTCTTGAAGAAGGAAGTACATTATAAAAGGAAGTCATTGGACATAGAATGAAATATTTCTCATGAAAATGAGTTTGAGATAAATAAAACACTTAAAAAATAAAAACATTTGAATTGTAATTAATCCATGAAATAACAATGTTAACATATTTAAATAAACATTAAAAATATTTAAAAACATCATAATATAATTTAGAAATCAATTCATAGACAATCATGACATAAAAAAATCAATGACAAAGAGTTACAAACCTGTGAAAGGAAATTGAGTAAGGAAACCTCTTACGACTTCAGTAAGAACCCAATCAAAACACATTGTATGAATTAACATGAAATTTTACCTAAAATACCATTAAGTATTATGTATTGATGATATAACATTTTAAATGGGAATTATATACACAATATAAAATAAATTAAGTACATAACATTAAAATATGTCTGAGTGAAAAAAAATTGAGACAAAATCTCTTAACTCAATTCTAGAAATTATATGTATGTCCTTCAACACATATGTAATAAAATTATATCAATTATTTGGTTTATTAAAAAAATAACATTTTTAATAAATTATCCTTAATCCATTTAATTTATTTTTTAATATCATATTTAAATATATAATTAGTTATGTCCACGTTATGTGTTTTGAGGACATTCGGTTCATAATTTGAAAATGTCTTTGTAATGTTTAATGTGGTTAAAAGGATAGTTTTTAAGAAATATCCAAAATAAAAATCATTACATAATTATAATTTTTATACATTAATTATACTTTTAAAACCAACCATTAAATATGGTTATGAAAAATGAACTACATTTCAATCATGGAAACAGTATATTGTATGCATACCCAAACCTGAGAGAAAGAAGGTAAGTATTGTTGTATCTTCCCAGAATTTTAATTATATCATAAATATTATATTAAATATTTAATACATTTAAATTAACCAACCATTTGAGGTGCTGACGAAAAAGTAATATCATCACTCCGTGGAGGTGGTAGTACGCACGAACACATAAATGATGTTATTATATTTCAATGGATGGAAAAGTAAGAAAATATATGATAAATTATATTTAAATAATGATAATTATTTCTTTATTATCCTTTAAATTATATTAAATGCATAATTTTAGCTATCTCTGAGTGGTGGTGAGGGAAAAAATTACATCGATTCGCGAGGTTGTAGTGCGCCATACACATGAACGATGGTTTTGTTTCTAATTTGATGGAAGAAGGTGATGGATAAAGGTTATGAAATTAAAATTTAATATATATATATATATATATTAGATACTGATATTAATATATCATTATTCTTCAAAAATACTTTAAGTATGTATAAGAAGAAATAAAACTAAAATATTCAGTTAAAAGATGTAAATCTTCTTTGGATAACCTGCTTTGATTTATGAATTAATCCGTCTAACAATAGTATTATGATGAAAAAATACCTATATAACATGGGTAGGGATGTTAGTAAGTCATTTTTTTAGGTATTGGATGAACCAAAAGGACCATTAAGTGTGTAAATAAGAGGATATGGGGATTCCATTTATAAGTGAGGGAAGATTTTTTTTTAATTTCTTAGAGTATTAAATTAATATAAATCAATTTTCACACTTAAATGGATAAAAATTGAAATAATTATTGGATAGGATGATTATTATTCAAAATAAGATCATAAAATATAATTTATAAAATTTTAGGTTATGTTTTCACCCTCATCGTTTTGTTTTAATCCCCATTAACCCCTTTGACCCATACCACATAATGAAGGTTTATTTTACAATAAAATAGTATAAAAACTTACTATAAAATAAAAGTGACCCTTAAATAGATCATGGTTTATATTTTAAACTATATCAAATTACCATCTCCAAATATAGGATATATATGAATATTAAATCATTTAATAATATATTATTTATTTTAATATATCATTAATTTTGTTTTTGGAAATATATGAAATTTTATTATATAATATGTGTCTAACTCATGTAAAATGGCTAAAACATAGAATGGAATAAAAGATAAGAATTATATTTTCCATATAAAATTACCCAATAAAACTTTTAATTTTCAGATATCATTTTAAAACAAATATTTTCAGTTGAATCCCTTGGTTAACAAGATTTAACCTTAACCGTGGTATTCATTATTTCAATATTAAAGGGTTATAAATTTTAAAATAAAGAGAAAGTTATATCATAAATGGATAGGGGTGAAATTTTAGAACATTTGTAAAACTAATTTTCCTCTTAATGTTTTATAAATTTTAAATAAACTGATAAAATATTATTTATTATAAAATATCATTTATGTCATTTTTGACACTATTCACAGAATTTGACGTTGAAAACAACGTGAAAACAATGTAATTTGAATATGAACTTATAACACATATCTAATATGTTATATTAATTTTAAAAATTCATGTTATACTATAAATCACCCAAAAATAACCTAAAAATATTGCTTTTAGTGTTTTTAAAATTATTTACTTTAATTTTTCAACAGCTTGCACACGCACCTTGTCAGAGTTTTATAAGAATTTAAGGTAATGATTACATAACATAAAAATTAAAAATAAATTAACCAGATAAAAAATTATATTTAAAATAAAAATTTATAACTAAACATAAGTTGATTTCATATTTATCAAATTTTTAAAGAAATTAAAAGCAAGAGTGACATTTTTGACTTTATATTCACTTCAAATAATATATATATATATAATTTCAAAGAAAAAAATAAAAAAATTACATTTATTATAATAATATATGATTATGATATATCACCACTCATAAAATAGATCAAATTGATATTTTAGAGTTATTTTTAGTCCTTATCAAAATAATTTAAACCATAATTATCCAATTTTCCGTTATCGAGGTATAAAATATTTACTACAGTTTCTACTCATAATGATAAAAAATAAAAGTCCCCTATTTAAAATATTTGGAAATATTAATTCCAAATATATAATCCACTTTTCAATATTCAATGCCATGAAGAAGAACTAATTAATTTAAAATTAAAACACAAAATGTAACGGAAAACGGTTTTTAGAAAAAAGCGTTTTAAGCCCAAAAATGAACTTATAACAAAATAACATATAAGGATGAATAAAATGTAATTATATATATATATATAATTATATAATAACTATTTTACTTTATGATTAAATTCAATCCATAATGTAGTATTTCAATGAAAATAAATGACATTTTGACAATAAAACGTTATTTTCACTATTCACTAAAAAAATAAATATTTTTAGAAATATAAATAAATAAAGATAAATATAATTATTATAAAATTATTCCTATAATGATATAATTTTAATAAAATAAAATTTTAAAAAATGGAAAATTTATTTATTTTACCCATGCACACAATGCAGAATAAATCATTATTGATGAAAACATATTTTTAAAGCATAAAATAACATTACTGAAAAATTGAGGGTTATTTAAAACAAATTAATAAAGAAATATGTATTGACTAGGTCCTTTATATATATATATATCATAACTTGGTTAATACTATTCATACATACAAATTAAATGACTAGGTTATAACAATCTTATTAAAATAACAGTATTTAATGGTTTGTTTATTCTTGGTGTTGAATAGATTTTATGCTATTGAAAATAGTATTCTATTACAATATCAGGATATTATAATCTAAATACTTACAATCCATTTGGAAATGATAATATCTCTAATGTGTACATCTGGAATACCACCTCCATGAAGTGATGTGATTCATTCTTCATTTTCACTTTTAATTAATGGTTATAAGGATAAATTTAATAAATTTATATGATATATATATATATATATATTATATATAATAATGATTCCAGATTTTGAATTATTATTTACCTTTCTTTTATTCCATCCATTGAAAATTGGAAACAATATTAATGGGTATGTACATCCTACCATCTCCATGAATGGTGTAATTGTGTTTTCTATATATTTATTTTATGGATGACTCTAAATATATAATTAATGAATATATATAATATTTTTATCATGATTAAAATTATATAGATTAATTAAAAATGATCAATATACAAGTAACAGAACTACTAAACTAAAATTCTCACGAAAAATAAAACAATTAGGAACAATAAAAAATGATTTTAATACAATATTATTAATAAATTGGTGTTTAAATGTTATAAGTGGATCATATATGATATTATAAGTATGTTAATGAATCCTTTATATAATTATAATAAATATATATTTATTATTATAGAGTTTAAAGTTCTTTTAAGAAATTTAAACATGAGGTACGAGATTTATGTAACAAAATTAGTGTATATCAGAGTTAATTATGATAAAGTTTTCAATGAATAAATTTTATGATATATTTCTCCAAAATACCCTGAAAATTATTCTACTCTAGTTATTTTTTGAGATTACATTTTTTCATTTCATTTTCCTCTAATAACTCAGGAGACTGAAATAATGATTTTAAGAAAAAATGACATTATTTATCTCTTCGGTCAAAATTCAATTTTATTCGATATCCTTGTTTTCTACTGTGTCTTAAATAATTATTTTTTCTAATATATATTTATTTTTATTTTTTTACCAATTTTTAATTTTTTACAAAATGGTTTAAATGAATCTTCCCTTCATTTTCCGAATGAGGTACATTTGTCTTTTTAATAAAAATTTAAAAGGAATATTTGTTTTAACATAGATGGAAGGATATAAATTTCTTTCAATCATGAAAGATAAATTAATTGAAGGTTCCTTTAAAAGTTTAAAAGTATTTTTTGAAAGAAATTTTTTACATAATATTTTGTAAATTTTTAGATTTTAAATAAGCAAATTCAATGTGGAAAGGGAATTTTCCTCCCAAAATATTCAAAGTGATCTTTTAAAATAACTTTCATGTAATATTACATAATTAGATATTACTTATGACTTATTGGGTATGTGATCCAATTATACCTTCCTTATTATTTATATATATGGTTTATAATTACAATTAATTATTTTTATGAAACCTGTTTATTTTTTATAGGTTATGCTAACATGGAATGTCGAAATGCTTATTAAACCCATTTCTATTACATGGGTTATAAAATATAATGAATGATTTATGATCTTATAGAACCCATATGAATGTATTGTGATTATATTAAGGGTTGGGATAAAATTATGCATCCCACTAATGCATTGGGTAAACAAGGATATCTAATGAAATAATAAGGACTAGAATGGAAAGTAATCCTGGTTTAGTAAGGGACATTGTCCACTATGATAGTCTTGGGACTAAACCTTTAAAAATTATATGATGTAATGGATAGTAAAACCATTCCACTATGATAGTATTGTAAGTGAACCTTAACTAAGAATGATTTTCTATTCTTATGTGTATGCCATAAACTTATGGATTTTGAAAATTTTATGCTCTCATGGATCATGTTATTTGATTACTTTATGATTCAAGTCTTATGAACTGTAATGATTTATTACATGGCTCAATATTATGATATATTATATAAATTATATTCTTTTGAAATGTTAATATAGCCTTTTAATAACTTTATGTTCATGTTATGTTTATTTTATCATTGATATCTTCTCATTTTACCCTTACTAATATTATAAGCACTCAATTTCTAAAAAATAATTTCCTTATATTCTTCATTAAATAAAGATGAAGTAATTTCTTGAGATAAAGAAAATGGATGATGAATACATTAGTACTTATGAGATTTTTTTACAAGACTTGTGAGGTACAATTTGAGTATTATCATTTAACCTAAAAGTAAGATTGATTCATTCTTCAGCGGCATAAAACTAATTATATTAAGATAATTATCCATAAGAAACATTAGTAGGAATGAATAAGTAATTAGATGTTATATCAAGGTGGATATGGAGATAAGAGTTACCCATTAATAATAGGATTTTTTAAGAAAATAAAAATAGGATTCAAAGAAAATTATAAAAACCATGGAGAGAATAAGAAGATCCTTCCATTATACTCAATTTATTGAAGGAAACATAGAATAAATTATCTTATTGGGACTGATAATTGTTTAAAGTTGGAAAGTAATTACATCGGGAAATCAAATACCATTGTGAATATAATAAAATTATAGATAATGATGGAGAAAATAACCAAATAATGCACCACACAAAATCTTATTTTAAAAATGAAAGGAATATTGGAATAATGCTAACTTGTGCTCATATATTAAGATAAATTATGACAATCAATGTCAGTAACCTCTTAATCCCATAAGAAAAAGGTAAATCTAATGTGATCACTCTTACTAATATGGATACTGAAGTGGTTAGAGGTACACGTACCATCCACTCTATAACTGATAATGTCTTAATTGATTCTAGATATATAAACTATTTATATTTGAATAATTAGATAAGGGAATAACAATTCCACCCCAATGATTAAAGGTCGAATTATTAGTTAAAACTCAAAATAAAATGACGATTATATATTAAGCCTATGATTCTTCTCATCGATTGGATTTCTTTACATAAATCCTCTATCAATTTTTGAGTAAGGGTAGTAATCCTTAGTATTATGATATAACTTATGATAATTTATCCACAAGATAATAAATATGAATTTTTGATGGGAATTTCATTCCTTAAACGAGTCATGATTCCAATTAAAATGGGGCATTTATCTCAGATAGTTTTATAAAAACTCACCATCAAATATATTCTCATTGTGCGGGATTTTGGTGATGTATTTCTTTAAGAGTTTCCCAAAATTCATTGTAATCTTGATGTTTAGTTTTCAATAGAACTTAAACCTGGGTTTATACCTATTTTAAATATTTTATATATAATGGCCACGATGGATTTTCATGAATTAGATATGAAATTATAGGGGAATCATGATAAGGGATTGATTCATCAAATTGAATCACCTAGGGGTGAACTTGTTATTTTGGTTAAGAATAAATTTGGATCCATGTGACTTTGTATTTATTATCTATAAGTAAACAAGATCACCATCATGAACAAGTATACTCTACCTCGTATTGATGGCTTGTTTAATCAAGTACATGGAGATAAATAATTTTCAATGATCGAACCAATTCTAGATATCATTAATTGATGGTAAAGAAGGAGGATATACCCAAGAAAAACATTATTTACAAGGTATTAACATTTTGAATTTATAGTGATTCCATTTGGTCTTATAGATTCCCTTCTATCTTAATGGATTTAATGGACCGAGTCTTTAGAGATATCCTTGATTAGTATGTGGTAGTATTTATAGATCATATTCTCATATATTCAAAGAGAAATGAGGAACATTAACATAAATTTGGGATTGTACTAAATACACTAATAAGAGATAATTTGTATGAAAAATTATCAAAGTTTTAATTATATCTATAAAAAGATACATTTTTTGCATCATATAATCTCAAGAGAGGGTATATTGGTGGATCCATCAATGATGGAAATTATTGAATATTAAACCAGACGAACCACTATAATAAAGATACATAGTTTTCTTGGTTTAGAAGGATTTTATCAATGATTTATAGACAATTTTCCAATACTATAAAATCCAGTCACTTTGTTAACTCATAAGGAATCTGAGTTCCTTTTGGATAGATGAATGTGAAGAAAAATTGATGGAATAGAAGAGAAGGTTAGTCAGTACACTAGTACTCACACTACCTAGAAGTAAATAATGGCCAGTGGTTAATATTAATGCATATTATAACGAAATATGATTTATCCTCATTCAGAATGATATGGTGATAACTTATACCTCACATGAATTAAAGGTTCATGATAAAAATTACATAACTAAATATTTGGAGCTAGATTACATAATTTATGAATTAAAGATATGGATAAATTATGTTTAAGGATAAAGGGTTAATATATCTATTAAAATATTTTTTTTTTCTATTTTGAAAATCATCATTGAGTTTGAGTGGTAAAAAGAAAATTTCAGGCCAAAATAGACAACCGTAAGTCCGAAAAATTACAATGCTAAATTAAAAATTCAAAATTTAAACGTGAAATAAAAATATTCAAGGAAAAAACATCATAACCGGAATAATAGTTACATCCATGGAATTTTCATCACTATTTAGGCATAAAAAGAAGAAACATCACCGAACCACAATTTCCAAACAAAAAATCCAAAAATCACCATCATCAATGTCACTGAACAACACAGAAGATCAAAAATATACCGGCCATCACAAACATAACCAACAATAAGAAAAATCTACATAAAAAAGATTTGTGGTATTATAGAACACCATTTAAAAATAAAAATAAAATGCCAAGACTTATTTAAATCCACCATGAAAATGCCACTAGGAGGAGACTAGTGGAATCCTAGAGCAATAGTAGAGTAGGAGCGTACATCGTCGAGTAGAAACACAATCACTGAAAACTTCTTTTATCACTAAGGATTAAAACATGAATAGATCCAAAAATTCATGTGTCCAAACATCAATGAAGATTTAAAAACACCACCATGATCAAAATAAAACTATATAACAAAAATTTCCAAATCACAATCAAATAAGAAGATTGAAACCCTAATGCAGGAGATAACCGACATGAATCACTACTCGTGGAAAACCGACGACCTCTCAACTAACACATCCCAAGACCCCCATGAGATCCAATAATCAGAACGAAATGGAGTCTACTGCAATGGATCTGGGAGAAGGTAAAGATATTGAGAAGAACATGGACTCATAGAGAGCCATGATTGAAGACAAATCCTCTTCATAGTACAAGAATGATACTAACCAAACTTGTCGATTTGGACCGAGAGTGCTGTTCTAGACCATATAATAAAAGGATTTGATAAACAAACAGCCAAATCGTTGATATCCTATACAAATAAAACGTACCTATTTCTCATATATGACAAATAAGAAGGATAATAGGTTAGGGAAGGCAGATAACTGACGAGAAGAATTATTGGGAGGAATCCATTCATGCTAGAGAAGAAGAGACGCAAATTAGAGCTAACGCCATAGGAAAGAACCCTTTCCCTGAAAGTGGGAGAATTGTAGGGGGAGTGAGTTTCCATCTACCATAATATATCTAATGAACATAAACGTTTTAAGTATATATTCACTCAAAATAGTTGAATATTAACTAGAGAAGATGGTTGGAATTGATTCATTTTTTTGACTTCTCAAAACATTACCTCCCTGGGAAAGAGAAAAAGGTGGATGGTGATTTGAGTCGAAAGGGTCGTGCTATATTATCCACAATAAGGATAAATAAGATAGAATATTTATGGATTTAAAAATTATGGATATATAAAACATATGGAAGAGGTGAAATATTATTTTTGTCAAATGAGTGTTCAACCATCTTTCCATGTGAAAAAATATACGAAGGAAGATGTAGAACTACAATATAAGGTTAGAGAGGTTCTTGAGTTCAAACATGATTATTATAGAATGATAAAGTTTAGAAACAATGTATGTGGTTTGTTAATACTAGACTTAAATAAGGTTCTGTTGGATAAAGTTCATATTTCATTATTCTCTATTCATCCTAGAAGTGTGAAGATATATAGAGATCTGAAAGAGTATTTGTTGTAGAACAACATATAAGATATATTTCAGAGTATCCTCCATAGTGCTAGGTAAATCATAAAGTTAAGGGCAAGTGATAAAAGTCTATGGGTATGTTAAAACGATTACTCATACTATATTGAATATGGGAAAACAGTGACATGCATTGTTTCATCCAACTCCCCAAATTTTTTAAATTTATAATATTATTTGGATTACATCTGATAAACATAAAAAGTTAGAACACTTCATTAATATTAGATAAAATTTCAATTCCAGTCATCCTATAAAAATATACATTAATAAAGGTATTATGGATCAACACGTTCCTCTATTTGGTTTTTCCTACAATAATAGCTTTCACTTGAGCATTCAGACTGATTCTTATAAGGAACTCTATGTAATAAAATGTAGAAATCCATCATTTTGGGATGAATTTAGAGAAATAATTCTATAGATATCTAACATGGATGAGGAAATGGAATGGAATGAAATATTCATTCAGATTTATATTAAGGCATCTTTGAGTCGATATAAAATTAATGCTAACAATCATTAGAAAAATCTGGAGTCAGTGAGAAGGTATTACTATGATTTTATCTATAGAAGAAGACTATGATATTTAAAAATAAATGATAGATCATCCATAGGTATATTGGACCCTTTTTTTCTATATTTATTTGGTATGATAGTTTACTGCTTGGTTTTTCCATCGAACCTCTCTCAAGTTCCTGATGTGTTCCATTTATCATTCTTGATAAGAAACATACCAGATCAATCACATGTACTAAACTAAGAGGTATTACTTCTATACCATTGTATTTAAGATAAATAAATATTATTATGTGTAATAGTTTATATAAATAATGTTATAAGGAACCTGAATACTCACATGGTTAATGTTCTCTGGATGAATCATAAATTTGAAGAAGCTACATGGGAACTCGAGGATGTGATGATGCAAAAGTATCCACATTTTTTTTATTTTATAGTGGTGCAATTTTTAGGGATAAATTCATTTTAATTTTGCTATAATGTAATACCCTAAGATTTTATAACATTTCACTTCCTATAAGTTTTATTTCTTTGATAGCATTCATTACACAAAACACCGAGTTTAATCAAACTGTGAAACAATGTTAAAATATTATTATTTAAGGTTATAGTTATCACATATCAGTTGGATTAGAGGGTATGAATAAGACTAAATAAATTTTGAAACAATTATGTATTATAGATGCATAAATTAATTCATTGGTTATTAATTGATTAGTAATGAAAATAAAAATCATTTGAATGTAAAATAGATGTTTCTCTAAAAACAATTTTTATATGTGAAATGTATTTTTCTATTAATAAATTAATTTAATCACTATTTATGAATGATTTTAATGAAATTTATATATTATATATTCAATATAATTTATTAATATTTATAAAATATTATCTCAGGTAATGGGATAAAAAAATACATTTTTATGCATTAAAATGTAGTTTTCTAAAAAATGATTTTTGTTCGGTTTTCAGGCCTATTTTAAAATAAATTTCTAGAACTTAAAGGAATATAAAATAGAAAAATAGATCATTTATTTAGAATTAGTATGTTCATATATTTTAAATATTCCTTTTTTCATCATAAATAGTAACCTTGGTTTTTTCACCTCGGTAAGGGTAAAATAGGTAAAACATTGTTAGAACAGTGGTTTAAGTCTTTAAAATTTCACTAACTATTGGTTTTATCCAATTTAATTAGTGGATTTATACTATTCTAATATATGTTTGGAAAATCTATCAAACTGGTTCTATTTTTGTTTTATTATGAACATTATATTATTTTAAGAATTTGATAAATACAAAATGTCTCTATCTTGACTTTAATAACAAAAACTTTTTACTATAAGGACAAAAATAGGATAATTTGATTTATAAAATTTATTTAAAATATTAATTATTATTATTTTGTTATGGTAATTTATTTATAATTTTTATTACTTCATTAACTACATTGAATGCTGACCCAATGCTAACACAGTATTTATTCGACTAATAGAAAAATAAAATGATTAATTTTAGAACTATTTGAAATAATAAAATTTTGGTGAATTATTATGTTCTATGAGTTTTATAGATAATTGAAACATATTATTAATGTTTTAAAAGTTCATAATCAATTTTGTTTTGTTTTCAAGTTGTTTTCAAAGTAAAATTAAATGAATAATTAAAAAATGACATTAATGAGATTTTATAATGTACAATATTTTATTAAATTTTATAAAATATATAAAAATATTATATTATTCCAAATGAATGGGATATTTTTGAAATTGTAATCATAGACTATTTATGGGTCAATTTTATTTTTATGATAACATTATTTACCCTTAATAATTATAAAACATTGTTATCATGGTAATTTTTAAAAAGGGTTAAGAGGGTTTGAATATAAGAGATAGGGATGAAAAATGACCATAACATTTCCAAATTTTATTTTATGTATGATGTCAAAAAATAAGAATATATAATTATAATTATATCTATTTTTAGCCAGTTTTCCTTGAATATTAATTTATATTAATTTAATACTTTAAGTAATTCCAAGTGTTCCCCTACCTGGACTTATTAAGAAAAACCTCATCTCCTTAATTATTTACAATTTTTTTAGCTTTCTATATTGGCTAATACCTACCATAATACCCTCCTAAATTCCTCTAACACATCTTAGAGTTTATTTTATTTCCAAAAGACTATCTTTTCAGTGTTTAAGATGTAATCCAAAAGAGGTTTCTCAACAAATACATATAACTGTTAACCGAGCATTTTTAATTTTATTACTTATTATACCCCCTATAAATAATTTGTATCCATTATAAAATAATTACCCTTGTATATTATACATAATACTTTTATTTTTATTATCATGGAAAAACCATTATCCACATCCTTACAATCCGTTGGAAAATGATAATGCTGCTCGTGCATATGTATGGACTACCACCACTATGAATCGTTGAGATTCATTTTTCATTTAAAATTTACAAGAATGATAAAAATTTATATGATATGTATATATATATACGATATATATGATATAATAATTATTATTTTTAACTTAAATTATTATTTAAGTTTCTTTTCTTCCATCTATTTAAAAATGGAAACAATGTTCATGCTTACATACGACCTACTGTCTCCAAGAATAGTGTAATTTATTTTTCTATAACTATAATTTAGGAATGAAATTAAATATATATATATATATATTAAATATATGTGATATTTATATCATTATTAACATTATGGATATTATGGAAGCATGATCAAAGGACAAGGACCATAACTACCAAACCAAAATTCACATGAAAATTTAAACAGTTAACACCTGGGAATGATGATTTTAAAAAGTAATTATTAATAAAATCATATTAAAATGTTATTAGTGGATCATATATGATATTATAAGTATTTTAATTTATCTGGTGTAAAATTAATATAATTTTAAATTTCTTATACTTGAGGATAAAGAGATTTCAATGCAATTTCAACTTAAGGTAATGGATTTATGATATAATCTCTTTGTTTATCTATATTGTTTATGATCAAGTTTACAATGATGAAATTTAATGATCTAATTATCTTGAATACCATTAATTTTAATATCCTCTAGTTATTTATGTAGATTGTAGTTTTTCCTTTTATTTTACTCTCTTTAATAACTTGATAGAATGATTCAATGTTTTTAATGAAGAACGGCATTATTTATCTCTTCGTTCGAAAATCATTTTTCATTAATATCCATATTTTTAAAATTTTTATCAAGAATTAATTTAATAATATAAAATTATCATTTAAATTCATTTATAACCATGTATTAATTTTAAAAATAATGGTTTTAAAGTAATCTTGATATCATTTTATGAACAAGGTACTTTTGAATTTTTATTGAAAATATGAAAGGAATATTTGTTTAAATATACAAAACATAGACATAATTTCCCATGATCCTGACCATTGAATTCATTTAATATTATTTTAAATGATTTTAAAGTTATTTTAAAATAAAATTGTGTCCATAATATTTTTGGAAATTTTTTGATTTTAAAGAAGTGATTTCAATGTGAAAATGGTATTTTACACATGAAATATTCCATGTAATATTTTAAAGGATTTTTCATCTAAGATGAAATATTTTGATGATAATTGTTCTCTAATGGTAATATAATCCAATGAAATCATCCTTCTTCTATATTTGGATAATTTATGATTATAATGAAAATATATTTATAAAACCTCTTTATTTTCTATAGGTTATGTTGTGGTAAAATATTGAAATGATTATGAATCCAATTTCTTTTCCATGGATTATGAAATATTATTAATGATTCATGATCTTGTGGAACACATATGAATGGATTAATATTATTTGATGGATGGGACTATAATTATATATCCCTCTAATTCATTGGGTAAATATTTATATATCATGATATAATAAGTACTATAATGGGGAGATAATCCAAATTATTATGGGACTTTAACCAATATAATGGTCTTAGGAGTGAACTTTGACTAATGATATGATGGAATGGGTATTGAAGCCAATATAATATGACATTCTTGGGTGTTATCCTTAACTATGAAAATTATTTTCTAGGATTATGTGCATTCCAACAACTCATGTCTCATGCCAATGTTATGCTATCATTGGTCATTTTCTTTTATTCCATTATGATTCATGTCTTAAAAATCACCTAAAACTATAAAATGGATCAATTTTATGATCTATGATATATAGGTTTTGGTTTTCAAAAGTTAAGATCATTTTATAATTCCTTTATGATCCAATCGTTTTTAAGTGATCATTGATATCTCCCTTTTCCACCCTTATAATTTATTCTCTCCCGTTATTTTTTTACTTTCCCCAGGTTATGAAGAAAGTTTTTATATAAAATATTTCAAAGAATGGTGATAGTTTAGAATAAATTAGTGGGGTATAATATAGATATATTATGAATAATTTATTTATGTGTAAAAGTTTCCAGAGTCCCTAAACCTATATGATTCCAGAATGGACCATAATATTACGTATTTAAAAATTATCTAATAAGATATAATATTTATTTAGGAAAAGTAGTGGTTACTCTAGTTAACATGGAAAAGATTAAACATTTATCATATATAAGCATAACATGAGCATAATGGTTTGAGTATATGAGTATAAAATTTTAAAATCATACCCAGTAATACATATATCATAATCATATAATAAGGATTTGGTAGTTCATAATACATGAGTCCTAGGAGAATAAATGATTAGGATCCATGAAATTGTATCATAATTATAAGATAATTTCATAGAGGGTGGCATGAAAAGAGTAGAATAATCATAATCCTAAAATTCATACATCAAGGATAAAAAAATGACACTCATCATATTTTAGGATACTAACTACCCATGTACCTACTTTGGGCTTGGGTTAACCACTTGTGTACACTTTTTGGGACTGTTCTAAATTCCCATGTACCAATTTAAATCATAATAAATTAATCAATATCCAATTCATTGGAGGAATATAATGGATCCACCCATCAAATAATATTAATCCATTATTATATATTCTATAAGATCATGTAATCTTTTATAATATCTTCATAGATTAACCAATGGAAGAGAAAACGTTTTTCATCATGATTTAATCACTCTAATCCATAATCACCAAGTGAAGTAATATGAATTATATCATTATATTATATCCCTAGTGAATAAAAAGTAACATCAATTGTTGTTTTCATAAACAAAAATACAATTAAATTATTATTGGAACATTTCTTGAGGAAAACACACTTCTTAGTTAGAAATTGTTTAATTGGAATATAAAAATTTTCCGAATATTTGGTAATGTATTTTATTTGAAAAAAATTATTGAATATTGTAAATAAATATTCAAAGTAACTATTAGTAAGAATTTAAGGAAAATTCATTCATGCGGTAAATATTAAAATAAATATCTTATTCACATCTTTTTAAAAATGTTCCTCAATTGAAAATGTCATAAATATTCATTAACATTTTATTGAATTATAAAATATTTAAAATGAATTTAACGAATAAACATAAAATATTAGAAGAATTTTGGAAAACATTTTAAATAAAATAAATACATGAAGGAAAATGATTCCCGATAAAAGAGAGAAATAAAGTAAATTCTTCTTAAAATCATAATTTCATTATTTTGTGTACTTGGAGAGGGTAAAACTGAAGGAAAAATTTTAATCTCCAGAAAAAAAGAATAGAAGAATAAATGGAATAATATTTTTGAGAGATATATTGTATAATTTAATCCTAAAAACTTTAATCATAAACAATTCTGATAAAAAATGAGAGTGTGACATAAATTCCTTACCACTTTGTTAACCTTTGAATCATAACACCCATGAAATAAATAACATTAAATGAAGTTTCAAATTAAATATATATAAATATATTCATGATATATCATATCAAAGGGTTAGTACATACAACACCTAAAATAAAAAATAAGTGAATATAGACTATTTCTCACAGATATAGAAGTAATATAATAAACCCTTACCTAAAGTTTGAATTTCTTCATAAGTGCTTTTAACAACCTCTTCTTTGAGAGGACACATTTTAATTACACCTTAAGACTTCTTAGTAAATTATTAGGGAAATAAAAAAGAGATCCATAATGAATGGAAAGAATCTAATGAATTTTTTTGGTTGGGAATGGCTGACCTAGAGGTCTCAATGTTTGCCAATAAGGGAGGAGAAGAAGTACGTTCTTATATGTGAATAGAGGGACCCACCTAGAATTACATAAAAGATTTAAATAATATGAAGTCATTTTCTTATGAAATTCACACAAAATCGAATTTAATTTTATGTGATGATATGATAGGGGTTTAATATCTTCAACTAATTAGATTTTTACAAATTTAAGTGATATTTCTACCCTTATCTCTTAGTTTAATCCACATCGTTTACTCATATTAACCCTAACCATGGTAAATTTGTTACTCTTTATAATATTCATTATGACCAATAATAAAAGTGGACTCACTAAAAACTTTATACATGTTGATTCTAAATATGGAATCCATTTTATTAAATTTAGATCATATAATTAGTAGAAATTAACTTTAAAAAAAGTGTGTAAATTTCAATAGAAACTATTTTTAGAAAACAAATGAACTTATAAGAATAAAATTGAATTTAATTCCATTCATTTCATTATATTTTTTTTGATAAAGGTTAAAATATTTTACAGAATATAAAATATATAAATCTGATTAAAATAATTCAATAATAGAGATTAATTTAATTTATTAATAAAATTACATGTTGCATGAATAAAATCTATTTAAAAAAACTCGTTTTACCATATTAATATTTTATCTACTTTTATAAAGAAATGATAATTTATTTCTGAATTATTATTCATTAGTTTAAATTTAATTCTAATACATTTCATTAAAATCCTAGTTCATTATTGATTAAGATATAAAATTTATAAAAATATAGTACTTTGAAAAACAGATCTATTTAAATAATATGATGTCGCCTTTT
Organism: Viscum album; assembly: GCA_963277665.1. Classification (NCBI taxonomy): domain Eukaryota; kingdom Viridiplantae; phylum Streptophyta; class Magnoliopsida; order Santalales; family Viscaceae; genus Viscum; species Viscum album. The sequence goes on along the minus strand of OY728123.1, from coordinate 2,085,588,519 downwards.
TTCCTTTAATAATGAGTATTCATTTCCATGAAATTATTCAATAAATTCTCATTAAGGAAAAAATATACTTATACTTTACTTAATTTAGTTAGTCCTATTCATGATGACTAATCCAATGACAAAGTGATATAATAAATAAATAGTGTTTCACTATTCTTCTAAGCTTATCATTGTGTATAAAGAAATATATTAGATAGTTCAAATTTATTTAAAGATAAATACATTAAAAAATATTAGGGGTTACACTTATGGAATATATAATGAAATGTGGATCCTGTATCCTGGGCCCATCCATAATGTTTATCAACCAAAGTTTTCCCATCTTAACTTTAACATTTCAGTTTCCTAATTCACATTGAGCTTTCTCAATGACCCTACATTAGATTAAACCCATTTCTCACATCCTACACATGAGATCAATCTATGTAAAAGAGGTATTTTAAGAATTATGTGTGGATTTTGTCAACTCTTGTAGGATATGTAGTAACAATTGGATCATATATGTCATGGCTAACCGTAAAGTCTCTCAACCAATGTGTCCTCACTCATCTATATAATCCAAGTCTACATAAAAACCATTAGCACAGGGTTCCTCATTCATGATTCTATGTTAATGATTCAACCATTTAATAACTACATGTGGCTTTATTACTTCTTCATCAAAATATATAGTGACAACTTTGATCACCTATCTTAGACCCATCCATGAGTTTTCCCCGATACCATGCCCTTTATATTTGGAAAAAAGTTTGGAATACCCTCCCTCATATAACCATGAATAGTCACGTGTGCCTCCACACAACAACATATCTATTTTGGAACACCCTAGTCTTGTCCATGGGATATTAAATTGCATTGAATTTCGCCTTTATCGCCAGAGATTAAACTTCATGAAATTGACCAAGTCCCATGCATAGCCCAAAACTAAAAAACATTTTGTCCACATTGATTGAAATTAAACTACATAGAACATCAAACCTCATATAGATTGAATCCCATACAAGAGATCCAGATCTATATAAATAACCCTTGGTGTGGGGATCATAATTGTCATTAGGCTACACCAAAATGATAATTTCTCTTCTTGACAAGTGTTTACTTGAAAAACTAAAAATTAAAAGTCCTCTTCATTTTTATTCTTCCCTTTTAATGTACAATAGGAAAAAAAGAGTGATCTCTTAGTCAAATCTTGTTTTTCATAGTCATCATGGATAAAGTGTGCTTAAAAGTCCTATTGAATCACTTAGATTATCATGATCGAAGATCACCATATTCAAAGGCTTATAATTATGTTTGAGTCACATAATGTTAAACTGCACATCAAAAAGTCTACTATACATAACTTCGCTAACCATTTGGGAAAGTTTATTCCTAAAATCCTTTCTCTGTACATTTGATAAATCGGTGTAAGATATTTCTATTCATTAATATCAATTCATAATTAATCCTCCATTCAAGAACTATGTGTGTAATGACTACCATTAAAATAGGATATATAGTTATGCTTGGATCCTATATCCAAGGCCCATATGTGAATAAAAAAATACCTCCATCCTAGTATTTTAGTACTCTTCATCTATATTGGATCCTTCCAAATTATCCCTCACAAAAAGACCTTAAGAACCACATGTGGCATGATTAATGTTCTTTTTGGATACTCATTGACACATGGATCTCTAATACCATCTAAAAATAAAAAGAAATTTCAATTTCCCTATATATGATATTGATCTTTGTAGGGAATTTATGTTTATGAACTAAGTGTGGATTGTAGTTGGGGTTTGGATTAGTGGTAAGCACCCTGTAATACTACATGAAAATGGGGGTTCAAAACCCATGGGGTACAGGTATTGTAGCAGTACTGTAGTGGTACTGTAGTAGTGGTGGTACTGTTGATCAGAGGGTACTGTAGCGGTGGCAGGGTACTGTAGCAGCGACATGCACTGTAGTAGCCGGGTTACTATTCACGGAATGGACCTTAGGCCAAAAATTTGGGCCTACGGGCTATGTAATAGGATAAAAGCCCACTAGGCCTATGAGCCATGTAATGGGTCTCCCACTACCCAGTTAAAAGAGGTATTTACTTTGCTTTAATAACAAAATGAGGCTTCGACCTCAAACTTTAATAAAAACTAAGTGTGGATTGATTCCGGATCCTTCTGGAAATTCAGTGACACTAAGATATTTGATCATGGTCCATGTTTCATGATCTAAATTCCCTTAACATTTGATGTTACATTTGAGTCCTTAACACAAGACATTAATTTTCAGAACATCTGAGTCCTTGTCAGATGGTGTTGAACTACAAAATATCATTTTCCTTATAGAATGACATTATACTACTTGATATCATAGTCTTTATCACATAATGTTAAACTCAATTACATATAATTCCTTGTCCCATGATGTTAAACTAGATGGCACATGGTCCTTAATGAATGACTATGAACTAGTGATGGTTCCCCATTATAAATAACCTCATTATCCTACAATAGATATATATCCATGGGGGAACACAAAATATATAGGATCCAACATCATGGTAAAACACCTATTTATGGTAAAAAAACTAAGTGTTTGGGCATCCTATAAGAATTATCAATTCTCATTCATTTCCAAACGACTACAAAAAATTTACATGGTATACTTTGAACTTGAATTCCTTCATCACCTATTTTAAAGACCCCTTATTGAAAACTCTACTTAATCCCCATTATATGGATATTCATACATTCCACACAAATGGATCCTACGTATTCTACCCTAATAGGTCCTTCCAAATGCAGGAATCGTAATCTTTATGATAAGATCCTATAATTTCCATTTTCAATTTCACTATTATAGTGGATCCCTTCACTCATATTTGTATAGTAGTCATCCATGACATGTCTTTCCTGTAATGCCCCGACCCTAGAAGCCCAGATTCAGTGCATTATTACATAAAATTGGCATGATTTCAAGGAATCAAGTCCCAAAGAACCGATCGGTTTAGCAGTCTTGGAAAATAGATTACATACATGAACGTCATGTTACACATTAAAAAATAAAACACAACATAAATGATCCTTTGAGAATGACATTAATCCCCTAGCTTAACCTTTCATATCAATTATAATAAACTCCTTGGAATCCTTGGAAAATAGAACTTAAAAAAGGGGTGAACTCAGATGCTCAGTATGGATAACAATATAGAGGAAACTTTCATAAATAAGCATAGACATTTAAGGCAATATATAAAAATAAAAAAAAATCCTTTTGAACTTCAGTATAATATGGAAAAGATAAATCAAATAATTATATTTACTTATTCACATGAGTATTCTACTAGTCGAATAATCACATGAAATATCCATAACCAGTTTTATAATGATGGAATTCATAAGGCTAGACTTCATAACCACAAAGTCAAGGCCTCGTTCCAAGACTACAAATAATATTTTTTCAAGGCCTTGTGCCAAGACACTAGTTTTTCTCATGAGACCTACCGATGCATCAAGGAGCGATAGAGGGCTTCACCCATCACTTACTAAGTCCAATGCATTCCTCATATCAAAAGGTTTAAACATAACATAAACATTCGTATTATAACTAGCATACGAAATGTCAATAATTTATCCATAAACTATGAATGGTATAAAAATAAAACATCCATAGTCAAACATATAAAAATACATTCAATACAATATGAAAGATTTGTATCATAATAAATCAACCTTGATCAAGAATAATATCCCGTAAAGGATGTTGACAAAGTTGAAAATGATTAGTAAACATCTTTGAGAGAAATATCCTTTTTTCATGAAATAATTTAAAAGTAAAATAATTAATAAAGGAAGTAATTTAAAATATATTTTTGAATCAAAGTGTCACATACCACTTCGAAACTTTTAAATGTAATTAACATTTTAAAACATTCATGTTCATATAAATAAACTCTTAAAACTATTTTGAAAACATGGGAATTAATGAGAAAAGCTTAGAAGAATAAATCTTTAAAACATTTAAAATGATGTTTTAGTTAAAAAGTACCTTAAAAATAATACCTTTGAAAACTCTTTTATGAAACGTCCTAGTAGATACTTACATAAAAAATAACCTCAGATAATAAAGAGATTGTGAAATTAACCCTTACATTGTAATTTCCTTTGGTCGAGGGTACATTTAAACTTCTGTATAATGACCATAGTATGCTATTAAATTAAACAAGAACCATATTCATATTTATTATAATATACATGATTCATTTATGACTTTATAATTCTCATTTAATAAATATTTCCATATTAAATTATCATTTTGGGTAACAATCTCTTTCTTTATCATACGTGTTTTAACTAGTATCATTTAGATCATGATTTAAATACTTCTATAATATAAACCTTGATTTATATATCCTATATATTTAGAATATAAATGTTTATAATAGATAGATATATGAATTGGAAGGCACCGTTTATGGAGACGGTAGGCCGTACGTACACATAAACACAGTTTTCGTTTTCATATCGTATTGAATGAAAGTATGTGAATAAGATATATGTAAGTAAATACATAAATATATTTAAATATATATCCAGTAGAATTATTATGTCTTGTATTACATACCTATTAATAATATACATTTTTATAATCATTATTGAATGGTGAACATGGGAATGAATCTCATCGCGTCGGGGAGACGGTAATCCGTACGTACGCACGAGCGACAAAATCGTTATATTAAAGTTGGAATAGTATGTAATTGGATGATATATGATATATAAAGAATAATTAAAATGTTATATTTTTTATTTAAATCAGTTATACTCATTATTATACCCATCCAAAATAATGAAGTGTTTGAATAACAAACTACTGCATGACGTGGGTACGGTAAGCCGTACGTACGCACGTATGGTGACTTTTTCATTTATAGGATGGATAGAATAATGAATATGGTTGTACCATATTTATAATAACATCATAGTATATAGAAATTATTGGAGTTATTATTTTGTTGTGTAATCAAAGAAATAAGAAGTGGAAGAAGAAAAGAACTTTAAAGAGGGTGGTGAAATTATTACCTCTTATTCAGGTGTTTTCTTTTGAGTTGATCAAAAGGGCTTCTTAGGTTGGCTTTCTCATCAAAGTAAGGCCTATAGGTCGAAGGGAGAAAAGTTTAGATGATATTTGGGTAGGTTTTGGCCGATCAAAATGGATTTGGAGGTGTGAATTTAATAGAAGGGAAAGTATCCTTTTATAAGAGAGGTGATGGTCACTTTAGGAAAAGCTTGAAATATTATTTTATAATCAAATAATTTTTGGATTATAATGGATCAAAAATAATTTATTTATAGGCTAAATTGGGTATGGGTTGAAAAAATCTCATCCAATATGTTTTAGACATGTTTAGGTCACCATATTAACATTATCTTTTATATTTAACTCTTAGTTAAATAGTTTTACATTCACCATGTCTCTGTATATTTATGTCATATGGTTAATAAACATAATATAACAAGCCACGAGAACCCAAAGTGGTTCATTATTAATATATATATCCTTATATAAGTCCGTTGGCCAGACCATATATTTTTTTTAAATATTATATCAATTAATAATATAGTACTTGTTTCAAAAAATCAATTATGTCAATTTTGACACTATTTTGTATTTGGTTTTTGTAAAAATCATAACAGCATGATTACTTCAAAAAAAATTATTTAATCGACCATAACATGTCATATTAACCTATAAAATTAGTGGAATTCATCATAAGTCTCAATTTACATTTGTTTGGATATTTATAGTATCAATTATTTTAATATTTCATTAATAAGATAATTACTCCATCATCATTGTGTCATAAATAAATTAAATTATTTAATGTCTAAAAATTATAAATAAAATACCATTATGTATTAAATCTTATTATATTTATAATGAATATTTATAGTCTAATTTATATAGTGTGTAACCCTATATTAAAAATGGTTTAGTTATTAAACATTGAATTTAACACTTTTAACTCTTCTTTAAATAAAATAATAATAAATGTCCTAATCTAATCTAAGTGGACCAAAAGGATCATATTTTATTCCGAAGGTTGTTTTTGGTCTAATTACACTTATCCAATAGAATTATTACATGTGTTAGGGTAATTATAATATCATTTTTATCTTTAATTACCCTTTTTACTTTTAACCGTGGTAAATAAAAGTCAAATGTTACTATTCACCAAAAATTATTTTCATCTTATTGAACCAAATTTTACTTACTGATGTCAATATTTTCTCTCGGATTTTTGAAATTAAACTCACAAAAGAGGTAAAATTATGTTTTATGCAAATTTGTAAATGCTCCTAGAAGGTGGGTAAAAAAACGTTAAAAAGTTCAATAAAATTTTATACATCCAATTTTATTATAAAATGATTTCAATGAATTGAATTGAAGTTATATTGGTAGTATATATTTATTTTTAATTAAAATAAATTTAAACAAAATAAATAATTATTTAAATAAAATGTCGATTTTAAATAATAATGCAGTGTTTTTCACTATTCATCAAAAATTTAATGTTTTCAGAAAAATACCAAAAAATCACCCTAAGATAATTTCGATATTACAAATTCAAAAATGATGTCTATTTTAACAAATTATAAACATTGAAATTTCATTTATTAATTTCAAATCAATTCCTGTTGTCAAAACAAAAAAGCAGGTTCTCTAAAAGGTTAAAATTATCAAAAGATTGACATGTGTTTATGTCAAATTTAAATGTGAAATTACTTATAATGACCTAAATTGTATTATATAATATAAATATAATCTAATTATACTTCCAAAAAATTCAAATGCCAAATTTAACACTATAAATCCTTTCGATTAAAAAAGTTGTTTTCAATTAAAACATAGTATTTTTCACTATTTTTCAAAATATGAAAGTTATCAGAAAAGTACCAAAAATTTATCACAAATAAATTTTTATGTCCCAATTCTAAACAAGAATTTAATTTCATTAAATTGAATATATAAAAGTTTCAAATATTTGTTTTAAAAAGGGTTCTCCATTTAAAGGCAGTAAAATTTCATTTTTTTGAAAAATAATTCTTTTATCTGAAAAAATGAATTTGTTCTTATATTTTGTCTAAAAAACACATAATATGGATGTTAAAATTTTATAGAGGATATAAGATTCAAAATGCAGTTAATAATATTCATAACTATTTTTTTGAGCGGCTAGTTTGGTTCTTTGTGGTGTGCTCAAACTCGGTGTTGTGTGTAGCACAAGCTATTGAATTACATTAATGAGATAACGTACTATGAAATATTGGGGTGTTACAAGTCCAATCACATCGCTCCAAAAACTAATACAAAACTAGCCTTTAACAGTGTTGATATTAATCAGCACTAGAAAAAACCATTGATATATGAAATATTTATCAGTGCTAAAGAAAGCGCTGATAAATTTAACACTTTATCTGTGCTTTTTGAGCACTAATAAAGGTCCCATTTATTAGTGATTTATTTATAGCACATATAAAGGGTACCCTTTATCAGTGTTGTATTTTTAATACTCATAAAAGCGTCCTTTATTAAAAAAATTTATAAATTAAATGAAATGATGAAATAAATAAAAATAAATAATGAGTTTGTTAAAAAAATATTACAAATTTCATTAATTAAATAATTATTTATTAAAATGAATAAATTGATTATACTATATATAAATTATAAATACTAAAAAATAGTATTATTAAATATATAAGTATTCAAAATGAAAATTAAACAATTAAAATAAAAAATAAGTAAATTGATAAAAATAATAAACATTTTATTAATTATATGATTATTGATAATGTCAATAAATAGTATATATTAAATATATAGATATATATTAATGTACATAAATATGATTTATATATTACAAAATGTTTATGTGCTATATTTAGTGAACAATGGTTTATTAGTAAAAATTAATATGAATTAAAAACACTGACTAATTGCATAGAGTAATGGACATATAATTTAATTTCATTTGATTTTTCAATTTAACATAGATCAAATGTGTGTTATATTGATTTCACATATACTTAATTTATGAATTTCAATATACAATGTACACACACAAAACATATCAATTTTTTTAATATTATTAAAGTGTACTTATTTTTAATTTATTCAATTTCACAATTTTTAACCCACATACGCTTAAAATTAGATATTCATTAATAATGTCAAAAAAATAGGTAAATATATATATATATAAAATATTTATTAATAAATATATTTAAAAATAAACATACAATATTTATAAAATTATATATTTATAATTTTAAATAAATATATATATATATTTTAAAGTATTTATATAATTATTAATAAATAATTATATATATTTAAATAATTATAAGAAAATAAATATACATATTTAAATAATATTTTAATATATAATAAATTTACTTAAATAATGAATTTATTTACTATATTTATATTTATATTTATTTATTAAATATATATAATTCTATAAATACATATAATGATATTAATATTCTTTTTTAGAAATATTTATATAATTATAAATAAATAATTGTATATTTAAATAATTAGAAAATTATAATAAATATATTTAATCAAGGAATATATTTACTATATATATATATATTGATAACATATATATATATTTATAATATTTTATTTATAATTTTAATTATAAATCCTTTATCAGTTCTTAAGTAATTAGTGATGATAAAATAAATCTTTATCAGTTCTCTTTCAGCGCTGAAAAAGATGAGGCTTTATCAGTGCTATAAAGAACACAGATAAAAGTAATATTTATTAGTGTTAAAACTTCAATGCTAATAAATATGGATTTTTTGACTGCTTTTTTAACCCTGAAAAAGACCTACCTTTATTAGCACTAAAAATGACATATGAATATGCCTTTTATCAACACATAAATAATAAGTACTGATAAAAGGACTATTTATCATATCTTTTTTAAAATCACTGATAAAAGTGTCCCTATCTAATTAAAAAAACCTAACATGTTGAAAACCCATATTATCAGAAAAAACTTGTTGTGAACCCCTTAAGGGCACTTCACATTCATTATCCCCTTTCTCCATCCCTGATTTTCTCCCACATTTCCCTCAATCACTTCACCCTTGGGTCCAAGAAATGTTAAATGGTGTTCTAAATCTTTCGATCTCAACCTCAGAGTATAACATGACATCATCTCTTCTTAATCTCACCTTGATTGTGTGTTTTATGTAGAATGTCCCTTCAGTGGACACCTTCGATAGGTTAATATTCGATTCTTATAGATTGCTAGATTTAGAAATGGTAGGTATGATAAAAAATAAGGAACATCATGATTTTTTTTTCGTCGGAGGAAGATCTTGTCAGGGCTGGGTGCAGTGCCCCCATAGCTGCAATGTCTTCATGTTTGATCTCTTCAGGTGGTCATATGACATTCCATATAAATAAAGAAATTCCAAAAATTGCGATTTAGGTTATTTTCTCTAAGATCACTTTACCTTTTTAAAATAAAGTTATTATACGCATGCTAGGGAATCTATTTCGTAGATATTTTTCTACTGATAGTTGAACCCGATCAGTTTCAAAACCTATATCTCCTTGAATTTGTGTGGATGTTGGTGTCTCGAGAGTGCCTACAGATTATATGTGGATTACAGTGGGGGAAGAATTTTGATGCAAGTAGGTTGTGTTGTTTGAATCGTGATTCAATTTCTATTTTTCCTCTAAGAAAATGGGTTATTCTACACATTCCTGTAAGAGAGGGTCAAAGATCCACAAAAAATAGCAGGTTGTGGTTTCTGGAGATAACGAAAAGGGATTCTAGCCTGGTGTTGCTGAAGGGTAGATGGGGCAGAGTCAGTAGGAAATTTCTATTGAACCATGCAACGAAAATTATGTTCAATGCCAGTCTTAGAGGGTACATATCCTTAGTGAATCAAAGCCCGAATCCCACAAACCCACTCAAATCACACAAACCCACTATCTCTAATTTCTCAAACATCATCTGACATCTAGTATCCGATTGCAATTTGGGTTTCTGAATAAAACATAGAGATCCAGATATAAGAGTCTCATATTTTTTTCAACTTAGAGAGGTAGGCATGTGTGTTCTTTTTAAGGTTTTAATTTCCTTTCTATATTTGTTGTTTTGAGATCTAGATCTGAGGGTTTATGTTTTTCCTTTGTAGGTTCTGATTGTATTTCATTATTTGTGCTTCGTTTTTTGTAAAATAATTTTATTCTATTTACGATCCTTTTTTTCTTGAAATCTATTTTGGATATCCTATTTGGGTATTTTAATCTGTATTTTTAATCAATTTTCATCACTGTCTACATCTATACCCCAGCTTTCTCTGTAAGATTAATTTTGTCGTTGTTTTGAAATCTTAGTGAATCACCTCTGTTCCACACATAAAAATATCAAATAAATATTTATTCCATAGTATAAATAGTAGTGGTTTTTTATATAAAAACATTAAATGAATGAGTAAATTTATTTAGATATGTATGGGATAGAAATTGAAAGTGTTAGTGTGTTTTCTTAGATTTTTTGTGAAATATCATGTTGATTTGTATTATTTCTTTATACCAACTTCTTTATGGACGTCCCTAGAATCTCAAGGTTGGGTAAATGCTTATTAGATGGTCTCCCTAGAATCCTTAGGTTTCTACATCATTTGTTCCAAAAAATAGAACGGAAGATATCAAACTCTATATATTAGAAATTATTTTTAGGTATTTATCATTTTTGTATGTATATACTTTTTTGTTCTACATACATATAAGTAACAATAATATAATTTATACTAAAATAACCTGTAAAAAATTGTAAGCTCATGTTACTTTTAAAATAATAAAATTAGGTAACTATATATAGATTTTTAAAAATTCCAAAATATAAATAATTATATTTTATAAAAAATTACACAGAAAAATAATTATTTATAATTAATATAATTTAAATATTATTATTAAAAGTATTTTTAGTTTCATTAGAAAAAATATTATTATATATATATTGAATAATATATTTCATATTTAAATAAATTTAAATATGATAAATAATGTACATATATATAATTATATTCAAATAATGTTACTAATATAATACTTACATATATATATAACATATATGTAAAATATTTAGGTATATTCACATTATTTATCTATGTATCATATGAGGAGTGACCTCCATTTTATAGTTTTTGATGTTAGAATGTGTGAACCCCATTTAGGTTTATTTCATATCGAGGTAAGTGTGAAATAAGTACACACGTCCATCGACATCTTTTTATAACCATATAAAACCCTATCATTTTTTAATAAAATAAAACCTATTAAAAATATTTATTGAAAAAAACATTAAGAAAATACTCAAACAATTATTTTGTTAATGTTTTATTCAGAACCTTGTGGATAACATTGAGGATAAAAATGAAAGTAATTCATTATTAATTCTACTTTAACATCAAATCAAATTAATTAATTTCAGTAATATACACTTTTCTATTGAAATTAAACTGTTGAAACCCAATACCCCTATGCTTGTGCAACACTATAGCTATGTATTATGATTCTTCCATCTCCACCCTCTCAATTTATCCCCCCCCCCTCACTCTATCATTTCTCTTGTTATATAGATCTTTTCTTTGGAGGGTGTTGATGGTAATGGAGTCTTCAAGATTATAACTAGTTTCAATGGTTTAATTCTAAAAAATGGGAGTTATTACCCCTTTTAAAGAACACAATGAAGTAAAATTTTCATCCTCCTCAGTTTAATCTCCCGAATAGTTATTATTTCATTTTGTTTCCTTGAGACTCGTCCCCCATATCTTTTATGTTGATTATACTAATATAAACATTAGTCATCCCATGGATGACTACTATTTAGAGTATTTCATGAAACATAGGTGAATGTATACAAGATATAGAGAATGTGTTTTAAACAAAAAATGAAATGATAACTATTCAGTAGATGAGCTGATGAGGATTACAATTGTACTTCATTATGTTCCCTAAAAGAGGAAATGTCTCCTATTTGGGAGAATTACACCATTGACACTAGTTATTAACTCGAAACCTCCATTTCCCGAAAATCCTTCATGATAAAATCACCACACGACCATAGAAATGATAGAGTTAAGGGAGAGAAAGACAAAGAGAGGGTGGAGATTAAAGAATCAGAATACGTAACTACAGCACTGTGCAACCTGGGTGTCTTTGGGTTCTATAGTCTAATTTCAGCTGACGAGTTCATGTTACTAAAATTAAATTATTAAATTTGATATGGGGTAAGGGTTAATGACTAATTACTTTCATTTTTATCCTAAAAAATTATCCACAAGGATCTGAATAAAATATTAATAAAATTATTTTTTGAGGATTTTGTAATGTTTTTTTATAAAACTTAGGGTTATTAATAGATTTTATTTTACTAAAAAAATTATAATGTTTTATATGATTGAAAAAATACGTATATGGAGGTGTGTACTTAGTTCACACTTAGGTAAATGTTCCATAAGACATTTGAGACATGTATGAATCAGCCGCACTTCAATCCAGCGCATAGTGTGATGGCTAAGACTCAATGTGTACTTTATTGGTTCAAAATGGAAAGTTTAAATAAAAAAATGCCACTCCTTGAAAACAAATAAAATGCACTCAAATTGTCTTTATAGTTTAGTACATAGATTAATAATACCTTTGTGACTTTTAAGATTCAGTACCATGTCAAATCAATACATGATGTGATCAGCATAGGTCAAACTTCATGTATCCAATCTAAAATGACATTTTAGTAAAATAAAAACAAGTGATATACTCAAAACTAAGAAAAAAATCATATTATTTTGATAATTTAGGACAAAATCCCATAATTCATTTTAGATGATTAGGAATCAGTTGTACCTCAATCTGACGTACTGTGTGACCGGTATGACTCAAAGTGTGTCTTTTTATTTAAAAATGACATCAATTTTAATAAAATGTATAACTTATATACTGAAAACTGAGAAAAAACATTTATATTGTTTTTATAATTTAGTAAAACAATCATATGTCCTTTTTGATGTGTAAGAATTAGACGCACCTCAATCTGACACACAGTGTGCTCGGTATGACTTAATGTGTCCGTTATAAATTTAAAATAGACATTTAGTTCAAAAAATATGAGTCACTAAAAAAAATAAAACACACCTGGATTCTATTGATAATTTAGGAAATTTATTAATAAGTAATTTTTGATGTGTAGGAATTAGCTTCATGTCAAATTGTTACACTATTTGACCAGTATTGGTCAAAGTGGATGTTTCCAATTTAAGATGACATTTTAGTAAAAAAACAAGTGACATAATAAAAACTAATAAATGAATTCATATTGTTTTAATACATTAGGAAAATGATGCATAGGTCATTTGAGATGTGTCTTAATCAGTTGTAACTCAATTTGACACACTTTGTGACTGATAAAACTCAATGTGCGTATTTCTATTTAAAAATGACATCAATTTTAATAAAAATGAAAACTTACCTACTCAAAACAAATAAAAATCATTCATATTATTTTGATACTTTAGGGAAATGATCCATAATTCATTTTTTACATGTAGTAATTATCCTCACTTCAATCCGACCCACAGTGTTCCTGGTGTAACACCCAAAGCTTCCCGGAATGTTTCCCTTTGAATAAGGCAAAAACTTGCATTGTACGCAACTTTGAGATTCTAACACACCGCAACCAATCAAATTAGCCGTTATGAATATTAATACCCACTTTTTGTAATTTTATAAATTTTATATTTCAAAATGGACTTTATTTTTGAATTCAGAATATCGAATTTAGCTCAGGGTGAATTTTTTTTTCCAAAAACTTTCAATTTTTGATGAATAGTGAAAAACAATGCGTTATTGGTTAAAACAAAAATTTTTATTTAAATAATTATTTATTTTATTTAGATTTATTTTAGCTCAAAATAGATACTTAATACCTATATAAGTTCAATGTAATTCATTGGAGTCATTTTATAATAAGTTAAATATATAAAAATTTTATTGAACTTTTTACCGTCTTTTACCCACCTGCTAGGAGAATTTGAAAATTTTCATAAAACTTAATTTTACCACTTCTCTGAATTTAATTTCAAAAATCCAAGAGACACGGTTGATATCATTAAGTAAAATTTTGTTTAATAAGATGAAAATAGTTTTTGGTGAATCATAACTTTTAACTTTTATTTACCACGGTTAAAAGTAAATAGGGTAATTAAAGGTAAAAAGGATATTATTATTATCCTAAGACATGTAATAATTCTATTGTATAAGTGTAATTCTACCAAAAACAACCTTATGAATAAAATATGATCCTTTTGGTCCACTTTTATTAGACTAGTACATTTATTATTATTCAATTTAAAGAAGAGTTAAAAGTGTTAAACTCATGTTTGCATAACTAAAACATTTTTAATATAGGTTTATACATAAGATAAATTATAATATTAATATTAATTAGAAATATAAAAAGATTTCCTACATAATGATATTTTATTTTTAAATTTTAGACATTAAATATTTCAATTTATTTATGACATAATGATGATGCAGTGATTACCTTATTAATGAAAGATTAAAATAATTGATATTATAAATATCCAAATAAATCTAATTTGAGACTTTTGATGAAATACACCAATTTACTAGGTTACTATGACATGTTAGAGTTTATTAAATGATTTTTTTTGGAAGTAATCATGTTGTTATTACTTTAAAAAATCAAAATACAAAATAGTTCCAAAATTGACATAAATCGGTTTTTAAAATAAAATTATATTATTAAATGATATAACATTCCTAAAAATCTAAGGTTCAACCAAATGACTTGGATACGTCTACATATATTAATAATGAACCACTTGGGGTTCTCTTGTATTGTTATAGTAATTTCATTAACCATATAATATAAAAATATAAAAGCAACATGGTGAAAGTCAAACTATTTAACTAAGAGTTAAATCTAAAAGATAAGGTTAATATGATGAAATAAACCTATATAAAACCTATTAGTTGTGAGGTTTTCGACCCATACCCACCTTATACTCGAAATAATTCATTTTTAGCTATTAGAAATTGAAAATGACATTATTATAAAATAATATTTCAAGCTTTTCCTAAAGTAACCCACACCTCTTTTATAAAACGGATCTTCCCCTTCTCTTAATTACACACCTCCAAATACTTTTGGCTCTTCCAAACCCTACCCAAATATCCTACCAACTTCCCTAACTTCAACCTAGAGTCCTTACTTTGATCATAAAGCCAATCTATGGATCCATTTGTAACAACTCAAAAAGAAACATCTGAAGTAGAGGTAATAATTGCACCACCCTCTTTCAAGTTCTTTTCTTCTTCCACTTCCTCTTTAAATGTTGTTTCCATAATAATATAATAAATACACTAAATTATATATACTGTGATGTTATTATAAATATCTTACATCCATTTTCGTTATTCTATCCATCCTATAAATGACAAAGTTATCATATGTGCGTATGTACAAATTACCGTCTCCACGTCGTGGTGTAGTTTGTTATTCAAACACTTCATTATTTGGATGGGTTTAATAATTAGTATAAATGATGTAAATAATAAATATAACATGTTAATTATTCTGTATATATATGATATACTATCCAACTACATATGATTTCACCATCAATATAATGATATTGTCACTCGTGCGTACATAAGGATTACCGTCTCCATGAAGTTGATGAGATTCATTCCCCATTGTTACCATTCAAGAATAATTTTCATTTGTTGATTAAAAATAATGTTTAAGAACATAATATCATTATGGATATGAATCAAATACATCTTATCCATAACGAACATGTCTTATTTAACTCAACATATAAAGGAAAATGAACCAGGTAACACCCAAAACAAAGACAATATTAAAATATTACTAACAAAGAAATATTAAAAGATCATATATGATATTATATTTATGTATATGGTTCTTGTATAATTTAATAACAATGATTTAACTATTATACAGGAGGTTAACTTACCCACAACCAAGGAAATGTACAAGGTAAGGGTTAATTTTCCAACCTCTTTATTATCCGAGGTTGTTTTTACGTAAGTATCTACTAGGACCTCTTTATCATCCACATCCATGTTTTCTTAAAAATATATTTCAAAAAAAATTTAATATTTACTAGACTATGGTTTAAAGTCATTTATATCATTATTTTACCTTATATGTTTTGAAAGGAATCTTTCTGTCATTTTTCAAATAAGGTACTTTATGACCTTTTCGACAAAATCAAGTTAAGAATGTTTTTTTAACTTATAAGGTAGGTGAAACCATTTTCTTCAGTTATAACATCATAAAAGCTTTCCCTAAAAGCTTATAATAATATTTTCAAAATAAATGTTTTCTTTTATAATTATGTGACTCATAAATGATTTCAAAATAGAAAGAGATATTTCTCTAAAAAAGTTTTGATTTCATCTTTGTCAACATACTTTGATAAATTTTAGACTTTTTTGAAGTTGATTTATTATGATACATATATTACATATTGTATTTAAGTTTTTGTGATATGTTTGAATATGGATGTATTATTTTTATACCATTCATGGTTTATGGTTAAATTATTTACATTCTCTATGCTAGTTTTAATAAGAATATTTATGTTATGTTTCAACCTTTTCATATAATGAATGTATTGGAAATAGTATGTGATGGGTGGAGCCTGCTATAGCTCCTCAGTGCATTGGTTGGTCTCATGAGACAATTAGATGTGTAATTGGTCGAGTCCTTTCCCAATTTGATATATGGTTTTGGCCAAGGCCTTAATCATTTTTAGACATCTTGGTCGAGGCCTTGAAAAAATGTTTCTAAATGTTTGACATTATACATTCTCTCATTATGAAAATAATTTTGATGGTTCATGTGGTTATTTGACTAGTATAATACCCATGACTATGTTTTATTATGGAATCATTTACTCAGCTCATATTCCTTCTATAAATTATTCATGTTTATTATTTGTAAAGGCATGTGATTTCAATTATACACCATGCCTAATGATTATGTTATCTTCAACTGTATTGCTTACTCTTACTGAGCATTTGAGCTCACCCCTTTATTAGGTTTAGTTTTCCCAGTATATGAAGAAGTGAGTTATGAGTGACTTGTAGGCAAATCTAGGAGGCCTAGATGTTTCTATTGGAATAAATTAGTGTTGTATTTCTTTTCAATTTGTAATGTTGAAATCATGTAGGTCTCTTGTTTCCAAGAATACTAAATTGATCGGTCTTTCAGGACATGATTCATTGTATAATGCCAATATTATGTAATAATGCATCGACTCTGGGTAACTGGGGTTGAGGCTTTATAGTTGGTATCAGAGGAAGTTTAGTACAAACCTTGTAAACAAGATTTAGAAAAATTCTTATTAGATAACGTTGCCCTAAGATAGACTTTAAGGATTAGTATAGAAGAACTTCCTAGAATTTTGGTAATGTAGATATTATTTTTGAGTTTTCCTAGAAATACATCGTTTCTTGGATTCGAGTAGGTAGAGGCTGCTCTAGAATAGATGTACCTATGAGTGAAAAATTTGACAAGGAGGTTTGGGATTGACCGAGGGTATCCTGGTACACGACAACAGGCCTTGTTGCACTCTTGGTTACGACACTCCTGGGGGATATGATTGGGATAATTCACATTTTCTTTACAAACCATTATGAAGGATTTAAGAGTACATACCTCCTCAAAGAAAACATTTTTTATGATTATGGATTACATCCATAAATTGTTCAATTAATGTTAAGTGTTCTACTAGTTTGGAATTATGTATTGCGATTTATAAACTAATATAGTGTATGCCACTGTTTAGAAATGGTGCTTAGTGGAATGAATGGAAACCATATCAATGTACGTAATCCATGTAGGTATTTCTCTCCTACTCAAGATAATTATAGTGGAGCTAGTGATGTAACTGGTGCTAATCATCTTATCATCATACTAGGACAACTCACTCAAGTTATGAATAATAACCTTACCCATATGGAGCACCCTGATCCACTACGTGGAGGATCAATTTTAGATCACTTCATGAGGTAACAACCACCAACATTCAATGGGTCTATGAATCCATTTGTAGCTTAACCATGGATAAGTTCCTTAGAGAAAATATTTCATGCTTTGTGGAGTAGCGAAAGGGAAAAAGTTGTAATGGCAGTTTGTCGTCTCACCAGAGATGCAGATCAATGGTGGTCATTAATTCAAAACACAAAGGAGGATGAAGAAGTATCAAGTATGGAATGGAGGGAGTTTAAGGATATTTTCATAGAAAAACAATTTCCTCGTGACCATCGAGCGGATATGGAAAGTCAATTTCTTAATTTGAGAAAAAAGGAGGATGAGAATGTCGTAAAGTATGAAGATTACTTTACAAGGTTAGCAAGAAATTATCTAGATTATATACGTAATCCAAGAAGTAATATTGATCGTTTCTTTGATGGGTTAAAATCATTTCTATGTCGAGAATTAGTCTCACAATCCTTATCATCATATGAAGATATTGTCTCATGTGTTTTCAAAATAGAAAAGGAATTCTCTAAGTCTTATTACTTTAAAGAAAAGTAAGAGAAGAAGAGATATATTAAACACTCTATTAAAGGAAATAAGGAAACAGGGAAGAAGGGAAGAGTTGAATTTCCACCCTGTGATAATTGTGGAAGGAAGCACCATGGTTTCTGTCTAAAAGGAAAAGGAGTATGATGAAAATGTGGACAGAAAGGCCATAATTCTAGATATTTTAAGTGGAATAAAGAAGATACCAATGTTCAATGCTACAACTTTATAGGGTTGGGACATTATGCAAATGAATGTCCTAAGAGTCAAGTAAACTTATCTCAGAAAATGACAATGGATCAAGGACCAGCTTATGCGATCACTATTGTTGAGGTTGAAGCTCCGAAAGACATGGGGGAAGGTAATTTAATGGTTTCCCCAAGTTTAGCCAATTCTTTATTTGATTATGGATCATTGCATTGTTTCATATATTCTCAGTTTTCTAAGAAAATTATATATTTCCAATTTTATTTAACATGGTATTTGTAAGTCAAAACTCCAAGGGGAAGTATCATTGAAACAAAGTTTTGTAAATCAATCCTCATTAAGGAATATAAACGATATTTATCTACTAATATCATCGTCATAACTATGATTGAATTTGATATAATCCTCTGTATGAATTGGATTTCAGACAATGATGCGAAAATTTATTATAAGAAGAAGGAGGTTACAATTCTCCACGATGATAAGGAGTACCTTATCGTTAGAACATAAACATCACCATCTGATTATTATCTAGATCCACCACCAGCAGCTCAACTAAATTAAATTATTGTGGAGGAAGAGATTGAAATTTCTGTGGGTGAGGAAAGGAATGTACAAATAGAGGATGTACCTATTGTACAAGATTATGTTGATGTGTTTCCGGAGGATTTACCTGGACATCCTCCAGAATCAGAAATTGAGTTTTCCATTGACTTAATTCCTGGTTCAAGGCCCATATTAAAGACCCCTTATAGAATGGAAACTGTGGAATTAGCAGAACTAAAGAAACAACTAGAGGAATTGAGTAATAAGGGATTTATTTTCCCTAGTGTTTCTCTATGGGGAGCCCCTGTTTTGTTTTGATAAGAAGAAATACGGATCTATGAGGTTGTTCATTGACTACAGGGAGACAATGCTATAACAATATTGAACAAGTATCCCCTACCTAAAATTGATGATTTATTCGACCAACTTCATGGAGCTCAATATTTTTCAAAGATTGACCTGTGATCTGAATATCATCAGTTGTGTGTGAAGAAAGAAGACATTCCAAAAACAGCAATTCGAACTAGGTACGAGCATTAAAAGTTTACTGTAATGCCTTTTGGACTGACTAATGTACCCTCTATTTTTATGGTTCTAATGAATAGAGTTTTCAAGGAATATCTTGATTCATTTTTAGTGGTATTTATTGATGATATATTGGTATACTTCAAAATCTATGAAGATCATGAAAATCACTTGTGCATTATCCTAAATACTCTTAGAAGAAATGAATTATTTGAGAAGTTTAGCAAGTTTGAATTCTGGATTTAGTAGATTTATTTTATGGGCCATATAGTATCTAATAATAGAATCTCTGTTGATCTTTCTAAGACAATGGAAATCCAAGAACAGCCAGCACCAACAAGTATAACTGAGGTACATAGTTTTATTGGTTTAGCATGTTATTATCGACATTTCTTCGAGAATTTTGCCCGATTGGAAAACACATTAACCAAGTTCACATTTAAAGTGGTTAAATGTTTTTGGACAAAAGAATGTGAAGAATGTTTTTAAATAACTAAATAGAAGATTAGTCAACGCTCCTATCTTGAATCTACCATCAGGGAATGATGAGTTTGTTATTTATAGTGATGCTTTAAAGAAAGGACTTGGTTGTGTCCTTATGCAGAATGATAGACTTATTGTCTATGCATCACGACAGAAAAAATACATGAATAAAATTATACAACTCATGATCTTTTGTTAGCAGCTGTAATATTTTCTTCGAATATTTGGAGACACTATCTCTATGGTGAAAAATTTGAGATATATACTAATCACAAGAGTTTGAAGTATATTTTCTCCCAGAAGGAACTCAACATAAGGAAAGGGAGATGACTTGAACTAATCAAAGATTATGATTTCACTATACACTACCACCTGGGGAAGGAAAATAAGGTGGCAGATGCTTTGAGCAGAAAGGATCATGGTGTTCTGAATAAGATGAGAGTTGAAAGGGATCCTATGTACATGGATCTAGTAAAAATAGATATGGGAATAATCATGGAAGGGGAAACATCGATACTTTTTCAAATAGTTTCTAAATCATCTTTACTAGAAAGGATAAAAAGTTCTAAGGCTAATGATGAGGACTTTCAAAAGAAAATTAAAGCTGTGAACGATGAGAGACTGGTCGACTTCATATAAGAAGATGGGATTTTGAAATTGGGGAAGAGACATTTTATTCTCGATATACCTGATCTAAAAAGGGAATTTTTAGATGATGCTCATAAATCCAATCTCTCTATACACTTTGGTCGCACTAAGATGTATAGAGATTTGAAAGAACATTTTTTATGGGACAACCTAAAAAGAGAGATTTCTGATTTTGTGTCGAGATGTATGGTTTTACAACAAGTGAAAGATGAAAGACAACGTCCTAGAGGAGTCAGGAAACCTCTTCCCATACCTGAGTGGAAATGAGATGATATTTTGATGGACTTTGTCATGGGGCTACTGAAGACTCCTAGAAGGAATGATGAAATATGGTTCATTGTTGATCGTCTTACCAAGTAAGCACATTTTCTTGCTATAAGAGAAGATTTACCACTTGAGCATTTAGAAAGATTGTACATTAATGAAGTTGTAAGACTTCAGGGAGTACTACTGTCGATTATTTTTTATCTTGATCCCCATTTTACATCATGATTAGAGAAAACTCCTCAGAATTCCCTGGATACTGAACATCATTTGAGCACTGCCTACCACCCTCAAACTGATGGGCAATTAGAACAGACTATTCAAACCTTATAAGACATGTTGAGATCTTTCTCACTTGACTTTCAAGGTACGTGGGATTAATATTTCCCTCTAGTAGAATTTTTTTATAACAATAGATTCTATTAAAATATTTATATGGCACCATATGAAGCGTTATATGGAATGAGATGTAACACACCAACTTTATGGGATGATGTTGGTGAAAGAAAACTCATAGGCCTAGAACTTTTTGAGGAAATGATGGAAAAGGTGAAGGTAATCCAGACCCACATCAAAGCAGCTTAAAGTTGGCAGAAGAGCTTTGCCGATAACTGAAGGAAGAATGTGGATGTTTAGTTAGGAGATCATGTTTTCTTGATGGTATCTCCATGGAAGGGAGTTATATGATTCTGTAAGAAGGGTAAATTAAGTCCTCGGTACATCGAAACTTTTGAAATTCTAGAACGAATTGGGGATGTAGCTTTCCGTTTGGAAATGCCTCAAAGTCTCTCTATTGTTCACGATGTGTTCCACGTATCACTGTTGAGAAAATACATGCATGACCCAACACATGTACACATATATGAAGAAATTGAACTGTAACATGATATCTCTTATTGTGAAGATCCTTCCAAAATTCTTGATACCAGAGAACAAGTGTTGAGAAACCGGACGACTCGTCTAGTAAAAGTTCTCTGGAGAAACCATAAGGTGGTAGAGGCAATGTGGGAACCAGAGGAACGTATGATAAAGAACCACTCGAATCTTTCTATATGGTAGTATTCTAGAAAATTTGAGGAAAAAATTATTTTAAGGAGGGAAGAATGTTGCACCAGAAGCTTCCATGGTACGTTTCCCTTTGAATAATGCAATAGCTTGCATTGTATGCAACTTTAAGATTCTAACACACCACGACCAATCAAACTAGCTGTTTTGAATAGTAATACCCACTTTTTGAAATTTTATAATTTTTTATTTTTCAAAATGGACTTCATTTTTGAATTTGGAATATCGAAATTAGCTTAGGGTAAATTTTTGGTATTTTTCTGAAAACTTTTAATTTTTTATGAATAGTGAAAAACACCGCGTTATTGGTTAAAACCGAATTTTTATTTACATAATTATTTATTTTAGGTAAAAATAGATAAATAATACCTATATAAGTTTAATGTAATTCATTGGAGTCATTTTATAATAAGTTTAGATACATAAAAAGTTTATTGAACTTTTTACCGTCTTTTACCCACCTCCTAGGTGCATTTGAAAATTTGCGTAAAAATTAATTTTACAGCTTCTGTAAATTTAATTTCAAAACTCTAAGAGAATAGTTGATATCATTAAGTAAAATGTGGTTCAATAAGATGAAAATAATTTTTGGTGAATAGTAACTTTATCTTTTATTTACCACGGTTAAAAGTAAATAGGGTAATTAAATGTAAAAATGATATTATTATTACCCTAACACATGTCCTAATTCTATTGGATAAGTTTAATTTGAACAAAAAAACCTTATGAAAAAAATAGGATCCTTTTGGTCTACTTGGATTAGATTAGGACATTTATTATTATTTAATTTAAAGAAGAGTTAAAAGTGTTAAACTCATGTCTTCATAACTAAAACATTTTTATTATAGGGTTATACATAAGATAAATTCAAAAATAAATATTCATTAGAAATATAAAAATATTTCCTATATAAAAATATTTTATTTATAATTTTTAAGGATCAAATAATTAAATATATTTATGACATAATGATAATGCATTAATTATCCAAATAACGAATGATTAAAATAATTGATATTATAAATATCCAAATAAATATAAGTTGACACTCTTGATGAATTAAAATAATTATCTAGGTTACTATGATATATTAGGGATGATTAAATGAATTAGTTTTGAAGTAATCATGTTGTTATAACTTTAGAAAAAACAAAATACTAAATAGTTCCAAAATTGAAAAAAATGTGTTTATAAAACAAATATTATATTATTAAATGATATAATATTCCAAAACAATATTAAGTTCGGCCAAAGGACTTATATGAGGTTATATATATTAATAATGAATGACTTGGGGTTCTCTTGACTTGTTATAGTAATTTTATTAACCATATAATATAAAAATACAAAGAGACATGGTAAATGTCAAACTATTTAACTAAGAGTTAAATCTAAAAGATAAGGATAATATGATCACGTAAACCGGCCTAAAACCTATTTATTGAGAGGTTTTCGGCCCATCACCACCTTATCCTCTAAATAATTTATTTTGGAGCCATTAGAAACCAAAAACTATTTTATTTTAAAATAATATTTCAATCTTTTCCTAAAGTGACCCTCACATCTCTTATAAAGGTTTACTTCCCATTATCTTAATTTCACACCTCCAAATCCTTTTTTCTCGACCAAACCCAATGATAATATCCTCCAAACTTCCCTAAATTTATTCTAGAGGCCTTACTTTGATCATAAATCCTACCTAAAGAGACATTTTGATCAACTCAAAAGGAAACCCCGAAGTAGAGGTAATAATTTCACCACCCTCTTTCAAGTTCTTATCTTCTTCCACTTCTTCTTTCTTTGTTTTTTCCAAACCAAAAAAATAAATCCAGTATCTTATACATACTATTATGTTATTATAAATATGGTACAACCATATTCATTATTCTCTCCATCCTATAAATGACAAAGTCACCGTATGTGTGTACGTACAGATTAACGTCTCCACGTCGTGGTGTAGTTTGTTATTCAAACACTTCATTATATGGATGGGTATAATAATGAGTATAACTGAACCAAAAAATAAATATAACATTTTATTATTATTTATATATGATTTAACATACAATTACATATGATTTCTCCATCAATATAATTATTTTGTCGCTCGTACGTATGTACAGATTACCGTCTCCACGAACGCGATGAGATTCATTCCCCATCGTAACCATTCAAGAATAATTTTTATTTGATGATTAAAAATAATTTTTAAGAACTTAATATCATTCTAGATTTGAATCAAATCCATCCTATTCATAACATACATGTCTTATGTAATAAAACATAAAAGGTAAAATGAATCAGTTAACACCCGAAACGACGACAATACTAAAATATTATTAACAAATAAATATTAAAAGATCATATATGATATCATATTTATGTATATGGTTCTTGAATAATTTAATAATATTGATTTAACTATCATAAATGTGGTTAACCTACCCTATACCAAGGAAAAGTACAAGGTAATGTTTAATTTCACAATCTCTTTATTATCCGAGGTTGTTTTTATGTAAGCATCTACTGAGACCTCTTTTTCATCCACATCAGTGTTTTATTAAAAATGTATTTCAAATTTTTTTTACTATATTATAGACTATGGGTTAAATTAATTTATACCCTTATTTTACCTTATATGTTTTGAATATAATCTTTATGTCGTTTTCCAAACAAGGTAATTTATGACAATTTCGAAAAAATTAAGGTAAGAATGTTTTTTTAACTTATACGACAGGTGTAGCTATTTTCTGCCATTATAACATAATAAAAGCTTCCCTTATAAGATTATATGAATGTTTTAAAAATAAATGTTTTCTTATATAATTTTGTGACTCTTAACTGATTTCAAAATAAAAAGAGATATTTCTCTCGAATAGTTTTTATTTCATCTATGTCAACATCCTCTGATAAATTTTACACTTTTTTGAAGTTGATTTATTATGATAAAAATATTCCATATTGTATTTATAGTTTTTTGATATGTTTGACTGTGGATATGTTATTTTTATACCATTCATGGTTTATATTTAAATTATTGACATTTTTTATGCTAGTTTTAATACGAATATTTATATTATGTTTCAACATTTTCATATGAGGAATGAATTAGACTTAGTATGTGGTGGGTGGAGCCCGCTATAGCTCTACGGTGCATCAGTAGGTCTCATGAGACAATTAGAAGTGGAATTGTCCGAGTCCTTTCCTAATTTGATATATGGTTTTGGCCAAGGCCTTGAAAAAATGTTTTAGAATGTCCGACATTATACATTCCCTCATTATGAAAATAATATTGATGGTTCATGTGGTTATTCAACTAGTAGAATACCCATGACTATGTTTTATTAGGGAATTATTTACTCAGATCATATTCTTGTCATAAATTATTCATGTTTTTTATTTATAAAGGCACATGTTTTCAATTATCCACCATGACTGATGTTTATGTTATCTTCCGCTATATTGCTTACTCTTAATGAGAATTTGAGATCACCACTTTCTTATGTTTCATTTTCTTAGGATATTAAGAAATTAGTTATGAGTGACTTGCAGGCATGTCTAGGAGGCTTGGATGTTTCTAATGGAATAAATTAGTGTTGTATTTATTTTCAAGTTGAAATGTTGAACTCATGTATGTATCTTGTTTCCAAGTATACTAAAATTATGGGTACTTCGGGACCTGATTCCTTGTATCATTTGAATATTATGTAATAATGCAATGACTTTGGGTAACTGGGGTCAGGGTGTTACACCTGGTATGACACAATGTGTCAGTTTTCTGTTTAAAATAAACAATTTAGTTAAAAAATGTCACTCAATGAAAACCGAGAAAACATGATTGAAGTGTCTTGATAATTTATAAAATTGATTCATAATTCCTCTACTATGTGTAGTAATTATATTCACATCAAACCGACACATGATGTTATCGATATCCGAAAAAGATCGTGTTTAGAGTTAAAAATGACATTTTAGTAAATGACATACTAGAAACTAAAAACACATTCAAATTATTTTAATACTTTAAGAAAATGATTAATATGTTATTTGGGACATGTAGGAATCATCCACACCTTAATATGATGCACTATGTGATTGGTATGACTCCAAGTGTGTATTTTTATTTAAAAATGACATCAATTTCAATAAAAAAGATAACCAACTTATTCAAAACCAAGAAAATGCATTAATATTATTTTTATACTTTAGGAAATTTATATAGAATTCATTTTTGAAATATAGGAATAATCCGCTCCTCAATCTGACACACAATGTTCCTTGTATGACTCAATGTGTCTGTTATTAGTTTAAAATCTACAGTTTAGTGAAAAAAATGTCACTCACTGAAAATGAAGAAAACTTTACCTAATTGTATTGATAATTTAGGACATAAATTATTAATTCCTTTCTGACATGTAGGAATTGGTCACACATCAAACATATAAAATATGCGATTAGTATAGGTTAAATTGTGTGTTTACAGTTTAAAATGACATTTTAGTAAAATAAAAAGTGACATACTCAACACTAACCACATGCATTGGGATTATTTTGATACTTTAGGAAAATTATCCATAAGTCATTTGAGAGGTTTAGGAATCAGTCGTACCTCAATCTGATACACGATGCGACCTATGTGACTCAAAGTGCATCTTTTTATTTAGAAATGACATCAATTTAAATAAAATGGTCAACTAACCTGCTAAAAACTAAGGAAACACATTCATATTGTTTTTATACTTTACTGAAATGATCCATAAGTCTTTTTTAACATAAAGGAATCAGTCAAACCTCAATCTGAGGCCTAGTGTTCCCAATATGACTCAATGTGTCTGTTATTAGTTTAAAATAAAAAGCTTAGTTCAAAATATTCCACTCACTACAAACTGAGAAAACATGATCAAATTTTATTGATAATTAAGGAAATATATTCATAATTTTATTTTGATGTGTATGAATCAGTATCACATAAAATAGATACATGATGTGAATGTTATAGGTCAAAGAGTGTGTTTCTAATTTAAAATGACATTTTAGTAGAAAAATAAGTGACATACTCAAAACCAAGAAAATACATTCAGATTGTTTTGATACTATAAGAACATTTTCCATATGTCATTTGAGAGTTATCTAATTATCCATACCTCAATCTGACACATGGTGTGACCAGTTTGACTCCATGTGCATAATTTTATTTTAAAATGACAATAATTTTTATAAAAAGGAAAACTGACCAACTCAAAACTGGGAAATAACATTCAAATTGTTTTGATACTTTAGGGAAAGTATCCATAAGTCATTTGTGACATGTAAAAATCATTCAAACATCAATCTGATGCACAATGTTCTTATTATGACTCAATGTGTCTGTTATTTGATTAAAAGTGACAGTTTAGTTAAAAAATGTCACTCACTGATAATTGAGAAAATGGACTTCAATTTTATGGATAATTTATTAAATTTATTCATAAGTAATTTTTGATGTGTATGAATCATTCTAACATAAAACCGATACATGGTGTGATTAGTATGAGTCAAAGTTCATGTTTTTAATTTAAAATGATATTTTAGTAAAACAGAAAAATAGAATACTCAAAACCAAGTAAACACGTTCATATTATTATGATACTTTATTAAAATGATCCATATTCCATTTGGGATGTGTAAGAATTAGCCTCACCTTAATCTACCTGATGGTGTGGCCGATATGACTGAAACTGCATCTTTTTTATTTAAAATTGACATCAATTATAGTAAAAAGGAAAAATCACCTACTCAAAACCAAGAAAAGATGTTAGAATTGTTTTGATACTTTAGGAAAATGATCCATAAGTCATTTTTGATGTGTTGGAATCATCCAAACCTCGGTCAGATACACAATGTGTCCGATATGACTCAATGTGTCTGTTATTAGTTTAAAATCAACATTTTAGTTCAAAAAGTGTCACTCACCCAAAACTGAGAAAACACACTCGTTTTTTTATAATTTAGGAAAATGATTCATAATTAATTGTGACTTATAGAAATTTCTATCACGTAAAACCGATATATGATATGGCCAGTATGAGACAAAGTGTGTTTTTCTAGTTTAAAATGACATTTTAGTAAAAAAGACATGTGACATAATCAAAACCAAGAAAACACATTCAAATTGTTTCGATAATTTTGGAAAATAATCCATAAGTAATTTGAGATGTGTAATAATCATCCAAACCTCAATCTGGTGCATGGTGGGACCAGCATCACTCCAAGTGTATTTTTTCAATATATAAGTATCATTTTTGTTTAAAACACATATCACATCTCTAAAATTGAGAAAATGTGCCCAGATTTTTTTTATATTCGTTTATATTCAATATTCAAACATTATTTTGTTGATTGTTTTGGTGTTTTTTGTGTTGTGGTGTGCTGTTACAGCACACTGCAATAGTGGGTTAGTGTGTTGTAACATCACACTGCAGTATGCCCTTTTATCAGCGCTTATAGAATCATTGATAAATAGTGCTTTATTATTTCTTTAGAAAGAACTGATAAAAGACAAGGGCTTTTAACCTCTCTCCAGTAGTCAATTCTTATCTAGCACTGACAAAGGCCATTTTTAGTACTGTTAATGTCCTATTTTACAGTAGTGTAACCCAAAATCCTTTAGTCATAATTTTCATCATCTTAATTCTATTTTATAAATATGTTTGGGGTTTTTAATCCCTTAAACCCCAAATTGGGACTTTCTATCACAATTCCCCCTTCATTGATTGTTCTAAGCATCAAGACCTTAAATATAATACATCCCTTTTCAAGAAAATATATACTAGAATATATCCTCATTCACATTGAACACTTATTTTTTATTACATTATACAATTGACCCCATTTATGGTTATTGATGTATAATAGTTAACTTAGTGTCTTTTTTTAAATGATATATGATGTTATAGTTTAGAATAGGATGGTACAGATTGCTAAAAATTAAACTACTTATGAAAGGGTCAAAAAACATATAACGATGAAAACCTATAAAAGGAAACTTTAGAAAAAGTCTATTATACACCTTTAAAGTTACCCAATTTTATGTGTTAGAAAACATTTAGGGAATAAATAAAGAAAGGTATAAAGATTATGGGGACCAATATCTAGCCATAGAGAAATTTGAGATAGTTCATCTGATGCATTGGTCGAGGAAAATGATAGAGTAAAGATGTATCAAATCTTTGCCTCAATGATGTATTGAATACAAGGTGAAATAAATTTTAGTGTATTATAATCTCCTTTAATTTATATATTCTATGATCATACTTCGTTTATTGAGTGTTTGAATCCTCAAAAGTATCCTTTATCTTGTGGTAATGAGTGTATTTGACTCCATTGGACACCTCAATCTGGAAATGCATACATGAACCTTATATATATCCAATATATGTTACCCTAAATGGATTATAGTTAAGAGGTATCTTCATTATAAGAATAGATCACTATAATATTTGTTTTACCTTCCACTATTTTAGGGGAACACATCATTAAAATGTTTCTAACAGTCATCCTAGATATATATTCACCATCCCCCATCCTTTATTTTAGCTCATTGAGTTATAATTTACCAAATTCATGATTTAAATACGAAAATGGATTTGATATCCTTGATGATACACCTTCATTATTAAGACTCACTTTAAAATAAATAATGTGGTATTTTATTCTAAAAATATTCACGGTCCTTGTCATGTGACTACAAAACACATGACATAATGGTTTAAACTCTATGACCCTAAGCTAAATGGCCTTGTTTTCTAGAGTAGACAATAACATAACTGAACCCCCATAAATTTGAAAAATAAGTGATGAAATTTTCATCACTATATCCATTGAAAATTTCAAAATTGTATCCAAAAAATGAGATTTCACAATAAACATATGAAATAATATTAATGTGAACAAGTCCACCGATGCAAACTCCAGCCGTCACTTTGATTAGGTTGATCATGATCACTGAAAATAAGGAAAACATTGATGGTAAATATGATTGAGTTAATCAAGATATAAATATTTATGAAGTTATATATATCTTTAACATTTTTTATTTAAAATTCATACCTTGTTTATCTAACTCATGTCACTGGATGTAAAACCTCATGATAATTGGTTAAAATTGTTTTTACCAAAATACCAGTGACTTTTAGTCCATGAATAAAGACCGTAAACTATATGCTCTAATTAGATCAATGGTACCACTGGAATATTATTTACATTGGGTTTACCTCTATCATTTTTCTACATAGATCACCATACATTTTATTTGGACAAATGTTTCCGACCTTGAACATCACCAACATTTTCCAGCCTTTCCAAACCTAAAACTAATCAAGTAAAGAGACCTAGAAATCAATAGGTTAAAAACCTGCAAGGGGAGGGAAAGAAAAAAATGATTCTCTAATAATAGTATATATATATCGCATAATTTATTCAAAATTAAACACTTAAAATGAATAATAAAGATAATTTATTATGTTAAAAACATAAAATTGAGATTTATGAAAAGAATGAGTTGTATCCTGCTTTGTCCCCCAAATATGAGGCTTAGGAAAAAGTTATGGCATCAAAATAAAAGACCCAAAGACCTTGAACTATATAATATTATTCCAAATAAGTAAATCAGTACTTTCTAGGCCCCTTATCATATTAAAATTTTATATTATTCATTTGTTGTGTCATCTTTATCATGTCAATCCATATGATCAATGTGAAACACATAAAAACATAATTGTAGGGGGATTGCTCCCTATTTAAAATTGGAATTTTTATTCTTATTCCCATATTTTTGATCCCCAACAAATTGAGTCACCTCATTACATACCCAAAGAAACTAACTCTATTGTATGGTGATGGTATTTTGGACTATACTCAAGCATGGTCCACAACTAGAAGGAAAGAACCCAAACAAACCCAATTTAGAATAATATGACAGTATTTCAGCCTATAAATGTATAATATTCACACCTAGGAGTAAAATTATACAAAATCAATTTTTAAGGATTCACAATTGACCTTTTTTATTTTTGTTTATTGATTAAGAATATTAACGTTTTGATGATGTTGCCTTTTAAAAGATTGATAGGTAATTACGAAATAGAGAAAAAATTGAAGAAACAATAAAATAAATTTAAAAAATTATTGACGAATGAATATGTTTTCACTAATTTATCAATTAAAGTAAAAAAAATCCAAAATTTAGAGCCCCTGCCAAATTAGTACATGAAGGGGAAGGGAAATTCCTTATCCAAATTTCATAGAATAATAAATGATCTAAATTGATTATAGTCATTAGTTTACCAAATCTCTTCATTCAAAAAAATGAAATTTTCATCCTATGATAGAGGAAATAGAATATTGACTATCTTAGAAGATTATACAATTACATTATTCTCTACCTCAACCAATTATTGGTTATCCTAAATTTCTCTCTATTTGATGAACTTTTTTTTGTAAAGATAGCCCAACTCTTGGTGAAGTTGGTCTACTGAAGCAATTTATTCCTCAAGGATGTATTTACCTATCATCAATATTTCCTTATTTTTGAAGTATTTCTAGATACAAGATCCCTATGTCTTGTGGAAATTTCTATTGAATCTACAATATAAAGCATCAATGATAATTTTTATTCACACTACCATGTTCAAATGATCTGTATAAACATATTTTGAGTGGCTAGATAATCAAACTTACCATGTCCTAGAGTTGTGAACATTCGATAAAGTATAAGTAGCTCCACCGACTATTCTTAAAGTGGTATTCATGAAATGATATTCAAGTTGTTTTTTCATCTATATTTATGAGTGATTAAATAAACATCCAGGCCCTCACGGCTAGATTCAGAGTCAGTATCTGATGATGGTATGTACTATGAAACCATATCAACTAGAGAAGGTCTATCATCAAAAATCTTCATACGAGCAAGAGTCCAACCATATTGTGCTCCCACCGCTATAATTTTTTGATAAATTAGAAGGTATCCATCCTATAACTCTTCAACTCAAATAAAATATCATAAAATAAAATTTTCAATATTTATTTTTCAAGGAAGATGATAATACATCTAGATTTACGTTTATATATCCTCACCATTGGATAAGGTGTTTCCAGCATTATTTTCAACCATCACTTCACTTAATGTGATAGTAAGATCATTGTTTAAAAAGATAACATATTTCATAGGATCCCCCAATTCAGATCAAATTCCTTATATCCGGGCATGAAAATTTAAACCAAGCATGGTTGTTGGATAATTTACAGTTAGCATAACCTAAATAGAAGTCTCTAATTTTAGGGAAACTTACACTCTATTAATAATAAAAAACATTAATTAAGTTGTGTTCCAATGTTAATAATTATAACTTTAATTTCATGTATATTTTCCACTATACATGTATGATTTGGGGCAATGTCAAATTTATTTGGGATGAAGGTTAGTTCAGAAGATTATTTGGTTTCACCACTTGCCACTTTTTTAGGCACCAAAACCCCTTGCTATCTAATAGAAGGGATAAAGATCACATGATTTGAAGAATAATGTGACTCAATGTCCATAATCACTTCATAAATCTCTTTAAGTCTTGGATTTATTGGAATAACAAAATGAAAATTCCACGAGTTCAACCATTGGCCTTGAGTTTTTCATAGAAATGATAGGTGTTTCCAAATGATAGGATGGATATGATATTCTTTAGCTACCAATAGTCATTGTAACCATAGAGATCTACCTTGGGTGTGTGTAAGTAGCATTAATTAAAAAATGTGATGGTACCATGCCCATGAAAACTTATCCATCACATGGATGATTAAAAAAATTAATATTGCACAAAAAAATTATAATTTCAAAAAATGAGTTTATAGTTATACTCACTTTTCCACCCCAAATGAATATGAGTTGTAAAATTTCTTACCCACTACTTCTTTCTAATACCCTATAAGGATATCTAAATATGAGGGATCAATGGTGGTGGTAATGCAACTTTGGGAGCACTAGAGTCCAATGTATTAATTTTCACTAATATGTTGTTAGATCATTCCTCCCTTACTCAAACTTCAAGATCAGTGGAAACACCAATAATTATGCCTCCAACTGAGAATTCAGGATTTGGACTAGGTATATCAACCACTATAGTATCCTAAAAAATGATCATTAGTTAAAGGGATTAAATCTAGTAAAAAAATGAAAAAAATAGTTCTATTACTTCTTATAATGTACTTTGGATCATTTGTACTTATTCGGTCAATCATGCTCGAGGCCTCAACATCTCTATAGTTCATTGTGAATAGAATACCCTTACATAAATATAGTGAAATATATCCTTTAGGTCCTTTTTATTGGTATTCAATTACCTATTAGTATCTAATTAGAATATGTCTATAGGAGTGGATATACACTAGATCATTGTAAGGTTCCTCTATTTATTCTAAAGAGAGAACCAAACCTCTTGGATAGATTGGCCACTCTTAAAGGAGACTCATTCCATCTAAGCCACTAGAAAGGTCATGTCTTTAGGAAAAGTTGGTTGAGGAGTCACCCTTAGTTGAGAAACCATGTTATTTATTGATGGGTTATTATCCATAAACTTGATACACTTCCTCGAAATATTCTTAGCCCATTTACAAGGTATAAAAGTAAAAAAGAGTCTTTCCTTAACTAAATCTCCCTCCATGCCTCTTCGCAACTTTTGACCTCCCTACTAAGTTTAATCTATCAATTTCTACTAGTTACTTCACCTCCATTAGTTCCTCACCATGTTTCTTATCCTTGATATCTATATATCCATTTAGTTGACATATGATTCCAAATCTATAAGGGATATATCATTTTGCGTGAGCATCAACTAAAATTAGAAATAAACCATGAGATGATTTTCTTATCACACTTTTCAAGGAGGATCATGGAATCAATTTTTGATATAGCATAATTGTTTACTAAATATACAATTGTAATGTACTTTCTAAATTAGTTCCCTATCAATCCTGATGGAAAACATGTCATCCCTCAAATATATTAGATAGGGTCTTTCTTCATGGATTATAGTTTTATTATTTGTAATGGATATAACATGCAGAGGTGTAGAATATAAAGGGAAGGATAATTTATTATAAAAAATAAAGGAGGATTTTATGTCTTGTTCCATTAGCTTAGAATTCCATATCCCACCTAAATAATAAAAATGAGGTTTGAAGTAAACATTTGGGCTCATAAGGGAATTGAGAAACTAGTATTTCCCTATGTAAATCATAATCCAACTCCAATGGAATTTGAAGGGCCATGTAATTGTAAAATGGGAATCACGCATATGAAAATGTTAGAGAAGGAGGTATAACTTAAATAATATCAGCACCACTAAGTTAAGATACATTCTTATGGATTGTTGGAATGCCATCATATATTTCACGATTCTTACTCCAGTCATCACCTACTTCACTAGAAGAAGATATCAACTAATGATCATAGTGAGGAATAATCCCAGGTGGAGAAGTAAATCTACCATAAGGATAACTTCCTAGCCCTTGGTGGTGTAATTCCCTTCTTCCATCATTGGCTAGTATGTTCTTGCAGTGCGATGAGAATACCAGGATTGAAAAGTCCATGGTTTCTTTGCCTCTGAATGATGAATGATGGAATTGATTATCATTTACACCTAAGTACTTAAGGGGACATTAATATTATAATATATATCTTTCTTCAATATACCCTCTTAATTTTAAAAAACTCTTTCATCATTGGATGATTCATTTCCTCATTAACCCACATAGTAACATAATAGAAATATTCATCATACATGACTACAAAGATTGGGGCTTCACTGAATGTCCACATGCCCCTGAGTCTTATCCCAACCTCTCCCTAATTCAGATAGAATGCATTCATATTTTGACTCCAATGGATAAACATGTCTAGAAACATGTGATGATTGTGGTGGTATAAACACTAAAAGATCCAATCTACGACAAACCATTCTACAACTCTGGTCTCCTTCTATAATTAAGCACAAAACCATCACAAAAATAAGGTATGCCTAAGTATATATTTAATGAACCACTAGATAAAAACTCTGAATTGATTTCCCAAAAAAACATATGATTCAATATTTGAATTTTCATAGTTTACACACAGTTATGGGTTCCTTCATTGGGTTCACACATTTTTTCTTCCAAAGGAAGGGGTGGAACCTTATATATTATTTGAAAGAGAACTCTCTTTCTTAAATGATATATCCTTTTAAAGAAATATTTTCCTAAGACATTATTTAGTGGTGAATGATCTAGCTTATATAAGAATCACATATCATAGTTCCAAAATGATTACTTCATCTGGTATTTTGAGCACATATATGGAAAGTTTGAATGAAACTAAATAAGATAAATGGACGTCTTAAATCAAATCCGACAAAATTGTGTGATCCAAGATAAGAAGTTATATCCATAAAGCATCAATACCCTAAAATATTTCAACTTTAATTTAAGTGGAACCTTTGGATACTTAATATGGGGTCATATTATATAAAAAGTACAAAGGATGAGTTATTTTGGGAAAAATAAAAAATATTAACAAAGGAAATATCATCCAAGGTTGACCACACAAATTGTGTACTCAACCATGAGAACCACATGGAAAACCATATGGGATCCATGTAATAAAGGTCTTGTTAGGTCTTCCAAATTAACATCAAGGTTTACCATGTAAACTGAAAGGGTGATGACCCAAAAATGACTATACAATATCAATAACTGAGTTCAAAAAGTTATTAATGTTTTTTAGGCAGGTTCTCTAACTATATTAGTTCAATGAGTTCTATAAAAAATGAAAATGAAGGGTGCCATCTCACATATATATAGGGGGAACCTTAATGAAATAAATGGAAACTAGATGGTATTTTTTTAATTCCTTTGAATTATATCCTTATTTTCTTGAACAAACCTAATTATATAGGGATAATTTTTTAAGGCCTATGAATCCAAAATAAATACAATTGTTGAGGTTAGATTCTCTAAAATCAAGAATAAAAATACATTGAATTATCAGTGAAGAAAAGTATAAAATCATACACTAATAGGTTCCATAATGTCAAGAACCATGAAATCACCTAACTATGTTTCATTAGAGTGGTGAATTTTTTCACACTACATGATTCATTCCAAAGGCTCATCATGTAAACTATCAACCCCATAGGGGCACCGATCTCATGGAACTAGGGTGTCCTTTTGTAACAACCCAAATGTTTACTAATGGAAGTTCATCTTTATTTAATTAAATGTATTATTATGTATAATGGTTATATAACATATTCACTTATTTGGATTTATGTTTTTGGATTTTATAATACTGTTGAGAATTGTGATCGTTGCTAATATAGTCGTTAAATAGTGATCACATGAATAGTATAAATATAGGGCTTTGATAAATCCAATTTACTCATCCAAAGGAAGAGACGACCTCATCCAGTATAATTTCTCTATACAAATCCCATTTGTTAGAGCTCTGAAAGGAGGTGGCATCATTGAGATTTTCTCAGGACCAAGCCCAAGCCGAGCTTCATCATGTTAAGCTCAAATGGAACCGCCTACGGGAGAATTGGAAGTTGATAGAGATTACCACCTGAGCGATGTTATCCGAGCCACCCTAAGAGTCTGTCGCTATCACACACCTTACCCTTCAGTCTTATGTACGTGTTATAAGGGGTTATGTAATGATACCCTAGTACTATGAATATGTACATTATTTTTTTATAGAAAATATATATGAATTTTATTATTGTTACATTGTAAATAGTTTTTAAAGAAAAAATAGATTTTTTAGTTAACTATGAAATATATTTTGATGAATTAATGGATTTTTTAATTACACAATATTTTAATTATATATTATTACTAAATTAATTTTGATATAATATAAATTGCCATTTAATTATTATGAATATGATTGTGATTTTTATTATGGTTTGAAAGCTATTTTTTTCAAAAACCCATTAATTTTCGATAAATACTAGTTTTTATTTTAAAATTAAAAATTAATATATTTATAAAATTATTTAGATAAAATAAATATAATTTTTTGAATTTGGATGTTGAAATTATCCAATGGTGATTTTTTTAAAATTTTCTGATACATTTTAATTTTTGGGCAACAATTAAATACCATTTAAATATATAAAATATTTTCTAACATCATAATGACCCAATAGTGATGTAATAAAATTCTATAAACATTATTATCGACCAATATATATTTAAAAATTAAAATAATGTGATTTTATGTTTGTTTGATTTATTTGACAATGCATTAGTGGACCCTTCAAGACTTATAAAACATTTTATATTTTTAAATTGATTTCCTTGAGAGTGTGACTCACCTCCACATAATCAACCCTATTATTTTAAGAATTTCGGCCATTGGACTTATAAAATAATTTTTCCCAGTCCCATTTTTCAAAAACCATGGGCAACAACAATGGGTTGGTTTGTGGTTTGGATTAGTTTAACGTGTGGTGTCCCAAACCTACATAATAAAGAATTCCCTCACCTTTCCTATACAAACCCACTCAAGATCCCACTTCCTATTCACTAAAATCCATTAGAGTTCTTCTAACCTCTTCCCTCCTCTCTCTATAATCCTACAAAGTCTCCCCAACCTCCCAAAAAGCCTCTCTCAAGACCCTCCCTAGCCTTTGGGATCACACTTCCAAGTAAGGGATTCCTTCCTTTATCATTTTATCCATGTTTCTTAATATTGTCATGCCCTTTTATTTTCAATTATAAATTTCAGGGAATGATTTTGAACCTCCCCCATACTTCCCTATTTATGTTTTAATGAATATATACCCCTTTTCTCTTTCATTAATGCATCCCATGTACACCCGTTACCATGCCGAAATTTGGTAATGAATTTCTCTCTCCTCATTTTCATTTAAGAAATTCTTTTGTATTATGAATCCAAATTCCATTAACTATGTTGGTAGATGTATCTATATGAACCAATTACTATCAAATTAATGTAAATATGATGATACACCCTTTTCTCTCTCATCAAACTTTTTTATTAAGTCTTATGTCATGCCGTTATGTTTCCGAAATTGATCTGCCATTTCCAAGCCAAAATCATTGTGTAGTGAATACCATGCCCATTTCTCTATCAAGGGTATTCACCTTGATGAACATTTACTTATTGATTGAATATTTTAATGTATTAATTCCATATTCATTTACCTTGGAATAAATTATGATGTTTAATGAATCTATGTTGAATGATCTTGTGGCACACATATGCATAAAATGAAACGTTTAAGAAGGGTGTGCCTTGATTGCACTCCAATGCATTGGGTAAAGATTTGTATCATGATAAATCAAGTGAAATGAGGGTTTACTAATGAAAATTCAAATTCAATGATATTCTACCTATGCTTCATGTGAAATGAGCTTTGGATCCTGCTAATACCTGTTATGTGTTGTTTCCACATTTCCATGTTGTGATAATCTTTCTTTATCATGCCTTTATGTTCATGTTTCTATTATGATCCGTTGATATGCTTATTTCCTAACATGTACTATATTATTCATGTTATTCCTTGTTTACTCCCTTATTGGGCTTTATAGCTGACCCTTTTCTTATGCATGTCCTCAGGTTATCCCATGCAATACTAAGTATGAGGGAATATAGTGGTTATGTAAAGGAAGATTTCAATAAAGAAGTTGTGTTTCATGTTTTAAGTCGTTATATAATGATCCTGATCCCAAATTACTCTAGACCTCTAGATCTTCCAAGTTATATCAAGTGAAGAGTTTATGTAATAAATCATGTTTAAGGGTGTTATAAAGAGAAGGGTTTTTATATTTGGTATCAAAGGATATGTTTATTTATTTTTGGGATTAGGATTTGAAAACCATAGTGAAGGCCATAGGGAAAAGACTAAGTATAATAAAAACATCCCTAAATTTTGATTATTATTAAGTAATTGGTTTATCAAGAAAATAAATCCCCTTCTGCATACGATCAGTTAGATATGGCTTTGGAATAGATGTACCTAGGAGGGAAAACACCGACAAGGAGTTATGCGCTTGACTCGGGGTATCCTGGTACACAACAATGGGTCTTGCTGCACTCTTGGTTACGACACTCCTGTGGGATATGATTTGGAAAATTCAAAAGCATAGTATGAACCATTGTTAAGGGAATAAAAAAATTCCCCTAAGAATAATTGACGGGAAGTAGAACATGAATAACATATATTGAAGCCTATAGATTCATAAGTTCAGGAAATAAAATTTATTAAAAGTCATTTGTTTTTGTCCATATATTCCCCTTTATTTGTTTAATAGTTAATGTACTCATCCTGTGTCTATATCGGATAAGTTAGAATTAGAATGAAAAAGTAAAAGGTAGGGTTATCATCCATAGTTCTACACATTCTTTTATATCCCGAAAATTTAGTTGAACAATCCCAACACCACCAAAAATTATGGAACTAATGATATCGGTGAGTACGTCAAATGGAGCAATCATTGCAACCCATGAGTATAACTTCTAACCTACCACAATATGTGGATTTAACTTCTTAGCAAACCTCATCATACTCCCTCGGGTGGAATTTTGTGCAATTCTATTCTTGGATTGGCTTTCCTTATATAGATCCAACACAAATTACCGTGAGTGAGAAATCACTCTCCATATGGAGAATCGACCCCCGATTCTATTCAATTGCAAGGAGGAAGATGAATCTTATTTATCACCATCATCACAAGCATGGATATTAATTCCCTCTGAGCCCACATATCTAGATCAGATGAATTAGTCTAAGGATAAAACCATCCTTGAAGACATGCCTATTGTGATGGAATTAGAAGAAGTGTTTTCTTAGGAATTCGCTGGTCTTCCTCCTAGAAGAGATGTTGAATTATCAATTTAACTTATACCTGGGGCATTGCCAATATCCCAGACTCTATATAGAATGGCTATTTTGGAGCTTGAGGAGTTGAAGAAACAACTATATGAGAATATGGATAAAGGGTTTATACGCCCAAGTGCTTCACCATGGGGTGAACCAGTCCTATTCCTCAAGAATAAGGATGGTTCAATGCGCCTTTGCATTGATTATCGCGATCTCAATAAAATCATGATAAAGAAAAAGTATCCGCTGCCTCAAATTTATGACTTGTTCGATCAGCTACGTAAAGCACAATACTTCTCAAAGGTGGATCTGCAGTCAGGATATTACCAAGTAAAGGTGAAGAAGGATGATATCCCCAAGACTAATTTTTATACAAGATACGGTCACTATGAATTCATAGTAATGCCTTTCAGACTCACTAATGCTCCAAAAATCATCATGGAATTTATGAATAGATTATTTTGATATTTCCTCGACAAATTTGTGGTAGTCTTTATAGATGATATTATAACATACTCTAAAACTAAGGAGGATCATGAGGGCATCTAAAAACTGTACTAGAGAGCTTATGGAAAGAGAATCTCTATGATAATTATAGCAACTGTGAGATTTGGTTAAAGGATGTCTCATTCTTGGGTCATATCATAACATGCAATGGGATATCTATGGATCCCTCCAAGACAGCTATAATTTAGGGATGACTGAGGCCAACATCGGTAACAGATATCCTAGCTTCCTTGGGTTAGCTGGGTATTATCGCCAATTTGTGAGAAATTTCTCAACATTTTCAAACCCTCTTACCAAGATAACTCAAAATAGAGTAAAGTTTACTAGGAGCGATGAATGCGAAGAAAGATTCAAGGAGTTGAAAGGAGGCATGTCACTGTGCCCGCGCTCACATTACCCACAAGTGGAGAACTTTTTGTGGTAATTATTGACGCTTCAAAGAAGGTCTTGAGTTGTGTATTGATGAAAAATGACAAACAAATTTCCTATGATTCATGGAAATTGAATGTTTTTGAGAAATACTATCCAACACATGATCTAGAGATGGATACAGTGATCTTCGCTTTAAAATTTTTGTAGAATTACCTATTTGGGGAGAAGTGTGAAATATACACGGATCAGAAAATCCTCAAGTATATATTTACACAAAAAGTGTTGAACATGCACCAATGGAAATCATTAGAGCTGATCAAAGACTATGAATGCTCAATCCATTACCAAAATGGGAAAGTGAACAAGGTGGAAAGTGTTCTATGTAGAAAGGACCCATCAATTCTTTCATTGATGATAATTGAAAAGGATCCAATCTTCATAGATTTTATGAATATGAACAAGAGAAACATAAAGAAGGGAACATCATCAATCCTTTCATAAATGACTGCTCAACTATATCTTTTGGAAAGGATAAAGGATTCTCAAAGGATAATGTGTTAATTCAGAAGAAGGTGGAAACTATCAAGAAAAGGACATCCTTAGAGTTCAATGTCAATGAAGATGGATTTGTGAGATTTTGGTCAAGACTATGTGTTCCATCGAATCTGGAGTTAAAGAATTAACTATTGGATGACGCATATAGTCTAATTTCTTTATTCACCAAGGAAACAGAAAGATGTATCAAGATATTCTAGAGAATTATTGGTGGGATAACATGAAGAAGGTAATCGTTGAGTATACATCAAAGTTCCTGGTGTGTCAGCAAGTGAAGGCTGAAGGGAAAATGTATAAGGAGATGATGAAACCATTACCCATACAATTATGGAAATGGGAGAACATCACCATGGACTTTGTTATTGGACTTTCAAAGACATCCAATGGAAACAATTCTATCTAGGTTGTTGTGGGTTCTCTTATAAAGACTGCACACGTCATTGCTATTTGGGAGGATTTCTCACTAGATCAACTATCACCGATATACTATAGAGATGTGTTAAAGCTTCATGGGGCACCACTATCTATTATATTTGATCAAGATCCAAGATTCACCTCTATGTTTTGGAAGATTCTTCAACATGATCTGAATATAGAGATGAATGTCAGTACGACTTATCATCCTCAAACTGATGGATAATCAGACCGGACTATCCAAACACTTGAGGACATGTTGAGAGCGTTCTCAATGGACTTCAAAGGAGTATGAGATCAATATCTACCTCTTGTTGAGTTCTCATACAAAAATATTTTCCACTCAAGCATCCAAACGGATCCTTATGATTCCCTGTATGGGAATAGGTTCAGAACATTGGTATGTTGAGATGAAGTTGGGGGGAGAAAACTCCCAGGTCTAGAGATGGTCGAAGAAATGGGGGAGAAGTTTTTGACCACCTAGAAACACATTAAATCTACTCAGAGTATACAAAAGATCTACACTGATAATCATCGTTGAGACCTAGATTTTGATGTTGAAGACATGGCATTCCACTGCATATCACTATGGAAGAGAGTTATGAGATTTCGGAAGAAGGAAAATCTTACTCCAAGGTACATTGACCATTTTGAGATCATTGATCACATTAGAGAAATGGACTATCGACTAGCACTCCCAATGAACCTATCTCAAGTACATGATGCATTCCATGTACCACTCTTGAGGAAGTACATACTTGACCCATAGCATGTGCTCAATATATAGGTGGTACCATTGGAGAATGACCTCTCATATGAAGAGAAGTCGATGAAGATCATAGATCACAGGGAAAAAGTTCAAAGAAATAGGATAATTCACCTCGTCAAGGTGTTGTGGAAATACCATAATTATGATGAATCAATGTTGGAATCAGAGGACGTGATGAAGCACAGTTACCCACATATGTTTTAGTGTGGGAAAATGAAATTTCGAGGGTCAAATTTCTTAAGGGGGGAAGATTTTAATGACCCAAAATTTTATTA
Organism: Viscum album; assembly: GCA_963277665.1. Lineage (NCBI taxonomy): Eukaryota > Viridiplantae > Streptophyta > Magnoliopsida > Santalales > Viscaceae > Viscum > Viscum album. The sequence goes on along the minus strand of OY728123.1, from coordinate 2,085,545,310 downwards.
ATGGAAATTTATCGGGATCTAATTAAATGTTATATTATGTATAATGGTTATATAACAAATTAAATTCATTGGATTTTGGTTTTTGGATTTTAAAATATCGTTAAGAATTTTGATCGTTGCTAATACAACCGTTAAACAGTGATCACATGATTAGTAAAAATATAGGGGCCTTATAAAATCCAATTTACATAGATAAAGGAAGTGATGGCCTCATCCGGTATAATTGCTCCATAAAAATCCCATTTGTCAAAGATCAGAAAGGATGGGCATCATTGGGATTCACTCTTGACCAAGTCCAAGCTGAGCATCAACGAGTTAATCTCAAACAGAACTGCTTAAGGGAGTAGTGGAAGTTGATAGAGATTACCACCCGTGTGATGTTATCCGAGCCGGCCCAAGAGTCTGTCACTATAGCAAACCATACCCTTCAGTATTATTTTGGTGTTATAAGGGGTTATGTAATGACACCCTATTACTATAATTATGTACATTATTATTATATATAAGATATACATTCATTTTATTATTGTTAATTTTTAAATAGTTTTTAAAGAAAAAATAACATTTTTAGTTAATTATGAAATCTATTTAAATGAATTAATGTATTTTTGAATTAAATAATATTTTAAGTAAATATTATTACTAAATTAATTTTTATATAATATAAATTACCATATAATTATTATGAATACGATTGTGATTTTTATTAAGGTTTGAAAGCTATTTTTGTCAAAACCCATGAATTTTTCATAAATGTCTGTTTTTATATTAAATGTAAAAAATTAGAATATTTAGAAAATTATTTAGATAAAATGAATATTAGATTTAGAATTAGGATTTCAAAAGTATCTAATGGTGAATTTTTCATAATTTTCTGAGGTAGTCAAATTTTTTGCTAAAAATTAAATGTCGTTTAAATATATAATCTGTTTTATGACATCATAATGACACAATAGTGATGTAATAAAATACTATAAACATTATGGTCAGAAAATAAATGTTTTACCATTAAAATAATGTGATTTTAGGTTTTTTTGATTTATATTACAATGCTTTAGTGGACCCTGCAATACTTATAAAACATTTTAACTTTTTAAATTGATTTACTTGAGAGTACGACTCACCTACACATAAGAAACCCTATTATTTTATGAAGTTTGTCCATTGGCCTTATAAAATAATGTTTTCCACTCTCGTTTGGCAAACAAAATGGGCCAAAACCATGGGTTGGTTTGTGGTTTTTATTTTTTTATTGTGTGGTGTCTCAAACCTAAATAATAAATAATTCCCTCTCTTTTCTTATATAAACCCACCCAAGCTCACACTTCCTATTCACTGAAATCCTTTTGAGTTCATACAACCTATTCCCTCTTCTCAATATAATCCTCCCAAGGATCCCCAACCTCCCAAGAAGCCTCTCTCAAGCCCCACCCAAGCCTTTGTGATCACACTTCCATGTAAGGGATTCCTTCCTTTCTCATTTTATCCAAGTTTCTTAATATTATTATGCCATTTTATTTTCAATTATAAATGTTGGGTTATGATTTATAACCTCCCACATACTGACCTCTTTATGTTCGAATGATTAGAGAACCATTTTCTCTCTCATTAATTTCTCCCATGTACACCCGTTACCATACCGAAATTCCGTAAGGAATTTCTCTCTCCTCATTTACATTCAAGCAATTATTTTGTATTATAAATACAAATTCCATTACTTATATTGGGACATGTGTATAAATGAACATATTACTCTCCATTTCATGTACATATGATAAGGCACCCTTTTACCTCTCATCAAACTCTTTTATGAAGTCTTATGTCACGTCGTTATGCTGCCAAAATTGCATTGTCGTTTTCCAAGCCAAAATCTTTGTGTAGTGAATACCATGCCTATTTATCTATCAAGAGTATTAACCTTTATGCACATTTACTTATTTATGTAATAGTTTCATGTATTAATTACACATTAATTTACTGTGGAATAAATTATAATTTTTAGTTAATCTATGTTGTATGATCTTGTGGCACACTTATGCATGAAATGAAATGTTTAAGAAGGGTGTGCCCTAATAGTGCTCCAATGCATTGGGTAAAGATTAGTATAATGATACATCAAGTGAAATCAATGTTTACTCATTATAATTAATGTGAAATTAGGGTCTACTCATGCTCCATGTTCAATGATCCTTGGATCATGCTAATACCATGTTAAGTGTTGTTGCCACATTTCCATGTTGTGATAATCATCCTTTATCATGCCTTTCTGTTCATGTTTCTTTTATGCTCCATTGATATGACTATTGCCTAACATGTATTTTATTCTTCATGTTATTCCTTGTTTACTCCCTTACTGGGCTTTATAGCTCACCATTTTCTTATGCATGTCTTCAGGTTATCCCATGCAATGCCAAGTACGATGGAATGTAGTGTTCATGTAAAGGAAGTTTTCAATAAAGATGATGTATTTAATGTTTTACGTAATTTTGAAATGATCTTAATCCCCATAGACACTAGACCTCTTGATCTTCCTTATTGTATCAAGTGAAGATTTTATGTAATAAATCATGTTTAATGGTGTAATAAAGAGAGGGGTTGTTAGACTTTTTTTTATTCTATGTGGGGTGGAATATCCATGTATCTAATTTAATGGATTTCTTCACCATTTTCTTGAACTCGTATATGCACTAACCTCATGAAAATAGAGCAATAAATTTCACTGATTCACTTCAATAGAATCCCTTTAATATTATCCCAAATTCTCCACATGTAACCTCTATGTGTCCCCATAATTTATGAAATTAATTACCTAAGGAAAATTATAAATACCCCACTCATCATCCAAAATATATATCAAAAGAGATATGTGGAGAATATAGAGATTTGTTCTTTCCGCTTCTTGTAACTACCCCTCATGAATCCACATATAGTTTAAAAGAAATCCACTCAACAAAAAGGGGAAAGTTATAATGGAATATTCTCATGATGCCAATACCATAATCCAAGATTCTCAATCCAAACCACTGTGATCATTTTTCAAGGCCTAGCCTGTGAGAAAATCTTGTTTGACCATGCCTATAAACCAATATTTCTTGACCAATTTTGGAGAAAAACTCACCAGGCTAATCTCGTGATCCACGATTTAGATTCAAAGACTACGATCCAATTTCAATAAACTAAGACCATGATCCTAGCTTGTGAGGCCTTACATATTATGAAAATACCTTATGTCTGGATCACAAAAACTAACCTACGAGTTTGACCATATAAAGTCCGTTTACGGAGATCGCCTAAAGAGTTCCAATTCACAAACCCACCATTTTTAGGGTCTCCCATTGAAAGACTTCGACACATTTTACTGGATTTACCAGTTAGGTTGAGACAATTAAAAGGCCTTCATGGATTCACTTTTATGTGGTCAAAACCCATAATAGGTCAACTTAGTCCTCCTCTTAAATGACCATACCCACACAATTAGGAAATTTATATCAATGAACAACCCAAAGACCATGTAATCTATTTATAAAAGTTGTACCCTGAAGTTTCCTCCAAGACCAATGGGATCCTCAGAAAATCAATCACTTGAATTATATTGATAATAAGGGTTCCGATAATGAGGATAATTATGGAATAAATCTAGTTCTAGGTTTCCCACTATGTCTTATCAGTACCCTATATTCAGTCAACCTAGGAAACCACACCACCTCAGACAATGATCCATGGGGTAGGGAATTACTCTTGAATTGAAGCCACATTCTTTCTTTTAGGCTTCCATATCACTTATATCCTCAATATTACTTTCCATTTCCATCAATTGAGGGGGAATAAATCCCACAAAAGGGCCTCCTATGAGGTGTATCCCTAAGTTTCTCTCTACCTTCACCCAATTCTGGAATAAGTTATGTCATTGGGGTATTCTTAATGTGTGTTATCCCCACTCAATCATTTATTTTTGTAATTTTCATGAAAAAATCATTCATACCACATGATGTCAAACTGCCTAAAGAATATCTTAGTCACATGATCTAAGACAGTGTGAAAACATCCTTACTGCCTACCATTAAACTTAATGGTATGTTCCCACCACATGATCCTAAAATTTAAATCTTGAACTACCTAGGACTTGATACATATCAACAAAGATATATATGATTCATCCCGAAGGTTGCAACCCAACATCTTAAATCCCCCATTATTCATATTCAATGATCTATATTTCTTTTAGATCCACTTAAATACTTCCTCACTAGGATATAATCTCTATGATCATATACATACTTTTCACTAGGGCTATATCCCCTGGGTTTTCTTCTCATTAGGATATATTCCTGATAGAACCATCTCCCAAATGGATGGAAATATTCCTTCCATGTATCACAATTTTCTTTCTTTAGCTATTATTCTTAATGGAACCTTGTTTTACTCAATAGACTATAATCCCATTAGTCAAAACATCAAATACCTCATGGGTACATATTCCTTGAGAAAATAAATTTAACCTCATTAATACATATTCCCTTAAAGGTCCATAAGAAATATACTCCCATGAATAAGTCCCACAACAACCATTTCTAGGAATATTTCTCCTAGAAGTCCACTCTACATGACTTTAAGCTAATTAGAATCAGTCTGTATTATGTGATCTTAAAATTATTAATGTGACCAATTAATTGGAATAGAACTATATGGGTCATAATTCTTTTCACAATAATATATAGTAAGCCCCTCTATTTGGATTGATCCTAACTCCACAACAATCATTATCTTCCTAAATAAAAATAAACTCAAGAGTGACCATATGTGTGGATTTAAACCATAACATACCTAAATTAATCATCACTAATAAGTAAATTAAATATTTATGACCTTTAATATATATATATATATATACATTCACATGGATTCATAATTTCAATCCATTTCTTTCATGGTGTTAATAAATATCACACTATGATTTTGGAAGGATTCATGAAAATATCTTAAATCTATAAGAGATCCATTTAGTAAGAAATAATTTCCCCCCATAGTGATTGATGAGACTAATATACTATCCTCTTGACCAATGAACATTCTAAATTATCATAGGTTGGAATATAATGATCACCTAACTTTGGAAATAAGGTCAACAATGATGTTTATTGTCACAGATATAAGAGATTTTGAATGTTTTTAGTTCCAAAAAAACACCATAAGAAATTTCTGAAACAATATCTTTAAATTTATATTCATCATCCAAAAAACATAAAATGAATCATCACATTTAGATAATAAGTTAGAAAATGTAATCTCTAAATGAAATTGAATCTATATAAATCTTTACTAATAATCATTATCTCAATTAGGTTTATGGTCTCATAAAAAATCTATTTGAAGAATGTTTAAAATTTGATTTGAAATTAAATTATTTTATTAGGTATTAAATTATTCATTTATAAATTTAGAAATATCTCTATTAATATATGTGAGTCAAGAATTTTCATTCCAAGTAATTTTCACACGAAATTATTTATTTTATTAATTAGAAAAATAATCAACAGCATGGTTCAAGGAATTATGGAAAAATTTATTTCAATTTCACAACCTTGAATAATGATATTAATCTCCATGTTATGGGATGTAATAGTTGAGTAAATTTTGAGATTATAATATTTCCCTCTTTTAGCACTAATTATTTCAAAATCTGTATTCCTCTCACTCTATGTGTGTGTAATATTTATATAATGATAGAAAAATCCTTTACATTTCTAGATATAGTAGGAAATAGACTAATGGGATGGGAAATTACTAAGTAATAAATTAACCACTAAATAATAATCCATTTCCTCTATAAATAATAGAATATTATAGAGTTTTCAAAAAGAGATCTCACTAATAATTTCTCGAGATTTCATGATGTGAGTGTTTCCTTACCCATAAAAATCCTTGAAGGTCATCACAAAAAAACACATATATTTGTAGATGATTCCTTCTACACTCATAGTTACTTGACCATATGATCCATCAGCATTGAGATTGAAGCTTGATATAGGTACGTTCCAACACATCCTACTTTCTTATAATTCCTTCCTTTCCCAACAGTGACCTGGGTGTGGTGGAGGATTAGTTTCTTGATGAAGGATAAAATATATCTATTCTTGACAAGATATAAGAGATATGTGATAAGTGATAGATTCTTAAATGTTAGATAGGAGGTAGTAAACTTCCACCAATAACAGAATTATTAATTTTAATTTTCTCATATAATCATCTATTCTATAGAGAAGACTATGCGATGGGATTTAAAATCCGTAGGGGGGTTTCATGTGCTGATAAAACATTAATCCCAAAAAAATCAATGGATCTCATATGGGGAACAAATCCCCATACAACATCTTAAGAGGTTCTAGACGAGTTGATATCCCTCCCATTCAAGGAAAAAATAAACCAAGGATTCCATTTTTTATGTTCTCATAGTATTAATATTTTAATTCCAATATTGTACCATTATAATGCACTTGTTGATAAAGTAGGATGTCATGGTTTCATATTCTCCACAAAAAATATATACTCCCTAGGTTTTGGTTTTCACCATAGAAATTTGGACCATTCATTACATTCATTGATGGATGAGATGGAGGAATACTGAAACACTGAACACTCTAGAGATATAAGATGTAAAAAAATGGTCAAGATCCATTGAAATTTTTATGTTAGATAATAGAATCTCCAATCCATGTAATTTAAAATTATTTAAATAAAAACATCCTAAAATGTAACTTGACAATTAATGAAACACTTCCAGAGTTTTTTATCATCAAAGTAAAACATATTTTTGTAAATTTTCTTGAAATAATTGCTTCCAGATACATCAAATTCTTATTTTCTAAAGGATCATGCTTGATATTCAGTGCCTATATCCCCATATAAGTATTTATATGATCTTTTGATTTCCTTTTATTATTAAGTATTGTAAAAAGAATGGTGTGAAACAAATTCTTATCAATGTGAATAAAATAAATATTATGATAGAAAAAATTAAATTTCTTATATGAATTTTTAATAATTTTTTCCATTAATGCGTTTTAGGCGTACTTGACAGTGTTCAAACTCTTTTTTTTCCTTAACCATGGTAACCAATTTTTACTATATTCACTATTCATAATAAAAAAATTAATGTGACCCCATTACCAAATTTTCAAATTATGATTCAATATAGGGAAACCATTTTGAGAAATTAAATTCATATAAGGGGAAGAAATTAATTTAAAAAATAAAACCCTAATATGTGAAAAAATGGTATTACATGAAAATTTATATCTTAAGAAAAAGGTGATATTATATGAACTATATGACTAGTAATAAAAATTATATGAATTTAAATCCATATAGTTAGATATATAATATATAACTTTTATTTAAATCATTAATTATTATATATTATTTAAATTAATTGATATGGGAAAATATTATGTAGTTAAAAATATTTTTCCTAAAAATATCCATTTTTACCTCCGAATGAATTTGTATTTATTTATATAAAATTTTTATTCAACACATGGTAATATATTATAACACATTTATATAAATAAAGGAATTATTAGAGTTTTGTGTTATGATATATTAAAATGTGAATTGAACTATAGTTTAAAAAATAAAATGTTTACTTATTATAATTAAATGTCTGGTGTCACATTATTATATCCTTCATGAATTTCATCCTCAAAATTATCATGGATATTACTTCCTAAAAAAGAAGGGTGGGTTTTCTTTATAATATACCCAGGTTACAATATTAATTTTAGTATTTTATGATTTCTCTAAAGTACATTTACTATTAAAGTTATCTAATTCCACAACACTGGTTCTAGGGTGTGACGAATCAAGGGAGGCTCTTCATATAAATATATATCAGGTTCCAATTCTATTTTCTAGAGGTGAGAACATGCATTGGGTATGACATATATTCACATAAAAATGAGATATGAAACACATTATGTGCTTTATTGAAGCTCGGTGGAATTAAAAAAATGATAAACCATAGCTCTAATTCTTTCTAAAATTTCAAAATGGTTTTATATATATAGGGATAAATTTTCTTTTCTTACCATGCCATATAATAAAATTATATGGAGACACATTCAATAAAATATGATCTACCATTTTCAGTTATAAACATTTCCTTCAATTTTTGATATGAATATTTTATTTTATTTGGTCTACATTAATATTTATTTTAATAGTCATTACCTTTTATTTTGTATCCTCAACATGTTCTGAGCCTACTAGATTCCTTTCATTAACTTCATCAGAACAAGTTGGAGTTTGACATATCCTTCTATATAATGCTTAATAAGGTGATACTTACAGCTAATTCATTTCTTTAAATTATTAATAACCCTCTTTGAGGTTTGTGGTAACCATAAAAAACATTTCACAACATAGAGTTACACATAACCTCTCAAGACTAATACACATCATAGACTACAAATTTCAGAAAATTCAAAAGAACCCATCATCACGTGCTATGAAATCGCTCAAAATTCAAACAAGAGAGAATCATCATGCCTCAAGCCTACCGCCTCATGATGCACACCCTGACCCACATCCGTCAAAATTACATCACCACCATCAACCATCGTTGGAGGAAACCACCATCATCTTTAGTGATGTACATCATTGCCAGAGAAGACCAGATAAATCCAAACCAATAGATCCCATCAACCTCACAACCTCATCATCGACCATTCACCATGTCATCATCATCTCCCATTGACAAAGATAACATCACCCTCAATGTCATAAAAACAATAAAGATGTCTCCAAGATCCAACACTATATGAGTCCCCACCATACATGGAAAAAAGCCTTCAAATAAAGTGAAAAAAACTAAAATAAACCATTATCGTCGGGTTAAATTCAATGAAGGATGCACCCCCTGGAGTACTAAAAACCAATTCAACATCACCTCCCAAAACCTCCATGATACCACCATGGTAGACCATCAAGGATAAAAATTAATGAGAAAGAAACCAGGGGAAAGTTATAGTGGAAGGGTATCTATAGAAAATCTCATACCTACTTGGACTACAAACCCTAACATGCGAAGCCACATCCAAGAGAGAAGCACACCAACAACCCACAGAAGAAGAAAACAACCACCCTGAAGGATATAACTATGAAAGGATGAGACTGAGCATAAGATGAAAACTTGAGACACCAACGTGACTCAAATCACACCTCCCAAACCTCCCAAGGAAGAACAACACACCATACCAGAGTGGTGTTAAAAACACGATATCTAGGAGGAAAGAGCAGGGGAAGATCTGATAGGGCTTCGATAGGGAACTAAGACCGTAAACAGAAGCACACAATAGAACTAGAGCTAGGGAAAATAGGAGAAAATTAATTACAGTGAAAGAAAGAGAGAAGGAAGCAAGAAATAGGAAAACGAGGAGGGAGTGAGGGGGAAACGATGTTGAGAGCTGGCCTCCCCTTCCCGAGGTGCCACTGTGGGAAATCCTAATTCAGGAGAGATGGGTGAGCAAAGCTGCTCAGAGGAAAATATTGATCCCACAAACCATGAATGTCATGTGAGCCTAATAATAACATGTCTTTTAATGTTTGAACAGTCTTTTCAGACTGTCCATCTATTTGACGGTGATAAGAGGTTTTCCAGTAAATCTTGGTTACAAGATCCTTTAGAATAATTTTTAAGAATTACGTTAAAAATAATAGGTAATAATAATATACTGTAACATCACTAGATATAATGAAATATTTTTTTCAAATAAATTTAATATATCTGGTAGCTTGTGTTACACGAAACATTTTGTTTTAATGAAACATAATATAATATTAGAATATTATTATTAAATATGATAGTTCTAGCCAATCCATTGTAATGAATGGTTTGAATAGGATTAAAAATATTTTGTAAATTTATATTCTTAAAATTTATATAAAATTAATTATTTTGTGAGAAAATATTTATAAATGGAAAGAAAACCCATTTTAATATGAAGGCAATCTTTTTTTGGAAAACCATTATTATTTGAAAAAACTTGTTTCATCTTAATAAATTAAATAAATCAATTTTGGTGAATGGTTTTAAGGAAATGTGTATAATAAATATTCAATAAAATTACTAACATTCATAATATGTGTTTTCTAGCCATGAAGAAAGTATAAATCCAATTTTTCACTTAAATTTTGTATTTTTTTAAAAGAAGTTTTATCTCCTTTTGTGCACTTATTTTAAAATTATTTCTATTTTCAAATTAATATAATTTATTTGGAAAAATAAAATTCATTTTTGAATTCATTATGTTAATTTTATCTTGGAGTGATATTTAGATAATCTTTATAAAATAATTTTTTAAGTGAATAATGAAAACTACTAGTTTTTTATTTAAATACGTCTTTTCATTTGAAGCATTTACATGGTACATTTTATATTAATAGGGTTTTAAAATTTAAATTAATTAAATTATATATATATATATATATATCTTATTAAAATTTAGTTCATTTTTATCTAATTCATATTGAATTTTCATATAAAAACTTTTAAAACTCTGGAAAATCTTCTCTTTAGAAAACTCCAATTTCATCGTATCTGTGGGTTTATATAAAATTAAATTTTCCACTTTAGTGAATGGAATTTTAAAAAATGTATTAAATATTTTTAATCAATTTTATTAATGTTACATAATAATTTCATCTTAATTTTTGGTCCAAATTAATTGTAAAAATTGTAAAAATTAATTATCACAGTTAAGGTTAAAACGAGTTTACCAGAGGGGTTAAACTAAAATGATATGGGTAATATTACCATAAAAACATGATTAAATAATATTTTATGTAAAAATTTAATTCATTAACTTCTAAAGTATGAATATATGGTCGTTTCAAATCTTTTTTAATTTCAATTACATTATCATATTTAAATCTTTTGAGAAATTTCTAAGTAGTTTCCAAGTGGGTTACATTCCACACTTATAAAGGGGCATATCTCATCATCTCATCTCTAGACTTCCAAAACCATTTGGTTTAGGTAATAAATACCCAATGATATCCATTACACACCCCACCATGTTAAAGAGGCCTTATATTTATTAGGAAACCCTCCTATGAAGGCTTTAGATATATACATAAATAGGTTCTTCAAAGAAGAGCTAAAATTATTAAAATTTTGTTTTTTTCTTCTTCCACCTTCTATAAATATTATTCTAATATGATTATATAATAACAAAATTTTATCCCTAATATGGATATTTTATAATGTAAAATTCATAAACTATATCCATCTCCTCTTCCATTAAATGGTAAATGAAACTGTCGATCATGTGTATTGAGTACTACTGCATCACAAACAGATATAATCTGTTTAACATAACCACCTATAAAGGCTATATATAATTATATATTTATCTTATTAAAATTATATTTACTAGATTATTATAATTTTATAATTATAATATCACATATAACTTCTTAATTTCCATTTTGGGGGAATATGATAATGTTTCTTGTGTGTATGAACTACCACCTCATGATGTGATGCAAATCATTCTTCACTTATTATTTACATGGAATGTAATAAGGATAGTTTTAATGAAAATATGTGATATATATTAAATAAAAAAGATTCTATAATGTTAATATATTATTTTAATTTTTTTATTTCATCCATCAAAAAATGGAAATAGAGTTCAATCATTTGTACGACATACCATCACTATGAATAGTGTAATTCATTTTCTATCTGTAAATATAATTTATTAACCTAAATACATATACAATGAAGATATATGATATTTAAATAATGGTTTAAATTATGGATAATGGATAATTATGGTCAAAATATAAGGAATTAAAATTCAAAACCAAGAAATAAAAAAAATAAAGCAGTTATTACCTAAAACATGATTTTAGCATGGAATTATTAATAATCAGGTAATAAAAGGTCATATATAAATAAAATATGGTATGTTAAATATTAGTATAGATTATTAATAGATATATAATGAAACTATATTTATTATACATGATTATCTAATGTTTATAAAGGAAGTAGATACTTAAAGTAATGGATTCCTAGTCTCTCTTTTATTTTTGGGAGACACATACCATAATCACCACTAATTTCTTTGGTGTGGTGTATACAATAAAAATTTTAAGTTTTAGGTCATGAATATTTATTTTTTATGATATTAAAAGTATAATTTTATCTCTTTATTTAATGAATATTTTTATTCAAAATTTTCCAATGTGGTAAGGTATTTTTGTCTCAATTTGTCTTCTTTGGGACATGAGTTATGTTATACGCCTATATTTATTTATGAGGTGTTTATATAGCCCCTATTAAATGTTATATCATGAATTATTTTATTATCATGATATCTAATGATTTATTTTATGTTATTATTTTATGAGTTTTGTGATACAAAAGTTAATATAGTTGTAAGGGTGTGATATTAAAATCTAATTATTTATCAAGTTTGTTTTTGAGTATGATATCTTATGATATACCTCTCAATAAAAAATTAATTTTATTATAATATGATAATTTCATCATAGTTAATGTTTTAATTTCTATTTTATCTCTCTATGTACAAAAGATTCTAATAGAATGTTTTTAAGAAAGAAAGACTCTATTCATCTCTTCAGTCAAAAAACCTTTTTATCCTCTAACCATGTTTTCTAAAAAAGTTTTTAATAATGTTTTTACTATTATAAAATGATTTTTAAAGTTTTTTTATGCACATTTTACTTTTCAAAAATATTTTCAAAAGGAATATTCTTTTCATTTTCTGAATCTGGCATTTTTTATATTTTACCGAAAATGTGAAAATAACAGTTTTTCAATATGTATATAATGAAAGGAATTTCCCACCATAATGACCAACCAATGTTTTAAAGATTACATTATTAGTTTAATAATGTAATTTAAAAAATATATTTTCATATTTTTTTGTGATTTTTTTGTATTGAGGATTTTTTCAAAGTAAAACGCTTATGTTCCTCAAGAAATATATTAAATGATATTTAAATATTCTTTTACAAGTTTCCATGGGTATTTTAAAATAAAAGGTTTTGGAAAATGTTTTATATTTTAAAAATAAATTATCAATGTGAAAAGGTTATTTTCCTCATAAAATGTTTTGAATAATATTTAAATCCTCCTTTATAAGTTTACAAGTTTATTTTGAAAGAAAAGGACTTTGAAAATGTTTTATGCTTTTAAAAGAATATTTTAATGTGAAAATGTTATTTTAATTAATAAATATTTGAAATTATCTTAAAATATTCCTCTAAATGTTTCATAGTTTATTTTTCAAGTAAAGTAATTTGAAAATGTTTTATTTTTTAAAAAGTTATTTTCAAATTTGAAAGTTTGTTTTCCTCTGGAAATGTTCCATGTGATATTTCAAAATAATTTTCCTTCTAAGATGAAATACATTTTTATTACTTAATATTTAAGGGGAATATGATCCAATGATACCATCCTTATTCTTTATCTGGATAGTTTATGTTTATGATGACATGAAAATTATTAAACACTCTTGTTTTTACACGTGTTATACTCCCATGAAATGAAGAAATGAGTATAATAATTGTTTCTTTTTCATAGGTTATACTATTTTGAAATTTTCATGGAACCCATTTTCTATGGGTTTTAATATGATGATTTTTTAATGATATTGTGTCACATTATTTTGTTATTTTCATTATGTGATAGGTTAAACCTATATTTCCCTCTAATTTATTGGGTTATTATTGATATCTCATGAGATAAACAGGATTGGAATGAGGATTGAAGCTATTTCATTACTGGATTTTGTACTCTATGATATTCATAGTAGAGAAGAATGACTAATATGATTGTTTGGTTAGTGAACTAAATCCACTAGAATAGTCTTTTTAGTGAACCTTTAATAATATGATGTTTTGGGGAATGAACCCAATCCACCATGATAGTCTTGGTAATGAGTCTTGACTACTAATAAAATTATTTTCTTTGTTTATGTGTATGGCATAATTCCATGTCTTTTTCCAATGTTATTCACCAAGGGATAATGTTATTTGATTCCTTCATGATTCATGTCTTTTTAATTCCAAGATTTATGACATGAATCAAGTTTATGATCAATAATATACAATGTATGGTTTTCAAAATCTATTATTAAGTTATCATACACTTATGCTCATGTTATGCATATGTGATCATTGATATCTCCTTTTTTCACCCTCATTGAGCATCTAAGATCACCCTTTCTAATGTTTTATTTCCAAAAGTTATGAAGAAAGGTTTTATGTAGGTAATATATAATAAGAATACTATGTGGGAGGATATTTATGGGAGATATTGAAGATATTTCATAAAATAATAAGATTGTGTCACTAGTATCCCAATTTACTAAACCCTTATGGTCCTTGGGTGAGTTTTTGTGACTTTTATTTAATATTCATATAAGAAGATGTAATATTTATATATGGAGGTTTAGTTTGTTATAGTAGGTATCAAATGAAAGATTTATTTTACCTTTAGAAAATAGGATGAGAAATCATTAGTGAGATCCATGTGGATATGTATAAGGATATATCTAGTGATATGTCTAATGACAGGTCAATGTATAGGAAAATCACCTAGAATTTTCATAATGGATAGAGTGAGTGGTTTACAAAAAATTGTATCCCTCTATAGATACAAAAAGTGGATGTGGATCTGGAATAGATGTACACATGGGTAACAACTCTAAAAAGGTTTCATTGAGATGGACTTGACCATCTCTTATTTCACAACAATGGGCCTTTCTATACACTTGGTTTGACACTAATGGGGGATATGCTTTGTAAATTCAAAAAAACTTTAAATAAAATCATTAAGTATTTTAATAGATTAACACCATAGATGAAATGGGTTTAAAATATGATGTTATAGATTGAAAGGAAGGTAGATTTATATAGACATCATAAATTTTTTTATCACTATTTGTTTTTTCCATGATTAGTGGTACTCAAACTACATTTTTTTGTTTTTATCAATGGTTAGAACCAGATGGACCTGTATTAACATTGAATTTTATTGAAAATATATTGATATGAAGCTGAATTGGATGATTTTTGTAGATAAAGATATTTTTATTATGGCTAATTAGCTACCATGATATATGATTAATAGTGTGAACTTAAGTGAGATTCATAATGCATCAAATAAGAAGAACTTGGATTTTTATGAAATTCATGTGGTAACGAACATATAGGAAAGAATATGCAACTTATTACGTGTCAAGAAGGTTGGAAGAAGCACCCAAGTAAATTTATCAAAGGAATGAGAAGGTGTTTTATGTACGTAGAAGAAGGGCACAAAGTGAGTAGTTTTTGAGGAAAAAGGAAATGTCTTGTTAATAAAATAGATGAAAATAACAGTTTCTCTAATACATCATCAATGGTTGTTTGTTCTAAATGTGGAAGGTATAGAAATTATTCAAATCAATGCACTATAGGGAAATCCAAATAATAATATCAATAAGGTTTTACAAGTAAATGTTTTACTATTGATGATGAAGATACTATACATGATATATGAATAAAAGTAGGTACTAAGGAATAAGATAATGAATAGTAGTAAAAGTTTTAATAATTATTTGAGATGATGGAAGTGTTTATTTACTGTAAATAAGGAATTATAATATATGAATCATGAAATACATAAGGATTGTTCCATATAAGTTTTTAATTATGTATTTATAATAAGTTTTAATGGTATTGATGAATTAGAAAAGTGATTTAATGGAAATGTGATATTTTATGGAAAGAACATGATTTAGTTAAAGATTCCCCTTAATATATTCCTTTCATTGAGATAATGATTTTGGGATAAATAAATTATGTATATAGATAAATTAATTTGGATAATATTGATTACCATGGAACTGATTAATGATTTTATGATAATGTTTTTTATGATATCATTGAATGAGTTTACAATAATTTTGGATTTATTGAATATATTCCATAATTTATTATTTTATTTAAGGGATGAGTAAAGAGTTAGTTTTATAAAGAATGTATGTTTTCATTAAAGTTTTATGTAAACTCTAGATATTACTATGTTTTATGAGAATATATGAAAAATGTATTCATATATTTTGTATGTGACATCAAGAGATACATCATGTTGTTTGGGGGATAATGTTAAGTTCATTTTAGGAAATTTAGTGACCTTATTTATAAAATTTGAATTTTGGAAGTGTCATTAGGTTAACCATTTTTAGAATGGTTCAAGTTTAATTATATGAGTTTTTAGAGATTAATGTATTATTTCACTATATGAATATTTATTCATATTCAATAACCTCTTATAACCATTTTGGTTTTTATGATAACTGAAGATAAAAAGAATGAATTATCATTATTTTATGGATATTATGTTCGATTATTGATTCCATAATTAAATAAATTTTCTTATTCACATCCTTGTAATAGAGATGAAGTGAAAATTGATCAAATAAGAACCAAAGGATGAGATTTTTATTTTGAAATGGAAAGAAATAAAGTAATAATATTTTATCATGTTCTATATATTGATGGTAAAAATTATCTCAACATTAGGGAAAATATCTTGGGACAAAAAAAATTTCTTGTTACTTTCATTTTTATGGAACCAATAACATTTTCACCTATCACAAATTTATGGATTTGTGATCATTAATATTCTCCTAAACATGTTCTCTACCACTCTCTATTTATTTTTTGGGGTTATGTTTCTCTTCCATGTATTATGTACATACTTCCTTTTATGGGGATTAAAAACATGTTATTGATACATTATATCATGAATGGATCTTTGATCATGATATTTAATGTTTCTATTAAGTTCCCCCCTCCATGAGATATTGATTCAAATGTTATAAATGTTTCAAGGGTTTTCATGATCTCAATTTCAATTCTTTGTGACATAACTCATGTTATGCATAATGATTTATTTTATATGGTGTAATAATTTCCCCAATAAATTTATTTGAAATATTATTGAATAGAAATTATGGGTTTTATAAAATCTTTTTAGGTTCCTTAATCCAATGTGTTTTGATTCAAAATATACTAAATTGGTAGTGGTATTCAGTTATGATCTTGTATTATTCCAGGATTGTTTTTGTTAATAGTTCTTTCGGTGGAAATTTCAGAATCTTATTTTCTTAAAAAAATAAATTTTCTTCTCGTTTGATTATTTTATAGGCTTACATGATTTCCTTTAATTTTCCCCTCTTTTGTACTCACTAATATCAAATTAATGTTTTAAGAAAAACCAGCCTTATTTATCCTTTTTGTTGGAAATTCTTCATCTTCAATATCCATGTTATCAATAATGTTATCAATAATTTTTTTATTATAATATAATTAATTGTAAAAAAATCATTTTAAATACATTATACGTTTTATAAAATGGTCTAAAAATCATCTTTTAAACATTTCAGGTACATTAATTTTGAATTTTCTTACTAAAGAGTAATGGGAATATTTTTTAATATCTATGAATTGACCATATTTTCTAGCCTTCATAAATATCCTTTGATTTATATATTCCTTGGAATTTTTTCAAGGTTATTTTCAAATAAAATAATTTTATCAATATTTATTCAATTTTTATTTTTTAATGGTACCAAATGTAAAGGGATTTTTTCCAATTTTCCAATAAATGGTTTAAATGTTCTTTTAATTGTATTTTAATCTATGTCATCATCCTTTAATGACTTACATGTTTTACTAGGAATATGATATTATTATTCCATATATCTTATTCTCTATATGAATTATTATGATTTTTAAAGAGATTATCATGAAACATGTATCTTTTCCACAGTTAAATCAACATATAAAGGAATACAAGTTGTTTTTATTAGTTTTATGATCAAAATAGAAACTTTCAGGTATTATATTTATGTATGGTACTTGGATATTATTGATGATGATGGGTGATTACAATTTATATCATGGTTATGTCTGACCCTATAGTGACCTAACTTTTCTTGCATGACTATTACATAATTTTTAAGATTACTAACATAATAACAATACATTCTAGGATTAAAAGGATTAGTTTCATTGGAAAATTAGATTTATTCATCACTTTTACAAAATAAAACACAAATAGTATGTAAATAATTCTTATTTATCCTCCTAAAATCTATCATAATCTCTTTAGAACAAGTTATTTATTGAGGATATTTATTAAGGTATGAATAACATGAAACGAATAAGAGACATAAATAGATAGTACATGGGTAAGAATAATAATAATCATCATATCCTAAGCATGGGATAATAATAATAAGTATGAGATAATCATTTTAAAATGGAATTAAATGTGATATATTCATAAAAAAATATTACATCATAGCATAGTTGTCAAATACCACACATAGTTGTGAAAAAAGATATGATCGTATTCCCCTATAAGATATGTGCATAAATCGTAACCACAAAATTGTAAAAAAAATATAGAATCGTGATCAATAATAATATAAATAATTTATTGTGGTGTCTAAAATTTACCAATTAATTACAGTGATACATAAATCCAATCCCACTCATCACATCATAAAATGATCATAATCATGTCACGTGAAATGAGAACATAAAACAATCATAGTCATGAAATTAACTGATGGAAATGAATGGGTTCCACATATATTTAGTAGAGAATAATTTTAATGAATAGAATTTGGGTATCTCAAATGAATAAGGGAAATCATATTTTGGTATAAAACACCATCATTCTAGAGAGGATAAGAAACACCTTAAGAGGAGTAAATGTGGTGTTTTGGGAAATAAATCTATTTGAAATATATTTTTTATTTGGAATAGAAACCATTTTAACAAGGTAGAAAGATCTATATCCCCAGAAATATAAGGGTGTTATTATTGAAATAATATTTTTATGATGTTAAAGTAATATCTATAATGAATATAATGTGAAATAGGAGGTAACCCAAAAAGAAGGTGTGGGGTTTGAGAATCCCCATGCCTTAAATCCAACATTATTTCATATCTTTTCCACCTCCTATAAAATTAAATTAGGACTATTAAAACACGAAAATGGAAGTGAAATATTTTAATTATTTTTCACTGTAGTTGCAATATAATAATTTTATTATATTTATTAATTCTTATTGTTAAATGTGAACTCTTTAGATATCACATTTTCCTTAAAATTTCTTGTCTTTCTTCAATTTGATGATCGTGATTTATTTATACTTATACATTATTAATATTAACTCTATAAGAATATAAATTCATATATATATATATATACATTTATATATTATAAATATTTTTTTATGTTCATCTATAATGGTTATGATAAATAGATAGTTGGTAACATCTTTATGGGTAGTTAATCGACCGCTAATAGGACATCGTCAAAAGATGAGGAAAATGAAGTATGAAACATAAACAAATATTAAATAGAATGATGAAAATATTTTGTAATAATTTATATAATTTAAAATATTACTTAATTAAACATTTGGGTTGGAATGGAAAAGAGTTAAAGAGGATGAAAGAGTAATATGAGAAGAAAGTATGATGAAAACTTACCCTCTTCTAAGTGTTGATTCTTTTCTACATCACTAAAATCCTTGAATTGTTGGAGTTGAGTGACTCCAAAAATTCCATAAGTATTATAAGGGTATTAATATAAGGAATATGTTAATCTTATTGTATTTATTATGTTAAGAAGATGTGGTTTCCAAATGGTAGGGAGAGGGGGTTTTATAAGTTAAAAGAGGGATATGTTTAAGTTATAATAATGAATAAATTATTATATCTAAGTTAAACATTTGAGTAATAATATCTTTGACATTATGATATGTATTTGAAAAAGATATAGGTTTTGATTACTTTTATACACTTTATAATGTTAATTTATTATTTTAATCGTAAGGAAAATAGAAAAATGAAAAATACATGTTTATTTAAAGGGACTCTTTAGAATTTTGGATATTGGAAAGTGATTTTACTATTTTAAAATGAAATATTTCAACTATTAAGTTTATTTTTGTCTAATATAACCAATGTAACATTTATTAAGTCATTATTACATCATTATTATGTCATAAAACATGCAGTATTTGAAAAAATATATTTTTTCTATTCATATAAAAATTAATGTTTCTCCAAAAATTATCTAAAATTCAGCCTTGGGATATTTTGACTTTATGAATCTAAAAATGATATCAATATTATCAAAATAACTTTATAAATATTTATTTTTAATTATTCACATAAAAATTATGAATATATTAATTATATTAAAATTAAATTTATTTAAAAAATTGCTAATAATTTTATTGAGTTTTTAATCTTGATATTTATTTTATAGAATTAAATTGTTTATATTTTACAAAATTAATTAGGATAAATATTATTTATTTGACATTTTACTATTTTGTGATCAATTTGCAATGCCAACAGTCAAGTTACTATTCTCAATGGTAATATTATTAATCCCAAAAGCCACATTACTTTTAAAATAGTCACATTATTGTTCTTATTATTATTTTTCTTCCTTTAAATACATCTTCATTACTTCATAAACCATTCACTAAAATCCCCCCAAGCTTCTATATTTAAATTTTCTAAAATTTTTATTGGTTTACAAACATGTTTTTTCTTTTCCATAGTGTTGTTCATGGAAGGAATGATTCTATCATATGAGGATGATCTAAATTTTCCGATTCTAGTTTTTCTATTATATATTTTTATTCCATTTTATCAATTAGAATTTTCATGGGCATAGTTGTTGACTAATGTAATGACACCCATTAATAAAATGAAGTATTATTTATGAGTTTTATGTGTAAAATACAATTCAATGTAATATAATGCATATTTATTTAAAATTGAATATCACTTTAAGACTATGGGTCATTAAATTCTTCCCCAAATTATAAATTTCTTCTCTGAAATTTCAAATCATATTCTTAGTTGATTATAGATTTTGGTACTTTTTTTTATTGTTTCCTCATGTTCCCATGTCAGTTAATTATATTTATGGTTCCACAATATCACTTTAACCCGATGATTTATATTGTTGTATAGAATTTTTTCTTTACATTCTATAATCTTTATCATCTTTGTTGGCCGGAGTAGTTTACCAAAGAGGTGAGTAGTGAATTGAGTAACTATAAAAATTTCTGTTAAAAGAATATTATTTTGAAAAGAAATGGTTTCCATAAAAATAGATACAGACCAGTTAATCAAAGTTATACTGTTATAAGAGTTTGACTTTTTTAAACAGCTTCTTAGAAGATTGATTAATTATTAGTAATCTTAATTTGTATTTTTAATATTACATTTGAAGTTATCCTACTAAGACAAATAAATTATAACTTCTTTCCAAGACTAACTATCAAAGTGAAATTTGTGATTTTTGGATTATTCATTAAAGCAGTAAAATAGAGAAGACTAAATTTAAACAGCACGGTGGATATGAAAAAAGTGGTTCAGTCTCAAGCCGATACCTAATCCACTCCACTTGTAGATTACCTTCCACTAAGTAGTTTATATAAATAAACTTTTCTCCACACCCTAGATCAGGGTTAACAACAGTACACAGAATCTCCAGGTCACACAGGGACCTCTTCCACAGTTTTCATGGGTAAAAAAAAATAACCAAGCCACACAAGGACCACTTCCATAGTTTCCATGGGTAAACAAAAGTATAAAGAGTTTGGTGTTAGGATTTCTGTATCCTTCAGTTCAGCTCATAAGTCAGTGTGTGTCAAAACGAACAAGGCACACACGGCTCATAATGTAAATAAAAATAGTATCGCAGTCTAGAAAGAATATAGAGATGAGGTTAGAATGCCCTTGTGTGATGTCAATGTAGCTCTGGAATTATTTGGATTGAAGTAGATTAAGCTTTGAGTCCTTCTTTGGAAGTTGTGTGAAAAACATAGTGTCGCAATTCAGCTTGTGTTTTTCACGGTTTTGATAATGCGAAGATGTTCTATGGATTCCAGTGTACTTCATATGTTCTTCGGAAGAGCTGGATTGAATTCATGTGACAATACTTCCTTTTGAAAATCTTGCAATGTATTCTTTCCGTTCGTTCTCATAGGCTTGTTTTTTATTCAGTATCGCTCTCTGTTGTTCTTGGGCACACTTCGCTCTTTATCTTCAAATTCATGATTTTTAGCCGACAGGTTCCATGTGTTCTGCCCCACGTACCTCGTACTTTCCGATGATATTTCTATAAAGAAACATTAATAATGATAGTGTATTAAAGGCATCAAATATGACCATTATAAATTAAATTGAATGATGAAAAAATAGTTTAAGAAACGGTGTCACAGTAGGTTATGAAAACGGTGTCTCCTTCACGTGGTGTCTAAACTGATCACAGTGTCTGAGTGTCATGGGGTCTCATTTACAGCATCTTGTTCACGGTATCTTGTTCATGGTGGCTTGCTTCATGGTGTTTTTTTTATGGTGTCTGACATCACGGTGTCTTGTTTATGATGCCTTGCTTTATGGTGTCTTTTTTATGGTGTCTAGCTTCACGGTGTCTTGCTTCACGGTGTCTTGTTTACGGTGTCTGGCTTCATGGTGTCTTGCTTCACGGTGTCTTGCTTCACGGTTTCTGGTTTACAGTGTCTGGCTTCACGGTGTCTGGCTTTACGGTGTCTGGTTGACGGTGTCTGGCTTACGTTGTCTGGCTTCATGGTGTCTTGCACTTAGGAAAATAATTGTATTCATTCTTAAATAGTGATATGCATGAAATGGGTTGATCTTAACCATTATAAAGCATGATATAACTTAAAACATAAATACACATGATTGGATATAATTTATAGGAGTTAAATAGGTTGAATAAGATTTTTGATCATTAAAACATGATTAATACATGAGGATTCCAACAATATCCCCCTTTTTGATGATCAAAAATCATGTACAGTTAAAGTGTAAATTGGATGAAACTATAGAAAAAATAACATATAGAAACTTTATGCAAAAAACTTCTCCCCCTTTTGGGATTATCACAAGGTTGAAAAAAGAGAGGGTAAATAGTGCACAATCCATTAGTAGTTAACATAGTTTAGTACAAAACAAAATATAAATACAAATACAATGGCATTCCCATCAAAAAGAAGTAAGCACTGGTCTTCTTCAGGGACTGGCATTCTCTTTTCCTTTATCAGCAGCAGAAGAGGAAGCCATAGGGGCAGTGGTGGATGTAGAAGAAGGCAGAGATGTGGTAGATAAAGAGGGTAAAGGGAGACCTTGAAAGACTGATGGAGCCAAGGTAGGAGCAGTAGAATATCTATGCAGTTGGTGATTGAGAATCACATGCCTGGTCTGACTAAGAGATTGTCCAATAGACATGGTAGTTGAGGCTAAGGCATAGGTGAAGGAAGAAAGAGTGGGTCTGAGAGGTGCAGCCGCTGGAGTAACAATTGATGTACTCTAGACATGAAGATAAGGCCTCATGAGTTTAATGAAGTCAGAAATAATCTCTCCACCATACTGTATGGATTTTTCAAAGTCAACTTTTTTTTCTATAAACTTTACCAACAATCGGGTAAACTCGGTTAGCTTCTGGACTTGGGTTTTGAAGGCTTGAGTCATAGGAGGAATTCACAGATTCTATACAAGGTATTTGAAGTGTTTGGTCATATCAATCTTGGAGAAAATTCAGTTGAAATAGAAATATACATTCTTAGAAATCTTCTGATGGGCATCATTTGCAATCTTGGAGTGAATTTGTACAAGGTAAAGAACTCTATCACTGTTCTTGACAACTTCAGATAAAGAAGCAACATTAAATCCACTGAAAACATTTTCAAGCCCTTATTTGACTATATATTTGAGAAAATAGCTTTCCAAGAAAGGTGTAGAGGATTGACCAGAGGTATTAGAAGCTTTGACGGCTGTTTTCAGATATTTGAGATGATTTAGTACCATTTAAAGACAACCCGTGTACTCGTCAGTGAGTTTATTAAGGTTCACCACAAGCTCTCTAATCTCCTTCGACATCTATTTGTGCTTTTCCGCAACCTTTTCATAGAAGGATGCCAGATAAGGTTGAATCTGTGACAGAAAATCTCGAGGGATTTGAGAAACAATGGGTGCTAGAGGAGCAGTAACAGGAGCTGATCTCGAATACAACTCTTTCTGTATGTCTTCATCCATGCTTGTTAAGGTTGTGACTTCATTACTGAGCATATTATTTTCAACTCGTACTTCTTGAATCTCATGGAGCATGTTAGGTTTTATTTTCCAAATAATCTTTTCCAATAATATTGAGGAATCCCTCTCACTCAAATTTGTCACAGGATGAGGTTGGGAGTTCATAAGTTTCTTAACGCTAGATAAGAGAGTATCTCCAAATTCCTACAGATCATCCTTACTGACAAAGGATGGTTGTTCAGATAAAGGTCCAGGTGTAGGAATTGGTACAAGGTCAGGTTCAGGTTCTAGTTCCGGTTCCTTCTCACGTGTAAATTTTGTGAATGCATTCAATAAAAATATGGAAGAAAGATCAATCCTGGTTGTAGTAACCTCCTAAGACTCATTCACATCATAGAAACTAGGAAATTTTTATTGAGTGTCCATAGGACTTGACTTAGTTGGATGTGAGGATTCATCAGGATCAAGATTTGGGGTTTTCTCCCCCTCAACAGGTGCTTCCTTCTCAGCACTGAGAGGCTTAGGAGCTTGGTCTTAATCCACAAACTCAGCTCTAAGTTCCTCATTCATTTCTTGTCTAGACAGCTAAAAGGCCAACTCCATCCTTTCTTCAACATATGGTATGATTTCAGAAACAGATTATTCTACAGCGAGTTCCTCTAGATTGACTTCTTGCACAACAGGGAGTTCCTCTAGATTTGATTCTTCCACAACAGGGAGTTCCTCTACTGTAGGATCTTCCATGGCTTGCTTCTCAGATTCTGTGACAACTGATTTTTTTTGAGCCTCGGGTTGGATTTCAAGATTGACATCGTCTCTAGGAGCAGGAACTTATTCTTCAAGAAAAACATAAGGAATAATAGTCCTTTATTCCTCAACAATAACTACTTACCTATGTGTTACTTTAGCCTCTTATTCCTCTTCTTCTGAATACTCAAAAAGTTCATCTGGTTCCAAACCTGGATCAGAAATGTCTTTCGTCCTTTATAGATAATCCACAAGATTAAACTTCTCATAAACCTTATCATTGTCTTCCACACATTCCTTTTTCCAAGGAATCCAGTTAATATTCATTCTCTTGATGGTGGCTTTAGAGATACAGTACTCACATTCTATAAGCACTTCTTCATTTGGTCCAACCATACCTTTTGCAAAAATCGTGGCTGATATCAGCCGCGAGTAGAACAGAGAAGTGGACTTGGATGTAACTTTGATCGACTCACACATACGGTGAGTGATGTACTTGCACATGTTGATCTTATGTACATTTTTTATAAGTTGAATAAAAAACACATCTTTATATTTTAACACAGCAAAATCACCTTTTCTTGGACTAACTAGATTTTGAACAAACATAAACAGAAGCCTTGTTTCTCCATCTACTTCAGCACCGATGGCCCTTCTCTTGGTTCCATTTCCGGTTAGGGTTTTCAAGGAATCTTCTAGATCAAATAAATCGGTTTAAGGTGGAGGTCCTCTCTGATAATCCTCACATATACCTTCATGAGGTATCCTAAGTCATGCATCCCATAACCTCGAAGAGAAGGTGCATCCTTGGCGATTAACCCAACTCCTCACAACATTAATTTCACCAGAATCAAAAAAGAACTATACATACTGGTAGAACTGAGCCACTAACCTAGGATAGATGGGTCTATTATCCCTTGAGAACCACTCTAACCAGCCTTGTTTTTTTAGCACTTTCAAGACCAGAGATTTTCTAGATAGAAGAAATTCTATGAAAATTTCTTTCTCAATTACAATACTGTGATTTACCATATTCAGATTTAAAGTTCCTTTGGGTGTCAGCTTAGGTACAATCTTCTTCTTCTTCGAGATGTGCTTCTTAGGTGTGGATGATGACAGATGTTTTATTCTTGGAACCCACTGAAGGTTTGAGAGAGAGAGAGAGAGGGTTGTAAGGTTGAAAGGGTTTGAAACGAGTGAATAAGAGAAAGCCCGAGTGAAGAAATGAGTGAAACTTTTTGTTTTATCATTTAAGAATGCCAAACATCACAAAAATAAAAACATGGGAAAACAAAAGGGGTGAAATAATAATTTCCTCAATACGGGTTTAAAGAAAAACATAAATAATTTTCACAGTGATACAGTGACTGGTCGTTACTGTGAGACAGTGAGTGGTTGTTACGGTGAGACTGTGAGTGGTCGTCACGGTGAGACAGTAAATGTCAGACCTTAAGTACAAAGTACTAACGGTGAGACCGTAAACATAATAGATTGTAACTAAGAAACCTTAATCATGAAACAGTGAAGTATAACATAGAAAAATGTCAAACATTGAGACAAGTAAGATATCTGTTTGAGATTTATCATGACAAGATCATGTATGATGTATTCTATTCTCTCAGAATTTAATGGTTTAGTGAATATATCAGCAAGTTGATATTCAGTACCAATTAATTCCAATGTGATATCACCTTTTTGATAATGATCTCTAAAAAGGTGTTGTCTTACATCAATATGTTTTGTCCTAGAATGTGAAACAGGATTTTTTGAGATGTTAATAGAACTTGTGTTGTCACAATTTATTGGTACATGTCTGAATTGATATCCATAATCTAGTAATGTGTGTTTCATCCACAAAATTTGTGCGCAACAACTGCAAATAGCTATGTATTCAGCTTCTGCAGTAAATAATGCAATATAATTTTGTTTCTTACAACACCATAATACTAGTGACTTTCCTAAAAGGTGACATGTTCTAGAGGTCCTCTTTATATCTAACTTAAAGCCACCAAATTCATCATCAAAATAACTAACTAGTTCAAATGATTGGACTTTAGGATAGAAGATTCTTAGATTGGGTGTATTCATGAGGTATTTGAAAATTCTCTTTACAATATTTAAATGAGATTATTTAGGATTTTCTTGAAAACGAGCAAACAAACACACACTAAACATAATGTCCGGACATCTATCAGTTAAGTATAATAAACTTCCAATCATTCCTCTATAAGTGATTTGATCAACAGATTTTCCATCTTCCTCAAGATCCAACTTACAGGTGGTACTCATGGGAGTGACACTACTTTTAGTGTTATCCAATACAAAACTTTTTAGAAGATCTCTAGTGTATTTACTTTGAGTGAAAACAATTAAATCTTTATTTTAAAAGATTTTGAATCCAATAAATAATTTTAGTTCAGCCATTAAACTCATTTCAAATTCGATTTGTGTCATTTTAGAAAAATCAATACATAATGAATTTTTTGAAGATCCAAAACTAATATCATATACATAGATTTGAACAATGAAAACATCATTAGAAATTTGATTTATAAAAAGGTTAGGAACATATATTCCTTTTTTAAAACCTTTGGAAAGGACAAAAGTACTCAATCTGTCATACCAAGCTCTTGGATCTTACTTTAAACCATAAAAATATTTTGATAGTTTGAAAATATGATTGGGAAAATGAGGATTTTTAAATCCAACGGGTTGTTCAACAAACACATACCCAGCTATGTACCCATTTAAGAATGCACTCTTAACATTCATTTGATATAGTTTGAAATTCAGATGTGCAGCATAGGCAAGTAGGATTCTGATTGCTTTATGTATGGGTACTGGAGAAAAGGTCTCCTCATAGTAAATTCCTTCTTCTTGACTATAGGCTTGTGCAACTAATCTAACCTTCTTCCTAACTATATTTCCAGCTTTATCTACCATATTTCTAAACACACATTTAGTGCCTATGATGAATGTGTCCTTGGGTCTTTCAAAAAGTTTCCAAACATTGTTTCTTTCAAACTGGTTATGTTCTTATTGCATAGACATTACCCAAAATTCATCATTGATGGAATCATCAATATTTTTAGGTTCAAGTTGGGACAAGAAGGCTTGATGTTCAACCTTATTTCTAAGAGAAGCTCTAGTTTGTGTTCTTTTCTCTAAGTCTCCTACAACATCATTTAAGGGATGGTTTTTAAGGGTTCTAGACTTTCTAGAAAAATAGGGACTAGTGATTTCAGGTTCAACAATAGATTCAGGTTCATTATCACCTGATTGTAGGGAATTTATAGAATTGTAAGTTTTCACAGATTCTTTCACAAAAGAATTTGAGGATTTTGAGTTTCTGTTCTAATTTGATACATCATCCTCCAGATTTTCTAGGATGGTTCTAGGCTCATGTGGATCTATTTCATCAAACTTGATATGAACAGATTATTCCACACATTTAGTTCTCTTGTTGAATACTCTATAAGCTTTACTTAATATTGAGTAACCTAGGAAAATTCCTTCATCACTTTGGGATGAAAATTTGTCAAGATTATCCTTAGTATTGAGAATATTGACTTTGCAACCAAAAACTCTAAAGTAATTAACCTTATCCTTCCTATTGTTCCAGATTTCATACAGGGTCTTTTTGAGAATTGGTCTACTCAAGAATCTATTGATTATGTAGCATGCTGTATTAACAGCTTCATCCCAAAAGTAAATAGGTAAGTCATAATCATTAAGCATTGTTCTTGAAATTTCTTGCAGGGTTCTATTTCTTCTTTCAACAACACTATTCTGCAGAGGAGTTCTAGCGGTAGAGAAATTGTGACTATAACCATTTTGTGAGCAAAATGATTCAAACTCTTGATTTTCAAACTCACGGCCATGATCACTTTTTAAAGATTTAATTTTAAGGACACTATGATTTTCTACAGACTTGGCATACCTAGTAAAATAAGAGCAGGCTTCACTTTTTTGAGAGATGAAGAAGGTCCAGGTATATCTAGAAAAATCATCTACCAGAACATAAACATTGTGCTTCCCATTTAAACTAGAAACTCTAGATGGTCCAAAGAAATCCATGTCAACCAATTCGAGTGTTTGAGAAGTAGAAACTTTTTTCTTTGTTTTAAATGAGATTTTTGTGTTGTTTTCCCTTTTGATAAGGATTACATACTTTGTCATGTGGAAACTCAAGTTTGGGTAAGTCTTTAACTAGGTCTTTTCAAGTTAGCTTTCAAAGAGAGTGAACATTACAGTATCTTAGTCTCTTATTCCAGAGCCAAGATTCTTTATGAAATAAACTTAAGAAAGAAGTATTTTGAGAAGATAAGGAATATAAATTAACAGAATAAACATTTTCATTCCTTGATGAAGAAAATACTAATTCATCTTTAGAATTAAAGACATTACAAGCATCATTTTCAAATTTAACAAGATATCCATCATCAAATAATTGTAAGATACTAAGCAGATTATATTTTAATCCATTAACAAATAGTACTTTAGAAATTAAAATCGAATCAGTATTACCAATCTTACCTAAGCCAATGATTTTCCCTTTGGCATTTTCACCAAATGTGACATGTCCTCCATCTACTTTTATCAGGTTATTGAAGCATGAGTAGTCTCGTGTCATGAGCCTTAAACATCCACTGTCCAAGTACCATAGATTTTTTCCGGAGCTCGATAGGCATCTTTCCTATAACATGATCAAAGAAAGACAGATTTTGGTACCCATACTCATTTGGGTCCAGTAACATTAGTAATAAGTGCTTCAAGAACCCATATTTTTCTCATAGGTTTCCTATAAGAATTATGTAAAGTATTTGAAAAATAAACTGTATTTGGTCAACAAAAACATGAAATAGTAGAATATGTATCATGACTTGAGCTAGTTGAGTTGTGTCAAAAACTGGGAACAAAACTATATGACCTATACTTTGAAACAAAATTCGTTCTACCATGGTTTCTTTTACCAGGTTGATAACCAATGCTAGTAATGTATTTAGGGGAAATTTGTTTTCCTAGCATTTGGGTGAGGGTATTTTTTCCCCTTCGTAAAATTTTCTAAGTCACTTTTTAATTAATCATTCGAAATTTTTAATTCATTGTTTTCTTTGAGCAGTTGATCATTTTTCTCCTTTTCAGTAGTAAGTTTAGATTTAACATTTACAGTGAGAGAATGTTGTTTCTTCAATGATTTATATTTATATTTTAATTGGTTGCATGTCTCTTAAATCATGTTACAGTATTCAAAAATTTCATCATTATTCATATTTTCAGAGTCACTTTCCCCTTTAGAATACTATGAATTATGTAAAGAAGAGTTGAGTGTTACCTCATATGTGCTTGTCATAAAACACATATTGGCTTTGTTAGCCTATTCATCAGGTGATGTCTCTGAGTCACTTGAACTATCCTCAGAGGCACTCCATATTGCTTTCACTTCCTTTTTGTACTTCTTGACCTTTTCCTCATATTTATTCTTATAATTATCTTTGGATAGTCAGCCTTTATATGTCCTTTTCTCTTACTTTCATAGCATACTATTTCATCAGTTTTGTCAATTCTTTTCGAGTCCTTTTTCAAGTTTCCTTTTAGATCATACTTGCCCTTCAAGTTTGGATTTTTGAAAAAGTTCTTCTTTTTTGTAAAATCTTTTGAATCTTTTGGCTAGTTGAGCCATATCCTCATCACTATTGGATGATTATTATTCTGTGGTGGAACTTTCTACAGAAGGTTCCAGTTTCCCTTTGTCTTTGTGGTTTGAGGAGGTGGTCTTGAATGCTACAGATTTCCTCTTTGGTTTATCCTCCTCTTCTTTGTTGAATTTCAACTCTTCCTCATACATCATCATTTTTACAATGAGTTCTTTTATAGTTAGTTTGTTGATGTCGCGTGATTCTATAATAGAGACAGAGGTTCCCCTCTATCTGTCAGGTAGACATCTAAGGATTCTCATGATCATCTCTTTGGTAGTGACTTCTCTTCTAGGAGAAATCATTTTGTTGACAATATCATTGAACCTAAGATACATGTCAGAAATAGACTCATCAGGTTTCATTTTAAAATTATCATATTTTATAGTATAATTATTAATTCTCATTTCCTTTACACTAGATGTGCCTTCATTTGAGACAGACAGGGTATCCCAAATTTCATGGGCAGTTTTAGAAACAGAAATCCTATTAAATCCTTAATCTCCTAAGTAACTAACAATGAATTCATGGATTTGAAATTGTTATTGTAGGTAAGTTTGTTAGGTTCATCCCATGTAATTATATCATTCACAGGAAGTTTGTATTCACCTATAATGGATAACCAAATTTCAAAACTCATACTCTATATATTCATTTTAATTTTAATTTTCTATAGAGCATAGTTGGTTCCATTAATGAATGGTGGTCTGTTGGTTGCAGCACCTTCCAATCTATTATCCATACTAATGTATTACTTTAAAAGATAATGAAATTTAGAATTAATAGAAATTTACAGATCTTTAAAGTACAACTACAATCACAGTTGATTAAGATTACACAGAGTCCTAATAAAGCAACCTTTGTTACCAAATGTTTGTCAGAGTAGTTTACTCAAGAGGGGAGGGGTGAATGGAGTAACTATAAACATTTCTGTTAAAATAATATTATTTTAAAAAGAAATGGTTTCCCCAAAAATAGATACAGGTCAGTTAATCATGGTTATACTATTATAAGAGTTTGAATTTTTAAACAACTTCTTAGAAGATTGATTAATTCTCAGTAATCTTAATTTGTATTATTAATATTACTTTTGAAGTTATCCAACTAAGACAAACTAGTTATAACTTTTTTCCAAGAATAACTATCAAAGTTAAATTGGTGATTTATGGATTATGCAATAAAGCAGTAAAACAGAGAAGACTAAATTTAAACAACACAACAGATATGAAACAAGTGGTTCAATCTCAAGCCGAGACCTAATCCACTCCACTTGGTGATCACTTTCCACCAAGTAGTTTATATAAATAATCCTCGATCCACACCCGGGATCGGGGTTAACAACAGTACACAGATTGTGCAGGTCACATAGGGACCTCTTCCACAGTTTTCGTGGGTAAAAAAAATAATAACCAGACCACACAGGGACCTCTCCCACAGGTTTTGTGGGTAAACAAAAGTATAAAGAGTTTGATTTAAGGATTTCAGTATCCTCCAGTTCAGATCAGGAGTCAGTGTGTGTCAAAACAAATAGGGGCACACACTGCTCATAATGTAAATAAAAAGATGATCGTAGTCGACCAAGAATATAGATATGAGGTTAGAATGATCTTGTGTTATGTCAATGCAGCTATGGACTTATTTGGATTGAATCAGATGAAGCTTTGAGTTCTTCTTTGGAAGTTGTGTTAAAAATAGAGTGTCGTGATTCAGCTTGTGTTCTTCATGAGTTTTGATAATGCGAAGATGTTCTCTGGATTCCAGTGTACTCTGTATGTTCTTCAGAATAGTTAGATTGCATGCTTGTGACAATGCTTCCTTTTGAAAATCATGAAATGTATTCTTTACAGTCGTGCTAACAGGCTTGTTTTTCATTCATTATCGCTCTCTATTGTTCTTGGGCACACTTCTCTCATTATCTTCGAATGCATGAGTTTTAGCCGATATATTCCATGTGTTTTGCACCTCGTACCATGTATTGTTCGATGATATGTCTACAAAGAAACATTAATTATGTTAGTGAATTAAAGGCATGAAATATGACCATTAGAAATTAAATTGAAAGGCGACAAAATAGTTTAAGAAATGGTGTGAGAGTAAGTTATGAAAATGGTGTCTCTTTCACTCGGTGTCTAGAATGATCACGGTGTCTGAGTGTCATGGTGTCTCATTTACGGTGTCTTGTTCATAGTATCTTCTTCACGGTGTCTTGCTTCATGGTGTCTTTTTTACGGTGTATATCTTCACTCTATCTTGTTTACGGTGTATCGCTTCACGGTGTCTTGTTTACGATGTATGGCTTCACAATGTCTTGATTCACGGTGTCTTGATTCACGGTGTCTGGTTTACGGTGTCTGGCTTCATGGTGTCTGGTTTACGGTGTCTGGCTTCACAGTGTTTAGTTTACTGTCGCTGGCTTACGGTGTTTGGCTTCACGGTGTCTTGCACTTAGGCAAATAACTGTATTCAGACTTAAACAGTGATATGCATGAAATGGATTGAGCTTAACCATTATAAATCATGAGAGGACTTAAAACATAAATACACATGATTGGATATAATTTATAGGAGTTAACTAGGTTGAATAAGATTTGTGATCATTAAAACATGATTAATACATGAGGAGTCCAACAATCTTATCCTCATAATAGAGGTAATTATCTAGTTATACCACCTCTATATTCAGTACATTTGAGTTATCGAGTGTGTACTCCCTAACAGAGACCCATATAATACATCATGAACTGGAGCTAGGTTTGGTGGAAGTGTTAGGTGATACGACACTTCTCCTTTGCAATCAAGGACTTCAAAGGGGCCAATATACCTAGGGATAAGATTTTATTTTATTAAAAACCATATGACTCTATTCCATGGTTATATTAAATGGTAAAATTTGTCTCCCGCAACAAAGTCTAACTCCCTTCAACGGTTATTAGCATAGCTCCTCCACTAGCTTTGAGTAGTTTTTTTGTTTGATAACTTGAACCTTGTCTGTCGTTTATTGCATGATATTAGGTTCATGTAACTTTTGATCACTAAATTCAAACAAACATGTTGGTGTTCTTCATCACTTCCCATATATAGCTTCATATGGATCCATTTGAATACTCAATTGGAATTTTTTAGTATATGAGAAATAATCTAATGGGATATGTTGATCTAATCCCCATTTAAATTCCATTGAACAATCTCTCAACATGTACTAAATTTTCTAAATGTTCCTTTTATATTTTCCATCAGTTTGGGCCAGATTGGCCATACTAAAATTCAATTCAGTATTCATATCATGTTGAATAATTCTATATAATTTAAATTTAAAATTTGTATCATGATCAAAGAGGTTTGAAAGTGGTTCCCCATGCAGCCTCACAACTTACTTCACATATATATTATAAATTTTATCAAAATATTTTTATTTTTCAATGGTGATGAAGTGGTTAGTTTTTTTTAGTTGATCCACCACAACCCATTTCACATTGCTTCCTTTTGATGTCTTTAAGAGATTAGTGGTAATGTTTTCCCATTTCCATGTGGTTATGGTCAATGGATGCATCATTCCCATCCACTTATGTCACTTAACATTAACATGATGAAATACTAAGAAAGTGGAGGGGTACTCATCAAACTCATTCTTCATGATGTTTCACCAGAAGTGTTTTTGAAGATCATGGTACATTTGGGTACTTCCATTATGGATAGAGAAATATAATCTCTATGTATTATGGAACAAATCATTATTTGTCTCAGGTGATGGAGTCACATAAATTTTTTCCCCAAACTAAATGAAACAATCTACATCGATGTAGAATTTGTGAATATTATATTTTCTTACTTCTTTCTCCATATTTTGAATATCAAAATAACTCCTTTGTGTTTCCTTGATCTTCTCTTGGATAGACGATTAGATAATAATTTTGAAAATTTAGGATGTATTCCCTTACTAGAAATAGTTTGAGCCAAGGATTAAAACTCATTATCCTAAAAATTTATTAAAAAATAAAGTAAAAACAATAGAGGGAAGGGAAACAAAGAAATAATGGCACAAATTCCACAACAATGAAAATTCATTCAGTAATCATCTTCTTTGATGTCTTTCATCACTTCCACAGGAACTAACCCAAAATTTTGGGTGTAGGAACCTCTTACATTCCTATCGGGCTTACCATTTTTCATCTTGAACTTCTATATATGAAGAAAATTATTGAAAATCATCTACCTTTTCAACCTTCAAGTAATGTTTCTAATAGAGAGATAATATTCCTTGATCATCTCTCACCATCTTCATCATTTCTTATTGAGATATTTTAATGTGAATATATACTTCAGACTCATATCATCTGTAAATATGTCACACTTCTCCCTATATAGGTTGTGTTACCAAATCTTCAATGTGATTATCATAAATTCTAAATATAGGTCATGAATCGGGTAGTTCTTCACATAGATCTTCAAATATCATGACACGTAATCTATCACTTTTTTATTTGGCATGACCACACAACACAATCCTTTATTTGAAAAATTAAAATATATAAAAAAACTCTTATCCACTTTAGTGTAGTGTGAGTAAAAGAATAGTGATTATCCTTTTCAAATATCCTTAATTATGTCCTCACATTATTCCATTGGTACATACTTTCCACTTTCCATGTTAACATAGTTAGTGGACTATAAAATCATGTAATATTTCCCCTAAGTCATTGAATGTACCAAGATACACCAAGAAAACTTAGGATTTCCATGACACCTAATGACCTAGGAAAATCCCTAAATATCTTTTCCTTGGAAGGGTATATAGAAATTACCACAGTGGTGATTACATGTCCAAATAATGTTACTTTTGTAATCAAAAGATTCACCTTCTGAACATAGTGTACATTTTCTCCTTTCTTGAGCTCTCCAAAAAATACTTAGATTATCATTACCTCTTGAATTTCTATGGTATTAAAGAATAATATAATCAATAAAGAACACCAAAAAAATTTCATGGTAGTCCATAAAGACTCTATTAATCAAATCCATAAATATTGAAAAGACATTAGTAAGTTAGAAAGGGTTCACTATGAACTCATAGGGTCCATAAACATCACATAAGTCTCACTTATAAATATCTTACTTCTTCTCCATAAACTAATATTATCCAGAATGAAGATCCACCTTTGAGATGTATTGATCTAC
Source organism: Viscum album (assembly GCA_963277665.1). Taxonomy (NCBI): domain Eukaryota; kingdom Viridiplantae; phylum Streptophyta; class Magnoliopsida; order Santalales; family Viscaceae; genus Viscum; species Viscum album. The sequence goes on along the minus strand of OY728123.1, from coordinate 2,085,509,515 downwards.
TTCAAGTTAATTGGATAGGTCACAAATCCTTGTAAAGAGTACTTATTATTTATGGTGAGCTTGTTGAGCTCCTAGTAATTGATACACAATCACATCGATTCATCCTTTTTATTGAAAAAGAGCATTGGCTCACCCTAAGGTTATTTATTTGAGTTCATAAACACTTATTTTAAATTATATTACAAATAATTATTTAGCTCATTATATTCCATCAAGTTCATGCTATAGGGTAATGTAGTGATTGTATTTTCTATGTCTATAAGATATATTGACAAATCTACCTTGAAATATGGGGGAAGGTCTAGTAACATCAACAAAAATATTAATATATTATCTCACAATAGGAATTTCTTCAAGGTTGGTTCCTTCCATTAACACAACCATTTGGGAAAGATATTTTTCTTCCCTAGTTATCAACACCCACACTAATGAGGGATTTTTTGAAATTGTTTCATGATATTCCTTCCATTTGTATAGTATCAAGGGATGGTTCTAGATATAAAAATAGATTTCATTTTCCTAAAATTTTATGTGCAGTCTATATAATGATATCCAATCCATGACTAGAATAGCCTCAAATTCCACCAAAGAAGGATTATTATTTTTACTGGATGAATCGTACCACTAACACAAACAGAAGAGGAGTCAACACTTGGTTTTCATTGATTGTACCATTAGGGTTTTTTATTAATATCTCTACTTCATGGCATAGAGGTTCTCAATTAAATTTTATAGAAAACTTTTAGGATACAATAGAATTTATATAACTAGAATCAAATAAATCATTCTCCATTATTTAGTGAATAGAATGTTTACTTCGTATCAATTCATGTTGATGTTACACTTAAGAGGTGGTTATGGGATAATATTTCACTTTATCCATTAGTTTATCTGGTTACTTACATTGATTTCCCTTGATGACTCATGGTTTTACGTATTGACTCGTATATTTCCCTTACTCCTTATAGTTGAATCATTGAACCATTGGTAGAAAATTGTGGGATTCCTTCCTTTCCTCCATCACATTAGTCATATTCTTCATGTCTTTTTGACATTAATGAGTTTAATGGCCTTATATATTAAAATTAAAACATTTCCTTTACCCTTTTAACTGATTAACATGATGCTTCTTTTTACATCCATAACATGTGGTTGGTTAGATCTTCTTTACTCTTTTTTCATTTTATCCACCATCCTGAAACTTTGTTCTTATTTTCTTTATTTCCATGCCCGTGGGACCATTATACAAAATCCATATCATATTTACTCATTTCATATATGTGGTTTTAAAACTCTAAATATTCTATCTATTTTTCTTTCATTGTTGATAAAAAAACCTAAGGTGTGTCTTTAAATCCTTGTGAAATTTTCATCTTAAGATGTTAAAGATTCAAAATCCTTTTTCTTAATCTCCAGGAATTCTCTCTCTATAATTATTTGAAGAGTTTGGTGGAAATTAATGTAATTAAATATTTTCATAAATTCTTTCCACTCACTTTCATAAATTTTATCTTTTGGCGTCTTATTCGTTATGACTTCCCCCATTGTTCTTCCTCCCCATAAAAATGATAAATAGACAGTATCACCTTATCCATCTTAGAAAAATGGAGTACAGAAAAGATATTTTCTATTGAGATATCCTATTCTTCATTGGAAATTGGATCAGAAGACCCTCTAAATTTCGGTGGTCATTACCGCATAAAGAACTTGATGGATAGTTTATCATTATTGGGAAAAGTTTTACCTTCTATATAGTTAATATTTTCAAAGACTAAGAAAGTTGGGTATGGATTTCTATGATTTTTTGATCTACACCTCCCATTTTATTATTAATTTCATTCAGAAAATTGTTACATTGTCTCACACATTGGTTGTTGGACTACTTTCTCTAGGTTTCAATTATTTTCTAAAATAGAAAAGGTTTGAAAAAAAACATAATTCAATAAAGAGTAAATAATTTATATTCTTATTTAAAACAACTATAAAGTCATATCTATTTAGATCCATATGTATAGCGAAAACATCTTCTCAAATGATGCATATAGGATTACTTTAGTTGCATATCCTTCATAATTATTTGTATATATATTTTGGTTAAAGGAAGCATATCCTACAAGTGTGTCAAACTAAGTGTGTTGCAATGACTATTTTTATTGAACTAGGTGATGATTGGGTTAATATCCAATATTCCATTTCCTGGGTTATTCACCCTAGGTGCAACTATGATATATCCATATCCACTTTTAGTATCCAAATAGGTATTTCATTTCTCGTAAACCTCATTCTCTTATACTTTACCAAAACCTAGGAGGTTGACCTCAAATTATAATTATCATCGTAATTTTCTAATAATTTTATCCCCAAATTAACTAAACTTTTCTCTGATACCAACTATGACAATCCAATGTTTTCTAACCTGGTGATTAAATCATTTATGAGATAAATAAAATAATAGGAATACATTCCATGATCAAGAGGTTTTGTATCTTGGAAAAATTATGTCCATATATCAATTTTACATAATAAAACCTAAACATTATTTAAATAATTCTTATTTGTCCTCCAAAAATCTCTCACGATATCCTTAGTGGAAGTAATCATATGAGGATATACGTAAAATGAAGGTGTGATCTAAAATTACAAAAAGGGGAGGAATAATAAGAATGAAATAAGATAAATGAATCCATAGTACATGGGTGAGAATAATCAATTTCATTATATCATAATAATTATACCATCCTAATAATCATAGTGGAATCATTTTAAAAAAAACATGGAATGTGGAATATGCATTAAAATGAAATATCATAAAATAATGGTAAAAAACAACACATAGTTGTGAATAAAGATACCATCTTGTTCAAGAAAACCATATGTATATATATCATAACATCATAACTACAAAATATATAACATCAGGTTCATGAATAATACACATAATCTCATAATATATATCACATTTCTTAATTCATTGGAGGTTTATATAATTATGGTCCCACCTTTCACATCATAAAAATTCTTATTATGATTCATTCTATAATGAAATATAACATATACAAAAATATTCGTAAAATAAACCCATATAAATTAATTGGTTTCTTAAAAGTTTTATAAGGAATAATTTCATGAATAACCTGTGCGGTTTCCTGATGAATAAATGAAATCGTATTTTTTCATAAAACATCATAATTCTTGATTGTATAATAAGAAAATAAATAGGATTCAATGTGGTGTTTTGGAACAGAATGTCTATTTGAAAATTATTTCTATTTGGCATATAAATAATCAGAAAACGGTAGAAACATGTATATCCCCTAAAATAAATGGTAATTAATTTTTAAATGATATTTAATAGATATTATAGTAATATAAACACTTAAGAAAATTTGAAAGAGTAGGTAATCTATATAGAAAGAGTTGGGTTTGAAAATATCCTTACATTATATCATGTTTTATTTCATCATTTTATAGCCTCATATATAATAATATTTTTCTTATTCATACATGGAACCAAAATTGAATTATGTTCATTATTTTAAAGCTTTTTCAATTATAATAATTGGAATAAATTTATCAATTCCCAATGTTAAAGATAAAACTTTTTGATATCATATTTTACTTAATTTATCTCATCTTGCTTAAATTTAACAATCATTTATAATTTTTACTTATAATGTATTAAGATTAAATAAGGAAGATTATAAATACATTTATTAGCACATTTATTTATTATAAATGATTTATTATATCAATCCATAATGCTTTTGATAATTATATAGTTGGAAATATTTTCATTGGAGGTCAGTCAACCAATAATGGGGCATCGTCAAAAGAGAAGGAAAGAGAAGTATGAAATATGAATATGTCATGAATATAATCATTATTGTAGGTTAACATCGTTAATATAATTTTTTCATTCTACTCTATTAATCTTATAATATTTGGTACGCAAGGAATAAATACCTAGAGGAAGAAAAGAGGTAAATGGGAAGAAAAGGCGATGAAAACATTCCCTCTTATCGATGTTTCTTTTTTTATGGAACTAAAATAATTGAATGCTCAATGTTGAGTGACTCATTATTGTCCCTAAGGATGATACAGGGAATAATAGAAGTAATTTATGCATATTTGATTATTTTTTAAGTGAGGGGATGTGGTTTTCTTTGGAGAAGGATTCGGGGTTTTATGGTTGCAGATAAGGGTGTTTTTATGTGACAATAATGAATACACTAATATATCCAAGGTAAATCATTAAATAGTATTTTTTTATAAATATGTTTTATAAAATAAAATGTTTTTAGGATTGTTGACGCTCCTTTCGTCACAGAATCTAAAGATCGGAAAAGGGAATATCTGAGTCCAATGTGATTCATCCTTTGATGAAACATCAAAAATCGACAAAGGGATACACAAGGAGAACATTTCCCATAGGTCACGCAAGTTCCCTCATGGTCGCGCAAGTACACTTGTGCGCCGCCTAGTGGTCGTGCAAGTACTTGCGCGACGCCTCATGGTCGTGCAAGTGACTTGCGCGACGTAAGTGATAACCGCCCGGTAACCACCCGGTAACCGCCCAGGGTCTTCTTTTGCCTATAAATAGACCCTGTGGGCCCCCAATTCGAGAGGATCTTTTTCCAGAACCACGGATTGAAGCTCCCGACGCCCAAGTCTCTTCTCAAAGCTTCCGGAACACTTCTAAGGTAATTTCTTACCTAGAACGGAAGATCTAAAGAGAAAAAAAGAAGGCCTAAGTGTTGAAACTTATCAAACACTTGCGCGCCGACTTAATTCCTCCAATATAACTTGCGCGTCCCTCTTCTGGAAAAACCTCAAGAGAATGGTAAAGGGTTTAATAAAGAGTCGCTCAAGTATTTCAACTCTGGTTGAAAATCGCGCAAGTACCCCTAATGTCGCGCAAGTATACTTGCGCGACCCATACTTGCGCGCCGCCGCAGGACTTGCGCGCCTTTCAGGACTTGCGCGCCCCTATCTTTTTGGGTGCCCGCCTTGCCCATTTTTACCCCTCTTAAGCCATTTCACCCTTCCTATTCAAGATTCAGTCTTCAAGATACTCTTCAAAGCCATTTATGGCATGATTTCTTGGTTTGACATCCTTATCCGAAAGGAATTCTGTGAAATATCTCTCAAAACCTAGTGATTTAAACATCTTTATATCACCAAAGATTGAGAGTTCATTCATTTCTACCTCATCCTTTAAGATGAGAGAATCCTAACCTGGGTCTCCTTTTCAGGAATAAATCCCCAGTTATAAAAACCTAACTTGGGCATCTTTCTTAAGAATAAGCCCCAATCAAGTCCTTTAATCTTGGGCATCCTCCTCAGGAGTAGGCCCCAAATCTTAATCCCTAACCTGGGTCTCCTTTTCAGGAATAAGAATCAGTCATAACCTTGGGCTTCCTTTTCAGGAGTAAGCCCCAAGTCCCCTAACCTAGGATTTCTTCTCAGGAATAAGTCCTAGTCATAAATCTTGGGCATCCTTCTTAGGAGTAAGCCCCAAGTCTCTTAAAATTTCTCTTAACCAGTCATAAATTACCTTTGATTTGGGTTTCCTTTTCAGGAATAAAACCCAATCATAAGTCCCCTCCTAACTTGGGCATCCTCCTTAGGATTAAGCCCCAAGATTAGAGTATTCAAAATCTCCATGAAGCACATATAACTTTGTGGACCCTGTTCTTGGATTTTCTCCCTAAAAGTAAATCCTAAACCTTCGTCTATCTGGGCAGTCATCTATACATAAGCCCCAAAACAAATTCTTATGATTGCATCTTTTATGGCGCAATTGTCTAAATTTTACCAATAACTCTTGTTTCTCACACCGAGCATGACTCACGTGGGCTTAGAGTGTAAAAGTAATTATGACATTCATCTTTGAGCCATCAATCATAAAACATCATATCCCATTCCTCGAACTACGTGGGTTCTGATTCCTTTTTCAAAACAAAGGATACGTAGGTAGCCCATTTATGGGTTCGATCCCAACATTGAAATAATCTCTGTCCTTCTGAATGACGATAAACTTCAAGTGCCCCACTGAGTGGCTTTAAAACCAGCCTGGTCATCAAAATGACCAAGAGACTTTTATATAAATGTTTTGAAGGATACCATTGACCAAGAATCTCTAAACAAATATAGATGATTCTATATTGATGAAGAACCTCGAATACATATAAAAGATTCTCTAAATTTCTTACATATTTAATCATTGATTGTTAAAACTAAAGGAAAGCTCATTTTATACTTGGTAATGTAATAAGGATTCACGAACTTAACTTAAATCTATAAAGAGAGTCCCGGAGTAGACAATAATTCCCCTCAAAAAGGTGTGATGAGTCCGACCTCCCATCCTCTCGACCAATGCAAATTCCTAAGCCTCATTAGCCCACAAGCTAATGAGCGCTTGCCTTTGGAAAGTAGGTCCAAACGGATGTGGAATCATTGGATGTTTCCGGTTCTACGAACAAACCCGTTAGAAACCGATCGGAACGTTTGAATCTCCCGTCCAGGAGGTCATCCCCGGATTCCACGCGAAACAAAAATGGCGAACCCGACGTGAATCCTTAACCAAGTTAAAGTGATGTTCTTCTTATCTGTTAGGCCCTTTGGGCCAACAAGGCAATCATTGACATATGATCATCCAAAAGATGCAGTAGCCGGATTCATCTTGATTATGTCTGTTACATGGAACAGGCACTCTTTTTTCAAGATCTTCTACAAAAAATGGCTTTCCTTAAATTCACCCCTGTGAATACTGCTGCTGGGAACACCTCTACTGTGAGGTCTGCTGCCGTGAAAACCAATACTGCTACTCCTGCTGGAACGTCATCCGCTCTGAGGATGACATCACCAACTCAGCGTCTTCAACGCTGTGTTTCTAATGCACTGGTTAAGGAGTACCGTCGCAACGGTACTATCCCAACTCTGGAGGCCTCTCGTCAAGCCCTCCAAGTTAACAATTCTACCTGGTCGTCCGGACAACGGCGACCAGCAATCAAGAAGCAGACGGTGTTGACTACCGTCTCCAACCGTTTCGGGTCGTTATCCCCGGAACGCAATTTCCATTCACTCCCTTACTCCGAGGAAGTGAATGAGCAGGTCCCGCAGGACCTTAATTCAAAAAGACAGGAGTCCTTCTCAAGGGCTCCCATCAACAATCGCCGCCAGACTCGTGCGGTAGTGCGCCTTCAACATGATGAGGGTACCGACTCCAGGCGTTCAGCTCAGGTTCCTCGAACCCGAGCAGGCAAGATGAATCGCCAGAGACGGAATCCGGTTAACAATAGGCAGGTTGTCATCCCTGCCATCTCCGGAGAAGTCCACCAACCTAACTTGGTGGAAAACAATGAGCAGGCATACACACCTGCCCGTTTTAATCCCGCTGTCCAGCAGACTCGTCTGGCAGCATCGAGCCGATCCCGCCAGGCAATTCCGGCGGAGTACCATAGGCAGGAACATACACCTGCTTATACATCAGCAGTTAGTCAGCAGGCTCGTCTGACTACATATGATGGATCTCGTCAACCGCGTTTGGCGAAGTGTAAACAGCAGGCACATACACCTGCTAATACTAATCAAGCCTACCAACAGTCTCGCTTGGTAGCGCACGGAGAAGTCAGTCGGAAAGTCCCGACGACAAACAGGAGGCAGACTAAACTCTCTACCTCCACACTTGAGTACTGTCAGAATTCACTGACAGGAAAAGGAGGACAGGAGCAGGCACATACACCTACTCCAAGCCCGGAATGGACGTATATCCCTGTTCCGGCGGCTGAAGTCACCAAACATATTTTGTCAATGGTGAAAGAGCAGAAGCAAATTCCTGCTCATATTCTGGATGCTTGCCAGTATATCATAACAGCTTCAGCATCATCTCAGGGACAGACACATAAATCTATCCCTAGCAGTGGAGTGACACATCAACAATTCACTCCGGAACAGACACACACATCTGTTCCAGTCCAAGAGGGTTGTGGGGCCTACTCCCCCATATCATATGGACAACCAAGTCAGGCACATACACCTGATTTGAGCGATGATCGTCAGCCTAACCTGACCATCTTTCCTGATCAGGCACATACACCTGCTCAGAGCAATCACTTTCGTCATCAAGTGATTTCTAAAGCGAGTAAGATGGCATCTAAGAAAAAGATCCGCCCAGCACAGTCAGGAGATCAAAGGCCAATGTGCAACAAGGCCTTGCTCGATGCTGGAGTTCTTGAAGCCCTCAGACATTTATCTGTCGGAATTCAAGATTCTACTCCCTCAGTTCCCAATAACAGGAACATTAATCCCGAAGGTCTTCAACAGACACTTCCTTATGAAGACTTGCTTCATGAAAATTCGGTCAATCTTGAAGTTTCTTCTTCAGATGAGAACCACAGGAACCCTCTGTGTGGTCAGAAGACCAAGGAGCAAGAGATCTCATCTTTTGCTGTAACCCATCATGAAGGTCCTCCTCATGGTGATGAACTTCGCTGCGAAAGTCCTCTCCGCAGTAGTGATTCACATTGTCTCGAAAATTCTTCAGAAGGCAATGTAGTGACGAGAAATCCCTCCTATCTCGAGGCACTTGCAAACGTAAAACCAGTCATGTCTGAAGTTTTACTATCGGCAGGTGAAACTCTTTCTCCATCAGAAGATAGCTTGGGGTTCAGGTTATTCTCCGAACCTTCCCTGGGTCATTCATCTTCCAGCATGAATAGTGATTCCTCTACCAATCTTGTTGAATCCGATGAAGCAACAAGGAAACACCAACTCTGGTCCAAACAGGTAGAAGAATCTTCATTTAATGATAAAGAGGAAATGCTGAACATGAGGAAAAAACTGGCAAAAGGTGAAGTACCAGTCATGTTTTGGACTTTGGCTGACTCACAGTATGACATTCCAAAGATGTTGACGGATGATGGAATCCATGATATTCGTCTCAACATATGGAAAACTCTTTGTCAATTAAAGAAGAAGGTATTATCTTACGATGAATATGAAAATCATCTGAAGATAATAGAAGGGTTACAACGCCAGATTGATTTGGCATCTCTATCAGTCTCTCGGTATCCGAAGGCTGAAATGCAACAGAGAACCCTTCAACGTTCATGCCTTGGCGCACTAAGAAGATTGCGTCAGTTAATTTCCAATGCTCCATCTAATGTTCATATCAGAGGATGGGGTATTCACGGAGCACTACATTTCACAGTGCTTTCCGGTCAGCAAAGCCCGCCGAAAATGGTCTCATGCAATGTTATTGCCCATGGCCGGCCACAGTCAATGGGCTTTGTTCATAATCAAAATCTTGCTCGAGATCAAGCTTCAACTAGTTCCTCTCAAAATCAAGTATATAGAGAACAGGTTGTTGAATTGCTCCTACATCAAGCAGGCGAGAATATTGCGCAAGCCTCTCGTCTGGAGCAAACACGTCATCAAATGACAGAAGTTTCGGAAATCATCCAACGGTCTGTTGAACCAGGTCATAAAAGTGGATACAGGTTAATGCATCCAGCTAATTTCCGAACTAAGATTCGCAAGATCAAGAGAGATTTTAAAAAGATCTCATACATAGCATGTCAAGAGACACCCCAGCTTGCCAGACTGGGGACTTCTCTAACCCAACCCTCAGAATCAACGAATGGGATTCGAGGAGTTGAGCGGAAGCAACAGGAACACCCCCAGTCCACCGGACTGGGGACTTTTTCAAATCTTCAATCCCTCCCTCAGAGAAAGTCAGTATTCTCTCGATTAGGGAATAAGCCTCAAGAGGAACGAAGAGCCAAGATGTCAGGAGATTCTCTCCAAGTGACGGTTCTCCAAGAAATTCCTGAGGGATCAAGTCAACGGAATGCCATGCCTTATCATGGAAATAAAAGGATACAATATCACAGAAATGCTGATAGAAAGGATTCCATGAAATATGCATCCATTAATGTCATCACTGCCGTTGCTGCTGATTCACCAGATGAGGCTCAATCAGAGGGATCAGACGAAGAGGTTCTTGCTCAAGAAGTTGCGCACACAGACCTAAATGAAGAAGGTGTGCGCACACGTAATCAACGGCTTACCCAAAATCTGGGTATTCCTTCAAGTAACCCACTTCCCCCTCTCCGAAAAGGATCCAATAAGGGGAAAGGAAAGAATCAGGTTACTTATCACCCTTCCTCTGAAGGAGGTCAATCGCTCTCATTAGAGCAAAGGCTTGCACAACAAGAGGAAGAAATGAAAGAATTAAGAAGGTTGAATGCAGAACTACTTCAGAGTAGTCTTCTTCTTAAGAATGCTGAAATCTGACAGCCGAAGGAATTTGTTGTAACTACTGAGATGGATCAGGAATATCCTCCTTTATCAGTACACCCACAGAGGTCTAATCCTACAGGTCAAACGCAACAACGGTTGGCAGCACTACCATTAGTTGCAGCACCAACCTCCACGGCTGTCCAAGCTCCATTCATTGCACCTACCCAAAACCAAGTTCAACCTGACGTTTCTCAAAAGTTAATAACTACTATTGAGTCATTAACAGCTCGGTTAGAAACTATGGAAGGGAAACGGGCGCAAGTTCAACCTGAAAAGAAAGTTTACCCTGAATGGGTAGATTCAATTTCTCCTCCATCCAGTTTTGGAAACCCTATTTTCCCTACTTTCAATGGATCAGGCGACCCTGAACAACATTTGACGCATTACGTGTCTTGTTGTGATCCTATGATGGGAACTCCAGAACAACAAGAAGCAGTGAAACTCAGATGCTTCGTGCGAACCTTGCAAGGACCAGCTTTTGTCTGGTATACAAGCTTGCAATCCCGGTCAGTCATCGGATGGGAGGATCTTCGTCAAAAATTCCTTCTTCAGTTCAGCTCAACTTTGCCAAAAACGACAGTTTTCGATCTTACAAACTGCAAGCAAAGGGAGAATGAAAGAGTCTCTGATTTCATTGCTCGTTTGAAGGGATTAACGTATTCCTTGAGTTTATCACTCCCTCAGGAGGAATTGTTGCCAATCTGTGTGGCAAATTTGCGTGACGAATTACGCACGCCATTGATCCCTGTGAAATACACAGGAGGGTTTCGAGACCTTACTTCAATCGCTCAACAGATTGAAGATTCCCTTATGCAGGCTAAGGTTAAATCTCGTGTAATTCCATCAGCTCCAGGAAGAAGAATGGGTAAAGCAGAAACTGCTACAGTTATGCTTAAACAGGCACCTGTACCTATTTCTACTTCAAAACCTTCATCTTCTCGAAGGGCTCCACCTCCTGAACGCCAACAACAAAGGCTGTTTCGTCCAAATGATCAAAAAGATCAACGACGAAAACAATTTGAGGATATGAAGAGTAGAACATACTCTTTCCGAAGTGAGAAAGTTCCTGGTTACTTCATTTCAGCTCTGGAAAATAATTTGGTTCAATTACCAGTGCCGAAGAGACCAAACAAGGAAGGAGATGAAGACCGTCCCAATTATTGTCCCTTTCATCAAATGTTGGGACATCTCATCCAGGAGTGTTTTGTCTTTAAAGACCTCCTACAAAAGATGGTTGACTTGGGACAAGTCAAATTGAAGGGTTCTTCAGCTCATGTAGCGTGTATTACCGCTACAGATCCAGAGGAAGGAGGCGAGTGGCAGGAAGTCAAAAGCAAAACTGCGAAAAAATATGATGATTGGATGGTCAGAAAGACAATCAATCGGACCCATTCCATTTTGCGAACACAATTGAAGAAGCCAATTGTGTCTCCTACAAAAACTGCAGTAAAGCCTCCATCAAAGGACAAATCCTCAAAAGGGAAGCGCAATTCAAAGAAGAAAGAGGAATCAGGAGAAGATGAGTATGTATCAAAGCCTAAATTGTCTTTGACTCTGGCAGATTTCATGCCATCTACTTCAAAGCCACGGGCACCGTCCCACCAAACGGCACAGCCTAAACAGGCTAACTTGGCAGAGTCTTTATCAGACGAAGAATTGATCTTTGGTTCTGTTAATATGATTCAATTAACAGATTCATATTCCAGTCTTGATGAGCCTTAATTCCCTGTATCAAATAAAGGAACCCGAGGAAGTTCTAGAGGTTCAGGATATAGGGGAAGACGTGGATCTTTCCGAAGCCACTACTCTAATTCTACCCCTGCTAGCATTGTATATGCAGCAGAAACTCGTGGTAGAGCCCTTCAGCGAGCTCAAAATGAACAAGCAAGTTCTTCTGCCAATGGCCAACTCAGCTTCGGCACAGTTATTTTGGAAGACCGATTAAATGTTCCAACTTCTTTATCTCAGCAAGTAAATGGATCTAATCAGTCTAATTTTCCAAAACCAAAGATGTTGCCAACTTCAATACAAGAGGCATCAGCTTCCAAAGCATCTGCTTCCAAGGTACCTGCTAAACCGCATATTCCTATTGGGAAACGCAGGCCTCTAGATCAAAAGTATGATATATTGAAACACTTGGCCCAAGTACCAGCCAAATTATCAATTTTGGATGCTTTGAATCTATCAAAAGATCTTTGGGAAGCACTCATCGAAGCTTTGTCAAATCCTCAGGAGTTTGAAGCTGAAATTGCTGCAGCTGAAATTTATCACATAGAGAATAATCCTGCAGAATGCCATGCAGTGATATCTTTTACTGATAAAGATGAAGATGATGTTGTGCATGGGCACATAAACCTTTGTACCTATCTGGAAAAGTCAATGGTATAGATGTTCGAAGAGCTTTTATTGACAATGGTTCAGGAGTCAACCTCATGCCCATTCGCACACTTCGTCGATTGGGCCTCACGGAATCTGATTTATCTCCTTCTACCATGATGTTGCAAGGATATGATAAAAATGAACAAGAACCACTGGGAGAAGTTACGCTCAGAACTCAGTTTGGAGATCTTGTTTCCAATTCAGATTTCATGATTGTTGATCAAGACTCAGCTTTCAATATCTTGCTTGGAAGACCCTGGTTACATCAGCATGCAGCTATTCCGTCATCATACCATCAATGTCTCAAATACTGTTTCGATGGTCAAGTTGGAACATTGTATGGTGATAAGGCCCCGTTCAAAACATGTGAGTCTCAATACATTGAGGCGGAATTTTATCACATGAAGGGAAGAGAAAAATCTACAATGAAGGAAATTACCAAAGTTAATGCTCCATATGGTTTGGAAAAAATTCCAATAAATCCATTTTCACATGTGAGTACAGATTATGTGTTACCTATCAGTCAAATTGACAAAATAGGCCCAAATCAAAATACTCTTATGGAAAGATCCATAATGTCAATTACGGCAATCGAGCCAGACAACATGGGAGAAATTGGTAACTTACCAAGCAGTGATGAAAGCATAAGTGGTGACGTTTTCATTTCGTCTGCTGAAATCCAACAAGTCTATACTTCGCTAATCAGGCCAGAAGAAGTTATAGCAACACCAGAGGTGAATGTTGATGTCGATTCTCAATCCATCATCTCCTCTTTATTTCCCAAAGAAGACCCTTTTTCATCAATAGGGTCGGAAATGGAAGCTTCTTCTTCAAAATGTGAAAATTTTGACATCTCTTATGATCATGAGAATTTCGTTTTTTCATCTACTTTGCAAGTAGAAACGGAAGATATAACACATGATGAAGAGGAAGAGGAAGATCTTAGAGATGCTCCTCCAGCATTTGAAGAGGGTATCTCTACCACTGTGGATGAACTCAGAGAAGTAAATCTGGGTACAGAGAAAGATCCACGCCCCACTTTAATTAGTGCGGCCATGACCCTTGAAGAACAAGAGATGTATATTTCTTTTCTAAAGCAAAATAAAGATATTTTTGCTTGGAATTATAAAGAGATGCCTGGCCTTGATCCTGATGTTGCCACCCATCATTTGGGTTTTCCAAAAGAACATCGAGGATTCAAGCAAGCCGCGAGAAGAACACACCCAACCTATGCTTCCAAAATCGAGGCTGAAGTGGATAAGCTTATCAAAGCTAACTTCATCAGAGAAGTTCAATATCCCAAGTGGTTGGCTAATATTGTCCCAGTAAAGAAAAAGAACGGACAAATTAGGGTTTGCATCGATTTCAGAGATCTTAATCGGTATTGTCCCAAAGATGATTTTCCAGTTCCGATTACAGAACTCTTAATTGATGCGACGGCTGGCTATGAAGTACTTTCTTTCATGGATGGATATTCTGGATATAATCAGATCCGAATGGCCCCAGAAGATGAGGAATATACAGCCTTCAGAGCTCCTCAAGGTGTGTTTTGTTACCGGGTGATGCCCTTTGGTTTAAAGAATGCAGGTGCAACATATCAACGCGCCATGAATCGTATCTTCAAACCTTTTCTAGGGAAATTTGTTGAATGCTATGTAGATGATTTGGTGGTTAAATCCAAACAACGTTTTGATCACTTGGCTGATTTGGAAATCATATTCCACAAGCTTCGACAACATAATTTGAAGATGAACCCCTTAAAATGTGCTTTTGGGGTAACCTCAGGAAAATTCCTCAGCTTCGTTGTACACCATCGTGGTATTGAAGTCGATCCTGAGAAGACCAAATCAATCCTTGGTATGTCACCTCCTCAGAATTTGAAAGAATTAATAGGACTTCAAGGACACTTAGCCTATATTCGGCGTTTCATCGCCAATTTGGCAGGCAAAAGTTTACCTTTTACCAAATTATTGAAGAAAGGAGTCACTTACCAGTGGACTAAAGAATGTCAAGAAGCATTTGACGTTCTCAAGAAATACCTCTTAAGTCCACCAGTACTCATGCCACCTGTTGAGGGTAGACCTCTTATCCTCTATGTGACAGCTTTAGAGCGATCATTGGGTGCCTTTCTCGCTCAAAAGAATGATGCTGGGAATGAAAATAGTCTCTACTATCTCAGTAGAACTATGCTTGAAGCAGAAACCCGGTATTCGAGTATTGAAAAGTGCTGCCTAGCATTAATCTTTGCAGTTCAGAAACTGAGACACTACCTGCAACATCACGAGGTCCAATTGGTATCTCGTAATAATCCACTCAAATTCATCCTTAGTCGTCCAATGCTTACAGGACGTCTGGCAAGGTGGGCGGTTATTTTACAGCAGTTCGACATTCAGTATGTGTCTCAAAAGGCAATTAAGGGCCAAGCTCTGGCTGATTTCCTGGCTGAACACCCTTCAGTGGAAGACACGTATTCAGATATCGAACTCCCTGATGAGGACGTTTTTTCTATTCAAGAGAGTCCTCAAACATGGGAAATGTATTTTGATGGTGCTTCTAGAAGTCCAACAGGGAAGAAAATGGAAAATCCTAAATTCAACAAAGTTGGTTTAGGAATTGTGCTCATTTCTCCAGATAAGGCAGTGTTACCTTATTCCTTTTTGTTGTGGGAAGGTGGTACCAATAATGAAGCTGAATACCAAGCTCTCATTGCAGGCTTGGAGTTAGCACTTCAAGCACAAGTGAATCACTTAAAGGTGAAAGGTGATTCAGACCTGGTAATCAAACAAATCAATGGGGATTATGCCATCAGAAAAGAAGAATTAATCCCTTTGTATGATTACGTCAGAGAGTTAATGTCGGAATTCCCTACAGAACCGACATTTTCTTATGTCCCAAGATCACAAAATGCTCAAGCTGATGCACTGGCTAATATAGCCACAACTTTAGCAGATCCAAATCGGGACGAGACAACCATCTGTATTGCCCACCGTCGTGAAATTTCACCTTATGTTCAAGTCAGAACAGAGGAAATTAATGAAATTAGTCCCATTCCTGAATCATATGGTCATACTACAGGATGGATGTCACCTATCAGGGAATACCTTCAAAATGGAACACTTCCACCTGATAGAGCCGAGAAAAAACAAATTCGGCGACGTGTGGTCAATTTTACTCTTTATGATGGTCCAAACCACCTCGAGAAAATTCTCTACAAACGTGGTTTTGATGGAGTTCTCTTCAGATGTATTGATGGTGAAGAGACAATGGCTGTCATAAAAGAAGTGCATGCAGGAGTCTGTGGTGCCCACCAGTTTGGACATAGATTGTCTGATCAAATTCGAAGACTTGGATACTTTTGGCCTTCAATGATACAAGATTGTGTTAATTTCACAAAGAAGTGTCATTCATGCCAAGTATATGCCAATTTCATTCATCAACCTCCAGAGTTGCTTCATACAGCTAAATACTCATGGCCATTTTCCACATGGGGAATGGATGTGGTAGGACCTTACCCTTCAGCTACGGCCAAGCAGTTTAAGTACATTCTTACTGCTACTGATTTCTTTTCCAAATGGGCAGAGGCAGTACCTCTCAAAGAAGTCAGTTCTAAATGCATTGTTAGCTTCATCAAGTCTAACATCATTACTAGATTTGGTGTCCCTCATACCATATTGACAGACAACGGCACCAACTTCTGTTCTTCTGAGGTAAAGAAATTGTATCAAGAATACAACATTAAGTCCAACCATTCATCTCGATATCATGCAGTGGCTAATGGCCAGATAGAGGCCTTCAACAAGACTCTTTCAAATATACTGCAAAAGATGGTGGATAAAGATAAGAGGTCATGGCCTGATAAACTCTATCATGCTTTATGGGCTTATCGGACTACCACTCGCAATGCAACGCGGTCTACTCCATATTCATTGGTATATGGAACAGAAGCAGTCTTGCCAATTGAAGTTCAATTTCCCTCACTCAGAATAGCCATTTGTGATCATTTATCAACAGATGAGCAATCCCAAAAGCGGTTGAATGAATTGGAACAGTTAGATGAGAAAAGATTGTGCACTTTGCACCACTTGGAAATCTATCAGAATCGAATAGCACGAGCTTTTAACAAAAAAGTTCGTCTTCGTTCATTCATTCAGGGAGAATTGGTATTGGTTCTTAAAACACCAATGATACCAGGAAAGAAACCTCCCAAGCTTGAACCAAAATGGGAAGGACCTTATTCAATACATAAGGTCTACTCCAATGGAGCGTATTATCTGATTTCAATGGATGGAGAACACATCACGACTCCAACTAATGCCAGATTTCTGAAGAATTATTTTGTATAAACACAAAATATTGTTCCCAGAACCAAGACTCTTACATTTGGTTCATACAGCAATGGTCCAGTATGACCTTAAACTGCAACTTCTTCCAACATGACGTTAAACTGTGTCTCCTTCAATGTCCGAGATGACATTAAACTATATTTCGTCCGAGATGACATTAAACTATATTGTGTCCTAGCAACATGACATTAAACTGTGTGGCACTTTCATCGTCCAACATGACGTTAAACTGTAAAAAGTCCCCAGAACTGATATCCTCATATTGGTTCACCTTAGTCCTAGCTACATGACTTTAAACTGTACAGCCCCAGTTCGTCCTTGCTATATGACGTTAAACTATACAGCAATGGTCCAGTATGACCTTAAACTGCAACTTCGTCCAACATGACGTTAAACTGTGTCACACTTCTGTCCGAGATGACACTAAACTATAATACGTCCAGCATGACGATAAACTGTACGGTCCATGCATATGACCTTAAAATATTCGCACTTATGTCCCTGCAACATGACACTAAACTGTGCAGCACCAATAGTCCTAACTGCAAGACTTTAAACTGCATAGTCCCTGATTTTGTCCTACATGACAATAAACTGTATAGAAGTTCCTATATTTTGTCCGAGATGACATTAAACTATATTGTGTCCTAGCAACATGACATTAAACTGTGTGGCACTTTCATCGTCCAACATGACGTTAAACTGTGTCAGTTCCCTTATCGTCCAACATGACGTTAAACTGTCACATTGGTTACTAATATGTCCTAAATGACACTAAACTGTATATGTCCGAGATGACATTAAACTATATTTTGTCCGAGATGACATTAAACTATATTGTGTCCTAGAAACATGACATTAAACTGTGTGGCACTTTCATCGTCCAGCATGACATTAAACTGTAAAAAAATCCCCAGAACTGATATCCTCATATTGGTTCACCTTAGTCCTAGCTACATGACTTTAAACTGTACAGCACCAGTTCGTCCTTGCTATATGACGTTAAACTATACAGCAATGGTCCCGTATGACTTTAAACTGCATCATCCCTGGTCCATGTATATGACCATAAACTATTTGCAAATATGTCCAGCAAGACGTTAAACTGTGACGTCCTAACTACATGACGCTAAACTGTATAAAAGTCCCTCACGTCCGGAAAGACGTTAAACTATATAATCATCAAAAGTCCAGCATGACATTAAAACTGCACAATCCCCCTTTCGTCCAATATGACGTTAAACTATATTGTCCCCATCGTCTTAACTACATGACGCTAAACTGTACAGAAAGTCCCTTTTTTATGTCCTACATGACATTAAACTGTACATCGTTAAGGTTGTTATTACCTCTTGTTTCTCACACCGAGTATGACTCACGTGAGCTTAGAGTGAACATCAACCATAACACTCCCTTTGGGCCACTAACCATGTGTAAGTCCCAACAACATTTTTTTTAGATCATTGTCCACAAGAACAACTTGGTCATTAATTCATTCTTTAATTGAACTACACGAACTTTGATCCTTGCCCTCCAGGCTGGGTATGTAGGCAACCTCCCAAAGGTTCAAGCCCAAAAACGATCTCTTCACATTGGTTCAACACCATCTCATATGATGATGATTTGTGAAACCACCCTTGGAATCAATATCTTTACATTGATTCACTTTCGTCCTTGTTATATGACGTTAAACTATACAACACTTTTTGTCCGGTACGACAATAAACTACAATATTCTTTGATTTCCTCATTTGAGAAGGAACCATTATTAACATTGATTCTTTTTCAATCATGGTTTTCATTTTTCAAAAGACTACGTACATACATGGTAATGCCTAAACTTTTTATTTTAGGTTAAAACCATCATTGCACTAAAGTCCCCTTTTCACCCTTCACATGTACGAACCAAATTTGTACAAAGGGTAGTTCTAGAACTACGTGGACTTGATTCCCATCCTTATGGGATACATAGGAACATTCGAGTGTCCCTCGAATCCAGTCCCAAGTCTTTTGGGCCTAACCCCAAATTTCACTTTCAGTCCCTTGGCTGAAAAGTCTTCATGAAAACACACACTGTGTATTCATTATTATGGTCCGAATTCTATGACCCTAAACTAAGATCACTCATACTTTCGTCCTGCACGATGTTAAACTGCATTTCAAGAACTACGTATGGCTTGATTCTCATTCTTATGAGATACGTAGTGAAGTCCAAGTTTCAATTCAGGACCCAGCCACAACATGATTATGGTTTTCATTGACCTATGTATCTCTATATACATTGGAAAATACCCATCTTTATGTATTATAATCCTAACCTTAAATATTTTCAGATCTTCATAACCCTTTTCATGACTTATAGTCACAAAAATGTCAAACTTCTGAGAATTCTTTTGCCTGACTATGCAGCACGTGCCCATAGGTGGCCTTGCATAAACAGTCCACATAACAGACTTGTCAGCCAAGAGATGCTATTTATTTGACCATGCAGCCAATGCCCATAGGTGGCCCTGCATGTTTTCAACCCCCTAACGGGTTTGTTAAATAATAGTAACTTCATTCTTGGGAAGAATGCCTCTTTTGTCCTTATTTGTCTTAAACGACAGTATGTAGGGATCCGCAAAAATAGCCATCCTTAACGTATTTGTCCCATATCCTTTTTCATGATCTAAAAGTATTCAAGTCTATGGTTTATTCTTCTTCCCTACGTTTGGGTCAGACCTTCGTAGGAGTGATATTCATCCAGTTCTTTGATATTCTTGTTTGGAAATATCTTCTCCATATTCAAGTACCTCTTTCCATACAACAAACTCTATGCTTTAGAAAATTTGAATCTCCATAAACTTTCACTGACTTTTAGCACTAGGAAAGTAAATTTCTGGGAGTTCTTTTGCCTGACTATGCAGCACGTGCCCATAGGTGGCCTTGCATAAACAGTCCACATAACAGACTTGTCAGCCAAAAGATGCTATTTTATTTGACTATGCAGCCAATGCCCATAGGTGGCCCTGCATATTTCAACCCCCTAACGGGTTTTGTTAAATAATAGTAACTTCATTCTTGGAAACTACTTCTTCTAATGCTATTTAGCTCTTTTTCATATCATTCCTCAGATTCAAATATTCTTAAGCCATAGTTTACATTTTTTCCCTCATACTTGAGTATGGTAATATGTTTTCAGATAAATTGTCAAGGAATTGAATCCATTTTTTCCATTTTTCGGTCAAAGCTATTTCGACCTTAAACATTAGCCCCTTTATGTCCGGCGTGCATGACTTTAAACTGCCCACACAAAAGACAAAGGAACTCTGAATAAAAGTCAAGTTCCAGCACACTTGTGCGCTGCCTTCTGCGCACTGAAGACTTGGAAACCACCTTTTCCTTTGGATGTCTTTTATTTCCTCAGAGTCAAATCCTCATTTCTCTCCGGATCCAACTCTGAGGGGGGACTTTTGTTGACGCTCCTTTCGTCACAGAATCTAAAGATCGGAAAAGGGAATATCTAAGTCCAATGTGATTCATCCTTTGATGAAACATCAAAAATCGACAAAGGGATACACAAGGAGAACATTTCCCATAGGTCACTCAAGTTCCCTCATGGTCGCGCAAGTACACTTGCGCGCCGCCTAGTGGTCGTGCAAGTACTTGCGCGACGCCTCATGGTCGTGAAAGTGACTTGCGCGACGTAAGTGATAACCGCCCGGTAACCACCCGGTAACCGCCCAGGGTCTTCTTTTGCCTATAAATAGACCCTGTGGGCCCCCGATTCGAGAGGATCTTTTTCCAGAACCACGGATTGAAGCTCCCGACGCCCAAGTCTCTTCTCAAAGCTTCCGGAACACTTCTAAGGTAATTTCTTACCTAGAACGGAAGATCTAAAGAGAAAAAAAGAAGGCCTAAGTGTTGAAACTTATCAAACACTTGCGCGCCGACTTAATTCCTCCAATATAACTTGCGCGTCCCTCTTCTGGAAAAACCTCAAGAGAATGGTAAAGGGTTTAATAAAGAGTCGCTCAAGTATTTCAACTCTGGTTGAAAATCGCGCAAGTAACCCTAATGTCGCGCAAGTATACTTGCGCGACCCATACTTGCGCGCCGCCGCAGGACTTGCGCGCCTTTCAGGACTTGCGCGCCCCTATCTTTTTGGGTGCCCGCCTTGCCCATTTTTACCCCTCTTAAGCCATTTCACCCTTCCTATTCAAGATTCAGTCTTCAAGATACTCTTCAAATCCATTTATGGCATGATTTCTTGGTTTGACATCCTTATCTGAAAGGAATTCTGTGAAATATCTCTCAAAACCTAGTGATTTAAACATCTTTATATCACCAAAGATTGAGAGTTCATTCATTTCTACCTCATCCTTTAAGATGAGAGAATCCTAACCTGGGTCTCCTTTTCAGGAATAAATCCCCAGTTATAAAAACCTAACTTGGGCATCTTTCTTAAGAATAAGCCCCAATCAAGTCCTTTAATCTTGGGCATCCTCCTCAGGAGTAGGCCCCAAATCTTAATCCCTAACCTGGGTCTCCTTTTCAGGAATAAGACTCAGTCATAACCTTGGGCTTCCTTTTCAGGAGTAAGCCCCAAGTCCCCTAACCTAGGCTTTCTTCTCAGGAATAAGTCCTAGTCATAAATCTTGGGCATCCTTCTTAGGAGTAAGCCCCAAGTCTCTTAAAATTTCTCTTAACCAGTCATAAATTACCTTTGATTTGGGTTTCCTTTTCAGGAATAAAACCCAATCATAAGTCCCCTCCTAACTTGGGCATCCTCCTTAGGAGTAAGCCCCAAGATTAGAGTATTCAAAATCTCCATGAAGCACATATAACTTTGTGGACCCTGTTCTTGGATTTTCTCCCTAAAAGTAAATCCTAAACCTTCGTCTATCTGGGCAGTCATCTATACATAAGCCCCAAAACAAATTCTTATGATTGCATCTTTTATGGCACAATTGTCTATATTTTACCAATACCTCTTGTTTCTCACACCGAGCATGACTCACGTGGGCTTAGAGTGTAAAAGTAATTATGAAATTCATCTTTGAGCCATCAATCATAAAACATCATATCCCATTCCTCGAACTACGTGGGTTCTGATTCCTTTTTCAAAACAAAGGATACGTAGGTAGCCCATTTATGGGTTCGATCCCAACATTGAAATAATCTCTGTCCTTCTGAATGACGATAAACATCAAGTGCCCCACTGAGTGGCTTTAAAACCAGCCTGGTCATCAAAATGACCAAGAGACTTTTATATAAATGTTTTGAAGGATACCATTGACCAAGAATCTCTAAACAAATATAGATGATTCTATATTGATGAAGAACCTCGAATACATATAAAAGATTCTCTAAATTTCTTACATATTTAATCATTGATTGTTAAAACTAAAGGAAAGGTCATTTTATACTTGGTAATGTAATAAGGATTCACGAACTTAACTTAAATCTATAAAGAGAGTCCCGGAGTAGACAATAATTCCCCTCAAAAAGGTGTGATGAGTCCGACCTCCCATCCTCTCGACCAATGAAAATTCCTAAGCCTCATTAGCCCACAAGCTAATGAGCGCCTGCCTTTGGAAAGTAGGTCCAAACGGATGTGGAATCATTGGATGTTTCCGGTTCTACGAACAAACCCGTTAGAAACCGATCGGAACGTTTGAATCTCCCGTCCAGGAGGTCATCCCCGGATTCCGCGCGAAACAAGGATGTGAAAACAATTCATAATTCAAATTTATCAGTTTAATCTAAAGTAATGGAGAAAAATGAAAAACCGAAATGTTTATTTAAAGGGACACTTTAGTCTTCTATATTTTGGAAATTAATTTTTTGGTTTGGAACCTAATTATATTGGTTTTAAATAACCCATTTATCATATTAAATTTATTTTGAATATAGATACAAAATTTAACATTTATTAGTTCATTATTACAACATTATTATGTCATAAATCATTTTCTATTTGAAAAACAATTTTTTTTAATCATATAAAATTTTATGTTTCTCAGAAAAAGGTCAAAACTTCACCATTGGTAAATTTCAGCATTATGATACTAAAAATGATATTAATTTTATCAAAATAATTTTCTAACATAGGTAATTTTAACTATTAAAATAAAAAAATTATTATTTTTATGAAATTACATTTTTGAAAAGTTGGGGATAAAGTCCCTTTTTATTATGAAAGAAAAGAACACATTTTATCTAGGTTGAGGGAGACCCATAACAAAGCTCATAGGCCCAATCCAAAGATACATGCCTCATGTTTGTGTTAATGCCTTTTCGAGACATGCCTAATTAAAATATAATTTATTAAAAATTTGCTTATAATTTCTTTCACCTTTTATTCTTGATATTTATTTGATGGAATTAAAATATTTATATTTTATTAAAATACTCATGATTTGATATTTTACTATTTTGAGGCCAATTTACTATTCCAACTATTAGTATACAATTCCAAATAGTCAGGGAACTATTTCTAATAATCACCATACTATTCCAAAGGGCACATTACTCTTACAACAGTCATCATACCCACTATAAATACCTCTTCATTCTTTTATACATGATTCACTACAATTCCACCTACTATTCTACATTTTCCTTTTCCAAAATTTTTATTGGTTTACTAATATTATTTTTTTTCAGAGTGTTGGTTATGGTAGATATGATTCTAATAGATCGGGATGATCCAAATTTTCCTTTTCTTGTTTCTCTATTTTTTATTTTTCCCCATTGTAGTATTCAACATTTTTTGGTTTTAGTTTTCAGTAATGTAAAAATATTTATTAATGAAATAAAGTGTTGTTTTTTTGTATTTTATATGTAAAATGATATAAAATAATATATAATATATATTTATTCAAGAAATGAAAATAATTTAAAAATTATAGTTTACTATATAGCCTCATATAGTTTATATGATGGGTTATCCTGATATAACTCTAAAAAGCATTAGGTAATGTTCCATGTCTTAAAAGGAAAGGAGTAGGGAGTTAAATATAAAGGTTTCTCCTATAGATTTAACTGGTCTCCCATTATTTCCGACATGATTGAACATGGGTGATGAATATAATAATCCAAGATACCAAAAAGTTTTCTCTATGATTGTTACGAGTTTTTAATTGTTACTTCGATCAATATTGACATCACATGGCTTATGATTACTAATTCTTATAAATATATCATTTTTAAGGTTTTATTCCATGTAAAATATTTAATGATATAGGTTTTTATGGGTATAAATTATCTTCTAATAGGTGCATGCACTTTTATTTCTCCATCGTACTCTTATGATCTTCTTACTGATAACATTCAATTTTAAATGCTTATTTCTACCCTTAATTATAATTTGAGATCAGACTATAAATGATTTATATTGCCATAGGTTATGAAGAATTATGTTAAAGGATTTTTTTCATCAAAATTATCAAGAGTGATGAATTTTTTGAGACATGTTAATAACTAATTATGAAATAATAAAAGTTAGGTATAGTAGAAAAAATGATCACAAGAAGATAATGGTCTTATTATGTAAGCGTTTTTCCTAATTATCTAAAAATATAAACCTAAAGGTTCATTGGGTAGGTTATTGATTCAACATCTCTAATTGATTTTTACTCTTTGGATGGATAAAATTAGGTAATGTTTATAGGTGAAAAATCCAAAAAATGTGAAGATTATGTTTCTAGTACCAATCTAGGAATGTTGGTTTGATTCTATTATATTTAGAATCATATGAGTGTTTAGATAACATTAGATATTGGAATCTATCCATGGAGTGTAAAATTAATATTTATAGATACCTTAATGGGTTTATAAAATTAAGGTTGACTATTAGTTAAAAGGAATAAACACATTATTTTTAGGATTTAAACTATGGTAATTTAAGGCGATTATTGATATTTTGAGAGAAGTTTTATTTGGTTTTTGATATTATAACTGTTAGGTATAATGGGAATGATATTTGAGTAAGAACTATTTTACATTATTTATACATAAGTTGAAAGGAATTTATAACCTTTAGGGTTAATATGATATTTGATGTTGAGATCATTATGGTTCATTGGTATAATAGGGTTATTACATTTTGGGAAAATATTTTTTATTATATAGATAACCATGTGATTAAAAGTGATTTGGTTACTAAAGGATAACATTTATTTTGAACTAGTTCACTATATTGGGAAAATTATATGACTAAGGTAAATCAAAATATTCTTGGTTAAATGGGAGTTTACTTGAGGAATAAATGTTGACTTGCCTTTGGGAAGCAAGTATGATTTTATTTTGGGCTTATGATGATTTATGATATTTTTTGAAATGATTTGTATATTCTGAATATTATATGGTTATGGAAAACACATTTACACTTTGTTATTTTTAAGTGTTTTTAATGTTGTTTTATGTTGTTCATAGAATAATTTGTGATCAAATTATTCAAATATTTGGGTTTCAATTTTGGTCTAGAATTTTTTGAAGTGTTTTAAGGTTACCAATTTATAGAATAATTTAAATTGAACTTTTTATGTTACTATTTATATTTCATAAATTTATGTATGAAGTTTTTATCATATTTAATATTATCTTATCTTGTATGAATCATTTTGGTTTTTATTAATGGATAGATGTAGGAGAAATAAAATTTTATCCCTTTATGGTTATTGTGATCCACTAAAAGTTTATTTTAGTGCTTCAGGCATGAAAAAATCATCTTGAATATTCATTTCTCAGAGAATGAGAGGAGATAGAAATGTAAATACATCTTGATGAAAAAATAAAGGATGAAATAGTTCTTATGGAATGGAATGAAATTGAGTAATTACAGTTTCTCATGTTCTCTATCTTGGTAGAAAAATAATCCCTTAACTCTAGGAGTTGGATCTTGAAATAAAAATTTATCATATTTCCGTCATATATGATGAATCTATAGTCTTATGTATCACCTTCTAATTTATGGTTTTTTGGTCATTATCTTTCTCATGACCATGTTCTCTATCACACTATATTATTCCTTAGAAATTATTTTTCTCCTCCATATCGAAATTTTCACTTCTTGTTATTATTACCTTCTTTTGAAACCAAATAATGTGTTATTATAGATTACCTTCATATTTCACTTTCCCACCTTTCAAAAGGAAGTTGTATTTTTCCTTTTATGATATGGGATTACAATAAATGTATTTTAAAATATTAGACCATTAAATTTCCAAGATCAAGATAAAATTGTGAGTATGTAATTTATTAAAGGAGTGAGAATGCAATACACCAATATTTTAGAAGAACACTTTTTTAATAGTGTAGATGACACACAACACTGAGATTAAATAAACTATTAAATAATATTAATTTAAATATGATTTTTATAGACTAGTAGTTGAATTCTTTGGAATGAATAGAAGTAAATAAATTTTTGAATATATGTATAGTGTCCATACTAAATAAAAATGTATTGATTAATTATTATTAAATACACATTTCTAAAAATTCTATTTTTTGATTTTCAAAATAGTCACCTTAAAGATGAGAGGTAATGATAAACCTCTCATGGGATCCCAAATATGTAACACCCCAAGATTTCATAGTACGTTATCTTTTTAAAGTAATTTCATAGCTTATATTGCATGAAACACTCACTTGGCTTGCATTATATGCAAGATTAAGTTTCTACGAAACTACGCATTAGTATTATAATTATTTAAATTATATATTTATTTAACAATTAAATATTGTAATATTAATAGTAAAAAATAAATTTTAAATGTTATTTATAATTTTTTCACATTAATAAAACTTATTTATATTGAAATGTATAAGTTTTGTTAAAATAGTTAAACATTTTGAAAACTATTTTCTTAGAAGAACTAATTTTTATGTCCTTTTGTGAACAATATTGAAACTAATTTTAGACACTCCTAAGAATTGAATTTGGTAAAATAGACATCAAAGTTAAATTTGGAATATCAAAATTATCTTAGGGTGAATTATTGGGATTTTTTCTGAAAACATACAATTTTTGATGAATAGTGGAAAATACTGCATAGTACATAAAAACCAACCTATTTAAATAATTATTTTAAATTAAAATTTTTTCTTATATTTAGAATATATTCATAATACATATATTATCCCAATTTAATTAATTTGCATCATTTTACAATAGAATTAGATATAAAAATTCATTGAACCTTTTTAACATCTTTTTACCCACCTTCTGGGCACATTTACCCACCTTCTAGGCACATTTGCAAATTTGAATAAAACATAATTTACCACTTTTTTGAATTGAATTTTAAAAATATGATATACACAGTTTTTCTCAGCAAGTAAAATATGGTTCAATAAGATGGATTTTTTTTGAATAGTAACTTTTGAATTTTATTTACGATGGTTAAAAGTAAAAAAATGGTAATTAAAAGTAACAATAATATTATAATAATATAAAATTGCCCCAAAACATGTCCAAATTATATTTTATAAGTTTTTTTGACCAAAATAAAACTTAGGACAAAAATATGATCCTTTTTTCATCCACTTTGGTAAGACTAGGACATTTATTTTATTTTATTTAAAGAAGAGTTAAAAATGTCAAATTCAAGCTTTAATAACTAAAACATTTTTAATATAGGGTTATACATAATATAAATTCTACTATAAATATTAATTGTAAAGATAAAACTCTTTAATACATAATTATATTTTGTTTCTATTTTTTAGACATTAAATAATTAAATTTATTTATGACATAATGACGATGGAGTGATTGCCTTGCTAATAAAATATTAAAATAAATGATATTATAAATATTAAATTAAATGTTATTCAAAACTTTTGATGACATAAAATAATTTTATAGGTGCTTATAAAATTTTATAATTGACTCAATGTATTGTTTTCGAATGAATCAAGTTGTTATGAATTTTAAAAAAAATAAATATTAAATAGTAACAAAATTGGCATAAATGATTTATTAAAATAAATAGTATTTTATTAAAGAATATTAAAGTCATAAAAAACTAATTTTCTTCAAAATAACTTGTATAGTGTTAAAATATCATAAATTACCCACTTTAGTTACTTTTTTAAACTTATAGTAACTATATTAACCTTGTATTATAAAATTACATAAAGACATGGTAATAGTTAAACTATTTCCCTAAGGGTTAAATCTACATGATAGGGTTAATATAATGATATAAACATCCCTAAAACCTATTGGTTGAGAGTATTTAGACTCATACTAATCTTATACTCTAAATAAATCAATTTGGAGCTATTGTTAACTGAAAAGTATTTTATGATAAATTAATATTTCAACATTTTTCCTAAAGTGCCCCTCACTTCTCTAATAAAAGGGCACCTACCTTTATTTTTAATTCACACCTCCAAAGCCATTTGGCATGGCCAAACCCCAAAAAAATATCCTCCCAACTACACTAAATTCAACATATAGTCCTTAACATGAGCATAAATCCAACCTAAGGATCCCTTTTGTTCAAATCAATTGGAAACACCCGAAGAAGAGGTAATTATTTTATCAACTCTTTCAATGTTCGTTTCATCTTGTACTTCCCCTTTATTTTTTGTTATCATAATAAAATAATAACTATAGTACATTCTACATTATGAGATGTTATTATAAATATGTTACAACCATATTCATGATTCCATCCATCCTATGAATGAAAAATTCATCATGCGTCCGTACGCACGGCTTACCATCTCCACATCTTGGTGTAGTTTGTTATTCAACACTACATTATTAAGATATGTGTAATAATCGGTATAATTAATTTAAATAATGAATATAACTTGTTAATTATTATGTATATATAATATACCATCCAATTAAATGTTGTTTCACCATCAATATAATGATATTGTCACTCGTTCGTACATATGGCTTACCGTATCCATGACGCGATGAGATTCATCTTCAACGATCACCATTCAAGAATATTTATAAAAATATATATTTATTAATTATGAGATATATGAAATAATATTGATACTATAATAATATATATGTATGTATATAAATATATGTCATTTACATACTTCCATACTATACGATAAGAAAACAGAAACACGTTCATGCGTACGTATGGACTACCGTCTCTGTGAACAGTGTTTCCATTTCATATATCTATCTATTATACATATTTATATTCTGAATATATATAATATATAAATCATATAATACATTATTTAAGTATTTATATCATGATATAAGTAATATGATCAAGAATAACAAGTCAAAACAAGTATGATAAACAAAGCGATATTACCTGAAAAGTTGCATTAACTTGGAATTGTTAATAAATGGGTAATATAAAGTCATAAAAGAATCATATATGATATCATAAATATTATTATGATTATGATATAAGTTAATAATATGTTTAAAAATATTATATTGGAGTTTCGGACACGTACAGAGAGTATCAGACCTAAGGTAAGGGTTAATTCATCAATCTCATTATTATATGAGATTGTTTATATGTAAGTATTTACTGGGACATATTTTGTCATCTATGGCCAGGTTTTATATAAATGTTTTCAAAAGGAATATTTTATGGTTTTATGGAAGGTATTTTTATCTATATCATCATTTTAAATGTTAAAAGATTTATTTTTTTCTAAATCTTTTTAATTAATGTTTATGTTTTCAAAATGATTTTAAGGATTTATTTATATGTACATGATTATTTTAAAATGTTAATTCCATTCAAAAGTTTCAAAGAGGTATGGGAAACTTTTATTCAAAAACATATTTTAAATGAATTCCTTTATAAATTGTTTGAATTTTAAATTATTTCATGAAAAAGTGATATTTCTCTCAAATAGTTTTACTGATTATTTTCAACTTTGTCAGCATCTTTTATTAGATATTAATCTTGATTGATGTAGATTTATTATAATAAAATATTCCATATTATATTGAATGGGTTATGATTTGATTGGCTATAGATGTTCTATTTTTATACCATTCATGGTTTATGTATAATGTATTGACATTTCGTATGCTAGTTTTAATAAGATTTTGTGTGTTATGTTTCCCCCTTTTCATATGAATAATTCATTGGACTTAGTAAGTTATCAGTGGGGACCACTATGAACCCTAGATTCATCGGTAGGTCTAATGAGACAAACTACTGTCTTGGCACAAGGCCTCTACAGAATATTTTTGAATCATCTTACCACAAGGCCTTGATGTAGTAGTTATTATGTCTGGAATTATACATTCCCTTGTTATGAAATTAGTTATTAAATGTGATTATTTAACTAGTAGAATATCAATGGTAATATTTATATAGTAATGTGTGATTTATTTTTTCTATATTATGTTCATGTTTATGTTTAAAAAGGCTTCTATTTTTATTATACATCATGCCTTAAAATTTTATAGCTTCTGCTAAATTATTTACACTTATTAAGCATCTGATCTCACACCTTTCTTATGTTTTATTTTATCAGGATGCCAAGAAGTGTATTATGAATAATATTAATGGTTAAGATAGGGGAATAATGGAGTTATGAAAGGATTATCTATGCCATATTTTATGTAAGAAATGGTAATGTAAAGTTCATGTATGTAATCAATTTTCCAAGAATGCTAAACAGATCGGTCCTTTGGGACTTGATTTCTTGTAATCATGTCAATGTATTAAAATAATGCATTGGCTTCAGGTTTTTGGGGTTGGGAAATTAAAAAATATATAATAACTAGTTAAGAAATTTGAAATATGAAACACAAACAAAAAACTAAAGGCATCGATTCGTGAGTCACCCATGTCATATGAGGTTATGTTGTTTACCATGTGCCATCATCAACCTCGGTAAACCACCGGACCCGATGACCATATCAGTCAAAATGTAATTCCTTGCTATAATCAAGGTACATAATATTTATATTTTTAGTCCAAATCCTTAAATAAACTCAGGTCGTGCGCATGTGTAGGCTTTTATAGGTCATCGACAGCTATTAAAATTATTTAAATGATTGCACGAGTTTTACGTAAAATATTACATCACTCCCTAGCATAATATTTGAGTTAAAAATAATAAAAATAAATTAAAAGGGAATAAAAATAATTTTTAAATGAAATTAAAATTATGTAAAAAGAGATAAAAAATGTAAAATAAAATTAGAAGGGGGTTACGAGAAAAGTAAAAATAATTAAAATGGGCATTATCCCATTTTGTATTATTTTTATTTCCTTTTCTTTTCAATCCAATTTATTTTATTTTAATCTTATTTATTTCCTTTTTATATTTTTTCAATATTTTATATTTTTCAATTTCTTTTTTCCTTTATTTTTTCTTTCTTTTCCTTTTCTTTTTCTCTCTTTCTCTCCTCCCTCTCCATTGGTGTGTCGCCCCTTTAGTGCCCCCCTATAGGGTGCCTCGTCCTCCTCATATCCACATTTAGACACCCGTTGCAACTCTATTTATTATTCGTCTTCAACATTTATTGGTGCAAATTAAATATCTTAGTAAGGCTAACATTTCTCACCAAGAATCATAGGATCTCATTCACTATCCATCGCGCAATCTTATGTGGAATGTTTTTTTCCCAAAATTGGGGTTTTTCTAAAATCATATATTTTCTTATATTTTAGGTCAAATCAATTATTTTTATAGATAATAGGATCCTCTACGACTATGAGGTAGGATGTCTACTCTCTTTCCTTTTGTTTCATTACGTCTCTTAGATCGCATGTTATGTTGATCGTCGGTGCCTACAAAAAATATTTAATTTCAGCTTTTGTAATTTAAATAAACTGCTCGCTATGACTATTGTACCTTTGTTTGAGATAAAATATCATGCTTAAATTGTTTCAATATCTTTGTATAACCTTTTGGTTATGCTAATGAAATTGGTCTATTTTATTTTATCCCTGAATAATTAATTTTTAAAATTGCATACATTGTGTGACCCCTCTTTGTTGAGATTTAAATTAAATAAATTATTAAAGATAGTAATGAACCATTGATATTTTGTTTTTTTTTTCTATTAATTCTTGGTGACTTCCCTGTTTAAATTATTTCCATTCTTTTCCTTTATAAAAGATAAAAGTGAGTTTTTTTGCTTTACTGATAACGTGTTTTGGTTGTAAATGTTTAGCTTGAATGATCAAAAAGTATGAGGATTTAATTGAATTTTTTTTGTTGTAATTGTAAATACATTATTTATGATATTTTCTTCCTAAAAATCTAATTAAATTTAGGGTGGCAAGACAGTGTGGGTTCTGTATTATGAACCACGCATGGAATTTACATTCCTGATTGGTTACACATTATGTGAGGGAGGTGATGTCCTAGGTTTTTCAAGACGAGGGTTTCCTTGGGATTCCATATACTCATGAGTGATAAAGGTTCCCAAAGCAATAATCGAGGATATGCCCATTTTAAAAGTGGCTACATAATGCCTCAGGTGATACCTGACCCCTAGTTTGTGATACCTAGGTTGGAATCATGATAAAACCATTACTCAAGAGATACATGGTCTTTTGAAATTTTTCCTTAGATGTGCTCGGTGGTATTGGATAAATTGAAGGATGTACCATAGAGATACCTTCGTGACAGTCTCAGTCTCTAATTATACACTTTAATATAATAAAAATGATGACGCGTAGAAGGTTTTAATTGATGAAACTTTGGGTTACGTGGGAATTGTGATACTTTTTTATTGCATCGAAGAACACTTTTTTGACACATAAATTAGTCCCAAGCTAAAGCACAAGATTGGCGTACGTTTCTTTTTTTCTATCTTATATTAATTATCATTTATATATATATATATATACTTTATTCTTATCACAATCCTTATTCAGATTCCCAGCTTACTCCAAAGCATGTGATATGTGACAGGTGTCGTTGAGAACCCAGACTGATATATATTAATTTTATTATGTTTATTTGATTACTTACTTTTATCATATATTGGCACACTGATTTTGTTTATAACATGAAATGGAAAGGTTTAGACATTGTGGTTGTTAGATTATTGGGATTTTATCTCACTCCATGATTGGGACTCGTTTGGTACTCTAGTATACTTTATGCTCGTATGAATGAATAATAGGAGGCATGCTTCTTCTGCTTCTTGTGTGTTGCTTGCTACTTAGGATATATATTGGGGGAAGAAGACCGAGCCTTTACTCAGGATGAATTTTTTTCACCTTGTTTCAATTTCATTGCTACATTTATTTAAATCTTTTCTTCCTATTTTCTATACTTTTACTTTAGCACAGACATCATAGCATGACATCATTGTGTATCTGGTTTATTTATCAACTTCTACACTTATTATTTATTTAGTCAGGATTACTTATTTTCTTATGTTGTAGTTTGATTATTTATATGCCTCTATTATTTTTTGTAAACTAGTTTTATTCCACTATATACTTCCTATTACCTGTAAGGGGATAGTCTCCCCTAAGTACACATTAAAGGGCCCTCACTACTAGTCAGAATCCTTTGGAATATTGGGAGATGCAGTGAGGTCATCTGGAAATCCTAACTCAGAGAACCCTTTCAGTGTCTCTTGGTATGAGGATGTTACAATGTGGTATCAGATGTTGTTTTTACTTTTTTCTTACTATTTGGGTTAGATAAGAGACTATTACATAGGGATTTCGAACCTACCCTATGCTTGGACATAACTAAACCATGTATAGGGAAACCAAAATTCCTAGGTTGGGATTGTAGTTATTGATTATGCCAATTATTATTGATATGATTTCACCATCAGGTGACACACTTGTTTTGTATTGTTATTGATATTGGTATTATTGAGAAAATGTTTTTTACCATTACAGCCCGATGACACGAGGGAAATGCATTTACATGCATCATATTAGGCTCCTTAGTGATTAAAAGGAAATGCATATTTCTATTACATATCTACTTTCATTGTGCATCTTCCTATTTTCATGTGAGTGTTTTTTTCCTAGTTATAAATATTTGAAGTGCAAGTTTATTAAATATAAAGTTGAAATACTTGTGTAGTGCTCCAAAGCAGGCTATGTACCTACCCTATTTATTGTGACTTTACCTGTTTTCCTCATATTCTATGTTTTTCTATTTAAATTTGTGGGTTTGGCTACTGTAGAAAAATGAGTCATCGATGTCCTTATGTCATATCACATGAGAGTGGTGATGAGAAAATTCTAGATATGATGGGTCCTAACCCACCAGAGGTTCCTCTGGTAGTGACTCCCATAGTGTTTCATGTTGTACCACCCATGGTGCCTCCTATGGTACCACTTCTTACTGACCTTATGATGGTCCCTGACACTCAGTTCTGGGATAGTCTCCTTAGGTTTATATAGTTGGTTTAGAATGTTCCCAGACCTGCCTCATCTATAGTAGAGTATACATGGGACTTTCTACAGTATTACCATCCCACCTTCTTGGGGAGTGACAGTCTTCATGCTTTAGAGTCATGTAAATAATACATGCATATGATCTGTGGCCATCTTCAGATGCTTCTAGATCGGAGGGTCAAACATGCTGTCTACATACTACGTGACTCTGCCAAATGTTGGTGGGATGTCATTTCTTAGGTGGAGCAGACCAATGACATGGTTTGGGTAGACTTCCAAATAGCTTTTATGATCACTTATTTACACTGACTCTGAGATATGATCGTGCAAGGGAATTCTTACATCTTCAGCAAGGCTCTATGATAGTGTTTTATTATTATATTTGTTTCACATGGCTTCAGAATTTTGATCCATCTATGACTAGTAATGCTTATACAACTATGATACGTTTTGAGTATGGACTCAGATATACCATTGGAAAGAATGTTAACACCATTGGTTTGACCAATGAAATAGAGATCATGAGTTGAACCCTAATTTTAGAATGAAATTTTTGGGAATCTAAACTTGTGAGCCATGGTGGTTCAGTTTCGATACATGGTGATATATCTTCAAGAAACCGGAAGCGCTGATTCAAGGGTGTACATGGTGAAAATTCTAGACAGATGATGAATACTGATAGCACTATCATATGTCATCAGTGCAGAAATGTCGTACATAAGAATCCACAGTGCAAGAGGAACCCAATGGAGTATCGAGCTTGTAAAAAGATGAGCCACATTTAGCATTTCTCCAGTTCTTTCATATCATCATCTAGTGGTAGAGGATCCATACACAAACCACTATTAGGTATGGGATCAATGAATCTGTTGGTCAGAGTGAAAACTCAATAGGTGAGTGAATTGAGTTCCTCCTTAAAATTTCTACTAAAAACATTATGATAAAATTCCCCAATTTGAAAAGAGCCCAGTTAATTAAGGCAGTATAGATATAAATGTTCAATTTGTCCCCAATTTTCTCAAAGGTTTATTAGTCCTCAGTTGAATCAGTTTAAAACACTTATCCAAATTTTGAAAGAGGTTTACTGAATTAAACAAATATACACACCAACCAAAACTAACTATCAGAGTGAATATAAAATAGTTTTTTGTTTTGATGTTATAAGCAGTGGAAAATAGAAAACAAAAGTATTTCAATAGAAGGTACACAGTCGAGTTAAAAAAGAGGTTCAATATCAAGCCAAGACTTGATCCACTCCACTTGATGATCACCTTCCACCAAGTAGTTTATATTAATAATAAACTTGATACATAGCCTGTATCGGGCGTTAAAAAAGTTTTCACAAACTATCCAGGGCTCACACCCTCTTCCACAGTTCATCATGGGAAAAACACACAACCAGGCCGCACACAACCTCTTCAACGGTTACACGTAGGAAACAAAGTGTAAGTAATGTTTGGGATGAGGATTTTCAGTATCCTCCAGTTCAAGAAACAGGAGATAGTGTGTGTAATAGACAAACACACACTTCCTTGAAATATATGATAAGAATCACAATAGATCTAATGTTATAAAGATTGAGTTTATAATGCTCTATGTGTTTGCAGTTAATCTATTAACTCCTTGGAGTGAGAAAATTGTAGTTCAAGTCTTTCTCAGGAAGTTTTCTCCAAAACAGAGTGTCGCAACTCTAAGTTCTAGCTTCTAGGTACTGAGGTGTTCTGGTTATTGGTTTGAAAGAGATTTGATGAAGTACAAAAGGGAGTCTTGAGTTTTTTCTCCCAAAATATCTTCGTGATGCTCTGGGGTTCTCTGTGTAAATTCTTTTAGGTTCTCTTTTTTTCAGTTCAGTTGTGTAATTTCTCTTAGGAATCCTCTTTTCTTTTCTTCTTATATCTTCTATTTTATATATGATATTCATTAATAGGAATAGGAACACCACGTGTGGTCTTCCTCATAACTCGTACTGTCTCCAGATACGGTCTATTCATACATCTACAATCAGCATTAATTAATGTCAGTAGCATTAAATTTACTAAATACGACAGTTAGAATA
Source organism: Viscum album (assembly GCA_963277665.1). Taxonomy (NCBI): domain Eukaryota; kingdom Viridiplantae; phylum Streptophyta; class Magnoliopsida; order Santalales; family Viscaceae; genus Viscum; species Viscum album. Next base: position 2,085,473,105 of record OY728123.1, on the reverse strand, counting down.
ATATTAAGAAATTGAAAAAGTATGGAGTAGAAGAGTGAGTATTGGTAGACTGGTAGCAGTATCCTTCTCAAGTGTAGGCTTCGTCAGTTGGCTTTATTGGTAGACTTCATCAGTAGCCTTCATTGGTAGCTTTCATCGGTAGCCTTCATCGGTAGCTTTAATCGGTAGCCTTTATTGGTAGCTTTCATCGGTAGCCTTCATCGGTAGCCTTAATCGGTAGCTTTCATCGGTATCCTTCATCAGTAGCTTTCATTGGTACCCTTCATTGATAACTTTCATCGGTAGCTCTCATTAGTAGCTTTCATCAGTAGCTTTCATTGGTAGTCATCATTGGTAGACTTCATCGGTATCTTTACAATAGTATCCTTTGAGCGGTAGACTCGTAGAGATGAGCTTGCATTGATAACTCAGTGGTGAGGTTCCCCATCGGTAACCTCTATTGGTAACCTCTATCAATATCCTATATCGGTAACCACTAGCAATAACCTCTAGAGATAACCTCTAAATTAGAGAAATTTGGTAATGTAAACCTAATCAAGAGATCAGTGAGATTGAAAATACAAAGTTATTAATTGATATAAACCAAAAATATTAATGAAACATGATTATCATATATAAGAAACATGATTTTGGATTATCAAAACATGTGAGACCAAAAATCTCCCCCTTTTTGATAATCACAAATTATGTTAGTGAAATTGATATTTAATAATTTTTGAATCTGGGATAAGCACATTTTCTAATTTCTGCAAAGATGTTATCATACATATATTATGTATCAATAGCTAAAATTACATAAAATTGAACCATGTTTAAAACTGAAAATATATCAGAGTATATATTCAAGGTCTCCAGTCTTAAAACTTTCTCTAGTCTTAAAAATTTCCCCCATTTGTGATTAGAAAAAAGAATGAAAGACAATAATGAGACATAAGAATATTTTTTATTAATAAAATCAGAGTACAATATACAAAAAGATTATAAATATCTCTATCAACTAAGATATCCCACATTCAATCCACATCATAAATTTCCAAGGGTGATTTTTCATTGAGAGTTGAGGAGGCAGGTTCAGAAGATGGAGGTACAACCCATGGTTAGTCAGTGAGAAAGGTATGAGGAGTTTCTACAGAATCATCAACAGATTGATATTGAGTAGATCTCTGAGATATCATAGGAGTCATGCTTCTGATGGCCTGTGCATGAGTCATCAAAGGGGAAGCACTGGTACAGCCTGAAGTAGCTGAGGAAGAAGGTAAAGCTGGAGGAAGAATAATGGGAGTCCAGTCCATATAGAAGAAGGGAAAAAAGAGATTCCTGAAATCCATAATGATGATCCCTCCTCTTTCCATAGCTGAAATGAAATCATCATTAATCTCCATGAACTTTTTAAAAGCAGGAGTCAAATCTTTAATCTTTCCAACTTGATCCTTAAAAGCCTGAGTGACAGGTGGGATCTTTAAGTTCTCCAAAAATAGCTTAAATTGACCATCATCTGATTCTTAGTGTAAACCCTTTTATAATAGAAGTCAAAATGCTCTTTTATGGCCTTCAAATATTGGACACCCTCCCTCAAGTAATATCCTACAATCTTATGAATGTCTCTACTAGTGGAAATGACCCGAGTCATAGACTAAGGGTCTGAGGTACTTGCACCAGATATTTTATCCAATTATTCTCTAACAGATGATCTAAAAACTTCTAGATCGATAGTAGGAGAGGCTGATGAGGAAGCAGATGCACACAGAGGTTACATGGTAAAAGCTATTGTATCCTTAAAAGACTTGATCAGTCCACTAATCAACCTCTTCACATCATCATCTAGACCACTCACATGTGTCTCTATAGACATCTTGAGGTCCTCAACCATAGTGACCATCTGCTGGACATCACTCTTAACAAACTTAAGGTCTTTATCAACTTGATATCTTGAAGCCATATATGAGTCTAAACTCATAATCGACTGTTTCACAAACTCTATAGATTCTTCAAAGTTTCTAACTTGATTCTTGCAATCCTTCACATCATGTAGCAAGTTGGAGTGAAAGGCAAAGATTATCCTTTCCAAGGTAGATGCCACAACCTCATGATTGAGAGCCAATGTTCTCTCTATCCCAACAAATCTTTCATCTAAGTGTCCCTTAAAATCTGATTTTAAAGACTCCAAGTCATCTTTCTTCACATAATCATGTGGTATAAGAACCACCTATTGCACGATAGTGGTCTATGAAACATAATGAACTGGAGATTTTCTATTAGGTTTTTCATCTTCAGAATAATCATAGTCTAAGAGAAAAACCATGAATCCAGGATCTTCTGACTAATCTTCTATTTCATAAGAATCAAAAAACTAAACTTGTTGTAACAGGTTCCTCTACCTCACTTGTAGAATCCTCCTAGTCAACTACATTCACCTATGCCATTCCTCCTTGACCAACTGCATAAACAGGAGAGTCCACTGCTATATCCTCTATAGAATCTTCAAACACAGCCATAACAATTCTAACTCCAACTGATTCATCATACTTTTCCTCTTCACTCTCTCCCACTTCTGTATATCCTATCAAAGGACTAAGACATATGAATTACTCTTCAATTTCATCAACAACTGTCTCAAATTCATCATTGTCAGATTCAGTATCATCCTCCTCCTCTGAGGTCTCTCCAACAGTAATGTCTCTTAAGAAATTCTCTTCTCCTTCTTCTTCACTGGTGTCCTCATCATCACTATACCTTAGGAAAGTCTCTCTTATAGGTAATCTCTTTGGTGTGCTATGCTCACCAAAAGATACAGTATTAACATAAGGACTTTATGAAAGATTAGGATCACTCCTGTCATCAACAGGAGAATCCTCTGTCTCTTGCACAATAGAAACCTCATATTTTTCATCTGAGTACACTGGATCTACATCATTAGGCTTTAAACCTGGATCTCTTTTATTCTTTAGTCTAGCGGGATTGGTAAAAGGATTTAACTCTTCATATAACATAGCCTCATCATTCACCCACTCCCTTTTCCAAGGGTTCCATTTTATCTTCATAAACATGAAAATCATTTTGGTAATGCATAATATTTCCCTTACAACTTTGATTTATTCCTGATTTCCAAAAACTCCTTTCACTTCTAACATTAATGATATCAACTTGTCCTGAAATAAAGAATTTTACTTGGATCTTGGATTTGTAATATCCTCTAACTGAACCATCAAAAACCTGAAGAGAGTTATCCTTTGTCCATGCTTCAATAGATACAACAAAAATATGTCTTTATAATTCAAAGTAGCAAAGTCCTTTCTATTGGGACTCAAGACATGTTGAACAAATTTAAATAGTAATTTGTTTCCCCATCTATCACAACATCTATCACCTTCATAAAGATTCCATTCCCTGTCAGTTCAGCCAGAGCCTCTTCATTACAGAAATACTCACTGGTGGGAGGCATAACTCCAGAGTAGTAGTTAAAAATTCCTTCATGTGGGACTCTTTAGCGTTCAGCCCATTCAAAAGAAGAGTAACTCACACATACTCTATTTACCTTATAAATTATTCAGTTCTCATCCTCATACAGTTAAAACTTAAAACGCTCATAAAATTCCTTTACAAGCTTCGGGTAATATGATCCATTGTTATTTGCAAAACATTCTACCCAATCCTAAGCGTCAAGTGCCTTTAGCACAAGATAGATGCTCAACAGTAGCCATTCCAACCTTAATTACTTTTCAACCATGATTTCTCTCTTCAAAAAATGAGGATTGATAATCTTCACCACATCCTTGATTCCACTACAAGACCTGGTTCGAGGTCTCTTATGGTTCAAGACATCTCATTCATCACCAACCATCGGTCTCTTTAGTCCTTCCATTGTGATACGATGCGGTTCAAGGATTTATCATAAGGTTAGGTTCAAGGAATTAGGAGAAAAATGTTTGGGAGAGGATTGAATTGGATTGAAATGTGTCGTGTACTTTGTTTCTATCAATTAATGATAAAAAAATCGAGTAAAGGAAATAAATAATATTAAAACATTTCAGATTCCAACAGAAAAATGCTATGTTCCGGACCTAAGTATGGTTGACTATCAGTAAGGGGACAATAGGAAGGTCTAACAGTGAGGTCTAACTGTGAGTTCAAACGGTGATTTCCAATGGTGAGGTCCAAGGTTGAGGTCCAAGGTTGAGGTCCAATGGTGAGGTCCTAACGGTGAGGTCCAAACTTTACAATTTATCAAACCTAACTCTTGTTTGATGTAATTTAACCTCCCAGAATTCAAAGGTTTTGTGAATATATCTTCCAATTGATGTTCAGTGCCAATGAATTCAAGAGTTATATCACCACTTTGATAATGATCTCTCAAGAAGTGATGTCTTACAACAATGTGATTTGTCCTATCATGATATACTAGATTTTTAGATTTGTTAATAGTACTTGTATTATCACAGTTTATAGAGAGATGTTTGAATTGATATCCATAGTCCAGTAAAGTGTGTCTAATCCACATAATTTGAGCACAAAAAATTCTAGTATCTATATATTCAGTTTTGGCAGTGGATAATGCATTATAATTCTGTTTCTTACTACACCATGATACAAGTGACTTTCCTAAAATGTGACATGTTCCAGAGGTTCTCTTTCTATATAAATTGAAACCAGCAAAGTCATCATTTGAATAACTTATCAAATAAAATGATTTTACTTTTGGATAAAATAGTTCTTAGTTTGTAGTATATTTGAGATATTTAGAAATCCTATTAAGAGCACTTAAATGATATTCATTGGGATTGGCTTGAAAATGACCACACATGCATACACTGAACATTATATCAGGTCAGATAGCAGTAAGGTAGATCAAACACCCAATCATACCTTTGTAATTGGTTTGATCCACTGGTTTACCATTTTCATCTACATCCAACTTACAAGTGGTACTCGTAGGTGTATCACTACCTTTATTACTATCCAAACCAAAACGTTTCAAAAGATACTTAGTATATTTACTTTGATTTGCAACAATTCCATTTTCATTATGAAAATTTTGATATCAAAGGAAAAATTAATGTTCCCCCATTAAAATCATTTCAAGTTCATTTTGCATCATCTATGAAAAATCATTATATAATGAATTTTTAGAAGATCCAAAAATAATGTCATCTAAATAAATTTGTACTATTAGAACATATTTATAAATACTTTTAATAAAAATATTAGGATCAGATATTCCTTTAGTAATACCTTTTAAAATAATAAAAGAACTAAATCTATCATACCAAGCTGTAAGAGCTTGTTTTAGACCATATAAATCTTTTTAATGTTTAAAAACATGATTTGAAAAATGGGGATTTGTAAAGCCAAGGGGTTGTTCAACAATCACATCCTCAACTATATACCCATTTAGAAATTCACTTTTGACAGCCATTTGATTGAGGTTGAAATTCAGATGAGCTGCATAAGAAATTATTATCCTAATGGCTTCTAGTCTCACTACTGGTGCAAAGTTTTCCTCATATTCTATTCCTTATTCGTGATTATATCCTTGTGCAACTAATCTAGCCTTGTTTCTGACTATATTTCCATACTCATCAACTTTATTTCTAAACACCCATTTGTGCCTATGGTCAAAGTTTCCTTAGGTATTTCTAATAATTTCCAAACATTGTTTCTTTCAAAATGATTTAATTCTTCTTGTGTAGTTATCACCCAAAATTCATCATTGATGGAATCATTAATTATTTTGGGTTTAAGATGTCAAAGAAAATCTTGATGCGTAACTTGGTCTCTTAGAGACGCTCTAGTTTATGTCTGTCTATTTAGATCACCTACTACATCATCTAAAGAATGATTCTTGAGAGTTTTAATACCTCTAGGAAGGGTTGGATTGGACTCCTCATGATTGTCTACAGGTTCATATACAACATGATCTGATTCGGGAAAATTTCCAGAAATAGTTGTTTTCCCTAGAGGTTCAATGTCTTTATCATTGAGGTCCAGAATTAACATATCTTCCTCGATATATTCTAAAGAGGTTTTAGGTTCATGTGTATTATTCTCATAAAATTCGAAATGAACTAATTCTTCCAAATATTTGGTTTTCTTATTGAATACTCTATAGGCTTTACTAGAGATTAAGTAATCTAGAAAAATTCCTTTGTCACTTTTTGAAGAAAATTTGTCAAGATTATCCCAAGTGTTAAGGATAAATACTTGGAAACCAAAAACTCTAAATTAATTAACCTAAGGTTTTATATTATTCCATAACTCATAGGGGGTATTCTTAAGAACAAGTCTAATTAAGACTCTATTGATGATGTAACAAGATGTATTAATAGATTCAGCCCAAAAATAGATAGGTAGGTTATACTCATTTAGCATAGTCTTGGAAATATCTTCAAGTGTCCTATTTCTTCTTTCTACAACTCTATTTTTTTGAGGTTTTCTAGGAATAGAGAAATTTTTTTATATCCATTATGTGAGAAAAAATTTTCAAACTCTTTATTTTCAAACTCATGGCCATGATAACTTCTCAAGGTATTAATTTTAAGTATACTAAGATTTTCTACCAACTTGGAATATATAATGAAGTAATAACATGCTTCTGTTTTGTGCGTTTCAAAGTATACCCAAGTGTATCTAAAAAAATCGTCTACAATAACATAGACATAGTTCTTCCCATTTAAACTGGATACTCTTGATTGTCTAAAAAAATCCATGTGAACCAACTCAAGCGGTTGAGAATCTGAAACTTATTTCATTGGTTTGAAAGAAATTTTTTGTTATTTTCCCATTTTATAAGGATTACAAACTTTGTTAAGTGGGAATTCCAATCTAGTTATGTCTCTAATTAAACCATTCCTAGTATGATTCCTAAGTGAGTTCACATTGTAGTTCCCAAAGCTTCAGTGCCACAACCAAGATTTCTTATGAAAAGAAATTAAACAAGAAAATTTTTTCTTAGATAAATATTTTAAATCAACATCATATACATTTTAATTTCTAAGATCTGTGAATATAAAATAATTATTATAATTTAAAAAATTGCATGCATCATTTTCAAACATAACATTAAATCCATCATCACACAACTGAGAGATACTATGTATATTGTACTTTAACCCATCAACAAAAAGTTCTTTTGAAATTAATACAATATTAGGGTTACCAATTTGGACTAAGCCAATGATCTTCCCTTTATAATTATCACCAAATGTAACATTTAAACCATAAACATTCATTAGGATCTTGAAGAATGAATAGTCTCCTTTCATATGTCTTGAAAATCCACTGTCCAAATACCATAGGTTATTATAGGATCTCTTTAGACAATTTTCCTACAAACAAGATTAACCATAGGGTAACTTTGATACCCGAATTTTCTTGGGTCTAGAGAGGTTACCAAGTAATGATTTGGGAACCCATATTTGTATTATTGTCTTTCTATACTCAATATATATATTTTGAGACATGAACACTTTGTTAGGTCCTTTAGAAAATTGTTTTTCAAAAGATGGTCCAGAACTTGAACTAGAAAAGAACTATCCAAATTTTGGAACAAATTTGTTCTTAATAATCCTTCTATGTCCTGGTTGATATCCTAAACCAGTTTTGTATTTTGGAGAAATTGTTTTCCTAAGAAACAGGGTCTAGGTATATCTACCGGTACTAAACTTATCATGATCTCTTTTTAATTCCTCATTTGATAATTTTAGTTCATTATTTTCTTTTAACAGCTGAGAAATTTTTTCCTTTTCAATATCCAAATCAGACTTATAATTGGAATTTAAATCATGTTGTCTTTTCAATAATTTATATTTACCCTTAAGTTCATTCAAGGTATCCTCAAGCATTCCATAGTATTTATATAGTTCATCCTTAGTCATATTTTCATCATTATTTGATTCAGTCCCATTCCCAAAATAATAAGAATTATGTATAAGATAATTGAGTGTTACCTGAGATGTTTCTGTCATGAAACATAGGTTTGAATGATTATTATTTTCAGTATCAGAAGTTTCAGATCCACTGGAGCTATATTCTGAAGAACTCCAAGTATCTTTCATAGAATTTTTATATCCATTTCCCTTGTCTACATATTTTTTCTTAAACTTCAAATTGGGGAAATCATCCTTCACATGACCTTTTCGTTTACACTTATAACATGTTATCCCATTTGTGTTGTCATTCCATTTTATATCATTTTTTCAAAGTCATTTATTATCATACCTTCCTTTATAATTCAAATTTATAAAGAAATTTATCTTTCGGTAGAACATTTTCAATATTCTAGCAAGATGATCCATATCATCATCACGGTCAAAGATGGAATCTTCACTAGTGGAACTATCTATAGAAAATTTATCCTTTTCATTTCCTTTTCTCTTTGAGGTAGTAGCCTTGAATGCTAAATATTTCTTTCTTGGTTCTCCATTTTTATCTTGATTCACCTTAAGCACTTCTTCGTACATCATGAGTTTTCCAATCAGTTCTTTCACTAGTATCTTACTTATGTCATAGGATTCTCGGAAGGAAAAAAAGTTCCTCTCCAACTATCAGGTAGGCATCGATGCAATCTCATAATCTAATCCTTATTGTCTATTGGTATCCCAAGTAGACTCATGGTGTATACTATTTCATTGAACCTGAGATACATTTCAGAGATAGGTTCATCTGGATTCATTTTAAAATTATCATATTTAATAGTATAAGTATTTAATCGCATTTCTTTAACATTGGTTTTTCCCTCTTGGAAAATAGCCAAAGTACCCCAAACATCATATGCAGTTTTATAGGCAGATATTCTATTTAATTCTTCATCACCTATATCACAATACAATGCATTCATTTCTTTACAATTATTATTATATGTAGCAGTCGTCAACTGAGACCATGTGTCTCTAGTAGTAGCAGGTAAAGCATTTTGTTCTTCAATTGTATCCCAGATTTCAGGACCCATTCTCTCTAGATACATTTTTATTTTCAATTTTCACTGATCATAGTTAGTACCATTAAAGAAATGTGGAATGTTAGTAGTGGCACCCACAACTCGGTTATCCATAGTTAATTGGAATTTAAACAATTGAAAATTTAGATATAAAAAAAATTATAATATCCTTAGGATACAACCAAAATCATAGTTCAAAACAATATTAAAAGATGGAAAAAATAGTTATGATGGGAGAAATAAAAACAACCTCTGATAATAAATGTCGGTCGGAGTAGAAACTCAAGAGGGGGTGAATTGATTTCCTACTTGAAATTTATGTTAAAAACTTTATGATAAAAATCCCGAATTTCAAATATCCTAGTCAATTCAGGTAGTAGAGATATGAATGTTCAATTGGTCAAAAGGTTTCTCAAAGTTTGATTAGTCCTCAGTTTGAAGTATGTAAAACACTTATCATACTTTAGAAATAGGTTTACTGAATGAAACACATATACACCCCAAACAAAACTAACTATCATAGTGAATATAAAACAATTTTTTTTGAAGATATAAGGAGTGGAAAGTAGAAAAATAGAGTATTACAATAGAAGGTACACATCAGAGTCAAATAAGAGGTTCAGTCTTAAGCCGAGACATAATCCTCTCCACTTAGTGATCACCTTCCACCAAGCAGTTTATATTGACAATACTCTTGATACATAGCCTGTATCAGGCTTTATAATAGTTTTCACAAACTTTCCAGGTCTCACGCCCTCTACAATAGTTCTTTGTAGGGAAAACACACAACCAGGAAACACAAAACCTCTTCCATGGTAACACGTGGGAAACAAAGTGTACGTAATTTTTGGGGTGAGGATTTTTAGTATCCTTCAGTTCAAGCACAATAGATAGTGTGCTTAACAGACAAACACACACTTCTTAGAAATATAAGATATGAAACACAATAGATCCAATGTTATAAATATCGAGTTTAGAAGGGTCTATGTGTTCGCAATTCAGCTCTTGAATCCTTAGAGTGAGAAAATTTCAGTTCATGTATTTCTCTAGAAGTTTTCTCCAAAACAGAGTGTCACAACTCCAAGTTCTAGCTTCTAGATACTAAGGTGTTCTAATTCTTGATTTGAAAGAGATTTGATGAAGCACAAAAGACAGTCCTGAGTTTTTTCTCCCAAAGGATCTTCGTGTGGGTCTTGGGTTCTTAGCGTAAATGCTGGTAGGTTCTCTTTGTTCTTCAGGCCTGTCATGTAGTTTCTCTCAGGTATCCTCTTTTCTTCTCTTCCTCGATCTTCTATTTTATATTTGAGATCCGATAATAGGAATAGGAACACCACGTGCGGTCTTCCTCGTACCTCGTACTGTCTCTAGATACAGTCTCTTGATATGTCTACAATCAACATTAATTAATGTCAGAAGCATTAAATTTACCAAATATTACTATTAGAATAATCTTAAGAAATTGACAATGTATGGATTATAAGAGTGAGTATCGGTATACTGGTAGCGGTAGACTTCTCAACGGTAGGCTTCATTTATAGAATTCACCAATAGCCTTCAACGTTAGATTTAATTGGTTTCCTTCATCAGTATCTTTCATAGGTATCCTTCATCGGTAGTGCTCATCGGTAGCCTTCATTGGTACCTTTCATTAGTAGACTTCATTGGTAGCTTTCATCGGTAGCTTTCATCAGTAGCTTTCATCAGTAGCTTTCATCAGTAGCTTTCATTGGTAACTTTCATCGGTAGGCTTCATCAGTAGACTTTATCAGTAGCTTTACAAGAGTATCCTTTTAGCGGTAGACTTGTAGAGATGAGTTTGAATTTATAACTTAGCCGTGAGGTTCCTCAGTGGTAACCACTATCGGTAACCTCAATTGGTAACCTCTATTGGTAACCTCAAGCGGTAACCTCTAGCAGTAACCTCTAACTTAAGGAAAATTTTCACTGTAAACTTAATCAAGAGATCAGTGAGATTAAAAATACAGTATTATTTCTTGATAGAAACTAAAATTTTTAATAAAACATGATTATCATATAAAATAAAATGATTTTGGATTATCAACAAATGTGAGTCCAATAGAATACTTAGTGTCCTGGAAGTTCATTTTCCATGGGCTAATCAGGACAAGGTAATGGTGGAGGCCATGGTTGAGGAAATCAATTTTCATATTATCAGCATCAGTAGAGCGGAACTGCTCAGGCCAGTCAGGCAGCATCTCAAGGTCATGGTTCAGGTCTTATGTACGTAATGTAACCAGCACTAGAGGAGCAGAGTACAAGACCATCTATGATTCGAGGTACAATACTGGTGGAATCTTCTTTAGTTTCTGTACTTTTTGATATCAATCCATCTCATTCCTTTTTATATGCTACTATTTTTTGAAATCCTTGGTTTTACAATCAAGTGCCATTGCAAAGTCATGTCTCTTGACACTCTGCTATGGGTTAGGATAGAGGTAATATGCTAGTGCCAAGAGTTCCCCTTGAGATAGGTGGGTACCGTTTACTTTGTAATTTTTACATCGTTTAATTATCTAGCATTTGACGCCATTCTGGGTATTAATTGGCACGCTCTTTATCATGCCCAAGTGGATTGCTATCATTGTCGGGTGTCCTTCACATCCCCTGAAGTAAACACATTTTTCCACATAGGAGAATGGGATATGAAGGTAGATCGACATGGACTTAAATGAGAATGTGTAGGAAGAGAGACAACTTAATTAGAAAGTCCTTTCACGAGCAATCATGGAGTGCAGGTAGTGGAATTTCTTCCCATTTTAAATCATTTTAGGGACTTCTTCCCTGATAATTTCATTAGCATAGCTTGTAACATCCCAGGTAAATAAAGAATATGACATTTTATATTTATTAATATTGGTTAATTAAATATTAATTTTACTTTAAAGGGGATGCTATGTTTGATGGATAACACAACACGCAATAATGATTTTCTCTAAAATCTTATATTGCACACAATGCTAAGTCATACTGAAAAAAATAATAATATAATATTATTATTTTAAATGGTAGTTAACATCTAGATTTTATACTGGAGAGAATAAATAGAACTAACTATATTATGATTAATCATGTTTTAAAAAAAAATTAAATTCCTCAAATAAAATTTAGAAACTTCAAATGATAATGAATCCAATTTTAAGCATAAATACTCTAATATTTTTAAAAGGTAGTTTTAATTACTTTTAATGGAGAAGCCTTTTTATATATAGTTTTTATCACATTTATATATTTCATTTTAGAAAATAAAATTCTTCTTTAGAATCAGGTCTTCAAAATTTACTTTGGGTAATTTTTTGGTATTTCTCTGATAAAGTTCATTTTTAATGAATAGTTAAAAATACTTCTTTTTAAGTCAAAGTCGTCTTTTTATCTAATTTATTTATATGGTTAGATTATATTTTTAATTAGTTTTAAAGTTTAATTGGATTATACTATTATCATTTAATCCAATTTTGGTCGTTATAAGTAATTGCACCTTTAAAATGGACCTACACACTTGTCAATCTTTTAGTAGTTTTTACTTCTTAAAAACACGCTTTTTTGGTTTTGATAGTGGGAATTAAATTTAAATTAATTTCTGAAAATTATGTGTTTTGAATTTTGAAAAATGGGTTCCATATTTGGAATTAGGATATCCAAATTGTTTAAATAGATACCTTTTATTTTTAGACATTATGAATAGTAACTTCAGCAAATATTTTATTTAACATGGTTAAAGGGTAAATCTAGTAAATAAGGGTAAAAATAATATTATAATAATATTAAATTACCATAACACATGTCCTAACCATATTGGATAATATATGTCCGATTATTGGCATACTTAGGTTGATTTTAGGAAACCATGGAGCCACTTGTGTGTGAAAATGACCTTTAATTACTTTTAATTTAAAGTTAAGGAAAATATAACCTAAACATGTATCTTTTACTAAAAAACATTTATGTGGGGCTATATAAGTGATATATTAGAATATAAACAGTCATTATAAATCTAAAATTATTTCCTATATCATGGTATTTTATTTATATTTTTTAGACATCAAATAAATAAATATATTTAGGACACAATGATGATTTGGTGATTACATTATTAATTAATGGTTTAAATAGATGAGATTATAAATATTAAAATAAATTTCATCGAATCTTTTTATGTTATCCACGAATTTTAGGGATAATTATGAATTTTTATATTTTAATTAATGAAGTTTATTTGAAATAATCAAGTTGTTGATTTTTTAAAATTCATGATATGTATAGTATATAAATTGACTTAAATGAGTTTTTTTTTAAAAAATATTTTATTAAATGATATAATAGTCCTAAAAATCTAATATTTTCCCAAATGACTTATATAATGTAGAAAATATCATTAATTAACCACTTTAGGTTCGATTGGAATTTTATAGTATCTATATTAACCCTATAATATGAATATACAAGTAGATATGGTAAGAGTCAAATTAGTTAACTAAGGTTTAAAGCTAAAAGATAAGGTTAAACTTGAGACCAAAACTTGAATAAAACCTATTAGTTTAGTGGTTTTTGACCCAAAGAACATCTTATATCGGAAAAAAATGACTTTGGGGCCTTTGGAAACCGAAAATTAATTTATAATAAAATAATATTTCAAGATATTCCATAAGTGCCCCTCCTCCCTCTAACAAATGGGAACCACATCTAACCCTTACTCACACCTCTCAAGCCCTCTTGTATTGTCTCAAATCGACCGAAATAAGCTCCCAACATCTCTTTATTCCTTCTGAAAGTTATACCTTGGACATAAGGAAATTCAAGAAGTCATTTTATCTTAAATCAAAATGAGTTACCTGATTTAAGTAATGTATCCTCTCAAGATTCTTCCATTTATTTTCCTCCTCCAAACCCCTAAACTCTTTTTATTCCATTATTTTATGAAAAAACAAGTATATTCAATCTAATAGGATGTTTTTATTACTAGTATTCAAACTACACTTCCACACACCTCTATCTAATGGATACAAACAAAATATTTCTGTGTACGGTGAACTACTGCCTCACAAAATGATGATTGTGTGAGTTTCATGTACCACCTCTCATGGTGGCCATTATGATGAAACTGTATTTATATGTGAAATATATTATATTTATGTTGTCTCTATTATTCTTTTTTTCATTTATATCATACCTTTATGGTTTCCATAATGGTTAAATATGATAATTTTATTTGAGGAAGTGCGGAATATCTCCCACTCGAAGTGATATGACTCGTTCATGACATACATGGAATGTAAAAAGGATGGTGTAAATGAACATATGTAACATATATAAAATATTATATTATATTGTAGTTACAATATACCTGTGTATCATTTAGTTTTCATTCCTTTAAATATGAAAAATAAATGAAAGTAGTGTTCATGCGTACGTACGACTTACAGCCTCCATGAACGGTGATTTTAATTTCTTATATTCAAATGTTATGGATTACTATGAATACATATATACTAGATAAATATGATATTTAAAACAAGAATAAAATTGTGGATATAATGGAATTTTTACCACATTGACAATTAGTAATTATAATAAGTTCATTATTAACTCAAGTACCAAATATCGGAAAGATGACTAATATTAAAATAAATAATTATGTAATTATTATATAGTGGTTATAAGTGATATAAAAGGAATAATAAACCTGAAAATACTTTGAATCAAGTAGAAATTAACTTAATTTTTTTATTCAGGAAGAACAAGGAACATACGTGATGAGTCGGACTCAAGGTAAGGGACTTCATCTCAATATCCTTTCATTGAGGCATATTTTGTTTTATACACAACTGGATTTTATATGGTGTATAAACTCCTTTGAATTTAAATTTAATTCAACAGGAATATTTTTTTTCTATGTATCATTTTACTAAACAACAATGGGAATGTTTTTTAATGTATGTAGTGACAATGACCTTTCCGCCACCATGAGAAATATTTGATATTTGGATTCCTCTACAAGTTTTAGGGTTTTTAAAAGGAAAATAAATACCATATTCCGTTTTAATGTATTTTTGGTATTGAATATGGTTTTTATAATGGATTTATTATATCAATATCTTGAACCATTATCTTGTGATTACAATTTTGAATTGTTATCTTTCCTTTATGTGTTATGATTACGTTATGGTTCATGGGAATTTTTTACGTATAATGGTGGTTTGATGATAAACCTAGGGTAGGTGAGCCTGAGATAGATCTCCAATGCATTGGGTGAAGTGACATAGGTAAACTTTAAGGCTTCTCCAAGGATATTTAGGGAATATACTTTGATGGGTATTCCAAATGTAACTTTCTATATAGTTATGAAAGATACAATGTAAGTATGTTATGGATTCCACAAGTTACCTTTATGATTTATAATTTCTATGCGCTATTCGTAAATCATATGATTTCATAAGGTATGTTATAGAGATTATGTTTTTTGATTGAAATGCATGATTTTATTTATTTGTATGTATTCATGGACTAATGTTTTATTTCCTTATTTTATAACCCTTACTGAGATTTTTATGTGAATCCTAAGTTTTGAAATGTTTTTCACAGGGTATAAGGAAGGGTAAGATAAAGAAAGAATTCAAGAAGATTTATATCAAGAAAAAAAAATCTAGTATTATTTAAGGAGCTTTATTGTTGTGAAAAAAACTAGATAGAGTAGAAGTGTCTACTTTTTAATATTTGAGATGTAATGTAATAGTTATGGCCTAATTATCTAAAACTCTAAACTTGAAAAGATCCTCAATGTAGAATTCTTGACTTAACGCAAGATTAAGTAATGCTTTATGTAAAGGCCTTATATATCTCTTATGAGGGTGGAGGAGTTCACTATCAAACTAGTTCCAAGTGTGGCATCAGTGTCTATTCCTCTTTATAGGATGGAACCTACTGAGCTACGTAAACTCAAAAAGATGCATGAACACCTCAAGGATAAGGACTTTATCATATCTGGCACATCAGTTTGGGGTTCACTAGTTTTTTTTGAAGAAGGTGGATGGAACACTCTGATTGTCTGTGGATTGTTGTTGACTTAACCTGTATATGGTAAATAATTAATATCTATTTCCTCATATAGATGACCTCTTTGACCAACTCTGAGGAGAAATTATTTTCTCCAAGATTGATCTGAGGTCGAGATATCACCATTTTCATGTTTGACCATCTGATATACCGCATATGACATTCTGAAGAAGGTATGGATTTTATGAGTATCTAGTTATTCCATTCAACATCACGAATGCATTGATAGTCTTCATGGATCTAAAGAATCGAGTTTTCATCCATACCTTGATTATTTTTTGGTGGTTTTTATTAATTAAATATTTTTTTATTCACGTTCTAGACATGACCATGCAATCCATCATGAGATCATGTTGAGTACACTGAGAGAGAACTAGTTACATGGAAATCTCAACAAATGCCACTTTTGGATTTATAACCATCGCTTCTTGGGTCACATATATCTTAGTTAGGTGTATCAGTTGACCCAGAAAATGTGAGAATTGTAGTTTCATGGGAGCATCCCAGGAATATTTTCAACTTAAGGAGTTTCTTGGAGCTTACTGGGTATTACAGGAATTCTATCTAGGATTTCTCCCTCTTTGAATAACCTATTAAAACCCTGACTAAGAATGGTGTTCAATTTATCTAGTCAGAAGCTTGTGAAAAATATTTTCAAGAGTTAAAGGGAAGACTAACATTAGATCTGATCATGATTCTTCCTAAGCCAAGAAGAAGATATACTATTGTTGTGATACTTTAAGAATCAGACTGGGTGCAGTTTTGATGTATGTTGATTGAGTCATGGATTATGGATTTTTCCAGTTGATACCTCATGAGTAGAACTATCCTACACATTATATTGAGTTAGAAGTTTTTGTTTCATGCTTTTATGGGGTGATATATTCATTGTTTATACATATCATAAAATCTTGATATACATCTCCACATAATGAGACTTCAATTTTAGGCATTGTGGGTGGTTCGAATACCCATAGTATTTTGATTTTGAGAATGGATATACCCATGGTAAGGGTAATGTCAGGGTTGAATCTTTGATCCACAAGACATAGAATCACTACATCCAGGAAGTCAGTAATGAGTGGAAAATGAAGGACTTGTTTTCTGAGAAGTATATATAGGTTCATAAACAGTGCAGGAAACCAGTTCTTACAGCTCTTACAGTGATATCCACTCTTCTAGAGTGAGTTCATATGAAACAGTTATCTGATCCATAGGGTCTCATTTTAAGGTAAAACATCACATGAGATAACCCTACTTCTGGTTCAGTAGTTGATTGTAGTAAAACTCTACCCTACCTTGGCTAATTATGGGTACCTTCATATATACAAGAAGAACTAATGAAGGAATCTCATACCCAGGATTGGGTAGTTCATCCATGACTTACTAAGATGTACTGAGAAATATCCTTATAGAACTGGTGGTTGGGTATGAAAGAGAATATAGTGGGTTTCATCACTTGGTTCTCAACCTATCAGTAGGTGAAGTTAGAGAACCAACAACCTGCTAGACTTCTAAGACCTTTATCCATTCCTGAGTGGAAATGGAATGACTTCACCATGGATTTTGTTGTAGTATTGTCGAGATCTCTATGAGGAAGCAATGTAGTATGGATTTTGTCGATAGATTGACCTAATTAGCACACTTACTACCTATATGGAATAAGTTCTCTATTGATGAGTTGGGAAAGTTGTGTATCTGAGAGATAGTATGACTTCATAGCATACCGCATTCAATTGTCTCATATAAAGACACACTCTTTACTTTACAGTTCTATCAAGGGTTTTAGAAAGTTTTGGGTTCATAGGTACTCTTCAGTACTGCATATCACCCTTATGCCAATGGGTACCCTGAGCATACCATACGAGTGTTAGAGGATATGCTATGGGAATGTATCCTTGATTTTGGAGGTTCCTATGATGAACATATTCCTCTTGTTTTTTTACCTATAATAACAACTTTTAGGTGACAATTCAGATGGCTCTGTGTGATTCCCTCTATGGTAGACTGTGACATTCAACTTTATGCTAGATCGAGGAAATTAAGGGACCTCTATTCCCTCTATGGTAGACTGTGAAATTCAACTTTATGTTAGATCGAGGCAATTAAGGGACCTATATTAGTTCTTCACCGCATTGAGGATACTTATGAGAAAGTTTAGCTAATTCAGAATTGTATGACTACAACTCAGTCTAGTAATAAATCTTATACCAATCGTCATTGTAGACCTCTCGAGTTTGAGGTGGGACTTAGAGTCTTTCTATGTGTTTCTCCAAGGTTAGGTCATAGGCGGATCAAGAGACAATGGAAGTAATCACTAGGATACGTCGGGCCATTCAAGATAGTGATGAGAGTTGGGCTTGTAGCCTGTCAATTATTGTTACCACATAGGTATTGTACCATGCACAATGTCTTCCATGTATATCAACTTTGACGATATCATCAAGACCCATCACATTAATTTGATCAGGACAATATTGAGCTCTAAGTAGATGGATCATTTGAGGAGCGTATGATCTGTCTATCAACCGTAGCATGAAGGTTATCCAGGGTAAGTCAGTTCCTCTAGTCTGAGTGCTATGGAAGCATGGATGTGTTCTTTATGAGACCTAGGAGAGGGAGACCAATGTTCCAGATCAATGGTTGTAGCATTTTTCTGATTAAATTCGACTACCCTCGGAAGGTCAACTTAGGGACGAGTTTTCTTAAGGAGGGTAGGTCGTAACATCTATGCTTTAATCAAGGTACAAACCATTTAAATTTTAAATCCAAATCCTTAAAGTGACCTAGGGTGAGTGCATTTGCACCTTGTTGCAGGTCTCGTGCATCAATTAAAATTATTTAAATGATTGCATTAGTTTTATGTAAAACTTTACATCTCTCCTAGCATAGTGTTCGGGTTAAAAATAATAAAAATAAATTAAAAAGGAATAAAAATAATTTTTAAAGGAAATTAAAATAATGTAATAAGGGATAGAAATAAATATTAAAATAAAATTAAAAGGGGGTTACAAGAAAATTAAAAATAATTAAAATAAGCATTAACCCACTTTTTATTATTTTTATTTCCTTTTATTTTCCCATTATTTTTGTTTTATTCTATTCTTATTTATTTACTTTTTCTATTTTAATTTTATTTTTTATTTTTATTTTCCTTTTTCCTTTCCTTTTTTTCCTTTATTTATTTTCTTTTCTTTTCTATATTTCTCTCCTCCTTCTCCCATGGTGTGTCACCCCTGTAGCACTCCCCCCATCTGGTGTTCCTCCTCCTCCTCCTCCTCTCCTCCTATGTATGCCAGTTGTGAATGGGTTCTTAATTTGATTTCATAGTCATCTTGTGTGTAGTAAATCTCTTAGTAAGGATAATGTTGTATACTAAGATTCGTAGGATCTCATCCATTATCCATTGTACAATCTGATGTAGAATGTTTTGACCTGAATTTAGGGTTTTTCTAAAATCATTTATTTTCTTCTATTTTAGGTCCAATCAAATATCATCACGGAGTGTAGGATCCTCTACAGTTATGAGGTGGGTCATCTACTCTCTTTCCCATAATTTTGTTGCTTCTCTTGTATTCCATATTGTGTTGATCGTCAGTGCGTACAACAATATTTAATTTTACATTTTCTAATTCAAATAAATGGATTGGCATGACTATTTCACCCTTGTTTGAGATAAACTTGCTTGTTCAAATTATTTCAACATCATAGGATACCCATTTGGGTGAGCCGACGAAATTAATTTATTTTAATTTAGCTCTGAATAAATAATTTTATTAATTGCATGTGTTTTTAAAGACCTCTTTGTCCGTCATTAAATTAAATAAAATTTTCAGGATATTTATGAATTGTGAATCTTGGTGTTTTTTTGTTGTTTATTCCGAATGATTTACCTATTTAAATTATTATTGTTCTATGCCTTTATAAAAGAGAAAAGTGTGTTTTTTTCTACTTTGATAAAGTGTTTTGGCTATAATGTTTTATCTTGAATTATTAATAAGTATTTGGATTTATTTTCTAAATTGGTTTTTGTAATTATAAATGCATTCTCAGTGATATTTTCTTCCATTAAATCTAATTAATTTAAGGGAAGTGAGACAATGTGGGTTCTTAATCGAGGACCACACATGGACTCTTCATTCCTAATTTATTAAAAATTACACTAGGTAGTTGATATCTTAGTCTTTGTCAGATGATGGTTTCCCTGGGTTTCCATATACTAATGAGGGATACTGGTTCCCAAGGAAAAATCAAGGATGGATCTATTGGAAAAGTGGCTACACCATGCCTCGGGTGATACTCATACCCTGATGTGTGATACCAGGGATAAACTCATGATAAAACCATGCCTCAATCTATATTTGGCCTTTAAGAAGATTTCCTTGGACGAACTTGGTGATATTAGATAAATTGAAGGATGTACAATAGCGATACCTTCGGGTTAGTCTCAAACTCCAACTCTGAACATTAATATAATAAAAATGATGATGTGTGGAAGGTTTTAGTTGATGCAGCTTTGGGTTACTTGGGAATTGTGATAATTTCCAGTTTCTTAGAAGAACTCTTTGTTGACACATACATTAGACCCAAGCTAAAGAACAAGCTTTGGGTATGTTCCTTTTTTTCAACCTTCTATTTTATAGAATTTATATATATATATATATATATATATATATATATATATATATATATATATACTTTCTGCTTATCAGATTTCCTTATCTAGGTTAATGGCTTAGGATGAAGAAGGTGATATTAGACAAGTGATGTTGAGAACCTGGACCAACATACATTTATTTTGTTTTGTTTATTTTATTTCATACTTTAATAATATGTTGGCACACTGCTTTTCTTTACAGCACAAAATGTAAAGTTTTAGACACTGTGGGTGTCAGCCTACTGGGATTTTATCTTAGTCCATGCTTGGGTGTTTTTTGGTACCCGAGTAGACTTTATGCTCATAGGAAGGCATAATGGGAAGCATGTTTCTTCCAATTCTTGAGTGTTTCTTGTTTTTGGGGATGGATTTGAGGGAAGATGACCGAGACTTTACTCGATATATAGTTGTTTAACTTTGTGTCATTTTCAATATAAATTTTATTTCATTCTTGTATTCTTGTTTTATATACTTTTACTTTAGCACAAACATCATAGCCTGACATCACTGTGTATATGGTTTATTTATGAGCTTCTGCACTTATTTTTTATTAAGTTGGAATTACTTATTTTATAATGCTATAGTTTGATTATTTATATTCTTCTGCTATTTGTTATAAATTTTTTATTCCACTATATATTACCTTTTACCTATGAGGGAATAGTCTCCACTTAGGATAATTTAAAGGTACCACACTACTAGTGAAAAACCTCTGACATTTGGGGGGATGCGGTTGAGGTCAGATGGATAACCCAACTTGGAGAACCCATCCAGTGGCTCCAGGGATGGGATATTACAGAAAACACGGAAGATCCCCTCAACCTATCAACCTCCCCATTGTCATTCACCATTGGTGTCATCATGTCATCACTATATAATTCCATCTTTTTCTTCATAAAATATTTATAATAGAACATTAAAAACACAAAACCTCATCAATGAGAGAAATGGAAATGTTGACCATTGTCCCGCTACTGTAAAAATTCCTAACAATGCTAAAAATGGCATCTATCGATGTTATAGATGCACTGACTACATGAGTGAGATTAAAAGACCTAGTCATTTATCCGTAATTTTAGAAGCACTAATAAGTTTTATATTGTAATGTGCTATTGCATCACACTATAGCACCAGTGCAGTGCGCTATTACACCAAAAACACCATGGAATTAGAAAAATCAAGTATGAATACAAAATTTTAATAAAATAAAATATACAATACAAATACAAGAAAAAAAAACTATATTATAGATATTTCAAACAATGGTTTATACAATTACATAAATTACAAATAATTAAATACAATTTAAAACAACCATATTCATTTTTCATTTGATCATAACCCCTACTCAAGAAAAAAATAACTTGTACACAAAAAAAAATTCTTATGTTAGTAATAATAAAAATAAATAAATTAATAGAAAGTTTTAATGTTAAACAAAACATTGATTCATACAAGAAACTTTGTGTATCAGATTGATTTTCAGTTGATGTTTTCACATCACACCATTTCTTATTTGTCTTCTAGAATTATCTGTATAAAAATAATATAAATAAGTATAAGATAAAAATGATAAGGAAATTAATTAAGTAATAGAAGATAGAATGATGAGAAAACCATCTAGGCTTGTTTACTCAGTTTTGGTGATGTGATGCATGTTTTAATCTAAAATTATACTTATATATTGAAAAGACACACCTAGAGTCATACTAGTCACACCACATGTCAGATTGGGATGGGGCTGATTATTATACAACTCAAATGACTTATGAATCTTTTTTCCAAAGTATCAAAACAATATTAATGTGTTTTTTTGTTTTGGAGTACATCACTTGTCTTTTTTACTAAAATGACATTTTAAACTGGAAACCCACACATTTAATCATAATGATCACATTGTGTGTTGGATTTATGTGATAATAATTCCTATAAGTCACAAATGAATTATGAATTGTTTTCCTAAATTATAAAGATATTATGAGTACATTTTCTCAATTTTTAGTGAGTGAAACTTTTTAATCCAAAATCTTGATTTTAAACTAATAATAGACATATTGAGTCATACTGGACACATCATATTTCAGATTTAGGTGAGACTAATTGTAACACATAAAAAACGACTTATGGAATTATTTTCCAAATGTATCAAAACAATATGAATGTGTTTCCTCAGTTTTGAGCAGATTAGTTTCATTTTTTAATAAAATTGATGTAAATTTTAAATAAAAAAACTCACTTGAAGTCATATCAGTCACACTGTGTGTTGTATTGAGGTGCAACATGTTCTTACACATCTCGAATGGATTTTGGATTATTTTCATAGTGTATATAAGCAATATGAATTTGTTTTTTTGGTTTGGAGTATGTCCCTTTTCTTTTTTACTAAAATGTCATTTTAAACTGGAAACACACACTTTGACTCATACAAATCACATCATGTATCAGTTTGATGTGAGACTAGTTCATACACATCAAAAGTAAATTATGAATATATTTGCTAAGTTTTCATAAAAATCCAAGTTTGTTTAATCATTTTTTAATGAGTGGCACTTTTTGAACTAAACTATTGATTTTAAACTGATAACAGACACATTCAGTCATACCAGACACATTGTGTATCAGTTTGAGGTGAAGCTAATTCCTATATGTCACAAATGACTTATGGATCATTTCCCTAAGAATAAAAAAAATTGAATGCATTTTCTCAGTTTTGAGTAGCTTATATTTCCTTTTTACTTAAATTTATTTGAATTTTGAATAAAACGATGCACATTGAGTCATACCAGCCACACTATGCATCATATTGAGGAGAGTCCAATTCTTACACATATCAAATGACTTATGGATCATTTTTCCAAAGTATCAAAACAATATCAACGTGTTTTATCTATTTTTAGCACTTCACTAGTTTTTTTTACTAAAATGTCATTTTAAACCGGAAACACACACATTGACTCATACCGATCATATCATGAATTTATTTGATCTGAGACTAATTCCTAAAAATCAAAAATTACTTATGAATTAATTTCCTAAATTATTAAGAAAATACAATCACATTGGCTCTGTTTTTATTGATTGTAATTTTTTGATCTACATTGTCAATTTTAAATTGATAACTGACAGATTGAGTCTTAGTGGTAACTTTGTGCATCTAATTGAGGTTTGGATGATTCATAAAATATCAAAAATGACATAGTAATCATTTCCGTGACGTATCAAAACAATATTAATGTCATTTCTTGGTTTTTAGTACATCGCCTGTCTTTTTTACTAAATTGTCATTTTAAACTAGAAGCATGAATTTTGAATCATAACAATCACATCATGTATTGATTTTATATGAGCCTAATTACCACACATCACAAATTAATTATTAATCTATTTCCTAAATTATCAGGAAACTATAATCACATTTTTGTTGTTTTTAGTGAGTGGCATTTTTTGAACTAAACTGTTGATTTTAAACTAATAATGGACACGTTGAGTCATAAAGGTCACACCATGCATTGAATTGAGATGAGGATGATTACTACACATCTCAAATTACTTATGGATTTCTTTTCCATAATTTATCAAAATAATAGAAATGTTTTTTTTCGGTTTTGAGTGTGACGATTATCTTTTTTACTAAAATGTCATTTTAAACTGGAGACACGCATTTTGACTCATACCAATCACATCATGTATATATTTGATGGGATACTGATTCTTAAATGTAAAAAATGACTTATGAATCAATGTAATAAATTATCAAGAAAATATGAGTGTGTTTTCTCAGTTTTCGGTGAGTAGAATTTTTTAAAATAAACTGTCGATATTAAACTTATAATGTAAACATTGAGTCATATCCATCACACCATGAATATAATTGAAGTAAAGATGATTATGGAAAATCTAAAATTACTTATGAATAATTTCCATAATGTATCAAAATAATAATAATATGTCTTCTCAGTTTTGAGTATTTCTATTTCTCTTTTTACTAAAATTACATTTTAAACAAAAATAATCACTTGGAATTATATCGTTCACACCATGTGTCGGATTGATGTGTGGTTGATCCACACATGTCCAAAAGTCTCAAACAATCCTATATTATAATGTTACCATGTTTCTATTGTCTTTTTATATTGAAATTCCAATAATTCATATTGACTCAGTGTTCTAAGCCGAAAAACATTTCCAATTATTGAAAGTCAAACAATCAAAGGAATCCCACGTGCCCATTATATTAAGAGAAGTCACAAAGATTGGAAAATTAGCTTCATATACTCTCTTGTATTTTAACAATGAGAATGGTTTTTCAGATAATAATATCAAATCAACATGATGTGTTGGCAGTTTGACAAGGAAATGAAACAAAAGTGGAAAACGTGGTAACATTGCTAGAAATAATCATTTTTCTCTTTTGTGGCTTATATCATATAGTTGAAATAAAAATTTGACTTCCCAATCGATCTTAAAAAAAAACTAAATCAGTATTAGATAAAAATGATACGGAATTTACCTTATTAATAATAGATAAAATGATGAAAATATTAATTAAATAAGTAGTAGGAATTCACCTTTTCATGATGGTTGTATATATGAATTCTCGATGAATTTCCTTGTTGTCATTATCTCAGTTATAGGCCTGAAGTCTAATCTATCATGAGAAAAACGAAGAGGTAATATCAATTGTAAGAAATACAAGCAAGGATTAAATCAATGAATAAAAATATATTAAAGGGGAATGATCAAATGAGAGTGATCAAATGAAGTTAGTACTCATATATGTTGAAGAGGTAGATGTCACAAAATATAGGCATTGGGAGCCTATTATACCTAACAACAACCTGAATAATAAAACTTGTGTATGCATAATAAAATGATGGAATAAAGGGGGGATCCATTTTAAACACATACATGTACGAGAATAATAAATTTAGTCCATGCTTGTTATGTAATTACTTAATTTGATGGTCCAATCTTATATTACAAATCCCATTTCTGATTTTATATAAAAATTTTACACATGACATGATAGTTTTAATTATTTAAAACTTACAATCAATAATAAAAATCAAAAGATAATAAATTTTATTTATTATATAGGGATAAAATAATTACTTTTCTTATATAAAAAATAAACATATATTTGGATAAAATCAAATCCACTTAACAATAAAAAACAAGACTTTTTTATTGATTTATCTTATATTTTAAAAATATAAATAATTGAATTAATATAAAACATGATTTAAAAATTTCAATATCTTGAAAATAATTTCGTACACATATACCGATATATCATACACATATCTACAGGATATTTTAACTGTTGTTGAAAAATATAAGTCTTTACATAATAAAAAAATAATCACTTGAAATAACATAATCTGAAAAAATAACTAATCAAAGATAATTATTATAATTTGAATGAAATATAAATTTTATGATAAATAATTTTTGAATAAAAATTTAACATATGAAAATAAATTTCATTCAGAAAAACAAATCATGTTAAAATAAAAAAACCATTAATCTATTTCAAAGATTATAATTCAAAAAAATGTCATCTTCATAATAAATCATTAGAATAAAAATAAATTTCCTTACTATTAAAATCTGAACAAAAAATAACATGGATAATTAACCTTATTAAATTGAACCATATTTCATTTTCCTTTTCTAAGTAGAAAATCTCACCCTACCACACTGATATTTGTGTGTAGTATATCAGTAAGATGAAAGAAGGACATGAAGAACTTAAAAGAATGAGTAAGGCCAAGCCAAATCGTTGAGCAAGACTCCAATTTATATCCTACTCATAAAAAATGGATTATATTTTATTCATTTTTTCATTGTGTAGCCTGTTGAGAAAGTTCTTATTGGGTCCACTGATATGAATTTCTATTTTCTACTGACATTTATAGAATAAAACCAAATAATAAAACTACATTGAGATCAAACCGAATACAGATATCGATTACAAGTGTAAATATTTTCTATTTGTTTAATCTAAACAACAGAGGATTTTTCAAGAAGCTCAGACCTTATTTAAAAGAATAAAAAATGAAATTTGTTTTGTTTTATTATAGGATAGTTCAACTGTACTTATTGGGATACATGAATGTGGGATAAAAAGGTTTGGTGTTTAATTGAGGGAAATTAGAGATATAAAAAACATGGATTTTATTCGTGCCTTTGTTTCATTAAACCCTTGAATTGTTCAAGCCTGGGATTCAAGCCTTGGAATAGTTGGAACCTTAATACTAGCCTAGATTCAATCCTGGATTCAACAGTGAGGAGCGCCGATAACAAGTCACTTCTACAGAGAGCTTCAGATATCGTGAACTGGTTCACGATTGTTTGGGTTCTTAAAATCAATCGTGACACTTTTATCACAGATTTTAAAAAATCACTAATAAAGATACCTTTTATCAGCACTAAGTTAATAAATACTGATAAAATGAATCATTATAAGTGCTTTTTTAGTGTTGATAAATCTATATCTTTATCAATAATAAAAAAGCACTCATAAATACTTATAATACTTTCTAAAAAAATATAAATATTTTTTTAAGGAATAATTATTATATATAATTATAATACTTATAATAATAATTTTTATAAAAATATAATTCTTTAATTCTTTAAATATATATTTATTTGTTTATAATTATATAAATAATCTTTTAGAAATATTTATATCATTATATATATTTATATAATTATATATTTAGTAAATATATTTATAATTTAAATAAATTTATTACAAATTTATAATTATTTATTTATAGTTATGTAAATACTTTTTAAAGAAATATTATTTATTTATTTAAGATTATAAATGTACAAAATAGTAAATATACATTTATAAAAATATTTATTTATAAATATTTGTTTACAAATTTATTTTTATCATTATTAATGATTATTTAATCTTAAATGCATGCATGTTAAAAATGAGTAAAATTGATTAATTAAAAATGAGTAAAATATTAAAAATTTGGATAAGTTTGATTAATATAAATCATTCAAAATGGATATACCTTTAAATAAAGATGAATACATATTGAAAATATTAAAACATAGGAAATAAAAATATATAAATAAATAATATAAATGGATTAAATTATAATAAAAATATTTATGGGTGTATATATATATATAAATTAATTAATTACATATATGTGAATCAAATATAATAAATTTGATCTATGTTAAATTGAAAAATCAAACTAAATTCAATTATGTCCATTACTCGATGCAATTAGAAATTATTTTTAATTCATATTAATTTTTAATTATAAACGATTATTCACTAAATATATTACTATTTAATGTAAATAATAAACAATATGATTTACTATATAAATCATATTTATATACATTCATATATATATATATTTAATATATATTTATTATTAACATTATCAATAATTATTTAATTAATAAAATGTTTAATATTTTTATCAATTTACTTATTTTAAATTTTTATTTTACATATATAAACATATTTAATATATAATATTTATAAATTATATATAATATAATCAATTTATTCATTTTTATCAATAATTATTTAATTAATAAATTTTTTAATATTATTTTAAGGAAATCATTTTTATTTTTTATTTATTTCATTATTTCATTTTATCTATACTCTTATCAGTGCTAAAAAAGTGATGGTAAAGGATTTCATTTATGGGAACTAAAAATAAAGTATAGATAAAGGGTGTCCTTTATCAATGCTAAATATAAAGCAATGATAAAGGACATCCTTGATCAGTGCTAAAAAATGCACTGATAAAGGTTACATTTTATTAGATCTAAAAAATTCACTATTAAAGGGCAGCTTTTACCAGCACTAGAACAAAAAAACATAGATAAAGTTAACCTTTATCAGTGTCTCTTTCTAGCGCTCATGAAGTCCAGTTCTGTTAAAGGCCTGTTTTCTAATAATGTCCCAGTAGAAACCTTCAAAGAACAAGAAAAAACATAATGATCACTCATAGAAATAAACAACCAAACCTTTATTGATGACATTGAAGAAGAAACAATGAAAAAAATCTATAACACAAATAACATATCCCTTGACATTTCAATTTTGATCTTTGAAAGACCATCATGGAAGCGGGAGGGAACCAAATCATCTTCGTAGGAGAAAATTGACTAAGGTCTTACAAGGAACACCACCATCCACTGAATACCATATCCCAAAACATCTTAGTTAACTTTACTCCAGATCCAATTGGGAGAGGATATGAGGAACTTGATATAAAAACATTTTTATACTTTAAATTTTTTTCATGAAGATTCATTTTTCATCGCGTTTTACGATTTTATTTTTAAATTAATTTCTTCTACTTATAAGGATTGAATTTGGTAAAATTAATTCCATATTTGGAATCCTATTATCCATTTTTTTATTGAACAAATTTATTTTTGTTTACACTTAATAGTAACCATAGTAAATATTTATCACCATAGTAAAAGGTTAATTGGATTATCTAGGGTTAAAATTAATGTGAAAAGACTTTTATATCTATAATATTTTGTGACTTGGTTAAAAAATAAGTAATAATTCTAGAATATTTTTTTTGAAAGTTTATTAATATTTCCTTTGTTGCTAATTTATTTTGAATTTTTAGTGAATAAATATGTATCATGAATTCTTACATGACGATGCAATAGTTTTTGTGCAATAAATATAAAAATCAAGTAAATTATTTTAAAAAAAATTCAAAGTAATATTTTTTGCATGATTTATGATATTCCAATAGTTTTTTATATAAATATAATGTATTAGTGATGTATTCAAAATATATATTCTTACTACATTACTATATTTATATTTTATATAAATCAATTATCTGAATAGTCCCTAAGTTGAACTTAATTGTATTTTAGGTTAATTAATATGATATTAATTGATTAAAAAATTCCTTCAAGGATTACCTTTCGAAAATTGAATTGTATATGGTTGATAATATCAATTATCTGCCACTTGTGGGTCAATTTTCATTTTATAGTAACATTAATAACCCCAATAGTGTTAAAAAAACTTTGATTTCATGGTTATCATAAATAATGTTAATTTGGAGTAAAAAATAATAGATAAGTGTTAGTTCATCACCTAATATTTTCTAAATTATATCTTCTGAGAGGATTTAAACTCATCTGAATCCAAGATTCCAAATATATATATTATCCACCACATTAACATTAAAATTAATTTATATTAATTTAATACTTTAAGTGATTCCAATGGTGCACCTCTCTACTCTTTTTTTAAGGTGGTTAATGATTTTTTGGTGATATTTTATTTTTTGGTTGTATATGTAACCCTTAGGTTTAATTTAAATTCTATTTGTGGAAGAATTATTTAACATTTTTTGAATATATGTTCATTATTTTTTTTAGCCTTTAGGGTTATTATGTTTTTTGACGTTGAGATCATTATTGTTAATATGGATAATAGGATTATTACATTTGGGGAAAATAATTTTTATCGTATTGATAAGCATGGATATTAATGCATGAAGATTCATTAATATTGAATATTATCTTATCTTGTGCTAATGATTTTGATTTTGATTAATTGATAGAAGTGTGATAAATAAAATTCCATCTTTTTATGGATCTTTTGATCTATTACAATTTTATTTGAATGATTTGAGAATGATAAATTCATCTTGAATATTCATTTCTTAGAATAAGAGATGAGATAGAAGTGTAAAAACATATTAAAGAATAATAGAAGGATGAAATTGTTCTAATGAAATAGAAAGAAATAAATTTAGTAGAATATCTCATGTTCCCTATATTGTTAATAAAATAATCCCTTATCTCTATGAGTAGGATCTTGGAATAAAACATTTATCATATTAACATCATTTTTTATGAATGGATGGACTTCTTTAATGCTTACTGATTTATAAATTTTTGTTTATTGACATTATCACGACCATGTTCTCTATCACACTTTATTAATCATTGGACATTTTTTTCTCCTCCAAATCCAAATTTTCAGTTCCCACTAATTTTCTCTTATATGGGAACCCAGTTACATGTTGTTCTAGATGACCTTTATATTTCTATTTCCCTTTCTTAAAAATGATGTTTTATTTTCTATTTAAATATATGTGTTTTCAATAAAATCATTTTTAAATATTAAACAATTAAATATAAAATATCAAGATAAAATTTCAAGGATTTAATTTATAAAATGGGGAGAATATAATACATAAATATTTTGAAATAACACTTTTTCTGATAGTGTACATGATATGAAACACCAACATTAAATGAGCCATGAAATATTATTAATTTAAATATGAATTTTATAACCGAGTTGTTGAATTGGTGGGTATGAATAGGAGAAAATATATTTTTAAATATATGTAAAATGGTCATACTCAATACAAATGTGTCGATTAATTCTTATGAAATAATCACCCAATTTTTAGTATTGTCATTTTATAATTCAAAAATACTTTTTTCTTTAAAAATGGTTTTTTTTCTTTTGGTGAAAAAATATTATAATCACTTTCACACAATTTTATAAATTTATTTTATAAAAAATAAATATTTTTTTAAATTGTGAAATAAAAATTACATTAAATTAATTTTTTTTTATTTTTTTGAAAAGATTAATTTCTCAAGGAATAATGAAGAAATGCTGATTTTATAGAAAACAATATTATTCATTAAAGAATTGAGAAAGTCCCATTTTGTTTTAAATTAGTTTAAAAAATGAATTACTTTAATTTCATTAGAAATAATCCAATTAATTTCATTGTTATCAACATTATTATTTATTTTGATACAAAAACATTTTATACATAAAAATATATTTTTCTAGAAATATGATTTTTCATAGTGTTTTGTTGGTTTATTTTAAAATTAATTCCCACTAATAATAGGGATTTATTTTTTTAAAATGGATTCCATATTTTGAATCATCATATAGAAATTATTTATTTTGGTTAACTTTATTTGTTTTCATAATTAATAATTACCATATCAAATATTTATCACCATAGTAATAGGTAAATTGGTGTAGCAAGGGTTAAAAATAATGTGAAAAAGACATTAAAATTACTCAAACACTTGATTTTAATATATTGTATTAGTTTAATTCAACCGTACCCAAACAATAATTGAAAAAAAATTATTTTTAAAATATTTATTCATGATAAATACCATTATATATTTTCACGTAATATAAATTTCTAAAATATCTCTTTCTTACTTTTGATATCTATAATATTTTGTGATTGGGATAAAAACAAATAATTAATAATTCTAAAATATTATATTTAAAATTTATAAATATTATTTATGTTAGTAGTTTATTTTTAATTTCTAGTGATGAAATACTTATCTTAAATTTGTATGTGATTCTGACACCGAGTTTGTGTAAGAAGTTGAAAAATCAAGTAAATGAATTTAAAAACATACAAAGTAATATATTTTGGGTGAGTTATGATGTTCAAACAATTTTTTAGATAAATACATTTTTAGTGATATGTTAAAATTTTATTTTATAACTAAATTTATATCTTTATATTGAAATTTAAAATCAGTTATGTGAATAGTCCCTAAAATGACCGTAATGGTATTTGATATTAATTAATACGTTATTAACTAATTTAAAAATTCATAAAAATATTATTTTTAGATAACTGAATTGAATATAGTTGATTATATCAATTATTTCCCACATGTGGGTGACTTTTCCTTTTATAGTAACTTCCATTTCCCCAATAGGTTAAAAATATTAATATCATTGTAATCATAAAAAAGGTTAATATGGGGTTAAAACTAAGAGATAAGTGTTGAAACATCAACTGAATTTGTATAAATTATTTCTTATGGGGGGATTTAAAATCCTCCTAATCCTAGATTTCAAATATTAAAAATTTTATCCACTTTAATAGTAAAATTAATTTATATTAATATAGTTCTTTAAGTGATTCCAAGGGTGCACCTCTCCTCTCTTATATAATGATAACATCCCTCCTCTCTTTCTCACACTTCATGGGCCATGTAGATTAAAAAAAGAGATACAAATACTATTTTTTTCTTCTTTATCTAGATTATATTGGTCTTGATATTTTTAAAAGACCATTCCTAGGGTCCTTAAGGAGATATCTAAAGAAGGTTATTCACAGAGGAGGTAATCATCTTAATCAATCATTTTAATTTTAATTCTTCTTCTACCTCCATAAATTCTATCCTAAACATTACAATATAATAAAATAAGTAAATCCCATTTATTAAGATAATATTATGTTAATTTCATAACATTATTCATATACTTTTCCATCCTATGTGTAATGAAATCATTGTTCCTTCATACGTGCAGCCTACTACCTCCACCAAGCTATGTGATACATTTTCCATAACCTCCTATCATGGAGGTTTATAAAGATATATTTAATTAATATATTTATATTAGTTAAATAATTATCATTACGTAAGAATAGTATATCATCATTTTTATTACCCTTCTGTCCTTTGTAAAATGGTAATGTTATTCCTGTAGACATGTGGATTACCACCTCCATGAAGCGATGTGATTCACCATAGATAGATGGTTCAAAAATTTTATTTAGTATATAATATTTATAAATATTTCATGTTTACAATTCTATAAATTATTGAAAAATGACCTCTTTTACCATTGTCAACATACCAAATTAGTTTTGAAATTACGATCTACACTTCTTCAAAACATCCAAAATGGCCTTAACTGATTAAGTAATTAAATATATCATCATAGTAAATAAAATAATTTGTTTAATGATAAAATATTAAAATGGGAATTTTTAAAAAAAAAATTAAAATATTAAAAATAAGTATATTATATTGGAAATTAAAGGATGTACATTACAATTTTGGACTCTATGTATGGTGTTTCTTTAGTCAATTTTCATTCATTGGGTTTATAATTCCACTTAATTGACTATGTTATGTCATATTATGTGTGATATTCCATATTATTTTTTTATTTTTTATTTACACCTATTTTTTGGTTTTAAAATTGTTACACATAATTAATTTAGTCATTAATTATAACTTTATTAATATGACCTTTTTATGGATTATTCATCTCAATATTTTTTCTTTGAGACGTATCTTTTAATATGAACCTACTTCATTTTATAAGTTTTATATAATGAAAATTGAGATATTATATCATGAATGACACTTTGATCATGATATTTAATGTTACTTTGAAGTTATCACCTACATGATATTGATTTTAATGTTATAAAATTTATAAGGGTTTTCATGGTATCAATTTAAATTCTTTGAGTCATATGGTATGTCTTGAACCATGATTTAAATTATACGGTTTACCTATTTCATTATGAATGTGTTTTAATATATTATTTAATATAAATTTTGTGTTTAACATAATCATGTTATGTTCATTAATCCAATGGATTTTTGTGTGAAATTTACCAATGTGGAGAAGTTTTTATGTTACAATATTATTTTATTTCGGGATTGTTTATGTTCAAAGTTCCTGTAGAGATAGTTTTATGATCCTATTTTCTTGAACCACATATCTTTAATTCTACTCTGATTATTTATTAGTATTCCATGATTTCATTTAATTTTCATCTCTCTGGTACTCAATTAGATCATATTAATGTTTATAAGAAAAAACTGGCCCTATTTCTAATCTTGGTTGGGAATTGTTTCTCTTTCATATCAATGTTTTGAAAAAGAATTAAGAAAGTTTTTATTATAATTTAATTATTTATGAAAAATCTTTTTTAACAACATTTTAATTTTTATAAAAGAGTTTAAAAAATTATATTTTAAATGTTTCTCGTACAACACATTTTGACTTTCTTTACAAATGTGTGGATGGAATTTTTTAAACATATATGGATTGTCTACCTTATCACTTCATCACAACTATTCATTTATTTGAATATTAATTTCTAATTTTACTTGTTTATTTTCAAATAAAATAATTTTCTGAATAATTTTTGAATTTTTTGTTTTTCAATGTACTGAAAGAAAAGGGTATTTTCTCTTTTTTCAATTAAATATTTTAAATTTTATTCTAAATATAGTTTCATTTGTGTCATCATACTTTAAGGATTCCTCTTATTAATTGAGAATATGTTCTAATTATAACATCTGTATAACTGATATGTGTGTATTGTAATGAAAATTTTAAAAATATTATCATGAAAACCATTTCATTTCCATGGGTAAATCAAGCTATAAAGGACGCATGTTGTTTTTAAAATTTTGGTGATGAAAATATAATCTTCCCTATGTTATATTCATATATGGTACTTGGAGATTATAAATAATGAAAGGAGATCTAATATAGATCTCGATGATGGGTGAGCCCAATATGTCATATATAATGGTTGAGCCTGATATATCTTTCCAATGCATTGGGTAATGTTCTTTTTCATCGAAACAAAGAGGCATAGAGTTAACTAGGAAGGTTTCTCCTATAGATTTAATCAGGATCCATTTATTTCTGACACAAGTGAACATGGGTGATGAATATAATGATCTGAGATACCAAAAGATTTTATCTATTCTTGCAATCAGTTTTTAATGGTTCATTTGATCAATATTTATATCACATGGATCGTGATTATAGATTCTTATAACTCTTAACTTGGTAAATACTTTATAAAATTGTATATGTTTAATGATTTAGGTTTCAATGGGTAGAATTTCTATAATGATATAATCATGCACATTTATTTTTTCCTTATACTCTTCTAATTATATTATGTTAATTTATAACATTAAATTATTAATGCTTATATTTACCCTGATGGGAATTTCTGATCTCTCCTCATTTATTTTTCATTTCTCAGGACTATGAAGAATGATATTAAGTTAATTATATCTAGAAATTTTTCAAGTGTGAAGAATTTTATGGGAGAGATTGAAGACATACTATGAAATAATAAAATCTCGATATATTAAGAAAAATGATCACTTGAAAACCTCAGTATTTTTATGTAGAGTTTTTACTAATTCTCTAAAATTATAATCCTATAAATTCCTTTTTTCTGTGAGTGATCAACTTTTTTTGTTCTATGTTGTATGTTTTGGATAGATTAAATTGGAACATATTAATTGGTATCAAATATGTAAATGTAAATATAGTGTTTTTAGCACCAAATTTGAGAGTACGAGTTTGGGGATGTTATAATTTCCATCTATAATATTCAAATATTACAATCTTTAAATAAATTAAAATATCATAGTATTTAAATTATTCCATAATATCATTTTCCACATAAGCATGAATTTTTCTAAGAATGAACCACATAATTACCTATGGTGTAGAGTGAACCATGTGGATTGAAAAATCACAACATTCTTGAAAATTCATAGAGATGTTTCACTATGACATGGACATTGTTACATTAATTTTATAAATATTCAATAATAATTAAAAACTCGTAAAATAGATTCCAAAAACGATGCATAATTTTACACCCTTCCCCTTTCATTTGAGACACTATAGGAACTAGAAATCCCATTGATAAATCACTACAACATGGTGTCTCCTTCATTAAAAAACTCCCACAACATATCTTCTATTTCCTCGGTATGGTGCTCTTCTCAGTGACAACATATTCTCCCTTATCATGCCCTCTATATTCCATGTATAAAATCATGATCATTTAGTTAATCCGAATAATTTAATTCAATGAATATTAGTTCTTCTTAAATCACTTAGTTATTTCATCGTACCATAAATCCGTAAATTTTTACCATAATATAACTCCTACAATTAGAGCAACATATACTTAGAAATCCACTAAGATTTATACATCCCAAATCAATGGGTCAACCTTAAGTATTAACATGTGAAACAAACAAGAGACTATATGGATCAAGCGAATATAGAGATAAAATTGACCACATCATTATGTAAAATCTTAGATCACACATTCATTCAAATCGACCATTCCTTTTCAGACATACCATGAAGAACAATTTTGAGTTTTGTTTTAGATAGTTTCACGCCTACACGGTGGATGGTTACACAGTTCCCAACTCATGGTTACATAGAGCATTCCATTAATGCAGGTAAAACTCATGTTTACGTAAGAGTGTATGATACTTATGTAGGCCTAATATGATGTTTACAAGGAAGTATTTTAGCCCAACATACCTCTAAACAAAACTTATCAATTAAAAACCATCTCAACCAACTCACACACAATTCATAAATATATTATTCAATGTTCCTTCATTCACCAAAAATTGAATTTTCTGTGAATATAAGTGCAAAATTCATCACAATAATTCTTGAGAATGTATTCATAAAAATATTAGAAACATCGAAACTTTTCATCACCAAACACATATTAGCATATATAAAAAAAATTATTGACAAAAAATATGACTCAAAATAATGGAACAAAAATCTCCCCCTTTTTGTTTTTTAGAATTCCACCAAAACATTGTAAGTCTATATGTGTGCTTTGACTTCCATTTATTCTCTCTAACTTATTGGAATTAAATATAAAGGAAAATAGGGGTCTTATTACTTCATATATTTTTTATATTCCTTAAAATATCTTAATATTTTCCAATTTTTTAAATTTGAATAAAATCTATTATATTATTAAGATAAGGACATTACCACCTGATTATCTTAGAAAGCGTTCCTTTATTTAATCAACTTTAAGTATATGTTGGCTTACCCAATGTAGAAAACAAGAGGTATATAACCAAAATCATCAAAGTTATACATAAAATTATATATCTATGATAATATTATCACAAATAATTCTAGGGGCTTATCATTTAGATTCATCAAGTAAAACATTATAGTCTATATAATTATCAATAAACATATCAAAGAGTTCAATTTAAAGACTAACAACTCCCTCTCTATCTCATTATTTTATTAACAAACACCCCATTAATAAGTTCTGTTAGGAAAATCATAATAATTATAGTAAGTGTGATTCACATACCATAATCCTCTAAATATAAAATCTATTTTAATTTTCTAAATTCGTTAGAATTCATTGAAATGATAGATTCTTCTCAGGTTTTCTACCCATTGTGAGATTCACACTTCCCTCTCCATTTAATGGTGGTTAGTAGAATCCATGAGGGTTAATTTCTTTATATTTTCCAACATTGATCACCTAAAAATATTCATTCAAGTCCCTATAACTTAGCATAAAGAAATATGAATAATAGGGAATAAAGAGGGAAAAAAATTTCATAAAAGGAAAAACATGGGCTAAAAGTTTAATCTCACTCTTGACTTATGATTTCTGTAAAATGAATCATGGAAGGATTTATTTTCACTCATTTTCCTATTTTGAGCCTCAATATTTTTCAGGACATATTTCATCACTTGAACTTCTTACTTGTGTTGATTGGTTTTATCCACCTTAGTGTCCAATGAAATATAATTTTCTTGTTCAATTAAACTTATTCTCATTAATTTTACATGACCATGAAGGGTATTCATAAGATTATTTAGATCATGTCTATATTTCTCACATATTTTACACATCTTCTTTTGAATTTTATTGTCAATGCATGTATTTTAATTATCAAGTACTTCAGCATTTTCATCTATAACTACTTTATTTCCTTTAATCCCAACACATATTTATGTATCCTCCATTTTTATATCTTAGTATAGTTGTTCGTTCCAAATACAATGCACTATTTCTTGACATGCTCACCTTTATTGTGTCTTTCACATGCTTTCTAAGCATCCTCAGCATTGCGTGATTTTTTTATTTGTTATCCGTTGAGTGTTATTCCATTTTACACTCTATAGAACTTCAATAATAATTATAGTCATGAATTTATTATATTTGTGACCTCTTTTTCCACAATTTCCACACATCTCTTCTAAGTTTTCAATAAATTTTAGGGGATATATTTTAAACATATTTTCACAACATGATTCCTTTATGAATATACTATCATTTTTTCACTAAATCACCCCCTTTATTATTATCTCACTCCTAGTAATGACATATTATATGATCGTGAGTAGAATTTGTACCCATATATTCCAAAACACTAGTATAACCCTTGGAAAGGTAGTCATCCTGATTGATTGTATATTTTCCAGCATCATGTTTTTGTTTTCCTACTATAATATAAACTTATTTTAGCTAATGGAAGTTATCTTCTAAAAACATTATTCCATTGATGTGAAATAATTATGATCAATTATATTGTCCCAAATATACAAATATTTATTTTACTAAAAATACTTTTAAAAACAACAAAAAAAATAAATCTAATTAGGGGTAGATTTACCTTGTTCCCTTGATACTATCTTCCCACCAGCATAAGAAGATTCACCTTTAATCTCAGAATACATAAGAACATCCACTTATATATTTTTTAGATCCTATAAAAATTGCTTGTATCATAGAAAACTCTTCTTCCCATGAAGATATATTTTCCTAAGACCATTGATAATCTTCTCTTATTTATCTTCTCTAACATATTTCTTCATGATCTCATCCAAATAGGCTGCCACCTTTCTGACTAAATCCTATTTTTATTCCGACGCCTTATTATTCTTATTCTTTGAACTATTATTTTCTTTACTATATTATGTTATCTACAAAAGAAAATATTATGACTTTGCTTTTAACTCCAATTAAAGTTATGTACTTTATTTTTCATCATCTTTATTGTTTGATAAGTAAAATGCTTTCTTAACTTATCAAATGAAAGTGACTTCATTATCTAAACTTTTAGTGGAGTCCTCATTTTATTTCTAACTAAAAAATGATTCATTTTACACTTCAATTATTTTTAAACTATTTATTTTTTGGTGTTTTACTATATTCCTCCCCTGATTCATAATCTTCAACCTGTTTCTTTGGGAAATATTTTTTAATAAGACCAATATAATCGAAATTAAGATGTCTAATTAATTGCCTGCCTTTGCATTTCCATTTTTTTACTTCTTGAATAAATTTTCTAAAAGTAAAACAAATGATGAAGTATTCCATATTATAATCATCTGGATCACTTTTGTAATGACAAGGTTTTTTACTCTATAAATGTATACTGTGTTTAACGGATTTCTGAACACACAAAACTAAACAAAAATGAAAACAGTGAAATATTTATGTAAAATAAAAATATTAAAAATTAAAATTAAATAACATGATCTTGTATTATCATGTATGAATATGAGTAACAAAAATATGCAATATTTGAAGACAATATTTAATACAAACTAAATGCAATCAGTATAGCTAAAACAACTAATAAAATCATTTTATGCATATAAAGATTCTTCTCTAAAATTAGTATTTTTTTCATGAACCTTAGTATTTTATTTTTTAATAATAATAAAAAATATTTATTTTATGAATAACATATTTTTAATAAATTAATTAGTATAATATTGGAAATAATTACAAAGAGTTGTGAATTTCTTAAGAAATCTATTTTCTAATATGGACAATTTTTAACTATATTTTGGGATTATATAGAAATAATAAAATATAAAATTTTACCAATTTAATTTTAAAAAATGAACATAATTTTTGGATTTTTAATAATAATAAA
Source organism: Viscum album (assembly GCA_963277665.1). NCBI lineage: Eukaryota > Viridiplantae > Streptophyta > Magnoliopsida > Santalales > Viscaceae > Viscum > Viscum album. The sequence goes on along the minus strand of OY728123.1, from coordinate 2,085,432,876 downwards.
ATCTTAAGATTATTTTTTAGGATATTTCTAAAGTATTTGAATTTTTTTTGAATTCTGCAATATACTGTTTTTACTAATATTGTGGATTTTATGCCATTATTAGAATACAAGAATAAATTGGAAAGTGATGTAAAAAATTAAAAGACTAAATATTTATTTTATATGTTAATTTATAATTTAAACAAGTTAAAATTTTAAAAATATATTTAAAATTTCATAATTTACGTTATATTTTTAAAAAAATACTTTTCAATACATTATACATTAAGTATTTTATAATTACTTTTTATTAAATTAAAAAATAAAATCAGGAAAATGTATTTAAAATATGGAATAATTATTTCCATGTTATATAAAAAGGAAAATTTTATTTTTTGTACAAAAAGGATAAATTAATAGTGTTAAAACTAGTTACTATAGTGAAAACTAAAATGAGAAAAATGTGTAACTATATAGGTAAAGGTTCCAACATGTTTAAAAAAATAAAATTGAATTTAAGAGTTTTGGATTGACCATAAAACATCTTAAATCCATTATTTACCAATTTGGTATCCATTTTACTTGATTGTGACTTCCCATTATTGAAAACATTTAGGAATTTACAAAAAATCCAATTTGGATCACTTATAAAAGGGGGACTCGTATTATCATTTAACTCACACCAAAACACCTCAATTTTGGCCTAAAAAGGAAATATACTCTCCACCACACTCCTATATATCTTGATAAGGTTTTTTTCAAAATACCACCCCTCAAAGGCTCCATCCCCTTCTCAGAGGATATAATTCTAAATGTAAGGTATGAGTTCCTAACATATATTTCGCTTTTCTATTTCATTATATTCTTTTATTATTCCTCAAAGATAAATTCATCATAATAAAATAATAACATAAATATAATTATTATACTAGTATGATATTATAGTGATGGTACAAGCATTAACTACCCATCCATTTTCTGTTAAGAAAAATAAAAATGTGAATCAGGTATTGTACAAACTACTTCCTCTACGAATAAACCTATCATTTTCCTTCACTTAAAAAATGGATAGTTTTAGTTTATATTTGGTGATTATATATGATATACAAGTACCATATACTATTAATATGGTTTATTTTTATAACACAAAGAGTAATGAACTCTGTAATATAATTAATTGATGCCGATAAATAATCAGAAACTAGTTCATTACCATTTCTGTATTCATGAAAAATGACTAAAAATCTAACATAATGAAATTATAACATTATACGTATTTATAAATATCAATTTTAGCCCTAGTAATGGTATTAAAAATGATGATATTTTGGAGAAAAAAAAGTTCTTCACCGATTTTACAATCCTAGCTAAAACTTTCAATATTATTAACACCAGATGCTCAAAAGAGATTTTGACAATCTAATATATGAAAACACTTGTTATTATTGATGATTATAAATGGAAATGTATATTAATATGGGCTTGAAATAGGAAATTAATATGTTTATCTTGGTGATACATGATGTTATAGAACTTCTATGTTAATCATGGATAAATATATAGTACTTGGTAACTCAAAATACTTTGTTTGGGTTATATAATTTATTATTAAACATAGTTATCCCAAGGATTTACATATTAAAATTATTTTACCTCTTTATTTATGGGGAAAAACATTAACCGATTTCATTTTTCTTTAATACAAAGGAAAAATTTTGAAAATATACTCATAACTGTGCCTTTTACAAATAATGAATAAAGAATAATTTAAAACATCTCTTTTCATGATTTTGTTTCCATTATCTTGATAACTATCTACCCCCAATGGAGTTATATTTTGTGGTTCACCCTATATTTTCTTTTATTATGTGATTACTTTATGTGATCAATTTTCTATATCAAATGATTTAATTTAAGAAAAATTTTATATGATTTGAATGTTTTAGAAAACCCATTTTATTTTAATGGTCACCTTATTAAAAGTGAATGATTTCCATTTGGATGTTTTATTAAACCCATTTTATTTCCATGGGATCTTTATAAAAATTTAATGTTTATTATTTGGATGTTTTATGAAACCCATTTTAATTTCATGGGTTCTTTATGAAGTGATAGGTGATTGATTTCAAGTGGAACTCATGATTATGGATGATTATGGGTGATTTTCTCTATTTCCCACTAATGAAGTGGTTAAAAGTTTAGATAATTATTCATTAGTAAATTTTAGTTTCTCATAAGCATGGGAACTAATGGTGTGGATCATGAATGTAATTTTTCCATATGCTAATGTGGGTGAAATAATTAAAGGATGTTTTCATTATGCTCTTATTATATCATGATTCAAGGTTTATATTCAATAATTAGAAGATATATTATAGTTATTATGTTTTCATGTTGAAATTTTGTGGTATTAAATTCTTATTTTATGTTCTTTGAATATCACTTGTGTTTTACGGTTATCACTCATGATTTTATGATATCTCTATTATGCTAAACGTTTTTACTTATTCTTATAAACTCATCCATGATAAAAAAATACTCACAACTTATTATGTATTTGATATCAATAGTTTTTTATAATTTAATTCCCCTGGTAATGAAGATGAGTCTTATAATTTAGAATTCTAGAAGATGGTCCATTATAGTTACTTTAAGGATAATTGATCTCATGTATTGTCATATAAGATGATTGTGTAGCTAGTTTCCAAAGTCACTAAACCTATGAGTCCTTATGATATTATTATTTATGAAATTTAATGTTTTAAATCATGTAAAGGATGTAAAATAAAGGAAATTTTTATTGGGTCACTATTTTTGGTATTAGATCTAGGTTTAGTTATTTTTGGTGATTAGTTTATTTAACTTTTTAGTAGGTTAATAAAACCTTAGTGGAAAACCCTATATATGAGTATAAGTATAGGATAATATCCTAAAATATTGGTATTTTCGTTAGTAGGTGGTGTTCCCTGCAAATGCAAACCAGTTTGGATTGGGTATTAACTTGAGTATCACCTAAATCAAGAAAAAGAGTCCAAACTACACAATTTTTTCTGAATCTCCCATGGGATATGATTTTGTCGATCTCATACTCTTTACAAATAATTTTTGAAGGATTGGTTTCCTATTTACTTTGAGGGATTATGTTAAGAATTATGAGGAAACCCTTCCTAAATTTTATCCAATAATGATACAGGTTGATCTTAAAGGATTATAAACTAACATGATTGTGACTACAATTAGGATAATTTATGGTTGAATTAATTTTATTTTATTATTACCTTATGGTTTTGATTTTTTTAGTTCATGTTAACTCCTTTTCTATTTTATTAATGGTTGGAACTAGAAGGAATCAGGTAAATGATGTTCATGATGGACAATGTGATGGTTTCCCCAATGAATAACCCCATGGAATGGGAGTTGTACTACAATATAACATAGTGATAATCATTCAACTATCCTAAGCTATGAATAATAACAATAACCAAGTATATCTCTTTAACACAACAATGAGGGAGCAGTAATATATTCAGTCTTTCATGCTACAATGTTCACCCACTTTCAGTGGCTCTTAAAATCCTCTAATCATCACAAAATAGATCGATGTGATTGAAAAAATATTTTTCATTTTTTTGTGTTTAGAACATGAGAAGGATGATTTGGATATTTACCATTGGGAAGGTGATTTTGACCAATGGTGGACTCTTATTAAAAATATAATGAATAAAAAATTAACAAAATCAATTTAATGTGAAGAGTTTAAGAGTGTTTTATTTAACATGTACATTCCTAAAACTCTTCGTATAAAGATTGAATAAAATTATTTAATTTAAAATAATAGGTTGATGAATAAATTGAGATATATAAATCAAACATCCCAAGGCATACAATATACACCTCTGTTAATATAGATAATCTTGAAACTGAAATATACCATTTCTTCCTTATATTTAAACATATCCCTTGAAAGTCTTTGGACATAAGATACTTTCGAATCAATGAAGATATTTTTTATGTAAAATAATTGTGGACATAGAATCATTTAATTATTAGTAATCTAGGGAGGGAAAAATGAAGGTGGGGTACTAAGGGATCCCCAATGGTACATCACGCGGGGGGGGGGGGGGAGAAATTTCAACCCCTTACTTTCAAAATTTGTTACAGGAAACACCTCAGTAATAGCCTTAAATGATCATGTAAGTGTTTAAAGAATGGTAAAGTAGGCCACCATTCCCAAACATAGTAAAGTAAGGAAAGGATATTGATTAACCCAAAAAAATGATAAGAAGACACCAGTGAATGATATGCCTAAACAACATGATTCATGTGTAATGAGTTTGGACACTATCTGAATCAATTCCCCTATACTTAAGATAAAAAAGAAAATAAGCCCTAGCAATATCCAAAACAAAGGGAATAGAGAATGGCATTCACGATCACTACGGTTGAGGTAGACTATGATAAAATAGTGTTTCAAGGTACTCATACTCCTTATTCTACCACAATAAGATCCTTTTTTATTCTTGTTCATCACACTATTTTATATCACATCAGTTTTATATGAATGCGAAATTTCTAACTCAAGTAATGGAACATGAACTATCTACTAAAACACCATGTGGCTTAACGATCCTACCTAAGATATAAAAATATTATTTAATTAACATTTTTTGGAGGTTACTTTCATTAAATATAATTCTTATACACTTGGTTGAATTTGATGTGATTTTTGGGTATGGATTGGTTATCCCTACATAGAGACCATATCAATTTTTAAGAATATGAGATCTCATATAATGTTCCAGATCATCCTATTCTCTAGTATAAACAGAAAAATGATCTCCCTTTGTAATAAAATTCTATAATATGGGTTCTAATACCCAAAAATGAGAGGATATTCACTCAAATGATTAGGTAGAATGTCAATATTGATGACATTACCATTAAATGAGAATATACTAATATATTCCCTGATGAATTTCTTGGTCTTACCTCAAAGAAAGAGGTTGAGTTTTCAATTGGGCTATACATGGATCTATACTTATCCTAAGGAGTATATGTTGAATGGATCTAATTGAACTATAGGAATTGAAGAGGAAACTGAAGGAGAATTTGGATAAGGTTTTTATCTAACCCAGTGCTTCTCTATGGGTAGAACATGTCCTCTTTGTTAAGAATTAATACAGATTAATGGGACTTTACATTTACTTGATTAATATTAACAGTATCATAATTGAGAATAAATAAACTTTACACCATATCTAAAATCTATTTGATTAAATCAAAGAATCTCTACACTTATTAAATATTTAACTTTTATTGGGATATCATTACCAGAAAAGATCAGCCAGAGACAAAGTCCCTGACCATTTATTAAAATAAAAGGAAAAGATCAGCAGGCAAACATTGAAAACAAGTGCATAAAGATACAAGTTTAAAAACCATACTCTTCTTCGTACCCATCAACATCTCCATGATCAAATTACTCATCTGCTATTGCCGACTCCCATTCTGAACTTTCGTATTACTTCATAATCTTCACATACTTTCGTCTGAGATCTAACTTCTCCAATTGCAAAAAACTCCTCAAAATAATTCATCCCTTTACCTTTTTTCAAAGAAGATCTGGTAGACATCGGCCTTGGCATAGATGAGTAGTCTTTCATCTGGCTTCTTTTTGGGGAGGTGATCATAATACCCACACTCCCTTCCATCTCCTTCTTCCCATACTGAACAACATCACTAAACGAGGTTCGGTCTCTTCCATCATTATCTTTCTCGCTGTCATCCAAGTCCCCCCATTTCCTAGGTAAACACACCATCTGATGACCATTATTCACACCTTGCTCCTGCTCCACATAACTGTTAGGGTCAATCAGTGATAAGAACTGTGGTTGTACCACAGTCTCGAGATCTCCAAGCACCACGATCTACAAGAGACCTTCACTAGATACAGAATCCTGAGGGTGAAACTCAACCTGCATGCTTCCATTTTCAGTCCTTGAAGAATCCTCATCAGCATGACATATTTCCCCATGATCCTGATCTTTAGCACAATTAAAGGGTCCATGCCCCTGCACCTGTCCATTTGTTCTTCCATTCTGAGCACAGGTCAGACCCAAACCTATCTCCTCACTGCCATGCGACTGAAGAGCTTCAGCAGATAACCATCCAGAAGCCAAATCAGGAGCAGTTTGATCCTATCCCACCTCTAGTTCTTCATTCTCCAGACCAGAAAAGTAGTTTCTTACTTCAATGATATCCACCTGCTACACATGAGGAGTCTTCATCCAAGGAGAGTCCCTAACCCAACCATCATCTTCCTCCGTAGAATCCTCATCCTGCACAGACACAACAGGTTTATCCACTGCCTTCTTACCCCTGATGAAACCAGCACTTGGCAACTGCCCACCCCAGTAGGCTGGACTGCCTGCCTCACATCATTTCTCAAACCTCCTGCATTGGGCATCCCCAGATCATTTCTATGTATTGAAAACAACTCATCAACCTTCGGATTTAAAGACTCTTTTAGTCCCCCCTGTGCATTCCGTCCAAAGTACTTGTACTCATAGTGCATGTTCCTGTCCGGATTCCATTGCCCAGGTTCTGCTCCCTTTACTGGGGTTATAGAGGCACCATCTCTACAACCTTTGGAGCCAATGCCACCTGCGAGACCACCTTCCTACCTCTGCAATCCTCCATCAACTACCCGACTTTAAGACACCGAGAGTAGTAATCAAACCCAGACTGAAAGACAACATTCTGTTTGCACCTTAATTCCTCACTTACAGCAATGAAGATCGACTCAACCGGCGGTTTCAAAAGGTCAACTTCAACACAAATTCTCGGTGAAATCGGATGGAAAATATCCCTAGATCTATTGTTTGAGCATAAGTAACGACCAACAAGATTACCCAGCATGTGGATGATGGAGGGATTTTGAAATTGAAGCGGTAATTCAGAAAATATTACCCAGATTTCCATAGTCAAGGAGTCTCGCTTCAGATAATGATCATATGACCATTGGAAGAGCAGGAACGACAGCCATCACAGTTACGCGGGGCAGAGTACCAGGCCAAGATCAAGTCATCCTTCGACGCAAGGTGAACCATTACATGTTTCGAATCCAAAAGACCTACAGTGGAGTGCTCCTGAAGATTCCACGAACCAAAGATCAATCGATCAAAACAATCCATAGACTGACGTCACTGCTTGAAGCGTGCAATCAGCGTCAGCTTCAGTAGGGACGAAGCATCATTAAACTCCCGAGCCATGACCGAGAGCTGCGGAATCCCTTGATGTAACTCCGGAACTTTGGGGGAGAGAAAGATTTCAGGGAACGAAGGTATTAGGTCAGGTTTTAATAAAGGTAGAAATCGACGATCACTAGAGGACTGTGGAAATCCCTCCTCCACCAATGGAGGAGGGATCTGCTCTGAGGTCATCACCGCCTACAGCGGCCGTTGCCATTCCTGAACCCTAGCTCCCTGAACGCTCACCATCGCCATGTCCCAAACTTTGTTCTTGGGATATCATTACTCAAGGTTTAAAAAGGAGGATATTTCAAAAACAAAATTCTGAATGATGTATCAACACTATGAGTTTATAGTGATTCCATTCAAATTAACTAATTCCTCAATAATCATAATAGATCTAATTAATATAGTATTTAGAGATTACCTATATATTTGTGTGGTTGTATTTATAAATGATATTCAAATATACTAAAATATAAAGGAAGAGCATAAATATTATTTTTGGATTGTGTTGATGACCTTAAGAAAGGAGAAGTTTTATGCTAAATTATTATTGTATTTTCTGGATGACCTTAATAAAGGATACGTTGTATGCTAAATTTAAAAAATATGAATATTTTCTAAAAAAGGTATCATTATTGTATCATGTGATAAATTTTGATGGAATATAATTTGATCCTTCAAAAATAGAAGATATTGGAAAATGGCCCAGACAGACCATTGTAACTAAGATCAATATTTTTCTTGGGTTATAAGGATATTAACGATGATTTTTGACAAATTTATAATCGCTATAAATTACAATGACCATGTTTAAAAAGAATATAGTAAAGTTCCTTTGTACATAAGAATTTGAATGAAGCTTCATGGAATTAAAGAAGAGGTTGGTCACTGATCCTATAATTACATTACCATAGAGCGGGGAGTGGTTTTTAATATACAGTGATTCCTAAAATAAGGAATATGGATGTTTCATCAGGATATATGAAAATTTAATTTATTATGCCTCTTGATAATTAAAAACTTGTGACCAAAATCACCTAATCCATGCTTTGGATCTAGCGGTGGTGATCTTTTCATTTTAGGTAAAGTGACATTATCTCAAAAGAGGGAAGTGTGATATATATATATATATACTAATCACAATAGCCAAAATATATATTCCCACAAAATCAGTTAAATATGAACCAAATTAGATGGTTGTAAGTAATCAAACACTATGAATGATCAACACATAACCACTATGGGAAGGTAAACAAGGTGTTTGATGATTTTAGAAGGAAATACCATGATACATTATAAATTTTGAGAGTTGAAAGAGATACAATAGTCCTAGATTTTTAAAGGATGAATCTTGAAGTCATAATAGATGGTTATAAATCCAATATTTTACATGTGAATTCTAAAACATCTATTCATGTGGAGATTACAAAATCCTAGGTTAATGATGTTGATCTATAGAAAATGGAACTGAATATTCTATAGTTTAACTTTTATAAACAAAGAGTCATGAGTTTTTGAACCCATATACATATCCCATCAAAACTATAAGGGGAGGTACCTTTTGGATGACATTTATATCTCATACTTCTCTATTTATTTTGGAACCACATGGATTTTTAAAGATCTACAAAAATATATTTTGTGGGATCATATAAAGATATTGATTGTATAGTACATATCTTGATTATTGTTATTTTAGTAGGTTAAGTCGGATTGATAAAAGTCAAAGGGTATGATGCAACCATTACTCATACTAGTGTGGAAATAGGAAACCATCACCCTGGATTTTGTTTAGGGCTTCTAAAAATTTCTAAATTACATCATGTTATATGGGTTATAGTCGATCACCTTATAATGTTAGAGCATTTTATTGACATAAAATAATATTTCTCCTTTGACCAAATCACCAATATATATATATAAATTAAGTGGTTAGGTTTCATGTAGTACAACTATCCATTATAATTGATTGGGATATGAGGTTTTCGATGTGGTTCAGGAGAAGTCTTCAGAAAGCATAGTAGAGGGAGATGATTTTTAACACTAATTATTATCCTCAAATGTCTGGATATTCTAAGAGGAAAATTTAAACTATATGAGATATAATGAGAACTTTTTTCATGGATTTGAAGGATTTTAGGATCAACGCCACCCCTAGAAGAGTACTCATATGATAAAATATACATTATAACATTCATATAGAACAATTTAAATCTCTATATGGGAAGAGATGTCGGACTCCAAAATATTGGGAAGAAGTAGGAGGGAGGAATGTGATAGGTCCTCGTCATTTCTAAGTAATGATGAAGATGTTTTAAACTATTCAGTGGCATACGAAAGAGGTACGAAGTGGAAAAAAGAGTTATGAAAAAATGAGATCTAGAGTTTGAAGCTAGTGACAAGGTGTTCATTTGAATATCTACTTTGAAATGAATTATGAGATTTGTGAAAAGAGTGAAGTAGGTCCTTGGTTATATCAATCTCTTTGAGATCCTCGATTTATTTTGGGATATAAGGTATTACTTAGCACTCCTACATAGCCTCTCTCAAGTACACGATGTGTTCTATGTATCACTTTTGAGGAACTATGTACCAAACCCTTCACATGTTATGAATATAGAAGTTATGTAATTGGAACAAGATCTCTCATATGAGGAAAAATTGGTGGAAACTAAAGATCAAATAGATAAGGTGTTGTGGAACAAGACCGGCCATCATGTAAAAGTTCTATGGAGAAATAAAAAGTTTGAAGAAGCTACATGGGAACATGACGACATAATGAGGAAACAATACCCTTAATTTTTCTCTTATATGTAATAAAATTTCGAGGAAATTCTATTTAAGTTGGTAGAGTGCATAAAATCAATTTTTTCGTCCTTAAATAAAAATAATGTTCAATGGATTACTCCACAAACAACACCGAACTAAAATGAAAACCATGGAATATTTAGGAAAAAATATAAAAATTAAATTTAATTATTGCAAACATAGTCATTGTATTAATAGGTATTAATATGAGTCAAAAAAATATGAAAAAATGGATATTACATTTAATACTAATTATGTGTGATTGGTATTGGAAAAACAACTAAGAAAATCATTTTGTGCTTAAAAATATATTTTTTTTAATTGGGGTTTTATTTAAAGAATTTATTTATATTATTATTAAATAAAAATAAAATATATCGATAATATGAATAATATATTTCTAAAAAAATATTAATTAAATGATTGGAAATAAGAACAAATAATAGTTAACATTGTAAAAAAACTATTTACCAATTGGAAATGTTTTCATCTATATTTCAAAATTTTAATTCCATATTGAATTCTAAAATTTTAGAAATTTAATTTCAAAAAAATAACATAATATTTGGATTATTATTAATCATATAATCTTAATATAATTTTGGGTGATTTTTTGGAAATATTTTTATTTTCTTTGAATAGTGTAATATATTATTTATACAAAAATTATGGATTTTATGCTATTATTAGAATATAATTATGAATATAAAATTTAGGAAAACTTTTTATAGTAAAAAATAAATATTTTTTAAGTGAATTTTAATTTTTAGAAATGTTTGATTAAATTTATAAACCCATATTTTATATTTAATAATTTAATTTTTATTTTTAAAAAAACTTGTATTCAATACCTAATACATTAAGTATTTTAAATTTAATTTTTATAACTATTTATAATTAAATAAAAAAATTTACTTCAAAATTTAAATTATTAGGTCCAAATTATATAATAATTTCCATTTTATTTTTGTACATAAACGATAAATTAACTTGGTAAAAAATAGTTATTACGGTAAAAACAAAAATAGTCAAAATGAGTAACATTAGAAGTAAAGAGATAGGGTTTACTTGGTAGTTTTCTTCCTTATTCAGCCGGGAGTTTTCTCCCATGAAGCTCCCGGTCAGGGATTTCTTACTTTGGGGCTCCTGATTTCAAATCTGGGATTGTGTTACCCACCTCTGTTTCATCTATTCTATCAATTTTCTCTGATATCGATGTTTATGTCTTCACTTCGTCAGTGAGAATCAGCTTTATGAAGATGGATTTATTGGATTTGAAGTGGGTCCTTAGTGATGGTGTTCAGGATCTCTATCAGTGAAGCATCCCCCTTAAATGAATAGACTTTTGCGGTACTTGACACTCTGATTCATGCCTCCTTTTCCATTATTCTAGTTTCAGTCCTTGTTCTGATGGGACATCTCTCTTCCAAACTAGGTGTTCTTCATTAGGTGGTTTGTAAATTTCATTTTTTTTCTCGGCTGCTCATTGTGTTTCCATTGCTTGGTTTTTTTAGAGTTGAAAGGTGGAATGGACGTCATTTTAATTTTCCAGGGCTAGTACATAGACACATATAGAATATTAATTAATGCTCAGTGCCAATGATTTTTTCTTCTCCTCACCAGTTCACTTATCGATTCAATTTCAGTTTTCTCCATAGTTTATTTTGTTTCCTTTTTTATGCTTGTATATTTCTACCTCTTCTTTATTTACTCTTACATTTCATCATGCTCCTTCACACACGATCCCATTTTGGTGGGGTTTGAAAAATTCCATGATGTTTTGGATTATAATTGTTGATTTGGTGAAGGTATATCTATTCATGGGATCTTTGGGTTCTGTTTTATTGTCCTTGTAAGTACTATAGTCCCATGGTTCCTCGTTCCAGAGCTTTGTCAATGATTCTCCCACCATCAGTCATCCTCCTTTGAATTCTCTTATATATATTTTCTTCTGGATTTCTATGACTAATGTTCTTTGTTTCAATATTGTATATTTTTTGTATGGTTATCCAATGAGTTTGGTTGATATTGTTTCATTTCATCTTTCTCTACAATGATTTTTTCAGTTTTGGTTCTTCTGGCGGGTCGAGGTTTTGGAGGAGAGGGCGCGTAGGGGTCAAAGTTTTCATCCACAATTGGATGGGTCAGTCACTCAGGGACGTTCGACTCAAGGGCACCAATTTATGAGGTTGTATTCCATCTAACCCCCATACCTCGCCTTCTTTTCTTTTATTTTTTTACGTTTGAAATTTCTTTGAGGATCCCACTCAATCTTAAAAAGGATTTTGAAAATTACACAAAAAAATGAATTTAGGGTAGAGGTAATGGGAATAAAATGTTTAAAAAGTGTTCCTAATTGAATTTTAGAGGTTTAGATCAACCTTATCTCTTCTCCAATCAATTATTTCTCAGTTTTGAAGCCACTTTTTTTAGTGTGACTTCATGTTATTTTTTTTTAGTATTTACAAATATTCCACTCTTTTTCACTTAAAAAGGGGGCACTCCTCACTTCACATCACGTCACAAAAAATCCATAACGTTCATCTACAAATATACCCAACCCTATCCTACACTCTCAAATACTTGTTAAAGAGTTCTTCCTCTTCTCAAAAAATCATCCATCAAAGGACTAATCTCATTTACAAATGAGATAATCCAAGAAGTGAGGTATAAGTTTATAGCATCTCTTTTTCTTTTCTATTTCTTTATATGATTTTCTTATTCATAAATTTTCATTTCACCATCTTAAAATGGTAACTTAAGTATAATTATTATAATGGTATGTTATTATAATGATGGTACAAAAATTAACCGCCTTCTCCTTTTCCATAAACAAAAACTGAAACGTGAATCCTTTATTTTGTGGACTACCACCTCCATGAATATACATGTTGTTTTCCTTAAATTCCAAGATTTAGGGTTTTAGATTATATTTAATGAATATATATGGTATATATATGTGATAAATTTTATTAATATTGTTCTTTTTCAATATTAAAATAGTAATTCTATTTATAAGATAATCCATCCATATCAATAGATAATTTGAAACTAGTTCATCAATGTCCTCGTCTTTGAGATACGTAACTAAATATCCCATGTAATTGAATTATAAAATTATAAAACTATAATTATTTATAAAAAATAAATTATATTTCCTTTAATGGTTTTAAAGGATGATCTTTTGGAGAAAAAATTGGATGTTTGACTTTACTTTTATAAACCTAGTTCAAATGATCAATATTATCAACACTTGAAATAGAAAAGATATTACAAAAATATAATAAATGAAGTGAAATTTTATTAACAATGAGTAGTAATAGAAATTTATAAGAATAAGTTTCTGACATAGGTAATTATGATATTTATATTTATGATAGAGAAGTATGAAGAACTTTTATGGAAATCAAGAGTAAAGTTAATGGACTTGGAAACTTAAACTACTTTATTTGAGTTATATAATTTATTATTGAACACAGTTTTTCCACTATTTACAATTTTTAATGGTGTTATTTATTATTTTATATGGAAACGTGTTCTAAACCAATTCCATTTTTTGTGAAATTTTTCAATACATTTTTCTTGAAATTAAATTACATTTTTAAAAAGATACTTGTAAATATGACTTTTACAAATGATTGATACAAAAAAAATTTCAAAAATATCTTTTCGTTATTTGGCATTCATTATATTCCAAATGATCTACCCCAAATGGATTAATGTTTCGTGTTTAACCCTATACTTTCTTTTATTATCTTATTTGTTTGATAGATCAATTTTTCGGTATCGAATGATTTAATTTATGATGTTATATTATAAAATTTTGATGTTTTAAGAAACCTATTTGAATTCCTTGGGTTCATTATGAAAAATGAATGGTTTCAATTCATATTTTTTATGAATCTCATTTTATTTCCATGGGTTATTAATGAAAATTTAATGATTTCATTTTAGATGTTTTATAAAACATCAGTTTATTTTCATGGGTTCATTGTTATATGATAAGTAATTAATTTCAAGTAGTACTCCTGATAATAGATATTTATGGGTGGGGTCCTATATCACCCACCAATGCATTGATTAATTGTTTATAACTCCTGAGTTAGGTACTCATGAGTGCAATTTAGTTTCTCATAAGCATGGTCACTAATTTTGTGGCTTATGAAAGTAATTTTTCCCTATGATAATGTGTATACCATAGTTGAAGATGTTATTCACTATGATATTATGATATCATGATTCAAGGTTTAGGTTAAATGATTCTAACCCATATTTTAGGTATTATGTTTTCATGATGATCTTTTTTGGTTTCAATTTATTATTTGATATACTTTTATGCTAGATTTATTTTACTATCATCACCCATGGTGCAATGATATTTCTATTATGATCATTTTTTACTTATTATTATGAACTCAACCATGATGAAATGTTTATTCACCACTAACCGAGCATTTGATCTCTCCCCTTCATTACATTTTCATTACCCAAGTAATGTGGATGAGTCTTACTAATGAGATGTCTAGAAGATGGTCAAGTATGGTACCTTTAGGGAGAAATGATCTAAAATATAGTAAAATACAATGATTTGTTTACTAGTATCCAAAGACACAGAATATATCAACCCATGGGATTATACAATTTATGAAATGTATTATTTAAAAAAATACAAATGATGTAAAAAAAAGGAGTTTTTAGTTTGGGTTTCTATAACTTGGTTCAACAACAATTTCTTCTTTGAGATTTTCTTTTCTCAATGATTTAAAGGTCATATCATATTTTTATATCATATTAAAAGATATAGCCTTTCTCATATCATAAGAAATTATTATTATATATATGTCATGAATTGTTAAATTTTATTTATCAACCACAGCTAATAATTTTTTATTTATCCTTTGTGGAAAATTTCTCATCAGTTTTTTGACATTTTTAGAGTATTTTAGTTTCTCTTTAAACCCTTAAATATTGTTTACTATCTCTTTTAATCAGGTGAAATAGACATTGATATCTTCATCATCAACCACTTTAATATCCTAAAACCTACTCTTCCAAACATGAAGTTTGAATTCCCAGACATTTATATTTTCTTTATAGTTTCTTCTTAATTAATCTCTTATATCCTTAGATGATAGAAGGCACATTAACTTTATGTCGACCATTTCTGATAAGTGCATCAAGATTTAATTTTGAGGCTTTTAATCTATTCCCAAAATTCTCTAATCATGTTGAATCATAAAAACACAATTCATAATGGGTTAAAATCCCTTTTTAGAATAAATTATAACTTCTAATATGAGAAAAGGGAGGTAGGGAAACATCCTATTCCTAAAACTATGGTATTTATTAAAATTGAATGTGTGTACACCTCAGATGTTATACCTTACATATACTTAAGAAGTTTAGGATCACTATTATGTGTTATTGTACTAATCATTACTATATTACCAAGAGGATTGTGTGGGGAAACTTAGAGGAGGGTGATAAATCATTGTTCCTCTATTTTTATGGAGTTTTACTCTATCTTTTAATCATACCCTCTTGATACCCAAGACACTAACTTGGTTCATAATGATGGAACTGAATATGAACTCTTAACCCTAAGCGTGAGATGAAATGTGGTAAAAATAAAATAATAGTAGCATATAGGAATTTTCAAAATGTTCAATCCCTTCACAAAAAAACATAATACTTACCATGTTTGACTCATATCAAGACAAAAATATTATGAATAACTATTTCACTGTAGTGATTATAAGTTCCTAGAAATTAGAAAATAAGGTTTGGATAGGTATCATCCACATTCCAAGGAATGTAATCATCAACTTCCATAATCTTATATATGACAGTGAAGAGATGTTTATAATAAATCCTACAGTTGAGAAATCTCCCAAAAAGATCCTTCGATCTCTTAATTGGAATGTATAGATCCAAAGAATGATTAACTACCACTGAAAGGGGGTGCATCAATAGTACACTATTTTTAAAAATTATTCTTTTTAATTAAGACCCTTTAACTTGATATGGTTGTAAATATACTTTTTTGAATTAGAAAACATCACCTCATGTTCATAAATAATATTAGGGAGAGAACATATCACAATATTTAAAACATTTCTACTGAAATTCCCACCCATTTCCATGGGAGTTTTACCCCCCAACCCCAATATAGATTTTCAAATAACATTAAAAATTGAATAAAAATATAATTACACTTCAACAAAATATCCATAAAATAAAGTCATCTAACTTACTTCTAGTGAAATCTGCATCTCTTGATGATAATCCTCATCCATGAGTAGGTGGATCAGTATATTTGCATGATAATTTTTCTTTTAGTCTTATACACTAAAAATTTAATTAATATAGGGGTATCTATCTTTCTCAGTACTCTTACTCGATACATGAATTGGTTCTCCACAACATATTTAATACATAGGCACACCAAGATTTCCCTTCCTCAAATAACTCTTGGATTCAAACTCCTTCACATTTCTTGATATAAATGTGTATCAATATCTTAGAATTATATAACACTATATATTGGATAATTTTCAATTTTCTATGTATATCATCATCACTTTCATATATATATTTATATTCATAAAATAATATCACCTGAATATAATCTTATATATCTGAAATATATAAACTTAATGATCTTCAGATATAGGTGTAATACTCTCTTTTAAACTAGTTAGAGATAATATCAATTTATTTATCTTTAAAATTTTCTCAATTAAATATCCTAATGACTTAGAATTTTTTCCATGTACAATATTTTTATATTATAATATTAAAATATCCATAAATCTATCAACATTAAAATTATATCATAATATCAGCATCCATGTAGGAATGAATATTTCTATTTATAAACCATGACATTGCCTATAGTGTGGAGTGATTTACTAGAATTTAAAACTCATTACAGCATTTAAAACACCCAAAGACATTTCACTATGGCATGGTCATTATTTATTATGTTTCATAACTCTTCCTCGTAATGATCAAAACTCCCAAAAATAACTTTAGAAAAGTCATTGTGGCATGTCCCACCCATCCACTTTCATTTCAGACACCACATAAACCAGAACACCCACTAAAATATATATACAGCATTGTGGATCCATTATTTCATAACACCTATAGTGTAGCCTCTATTTCTTCAGTATAGTTCTCTTCTTAGCAACCTTAACTTATCCCATTACAAGATCTCTCTTTTTTTCATATGGGGTCATTATCATTTATTTGATCCTGATATTTAAATTCAATGAAGTTAATTTATGCTTATATCATGTGATTATTTATTAATACCTTAACCGAATTCTTCTAGTTTTACCTTGACATCACACCTAGATTAAAAGTTTCCTATAATCAACATTCCTCAATACATTATACAACTCAAATAAGTAGATCAAACATTAGGACCATCCATGTGAAGTGTAAAAGTGGTGGAATGGATCAACCACATGTAGATATCCAATTGAACATGTCTTTCTATGAAGTGTTGTGTTGATAAAATGTTCATTCTAATTGAACATTCCATTCTTGAATAATCATAATGATCAAAAATTAGTTTAACTTTACATAGTTTTATGTATATAAAGATGATAGTTATGTAGTTCCCAATTCATAATTATGTAGAATATAATGTTTATGCAAATACAAACACAAGTTTATATAGGATAGTATGATACATACCCAGTGCTTGTATGATGTTTATGGAGTACTTATTCTACCCAACTTACCTCTACATAGCTGGTCATCAATTCCAGGCTGTCTCAGCCTGCTCACACACACTTCCAAAATTTTGTATATAACGTTCTTTCATCCACTAATAATTTTCTTTTACTCAAAGATCAGTGAAACAATCACCACAATTATTCTGGAAGATATATTTATAACAATCCTTAAAGAGTCATCACTTTACACCACCACACACATATTGATATATTTACAACTTCGTTATTTAAGAAAACTCAACATATTGGAATAGAATAATGGGATTTTTTATTCTAGAATTGCCATTTTTCAAGGGTTCTTTAAAAAATCTTTGAATTAGATATTCTCAATTCTATGAATTTCACAACATCACCATAATAAGAACTAATTCCTCAATGAACCAAACTTTAAAATTCAATATATAATAAATAAAAATTTATTCATTTTTTCCTCACCATTTAACTTGTTATCATTATGATCATCAATAATAGGGTCTTTTCAATCTTCAAGAGTCATAGAACAAAGATCATCAACAGTAACAATGGTGTTGGATCTCTCTCTCAGCCATATTCTATGATAGTATAGAATCATATTTCAATTTATTCCTTTATCTTCTTCCACAAATAGGTTCACTCCAAGATACAATCAAGTTCTCCTTTGGTGTAAACATATTCTAATGGTAGTAGCCATAATGGATTCCTCTTTCTTAGATACTTTTTATCTTATCTATTGAGTACAATATCTCATTCTCAATAATCCAAATTTCTTATCAAACACTTTTATTTTTTATATGAACAATGTTGTAAATATTTCTTCCATATTTTAATTATAGAGAATCCTCATATCTCAGTAGTGAAATCTTCTAACTTTGAATTTTAAACTAGTCAATAATATACTCTAGAATAAATATCATTTAATTCAAGACATGGACTTCATTAAAATCTTATTTGTGTCTAGGGTTATAATTATTCATGTGATACTAAAACAACACAATATTTTTCATCAAAAAAATTATTACTTTAAATATCCTTCCCATATTCATGTCATCATACAACCCTGTGTTATGGAACCACTTCTATGGTGTGGATTATTTTTTATCTTTGCTTGTCTTTCGGGCTTGAACCTTATTTCCATGTTCTGTAGGTTACATCCTTTGATCCTAGATTTAATAATACATTATCTGAATAATTTTGAAGTTCATCTAATTGAAAAACATCACTTAGAAGTTCCTTATTTGTTCTTTTGAAGGATTCCATTGGTTATTCAAAATTACCATATTTTCACGAAGTATAATATCTTAAGAAAGGATAATATCTTATAGTAACTCATTTTATTATGAACCTAAGGTATCTTATGAAATCATCATATCTAATGAAAACTAGTATCTTACTAAATGTTATTGTCCTCTGAAAAATATATTACACAACAGACATAGAGTCATATAAAAACATTATATCTTATGAAATCAACACAACATCTGATGAAATAGAGATATTATAAAAAAATCAAAAAATATCAGAAGCATCATTTCCCTAGATGATTTTTATCTTCTATATCTAAGAAAGATTCTATGTATCTTAGTGTAAAATTATTCTTGGTGAATTTCATAGATAGTACTTATATTTATAAATATAAATAATCCATATTAACTTCTATATAATCCTTAGGAAGCCTTGAATTGTCCTAATGAACTTCCCTTTTCTAATTTTTTTCAACAATAATATTATCATAAGTTGAAATAATACTTATGGGCTCAAAATATTAAAAAATAAAAGAAGATTATGAACTTTAAAAAACTTATAAACTTCAAAAATTATCCTTATAATGATTTCTATGAACCCTATAAAGTTGATTTTGTAATTTTTAACAAAGAATTTCTAGACTACATCAATTAATTATTAGAACATTTTTAATTGTTCCTAGGATATTATAAATCACTTAAACTCATCTCAAAACATTATCTAAATTATTTTATAATAGAATAAAGTAATCATGATTCTCACGAACCTTTTGATTCTTTCTTCTCAATTCTAATCATCTTTTACCTATTGAATCACTTCTATTCATTATCCTCACTTGCTGAATGTGTAACGTCCCAGGTAAATAAAGAATATATAATTTTCATATTAATTAATATTTACGAATTAAATATTAATTGTACTTTAAAGGGGTTGCTATGTTCAATAGCGTACCCGATACGCAACAAAGAGTTTCATTGAAATCTTACGTTGCACACTAGTAATAAAATAATATTATTTTAAATGGTAGTTAACACATAGCCGTTGTATTTGCGGGAATGGATAGAAATAACTAAAATATGATTATATATGTTTTTAAATGTTTTTACATTTATCCAATAAAATATAAAGGCTTAAAATACGAAAAGAATTCAATTTTAGGCTTTTATACCCTAATTTTCACTAAAGGTTCACTTATCGCCTTTTGATGGAGAACCGTCATTAAATATATTTTTGGTCACTTTTATACATTCTATTGGACCAAATAAAACTCTTTTTAGAACTGGGACATCAAAATTTACTTTGTGTAAATTTTTGTTATTTTTCCGATAAAGTTCATTTTTTTAATGAACAGTGAAAAATGCCGTATTTTAATTCAAAACCTCTTTTTAATATAATTTATTTATATGATTATATTATAATTTTAATTGGTTTTAAAGTTAAATTAGAATATATTTTTACCATTAAATCCAATAGTGGACGTTGTAATTAATTTCACTTTAAAATCCGACTTAAACTAGTGTCAATCTTTTGATACTTATTATTTCATGAAAACACTCTATTTGCTCTGACAGCCGAAATTAACTATTCAATTAATTAATTCAACTTATATGTTTTGAATTTTGTAACATAGACTTAATTTTTGAATTCATAATATCAAATATAGCTTAGGGTGAATTTTTGGTATTTTTCTGAAAAACTTCAATTTTTGATGAATAGTGAAACCACTAAGTGGTACTTATAAAAACTGATTTTTCGTTTAAATGAAATTTTCCACTTCTGTGTTTTGAATTTCAAAAATCCGACATAAATGGTTGTCATTAAGAAGTAAAATGTGGTTCAATGGGATTAAAATAATTTTTTTATGAATAGTAACTTTTAAGTTTTTAATCGCGATTAGAGGTAATTAGTGTAGTTTAAGGTAAAAATAATGTTTTAATAATATGAAATGAACTTGACACATGTCCTACCCTTATTGGATGTGTCATGGCCGACCAAGACAATCCATGGGTCAACTTGGGGACCACATGGAGCCACTTTATTTGGAAAATGACATTAATATCTTTTTATTTAATGTTAAAATAAAAATGTCACAAACATGAGTTGTTTTACTAAAACAATTTTTACATGGGGTTATACAAGTAATATTTTTGACTATAAATATTCATTGAAAGAGAAAACGATTTCCTACATCATGATATTTTTTTAATAATTTTTAGACATTAAATAAATTAAATTTTTTATGACACCATGATGATGCAGTGATTACCTCATTATTTAACGATTTAAATAAAATGGAAAGATAATGTATAATCTAAGACCTAAACATGTCCAAAACCTATTGTTTGGGTGTATTTCGAACCCCTATCACCTTATCCTCTAAAAAAATCAACGTTCTACCATTAAAATCCGAAACTCATTATATAATAAAGTAACATTTCCTTACTTTCCAAGAGTGCCCCTCCTCTCCTCTTATAAAAGGCCCCCACCTCTACCACCTTACCCACACTTCAAAATCCTTTGGCTCGGCCAAACCCTTCCCATTTTGTCTCTCCACATACCTCTATTACTCCTTGAAGCCTCAATTTGGGCAGAAGTCTTCCCAAGGAAGCCTTTGAGCTCAAATCTAAGAGAGTTACCCGATTTTAAGGTAATGTGTTTACTTGTGTTCTTTTGTTTTATTTTGCTTCTCCAACCCCCTAAACTCTTTTTATTCATTTCTTTTATAACAAATCCAGTATCTTCAATATACTAGGATGTTGTTATAATAAGAATTTGAGCTACACTTACACACATCTACATCTAATGGTTAAAGAACATACTGTTTCTGTGGTTGGCGAATTTCTGCCTCACGAAACGATGATTGTTCAATATTCTTTTAAACACCTTTAATGGTGGACATTAAGATGTCACTCTATTTATATATGATATATATTATGTTTATGTTTTCCTTATGCTTCTTTGTTTTTCATTTGTGGTATACATTTATGGTTTCCACTGCGGGTAAACACGATAATTTCATTTTAGGAAGTGCGGACTACCGCCCCCTCAAAGTGATTTGATTCGTTAATGCCATATGTGGGACATATAAAGGATGGATTTAAAGTTATTATATATGATGTTATACTGAAATTATAATATACCTCTATATCATTATTATTTTTCTTTCCATTAAAGTATGAGATAGAAATGAAAGTAGCATTCATGCGTACGTACGGCTTACCGTCTCCATGAACGGTGCATTTCATTTCTTATCCCCCAAATGTAATGTACTATTATAAGTACATATATATAATGGATATATATGATGTATGTTACATCCAAATGATTAATATAATTCTGGAATTAAAATATACATACCTCTCATTTAGTTTTAATTCCATTAATATGACATAGAAATGAAAGTAGCGTTCATGCGTACGTACGGCTTACAGTCTCCATGAACGGTGCATTTCATTTCTTACCTCTAAATGATTATGTGATATTATAAATACATGTATATAATAGATATATATATGATATCCAAATCAGGAATGTCATTCTGAATATAAAGAACCTTTGACCACACGAACAACATGTAATTGTAAGAAGTCCACTTTCGACTTAAGAACCAAATATCGACAAAACAAACATTATTAACTTAATGATTACATAATGTTTATAACATGGAAATAATTGATATAAAAGGAATAATAAGCTTGAAAAAGTTTCTTAAGAAAGTAGAAATTAACTCAAGTTTATTATTCAGGACATTAAAGAACGATCGAGTCAAGTCGGACCCGAGGTATGGGACTTCGTCTCAATCTCCTTTCATTGAGGAATATTTCATTTTATACACAACTATATTTTATACGGTGTATAAACCTCTTTTAATTTTACTTTTATACAAAAGGAATCTTTTTCTTTGAAGCGTTTTACTAAACTATAAAAAGGAATGTTTCTTTTAACGTACGTGGTGACAACGACCTTTTCCGCCGTCGGGAGTATTATTTGGTCTTTGGCTTCCTCAACAAGCCGTAATGTTTTTTTAACTGAAATAAATACCATATACACTTTTATGTATTTTGGTATTGAATATGGTTTTTATAATGGATTTGTTATGTCAATATATTTAAGTGATATATTGTGATCAAAGTGTGGAAATTTTTTCTTTCCATTATATTTGTTTTATGTCTTATGATTTTATAATGGTACGTGGACATTTGACGGGTGGTTATGTGATGAACCATATGACGGGTGGTGCCGTGAATACTAGGACGGGTGGTTACGTTATAACCTCCAATGCATTGGGTATGGAAGTTGGCCGTATGGCTATTCTATTAAGTATGTATGGAAGTTGGCCATATGGATATTCCATTAAGTGATATGTGTGGAAGTCGACCGTATGGTTATTCCATGTGTGGAAGTCGACCGTATGGTTATTCCACTTAAGTATGTTTATGTCCCAAGTTACCTTTATATGTTATGTGTTCTTTATATGGGTTTTATGGTAATCCTTTGGTTACAAAAGGGTAAGTAATGATATTTTATTCAGTGAAGAGTTTTTACTAATTCATGAAGGTGAAGGTATTACTTTGATAAAGTATACATGGTTTAGTTGATGTTTGAAAAACTAACAGTTTTCATTCTTTGTGTATCCCTAACTGAGCTTTTTTATGCTCACCCAAAGTTTTTTGAAATGTTTTTCACAGGACTTATTGTGGAATAGGGTCAGGGATGGGAGCAAGGGAAAGTCATGCTATCCAAAACATGGAACTAGACATGTTTCTTTTTAAGAGTTTTTATTTTATGGAAACTTAGTCTACTTTGTAATCTTTTGAGATGTAACAGTTATGTCCTAATTCTCTAAAAATCTAAACCTGAAAATATCCTCAATGTGAATTATTCATTTAATTCAATATTAAGTAAGGTTTAAGGCTGAGGCCTTATAGTTGGTATCAGAGGTCGGTTTAGACATATTTAGGAGTTAGAAAAGTGTTAAATTATAAGTTCATTTATGGTATGATTGAAATGATATAGAATTTAAATATTACCATGTTGCTTCGCCTAAGATATTTCTGTGATAAGAATGGTATTCCATAGAGGAAACAGAGCATCTTTTTTGGGAAGGCATACAGAGGGAAATGACCTTTCAAATCAGCATACTGAGATGGTCAGAATCAGAACTGAGCAGTTTGCTGCACTGATGGCTCAGTTGAATTAGGTGATAAATGTTGGTTGTTTGCATTGATGATATTTTGGTGTTTTATAAAAGTAAATAGGAGCATGAAATTAATTTAAGGGTTATCTTGAAAACCTTAAAATGATAGAAACTATATGGAAAATTCAGCAAGGGTGAGTTTTGGTTACAAAAAATTTCTTTCCTTGGTCACATTGTTTCAAAAGATGGCATAACTGTTGATCCTACTAAAACAAAAGTTGTTGAAGAATGGCCAAGACCCACAAATGTAACCAAGATCCGTAGTTTTCTTGGTTTGGAAGGTTACTACTGAAGGTTTGTTGACAATTTTCACGGTTATCTAGTCCAATGACTAAGCTAACTCGGAAGGGTGTTAAGTTTATCTGGACAAAAAAATGTGATGATTGTTTTCAGGAGTTGAAAAGAATATTGGTGAATGCTCCATTTTTGGCACTTCCTTCCAGGAATGGTGAGTTTTTTATATACAGTGATGATTCATTGAAGGGACTTGGCTATGTCCTTATGAAGAATGATCAGGTAATTTCTTATACTTCACATCAGTTGAAAACTCATGAGGAAAATTACCCTACACATGATTTGGAATTAGCTGCTATTGTTTTTGCTTTAAAAATTTGGAGGCATCATTTGTATGGAGTAAAGTGTGAGATATATTCTGATCACAAAAGTTTAAAGTATATATTCACTCAGAAAGAATTGAACATGAGACATAGAAGATGGATGGAATTAATCAAGGATTATGATTTTACAATTCATTACCATCCGGGAAAAGCAAATAAAGTGGTTGATGCTTTGAGTCGAAAAAGTAATGCTTCATTAAAAATGTTGCATTTGGAACGTGATCCTTTGGTTAAGGATTTTATGAGCTTTGTCATGGAAGTTGTTGGTGCAGGAAGTTCTTCTATTTTTTTCAGGTATCAGTGAGATCATCCCTATTAGACAGAATTAAGCAAGCACAGAGGGAAGACAGTGAGTCGCAGAAAAAGGTAGAGCTGGTTCAGAAGGGTAAGTTGCCTGAATTCAACATTGATAATGATTGTGTTTTGAGGTTTGGGAAGATATTATGTGTTCCTGGTGATTCATAGTTGAAGAATGAGTTGTTATGTGAGGCTCATAGTTCCCCGTTTTCAGTTCATCCTGGCAGTACGAAGATGTACAGAAATCTGCGGGAGTATTACTGGTGGGATGGAATGAAAAGAGATATTGCGGATTTTTCTGTGAAGTGTTTGACATGTCAACAGGTTAAAGTAGAGTGGCAGTTACCGAAAGGGATGCTTCAGCCTTTACCAGTGCCAGAGTGGAAATGGGAGAATATATTCATGGACTTTGTTGTGAGATTACTGAGGACATCTCGAGGTAATAATGCAATCTGGGTTATTGTTGATCTCTTGACTAAATCTGCTCATTTCCTTGCTATACGAGATACTTTTTCCCTAGATCAACTTTCCCGTTTGTATCCTGAAGAGATATTCAGGTTACATCGAGTTCCTCTCTCCATTGTATCTTATCATGATCCCAGGTTTACTTCTAACTTTTGGAAATGCCTTCAGAAGTTGCTGGGTACTAAATTTAATTTTAGTATAGCTTTTCATCCTCAATTAGATGGGCAGTCAGAACGAATAATTCAGAGCTTGGAAGATGTGCTACGAGCTTGTTCGATGGATTATCAGGGAAGTTGGGACCAACATCTTTCTTTGGTTTAGTTTTCTTATAATAACAGTTTTCATTCCTGTATACAGATGGCACCATTTGAGGATTTATATGGGAAGCGGTGTCGAACTCCAGCTTTTTGGGATGAAGTGGGTGAAAGGAAGCTGATGGGACCAGAATTGGTAGAAGAGATGGCAGAAAAAGTTTAGTTGATTCAGAAACACATGAGAACAACTCAGAGTAGGCAGAAGAGTTATGCGGATAACCGGAAGAAGGATCTATCTTTTGATGTAGGTGATCATGTTTTTTTCAAAGTTTCACCATGGAAAAGTGTGATGCGATTTGGTAAGAAAGGAAAGCTAAGTCCAAGGTTCATTGGACCATATGAAATTTTGGAGAAAGTTGGATCAGTTGCTTACTGAGTGGCTTTACCTCCGAATTTATCTTAGGTACACAATGTTTTTCATGTTTCGATGTTGAGAAAGTATATACCAGATCCATCTCATGTTTTGAGCCCAGAGGTAGTTCAGTTGGAAGAGAATCTCTCTTATGAAGAACAACCAGTCCAGATTCTTGACCAAAGAGAGCAAGTGTTGTGAAATAAGGTAATCCACCAGGTAAAGGTTTTGTTGAAAAACCATATGGTTGAAGAGGCAACGTGGGAATCTGAAAATGCTATGAGGGATAAATACCCCCACTTATTTTGATAAGTGAATAAAATTGCTAGGACGCAATTCCCAAAAAGGGGGGAAGGATGTAACATCCCAGGTAAATAAAGAATAAAGAATTTTCATATTTATTAATATTTACGAATTAAATATTAATTTTACTTTAAAGGGGTTGCTATGTTCGATAGCGTACCTGATACGCAACAAATAGTTTCATTGAAATCTTACGTTGCACACTAGTAATAAAATAATATTATTTTAAATGGTAGTTAACACATAGCCGTTGTATTGGCAGGAATGGATAGAAATAACTAAAATATGATTATATATGTTTTTAAATGTTTTTACATTTATCCAATAAAAGATAAAGGCTTAAAATACGAAAAGAATTCAATTTTAGGCGTTTATACCCTAATTTTCACGAAAGGTTCACTTATCGCCTTTTGATGACGAACCGTCATTAAATATAGTTTTGGTCACTTTTATACATTCTATTAGACCAAATAAAACTCTTTTTTAGAATCGGGACATCAAAATTTACTTTGTTTAAATTTTTGGTATTTTTCCGATAAAGTTCGTTTTTTTAATGAACAGTGAAAAATGTTGTATTTTAATTCAAAACCTCTTTTTAATCTAATTTATTTATATGATTAGATTATCATTTGAATTGGTTTTAAAGTGAAATTAGAATATATTTTTACCATTAAATCCAATAGTGGTAGTTGGAATTAATTTCAATAGGAAATCGGACATAAACTAGTATCAATCTTTTGATACTTATTGTTTCATGAAAACACGCTATTTTCTCTGACAGTGGGAATTAATTATTAAATTAATTAATGCAACTTATATGTGTTGATTTTTTTAAAATAGACTTCATTTCTGAATTCGGAATATCAAATATATCTTAGGTTAAATTTTTGGTATTTTTCTGAAAAACTTCAATTTTTGATGAATAGTGAAACCACTAAGTGGTACTTATAAAAACTGATTTTTTGTTTAAATGAAATTTTACCACTTCTGTGTTTTGAATTTAAAAAATAATTCATACATGGTTGTCATTAAGAAGTAAAATGTTGTTCAATGGGATTAAAATAATTTTTTGGTGAATAGTAACTTTTAAGTTTTTAATCGATTAGAGGTAATTAGTGTAGTTTAAGGTTAAAATAATGTTTTAATAATATGAAATGAGCTTGAAACATGTCCTACCCTTATTTTATGTTTCATGGACGACCACGAAAATCCATTGGTCAACTTGGGGACCACATGGAGCCACTTTAGTTGGAAAATGACATTAATATCTTTTTATTTAATGTTAAAATAAAAATGTCACAAACATGAGTTGTTTTACTAAAACAATTTTTACATGGGGTTATACAAGTCAGCTTTTTGACTATAATTATTCATTGGAAATCTAAACAGATTTCCTACATCATTATATTTTTTAATAATTTTTATAAATTAAATAAATTAAATTATTCCTGACACCATGATGATGCAATGATTACCTCATTATTTAACGATTTAAATAAAATGGAAAGATAATGTAAAATCTAAGACCTACACATTTCCAAAACCTATGGTATGGGTGGATTTAGAACCCTTATCACCTTATCCTCGAAACACATCAACGTGGGACCATTAAAATCCGAAACTCATTCTATAATAAAGTAACATTTCCTAACTTTCCAAGAGTGCCCCTCCTCTCCTCTTATAAAAGGCCCCCACCTCTACCACCTTACACACACTTCAAAAGCCTTTTTCTCGGCCAACCCCTACCCATTTTTTCTCTCCACATCCCTCTATTACTCTTTGAAGCCTCACTTTGGGTAGAAGTCTTCCCAAGGAATCCATTGAGCTCAAATCTAAGAGAGTTACCCGATTTTAAGGTAATGTGTTCACTTGTGGTCTTTTGTTTTATTTTGCTTCTCCAACTCCCTAAACTCTTTTTATTCATTTCTTTTGTAACAAATCCAGTATCTTCAATATACTAGGATGTTGTTATAATAAGAATTTTATCTAAAATTACACACATCTACATCTAATGGTTAAAGAACATATTAATTCTGTGGTTGGCGAATTACTGCATCACGAAACGATGATTGTTCAATCTTCTTTTAAACACATTTAATGGTGGCCATTAAGATGTCACTCTATTTATATATGATATATATTATGTTTATGTTTTCCATATTCTTATGTATTTTTCATTTGTGGTATAACTTTATGGTTTCTATTGTGGGTAAATACGATAATTTAATTTTAGGAAGTGCGGACTACCGCCCCTCAAAGTGATTTGATTCGTTAATGCCATATGTGGGACGTATAAAGGATGGATTTAAAGTTATTATATATTATGTTATACTGAAATTATAATATACCTCTATATAATTATTTTTTTTCTTTCCATTAAAGTATGATATAGAAATGAAAGTAGTGTTCATGCGTACGTACGGCTTACCGTCTCCATGAACGGTGCATTTCATTTCTTATCCCCAAATGTAATGTACTATTATAAGTACATATATATTAGGGATATATATGATTTATGTTACATCTAAATTATTAATATAATTGTGGAATTAAAATATACATACCTCTCATTTAGTTTTAATTCCATTAATATGACATAGAAATGAAAGTAGCGTGCATCCGTACGTACGACTTACCGTCTCCATGAACGGTGCATTTCATTTCTTACCTCTAAATGATTATATGATATTATAAATACATGTATATGCTAGATATACATATGATATATATGATATCCAAATCAGAAATTTCATTCTGGATATAAAGAACCTTTGATCACATGAACAACATGTAATTGTAAGAAGTCCACTTTTGACTTAAGAACCAAATATCGACAAAACAAACATTATGAACTTAATGATTACATAATGTTTATAACATGGAAATAAGTGATATAAAAGGAATAATAAGCTTTAAAAGGTTCTTAGGAAAGTATAAATTAACTCAAGTTTATTATTCAGGACGTTAAAGAACAATCGAGTCAAGTCGGACCCGAGGTAAGGGACTTCGTCTCAATCTCCTTTCATTGAGGCATATTTTGTTTTATACACAACTATCTTTTATATGGTGTATAAACCCCTTTGATCCTAGATTTAATAATACATTATCTGAATAATTTTGAAGTTCATCTAATTGAAAAACATCACTTATAAGTGCCTTATTTGGTCTTTTGAAGGATTCCATTGGTTATTCAAAATTACCATATTTTCACGAAGTATAATATCTTAAGAAAGGATAATATCTTATAGTAACTCATTTTATTATGAACATAAGGTATCTTATGAAATCATCATATCTAATGAAAACTATTATCTTAATAAATGTTATTGTCCTCTGAAAAATATATTACACAACAGACATAGAGTCATATAAAAACATTATATCTTATGAAATCAACACAACATCTGATGAAATAGAGATATTATAAAAAAATCAAAAAATATCAGAAGCATCATTTCCCTAGATGATTTTTAACTTCTATATCTAATAAACATTCTATGTATCTTAGAGTAAAATTATTCTTGGTGAATTTCATAGATAGTACTTATATTTATAAATATAAATGATCCATATGAACTTCTATATAATCCTTAGGAAGCCTTGAATTGTCCTAATGAACTTCCATTTTCTAATTTTTTTCAATAATAATATTATCATAAGTTGAAATAATACTTATGGACTCAAAATATTAAAAAATAAAAGAATATTATGAACTTTAAAAAACTTATAAACTTCAGAAATTATCCTTATAATGATTTCTATGAACCCTATAAAGTTGATTTTGTAATTTTTAACAAAGAATTTCTAGACTACATCAAATAATTATAAGAACATTTTTAATTGTTCCTGGGATATTATAAATCACTTAAAATCATCTCAAAACATTATCTAAATTATTTTATAATAGAATAAAGTAATCATGATTCTCACGAACCCTTTGATTCTTTCTTCTCAATTCTAATCATCTTTTACCTATTGAATCACTTCTATTTATTATCCTCACTTGCTGAATGTGTAACGTCCCAGGTAAATAAATAATATAGAATTTTCATATTTATTAATATTTACGAATTAAATATTAATTTTACTTTAAAGGGGTTGCTATGTTCAATAGCGTACCCGATACGCAACAAAGAGTTTCATTGAAATCTTACGTTGCACACTAGTAATAAAATAATAATATTTTAAATGGTAGTTAACACATAGCCGTTGTATTGGCGGGAATGGATAGAAATAACTAATATATGATTATATATGTTTTTAATTGTTTGTACATTTATCCAATAAAAGATAAAGGCTTAAAATACGAAAAGAATTCAATTTTAGGCTTTTATATCGTAATTTTCACTAAAGGTTCACTTATTGCCTTTTGATGGCGAACCGTCATTAAATATATTTTTGGTCACTTTTATACATTCTATTGGACCAAATAAAACTCTTTTTTAGAATCGGGACATCAAAATTTACTTTGTGTAATTTTTTGTTATTTTTCCGATAAAGTTCATTTTTTTTAATGAAAAGTGAAAAATGTTGTATTTTAATTCAAAACCTCTTTTTAATCTAATTTATTTATATTATTAGATTATAATTTGAATTGGTTTTAAAGTGAAATTAGAATATATTTTTACCATTAAATCCAATAGTGGTCGTTGTAATTAATTTCACTTTGAAATCCGACTTAAACTAGTGTCAATCTTTTGATACTTATTGTTTCATGAAAACTCGCTATTTGCTCTGACAGCCTGAATTAACTATTAAATTAATAAATTCAACTTATATGTTTTGAATTTTGTAAAATAGACTTCATTTTTGAATTCAGAATATCAAATATATCTTCGGGTGAATTTTTGGTAATTTTCTAAAAAACTTCAATTTTTGATGAATAGTGAAACCACTAAGTTGTACTTATAAAAACTGATTTTTTGTTTAAATGAAATTTTACCACTTCTGTGTTTTTAATTTCAAAAATCCGACATAAATGGTAGTCATTAAGAAGTAAAATGCAATTCAATGGGATTAAAATAATTTTTTGGTGAATAGTAACTTTTAAGTTTTTAATCGCGATTAGTGGTAATTAGTGTAGTTTGAGGAAAACATAATGTTTTAATAATATGAAATGAACTTGAAACATGTCCTACTATTATTGGATGTGTCATGGCCGACCAAGACAATCCATGGGTCAACTTGGGGACCACATGGAGCCACTTTAGTTGGAAAATGACATTAATATCTTTTTATTTAATGTTAAAATAAAAATGTCACAAACATGAGTTGTTTTACTAAAACAATTTTTACATGGGGTTATACAAGTAAGATTTTTGACTATAAATATTCATTGGAAAGAGAATAATATTTCCTACATCATGCTATTTTTTTAATAATTTTTAGACATTAAATAAATTAAATTGTTTATGACACCATGATGATGCAGTGATTACCTCATTATTTAACGATTTAAATAAAAGGGAACGATAATGTAAACTCTAAGACATAAACATGTCCAAAACCTATTGGTTGGGTGGATTTCGAACCCTTATCACCTTATCCTTGAAACAAATCAACGTGCTACCATTAAAATCCGAAACTCATTATATAATAAAGTAACATTTCCTTACTTTCCAAGAGTGCCCCTCCTCTCCTCTTATAAAAGGCCCCCACCTCTACCACCTTACCCACACTTCAAAATCCTTTGGCTCAGACAAACCCTCGCCATTTTGTCTCTCCACATACCTCTATTACTCCTTGAAGCCTCAATTTGGGCAGAAGTCTTCTCAAGGAAGCCTTTGAGCTCAAATCTAAGAGAGTTACCCGATTTTAAGGTAATGTGTTTACTTGTGTTCTTTTGTTTTATTTTGCTTCTCCAACCCCATAAACTCTTTTTATTCATTTATTTTCTAACAAATACAGTATCTCAAATATACTAGGATGTTGTTATAATAATAATTCGAGCTACACTTACACACATCTACATCTAATGGTTAAAGAACATACTGTTTCTGTGGTTGGAAAATTTCTTCCTCACGAAACGATGATTGTTCAATCTTCTTTTAAACACCTTTAATGGTGGACATTAATATGTCACTCTATTTATATACGATATATATTATGTTTATGTTTTCCTTATGCTTCTGTATTTTTCATTTGTGGTATACATTTATGGTTTCCATTGCGGGTAAACACGATAATTTCATTTTAGGAAGTGCGGACTACCGCCCCCTCAAAATGATTTGATTCATTAATGCCATATGTGGGACATATAAAGGATGGATTTAAAGTTATTATATATGATTTTATAATGAAATTATAATATTCCTATATATCATTATTTTTTTTCTTTCCATTAAAGTATTAGATAGAAATGAAAGTAGCATTCATGCGTACATACGGCTTACCGTCTCCATGAACGGTGCATTTCATTTCTTATCCCCAAATGTAATGTACTATTATAAGTATATATATATAATGGATATATATGATGTATGTTACATCCAAATGATTAATATAATTCTGGAATTAAAATATACATACCTCTCATTTAGTTTTAATTCCATTAATATGACATAGAAATGAAAGTAGCGTTCATGTGTATGTACGGCTTACAGTCTCCATGAACGGTGCATTTCATTTCTTACCTCTAAATGATTATATGATATTATAAATACATGTATATACTAGATATATATATGATATATATGATATCCAAATCAGGAATTTCATTCTGAATATAAAGAACCGTTGACCACACGAACAATATGTAATTGTAAGAAGTCCACTTTCGACTTAAGAACCAAATATCGACAAAACAAACATTATTAACTTAATGATTACATAATGTTTATAACATGGAAATAAGTGATATAAAAGGAATAATAAGCTTGAAAAAGTTTCTTAAGAAAGTAGAAATTAACCCAAGTTTATTATTCAGGACGTTAAAGAACGATCGAGTCAAGTCGGACCCGAGGTATGAGACTTCGTCTCAATCTCTTTTCATTGAGGCATATTTCATTTTATACACAACTATCTTTTATATGGTGTATAAACCCATTTTACTCTTACTTTTATACAAAAGGAATCTTTTTCTATGAAGTGTTTTACTAAATGATAAAAAGGAATGTTTCTTTTAACATACACGGTGACAATGACCTTTTCCGCCGCCGCGAGTATTATTTGGTCTTTGGCTTCCTCAACAAGCCGTAATGTTTTTTTAACTGAAATAAATACCATATACTCTTTTATGTATTTTGGTATTGAAAATAGTTTTTATAATGGATTTTTTATGTCAATATATTTAATTGATATATTGTGATCAAAGTGTGGAAATGTTTTCTTTCCATCATATTTGTTTTATGTCTTATGATTTTATAATGGTACTTGGACATTTGACGGGTGGTTATGTGATGAACCATATGACGGGTGGTGCCGTGAATACTAGGACGGGTGGTTACGTTATAACCTCCAATGCATTAAGTATGGAAGTCGGTCGTATGGCTATTCCATTAAGTATGTATGGATGTTGGCCATATGGATATTCCATTAAGTGATATGTGTGGAAGTCGACCGTATGGTTATTCCATGTGTGGAAGTCAACCATATGGTTATTCCACTTAAGTATGTTTATGTCCCAAGTTACCTTTATATGTTATGTGTTCTTTATATGGGTTTTATGGTAATCCTTTGGTTACAAAAGGGTAAGTAATGATATTTTACTTAGTGAAGAGTTTTTACTAATTCATGAAGGTGAAGGTCTTACTTTGATAAAGTATACATGGTTTACTTGATGTTTGAAAAACTAATAGTTTTCATTCTTTGTGTATCCCTTACTGAGCTTTTTTATGCTCACCCCAAGTTTTTTGAAATGTTTTTCACAGGACTTATTGTGGAATAGGGTTAGGGATGGGAGCAAGGGAAAGTCATGCTATCCAAAACATGGAACTAGACATGTTTCTTTTTAAGAGTTTTTATTTTATGGAAACTTAGTCTACTTTGTAATCTTTTGAGATGTAACAGTTATGTCCTAATTCTCTAAAACTCTAAACCTGAAAATATCCTCAATGTGAATTATTCATTTAATTCAATATTTAGTAAGGTTTAAGGCCGAGGCCTTATAGTGGGTATCAGAGGTCGGTTTAGACATATTTAGGAGTTAGAAAAGTGTTAAATTATAAGTTAATTTATGGTATGATTGAAATGATATAGCATTTAAATATTACCATGTTGCTTCACCTAAGATATTTCTGTGATAAAAATGGTTTTCCATAGAGAAAACAGAGCATCTTTTCTGGGAAGGCATACAGAGGGAAATGACCTTTCAAATCAGCATACTGAGATGGTCAGAATCAGAACTGAGCAGTTTACTGCACTGATGGCTCAGTTGAATTAGGTGATAAATGTTGGTTGTTTTCATTGAAGATATTTTGGTGTTTTATAAAAGTAAATAGGAGCATGAAATTCATTTAAGGTTTATCTTGAAAACCTTAAAAGAATAGAAACTATATGGAAAATTCAACAAGTGTGAGTTTTGGTTACAACAAATTTCTTTCCTTGGTCACATTGTTTCTAAAGATGGCATAACTGTTGATCCTGCTAAAACAAAAGTTGTTGAAGAATGGACAAGATCCACAAATGTAACCAAGATCCGTAGTTTTCTTGGTTTGGAAGGTTACTACTGAAGGTTTGTTGAAAAAATTTCACGGTTATCTAGTCTAATGACTAAGCTAACTCGGAAGGGTGTTAAGTTTATCTGGACAAAAGAATGTGATGATTGTTTTCAGGAGTTGAAAAGAAGATTGGTGAATGCTCCATTTTTGGAACTTCCTTCCAGGAATGGTGAGTTTTTTATATACAGTGATGCTTCATTGAAGGGACTTGGCTGTGTCCTTATGCAGAATGATCAGGTAATTGCTTATGCTTCACGTCAGTTGAAAACTCATGAGGTAAATTACCCTACACATGATTTGGAATTAGCTGCTGTTGTTTTTGCTTTAAAAATTTAGAGGCATCATTTGTATAGAGTAAAGTGTGAAATATATTCTGATCACAAAATTTTAAAGTATATATTCACTCAGAAAGAATTGAACATGATACATAGAAGATGGCTAGAATTAATCAAGGATTATGATTTTATAATTCATTACCATCTGAGAAAAGCAAATAAAGTGGCTGATGCTTTGAGTCGAAAAAGTAATGCTTCATTAACAATGTTGCATTTGGAACGCGATCCTTTGGTTAAGGATTTCATGAGATTTGGCATGGAAGTTGTTGGTGCAGGAAGTTATTCTGTTTTTTTCAGGTATCAGTGAGATCATCTCTATCAGACAGAATTAAGCAAGCACAGAGAGAAGATAGTGAGTCGCAGAAAAAGGTAGAGCTGGTTCAGAAGGGTAAGTTGCCTGAATTCAACAATGATAATGATTGTTTTTTGAGGTTTGGGAAGATATTATGTGTGCCTGGTGATTCATAGTTGAATAATGAGTTGTTATGTGAGGCTCATAGTTCCCTGTTTTCAGTTCATCCTGGCAGTACTAAGATGTACAGAGATCTGCAGGAGTATTACTGGTGGGATGGAATGAAAAGAGATATTGCGGATTTTACTGTGAAGTGTTTGACATGTCAAAAGGTTAAAGCAGAGCGGCAGTTATCGAAAGGGATGCTTCAGCCTTTACCAGTTCCAGAGTGGAAATGGGAGAATATATCCATGGACATTGTTGTGGGATTACCGAGGACATCTCGAGGTAATAATGCAATCTGGGTTATTGTTGATCTCTTGACTAAATCTTCTCATTTCCTTGCTATGAGAGATACTTTTTCCCTAGATAAACTTTCCCATTTGTATCTTGAAGAGATATTCAGGTTACATGGAGTTCCTCTCTCCATTATATCTGATCATGATCCCAGATTTACTTCTAACTTTTGGAAAGGCCTTCAGAAGTCGCTGGGTACTAAATTAAATTTCAGTACAGCTTTTCATCCTCAATCAGATGGGCAGTCAGAACAAATAATTCAGACCTTGGAGGATGTGCTACGAGCTTGTTTGATGGATTATCAGGGAAGTTGGGACCAACATCTTTCTTTGGTTGAGTTTTCTTATGATAACAATTTTCATTCCTGTATACAGATGGAACCATTTGAGGCATTATATGGGAAGCGGTGTCGAACTCCAGCTTTTTGGGATGAAGTGGGTGAAAGGAAGTTGATGGGACCAGAATTGGTAGAAGAGATGGCAAAAAAAGTTCAGTTGATTCAGAAACACATGAGAACAGCTCAGAGCAGGCAGAAGAATTATGCGGATAACCGGAGGAAGGATCTATCTTTCGATGTAGGTGATCATGTTTTTTTCAAAGTTTCACCATGGAAAAGTGTGATGTGATTTGGTAAGAAAGGAAAGCTGAGTCCAAGGTTCATTGGACCATATAAAATTTTGTAGAAAGTTGGATCAGTTGCTTACCGAGTGTCTTTACCTCCAAATTTATCTTAGGTACACAATTTTTTTCATGTTTCGATGTTGAGAAAGTATATTCCAGATCCATCTCATGTTTTGAGCCCAGAGGTAGTTCAGTTGGAAGAGAATCTCTCTTATGAAGAACAACCAGTCCAGATTCTTGACCAAAGAGAGCAAGTGTTGCAAAATAAGGTAATCCACCAGGTAAAGGTTTTGTGGAAAAACCATATGGTTGAAGAGGCAACGTGGGAATCTGAAAATGCTATGAGGGATAAATACCCCCACTTATTTTTATAAGTGAATAAAATTGCTAGGATGCAATTCCCAAAAAGGGGGGAAGGATGTAACATCCCAAGTAAATAAAGAATAAATAATTTTCATATTTATTAATATTTACGAATTAAATATTAATTTTACTTTAAAGGGGTTTCTATGTTAAATAGCGTACCCGATACGCAACAAAGAGTTTCATTGAAATCTTACGTTATACACTAGTAATAAAATAATATTATTTTAAATGGTAGTTAACACATAGCCGTTGTGTTGGAAAGAATGGATATAAATAACTAAAATATGATTATATATGTTTTTAAATGTTTTTAAATTTATCCAATAAAAGATAAAGGCTTAAAATACGAAAAGAATTCAATTTTAGGCATTTATACCCTAATTTTCACTAAAGGTTCACTTATCGCCTTTTGATGATGAACCGTCATTAAATATAGTTTTGGTCACTTTTATACATTCTATTGGACCAAATAAAACTCTTTTTTAGAATCGGGACATCAAAATTTACTTTGTGTAACTTTTTGGTATTTTTCTGATAAAGTTCGTTTTTTTAATGAACAGTGAAAATGTTGTATTTTAATTCAAAACCTATTTTTAATCTAATTTATTTATATTATTAGATTATCATTTGAATTGGTTTTAAAGTGAAATTAGAATATATTTTTACCATTAAATCCAATAGTGGTCATTGGAATTAATTTCACTTTGAAATCGGACATAAACTAGTGTCAATCTTTTGATACTTATTGTTTCATGAAAACACGCTATTTTCTCTGACAGTGGGAATTAATTATTAAATTAATTAATGCAACTTATATGTTTTGAATTTTTTAAAATATACTTCATTTTTGAATTTGGAATATCAAATATATCTTAGTTTTAATTTTTGGTATTTTTCTGAAAAACTTCAATTTTTGATGAATAGTGAAACCACTAAGTGGTACTTATAAAAATTGATTTTTCGTATAAATGAAATTTTACCACTTCTGTGTTTTGAATTTAAAAAATACGACATACATGGTTGTCATTAAGAAGTAAAATGCGGTTCAATGGGATTAAAATAATTTTTTGGTGAATAGTAACTTTTAAGTTTTTAATCACGATTAGAGGTAATTAGTGTAGTTTAAGGTTAAAATAATGTTTTAATAATATGAAATGAACTTGAAACATGTCCTACCCTTATTTTATGTGTCATGGCCGACCAAGACAATACATAGGTCAACTTGGGGACCACATGGAGCCACTTTAGTTGGAAAATGACATTAATATCTTTTTATTTAATGTTAAAATAAAAATGTCACAAACATGAGTTGTTTTACTAAAACAATTTTTACATGGGGTCATACAAGTCAGATTTTTTACTATAAATATTCACTGGAAATATAAAAATATTTCCTACATCATTATATTTTTTAATAATTTTTAGAAATTAAATAAATTAAATTATTTATGACACCATGATGATGCAGTGATTACCTCATTATTTAACGATTTAAATAAAATGGAACGATAATGTAAAATCTAAGACTTACACATTTCCAAAACCTATTGTATGGGTGGATTTAGAACCCTTATAACCTTATCCTTGAAACACATCAACATGGGACCATTAAAATCCGAAACGCATTCTATAATAAAGTAACATTTCCTAATTTTCCAAGAGTGCCCCTCCTCTCCTCTTATAAAAGGCCCCCACCTCTACCACCTTAACCACACTTCCAAAGCCTTTGTCTCAGCCAACCCCTGACCATTTTGTCTCTCCACATCCCTCTATTACTCCTTGAAGCCTCACTTTGGGAAGAAGTATTCCCAAGGAAGCCATTGAGCTCAAATCTAAGAGAGTTACCCGATTTTAAGGTAATGTGTTCACTTGTGTTCTTTTGTTTTCTTTTGCTTCTCCAACCCCCTAAACTCTTTTTATTAATTTATTTTGTAACAAATACAGTATCTTTAATATACTAGGATGTTGTTATAATAATAATTTGATCTACACTTACACACATCTACATCTAATGGTTAAAGAACATATTAATTCTGTGGTTGGAAAATTTCTGCCTCACGAAACGATGATTGTTCAATCTTCTTTTAAACACATTTAATGGTGGACATTAAATTGTCACTATATTTATATATGATATATATTATGTTTATGTTTTCCTTATGATTCTGTATTTTTAATTTGTGGTATACCTTTATGGTTTCTATTGTGGGTAAACACGATAATTTCATTTTAGGAAGTGCGGACTACCGCCCCCTCAAAGTGATTTGATTCGTTAATGCCATATGTGGGACGTATAAAAGATGGATTTAAAGTTATTATATATGATGTTATACTGAAATTATAATATACCTCTATATAATTATTTTTTTTCTTTCCATTAAAGTTTGAGATAGAAACGAAAGTAGTGTTAATGCGTACGAACGGCTTACCGTCTCCATGAACGGTGCATTTCATTTCTTATCCCCAAATGTAATGTAATATTATAAGTACATATATATAATGGATATATATGATTTATGTTACATCTAAATGATTAATATAATTCTGGAATTAAAATATACATACCTCTCATTTAGTTCTAATTCCATTAATATGACATAGAAATGAAAGTAGCGTGCATCCGTACGTACGACTTACCGTCTCCATGAACGGTGCATTTCATTTCTTACCTCTAAATGATTATATGATATTATAAATACATGTATATGCTAGATATACATATGATATATATGATATCCAAATCAGGAATGTCATTCTGGATATAATGAACCATTGATCACACGAACAACATGTAATTGTAAGAAGTCCACTTTTGACTTAAGAACCAAATATCGACAAAATAAATTATTAACTTAATGATTACATAATGTTTATAACATGTAAATAAGTGATATAAAAGGAATAATAAGATTGAAAAAGGTTCTTAAGAAAGTAGAAATTAAATCAAGTTTATTATTCAGGACGTTAAAGAATGGTCGAGTCAAGTCAGACCCGAGGTAAGGGACTTCGTCTCAATCTCCTTTCATTGAGGAATATTTTGTTTTATACACAACTATCTTTTATACGGTGTATAAACCCCATTGACTTTTAATTTTATACAAAAGGAATCTTTTTCTACGAATCATTTTACTAAATGACAAAAAGGAATGTTTCTTTTAACGTACGCGGTGACAACGACCTCTTCTGTCGCCACGAGTATTATTTGGTCTTTGGATTCCTC
This sequence comes from Viscum album, assembly GCA_963277665.1. Lineage (NCBI taxonomy): Eukaryota > Viridiplantae > Streptophyta > Magnoliopsida > Santalales > Viscaceae > Viscum > Viscum album. The sequence goes on along the minus strand of OY728123.1, from coordinate 2,085,392,375 downwards.
AACAAGTCGTAATGTTTTTTTTAAATGAAATAAATACCATATACACTTTTATGTATTTTTGTATTGAAAATGGTTTTTATAATGGATTTGTTATGTCAATATATTTAAATAATATATTGTGATCAAAGTGTGGAAATGTTTTCTTTCCATTATATTTGTTTTATGTCTTATGATTTTATAATGGTACTTAGACATTTGACGAGTGGTTATGTGATGAACCATATGACGGGTGGTGCCGTGAATACCAGGACGGGTGGTTACGTTATAACCTCCAATGCATTGGGTATGGAAGTCGGCTGTATGGCTATTCCATTAAGTATGTATAGAAGTTGGCCGTATGGATATTCCATTAAGTGATATGTGTGGAAGTCGACCGTATGGTTATTCCATGTGTGGAAGTGGACCGTATAGTTTTTCCACTTAAGTATGTTTATGTCCCAAGTTATCATTATATGTTATGTGTTCTTTATATGGGTTTTATGGTAATAATTTGGTTACAAAAGGGTAAGTAATGATATTTTATTCAGTGAAGAGTTTTTACTACTTCATGAAGGTGAAGGTATTACTTTGATAAAGTATACATGGTTTACTTGATGATTGAAAAACTAACAGTTTTCATTCTTTGTGTATCCCTTACTGAGCTTTTTTATGCTGAACCCAAGTTTTTTGAAATTTGTTTAACAGGACATAATGTGGAATAGGGTCAGGGATGGGAGCAAGGGAAATTCATGCTATCCAAAACATGGAACTAGACATGTTTCTTTTTAAGAGATTTTATTTTATGGAAACTTAGTCTACTTTGTAATCTTTTGAGATGTAACAGTTATGTCCTAATTCTCTAAAACTATAAACCTGAAAATATCCTCAATGTGAATTATTAATTTAATTCAATATTAAGTATGGTTTAAGGCCGAGGCCTTATAGAATGTATTATAACTTATTCTAAAATATTGCAAATAGTTTATATTCATCATAAATTGATATTAACATTAAGAAAAACTCAACAATAATTAGAAATAATTATTTTTTCATTCAATCAATCTAAATGGGATCTCTATGTAGTATCTTTTTCTTTATTTTCTTTTTATAATTCACTACTGTAAAAAATTATATCTATGGGCCCTGAATATGGTTATAGTCTTTTATGACCATGTATAGAGGTCATATCCATTGATAGGATACTCATAGAAGCTAATTTCACAGCCATATACATCAAGGTTACAGCCACAGGAAAATGCCCATGGCTACGGGGTAGAAAAATATTAGCCCCCTGCCTTTTGAACCCATATCTAATTCCTACAGAGTATGTACATCCACCACTTCATAAAAAACATTATTATATATATTTTCTATAGCTATATATTTATATATTTGTATATAATAATTAATAATTATATATATATATATATTGTAAATGTTTAATTAATTATTATTTTTCTTTGTAAGAGTTAGAGAACTTATATCCACGGGTTAGTCAGTCTATGGCTATAGGTGACCTATAACCATGGTCCACACTAGCCCATGGGTACAGGTTATTGTCATTCCCTTGTCACAAAAATAATTCCTTCATGGGCTTGTGTTGTCTAAGATATATCTAGGGGAACATTTTCTCATGGTTAAAGGTCTATGGATGAATTTATTTTTCTAAGACTCATCGAATTCTCTCACTCAGTCAATAAAATATGACTTTCCTCAAACAGCCTTATTAAAAAAAAACAATCTCAACCCTATCTATCTGTATGGTTACTTTAATCCTCCCCTTTGGATTTGTTTTGAAAACTCTTATTAAATTCAAATCAAAATTTTTTTACCCATCTTATTAACCATAAATAAAATGGTGTGAAAAAAAGGGAAGGTATTATAATCTTATTCCTTTGCTACTTCTTCAATTGTTCAAAAATGGATTCTTCTTCATATTTTATTTAGATTTATTCCCTATTCCAATTTTGAGGGAAGTATAGATCCACATACATTTTTATAAATGATACTTTAGTTAGTTAACTCTAAGTATACATGGGAAAACCTAGTGTAAGAAACATGAGTGACTTCACCAAGTAGTAATGTGGTCCATTAATTTTTCTAACATGTGATGTTGCTCCTATATTTCGATTTTAGTCACTTTATAATTATATTTTTAAGGGATTTTATTAATTATATTCATTTCAATAAACACACCAAAAAAAGCATATGTGGGATAGCTAACTCCCCCTTGAACAGATCATTTTGATCAACCAACACTCTCCTTTAACAAATATATTTAGAATTATTAAATCATGTATAGAAAATATGATTGGAAAATATCAACATACAATTTTTCTAAGTGATTTATAGATTTCATATCAAATAATATGACTTTTTTGACATACTAATATCCAAAGTATCTCCCTCTCAAGGGATGTTCTCACCTCTTCATTAAGGTTGATTTTATTCGGTTTTACTCTTGATATACACCTTTTTTACTATTTGGTGGTTGATAACAAAACTCGTAAAATTTACCCTAAATTCACCTACATAAATTCTCTCTAAGTTAGAAAAAAATAAGTGAATAAAAAGGGTAAAAATATTCTTCTTAAATATATTACTAGGTTAAAGACATAACACCCAACCCATATACTTTATTCATTATAACATTATTATTTTGAGAACTCGTTAGGATTTTCCAAGTCTAAAACTCCTTGGGTAGAATGGATTTCTTATTTCCTTCATCTTTTCTCGGATGTGAAAATGAAATATTTTCATTTTATAATAAATTACTTGTTGTCAAAGGTGATTTTACTTTGTTTTTCATATTTTTTAATATAACTTCTCATGCATTTAATATATTCATAAAACCTTTTATAGCATTATTATTTTTCTTAAACCTTGTAAAGTGATTCTTAAGAACTCTTAGGGTCATCCCATTTAGAAAACTTCTTATTATGTTATATTTATTATTTATCTGGATGACTTATTTCCATTTATCACTTGCACTTTTATGTGCTTTATCTATCTATCTATCTCTTCCTATTTGATCTAGAAAAATAGTTTGGAAATAATTCATATCTTACTTAGTAACCTTGGGGTTTCCATATGGTTTATATTTATTTTGTGGTTATTATTTTTATGAAACATCTCCAAATTTAATTCTTGGATATAAAATAGTATTCCATTCCTATTATCTTTTTTCTTCGATTGATTCTACTATTGAGTTCATAATATTTATATTAATTTTTATTTCTATGGTTTTCTTAAAGTGGTCTATGGTTTCTCATTTTCTAACATAATGAAAGCATAAATTAATTATTTGTATAACCTTTTTCTATTTCTTTTAGAAATTAATTTTAGTGATTTATTCAACTCTATTATTTTTTTAATCATCAATTCATACTTGTCTTATTTTGTAATCTGTTTATAATTTTCATTGTGTTCTTCTTTAAAGATCATCATAAGTATTGTACCTAACTGGTATATAGAAAAATTATTCTTCCATATGTCCACCAATGTTATAATATTCAGAGAATTTCTTTGAGAAACTTAATCTATTATTAGTGGAATTTGTTTTATTTTTTTAAAGCTTGTTTTTATGTTCATAATGTCTTATATGCTTTTCAAGTTTTATCCCCCTTAAATAATAACATTTTAAACATTTTCAAGTTGATTTTATTTGTAAAAAAATTAATTTCCATGTGCTTAAACCTACATTATCACTTAGAATGGCCTATGAAATTTATATTATTATCTTTGGTTATAATCTATCTAGATTGATTTCATTTCTATTTTTAGTAGGATAATAAATAATTTGAAATATTTATGCTGAGCTTTACTTTTTAGATAATATAACATCAGTCTTTGAAGATTTGATGGATTTTCTAGAATGTTTTCACAAATTTTTTCTTGTTTTCAATATTGAAACTATGCTTTAAAATGTTATTGAGTTAGTATAAATAGTATTAATTGGAAAATGGGTTACCATTACATCTAACCATACTGTATTCAGACTATAATTATGAGTTTAATATAAAGGATTTAATTATATTACCTTCACATGTATTTTTGGCTAAAAGTTTTAGAGAATTAGGAAAATGGTTACATTACAAAAGGAACACATACATAAAATTTCCTTTTGTTCCACAAAAATTAGATTCTTAATATCATGGTCATGTTTCAATCATGACTCTCTTTATTCATGGTCAATTTCCTTTATTTGGAGTTATTCCTCATAATAAATTCTACTAATCTTTAGGCCTAATCAATTTTATTGAAAATTTAAGATGAGAAAAAAAGTTATTAAGTGATATAAAAAGTTACTAATCTCTTTAATCTATTTGAAATTCATGAAAATTTATAAATAAGCTTCCATTTTATCTTATTGATCAATGAATTTATAATAATAACTTACTCTTAAAAGAAAATTTTCTCCCATTTTTTTCAATAAAACATTTCACAATTAAGCATAAAGGAAAATCATAATTCATGATGGTTTCCATAAAAACATGACATATTTTCCTTTAATATAAACCTTTCACTCATAATAGATTATAAACATTGTTTTAAAATCAAATATCATTTCCTATTCTTATAAAATTAAAAAAATTCTATAAAAACCATTAACCAATAGAACATGAAATATATATATAAGGATAAAAATAATCACATGGATATTAATAAATTGTTTCAAAATAACTGAATGAATAATGTTCAACATTATAATAATATTTTCAAGGAATTGTTTTAAGACTTCATAAACATATTTCCCTAGCCTCATTCCCTGGAATCATCAATAATTGGGTAGGAATACACTGAATACTCAAGATACTTTATCACATGAGACTAACTGATTCATCAAGGAGCTATAGTAGGCCTTTCTCATCACTTATTAAGCCCAATATATTCATCATATGAAATAAATAAATAAAAATTCAATACATAATATATATAAACATTTTTATTGAAAAACTAGAATATGAAATGTTAATATTTTCCCAAGTAAATAAATAAAATAACAAGATCATAATCCATCCATAGAAATAAGGTGGATGTAATTATTAGGTTATATCCTAAATAAAGAATAAAAATAATTAAATTATGTTGATATATATGAAAATAAATTTAAAATAATATTCAAACCTTTCTTTGAATGCATAAATATTTAAAAAATAATGAGAAGATTCCTTTATTTGAAAATAACAATGGAATCTTTTAAGGAAGCATTAAATTAAAGAAAATTCATTACTTTGGAAAATATATTCATGTTTTTTATGTCAAATAGAATATTATGTCCACACTTTTGTCAATATTAAAAAGTGGGTCATATAGAAAACATTTAAAAATTTCATGTTTAATAATTAGTAAAAAAAATTAAAAATTATATGAAAATTATCTTTAAAAATATCTGAATTATAAAAATGAAAATTCTTGAAATGTTTAAAATAACATCGATATGGAAGAAAAGGATGTTAAGGTAAAATTTTAAGATAATTTCTTAATGAAAAAACACTTACCTAGAGTCCCGAATCATTTGGTATGTTCTCTAACTCATGAATAGTACAATTATTTTCATTGTATAATTGATTAAGAACCATTTATATGTTTATTCAATTATCATTATTGACTTTTTTTTCTTTTATTACCATGATATATTTAGTTACTAAACAATTTAAATCTATGTTTGACATTTTGAGGTTGTTCGGTTTATAATCCCGAACCAAATTTTGTAGGTTGAACATGGTCAAAGGTTTTATAGTTTTATAATAATAAAAATATTCACAATGATATAATTATCATGTATATATATTAAATTAAATATTATAATCATCCATGAAATTTGGACATTATGAATGAATCATGTCACTTCATGGATGTGGTAATCTGCGCATACATATGAGCGACATTATCATTTTTTATTAGGTGTAAGGCTAAGAATTTAAGTAATAAATTAAATCTATATAATCATAATTATTTCATTAATATCATATATATTCATAAAATTTATAATAGTAACCATCTTTATGAGGTGGTTGTGAAAAATAAAACGCATCACATTATAGAGGTGGTAGTCCACATGTACGAATGATCAATATTTTCATTTCCCATAGGATGGAAATTTTTATGAATAAGGGTTGTGAATTAATAATAATAAACTTTTATTATATCAAATATATTTATGTTATTAGTTCATCATGTTTAAGACACAAATTAATGATAATGATAAGAAATAAAATGAAATAACTCAATTAAGTGTTGTACCTTTAATTTGGAAATATGTTGTTCGATTACACCTTAATACTTATTAGAATTTAATTAGGGGAATAAAAGAAGATATACAAGGTGGTTAGTAAATATATGAATATATTTTGGAAGATATTTCCATAAATAAATGGTAAAAGATGTGTGAGTAAGTTAGAAAAATATATGACCTTTTCTAAGTGAGGTGGATGGTAAACTTGTAAATGTTAAAAATATTAATGTAAAATATGTATCTAACACATATAAAATGAACAAAAACTAAATTATATGTAACTATAAGGAGTATAAGGTCCCAATATAATCAAAAAATAATTATTTATAGGTTTATGTGTCATTGAAAACCTTATCATTTGGTTTAACCTCCTCGTTAACCCAGTTTAACCAAAACCTTATAAAAAAGTGTTCACTTTGTAAGGGCTATGAAAATAATTTTAAAAAATTTAAGTGAAACATGAATCAATAATGGATGGTAGTATAGATAATTTTAAACCAATTTGAGTTGATATTGGATTTTATATTATTTAAAATGATTTAAAAATAATATTTACACATTAAGTATCATTAAGGTAAATTTAAAGACTATTTAAATATATTTAATTTCAAGCCATCATGATGATAAGGGAAGTTGAATATAAAATATTAATAAAGCACTTATAAATTATAAATATCCATTAAATTAATGGGAAACCATAATTTTAAAACCACAATACATAGAATTTGTTTTCTTTAAAAACATATATTTTCTAGCATGTGGTATATGCAATACTCATCTAAAAAAACCACAAGATACTATAGAAATATTATTATTTAAATATAAATATTAAAAACTATCCATTATTTTAGAGGGTATGGATAGGAAAAAATATATTTTTAAATATATGTATAATTTTTTTCTTTAATAAAACTAAAAATCAATATTATATTGGTTATGAATTGGTTGGAAATTATGATAAAATCATTTTTAAGGTTAAAGATGTATTTACCAAAAAACTATTTATTTACACAATGTAGTTTTATATTAATAGTTTAAATTATTCACTTTTGGTAAATTATTATAATTAAATAATTGGATTATATTTTCAAATGTTGAATTTAAAATTCATGTAGTTATCGTTATTATGAAATTAATGAGAATAAAGCCATTTTATGCTTCAAATATGGTTTTATTGAATTTTGTGTATAGATATTATAAATAATTTCATCAAATTATATAAATTTTGTTTAAAAAAGGAAATAAATTTTGAAATAAGGGTTCAATTATATTCTTAGGATTCATTTTTTGTATTTTTCTCTAAATATTGATTTTTGAGTGAATAATGAAAAATGAAAATATTTTCAAAAAAAACATATTAGTTTTCTTTAAATAAGGTAATTTAAAAGTACCATTATATGTTTAATTATTTTTTAAATTAATTTAATATCCATTTTATTAAAATTAATGTTAATAATTTAATATTAATAAACACTATACTATATTTTTCTATAAGTTCTTTTTTATGCTTAGAAACACAATTTCCAAAAAAAATGTTTTCCTTTGAGCTTCATGATATTATATTAAAAGTATTGTATACCAATTATACAAGTTTAATCTTGAAAAATGTATTCCATATTTATAATCACGTGTTTTAAATTTATTAAAGGGTTCAATTTCATTTTTTATCATTATTTACAATAACCATGGGAAAAATTTGTCGCCATGGTAAAGTGTAAATCGGGTCAATGAAGATATTTTTTTTGACAAGGCCAAAAAATTTCATCTTAATTATTATTGTTTAATTATATTTTTACCATTATCACCATATATTTATAATTGGATAGTTTCAGAGTAAATTTATCATGATTGAGAAATTTTAATGATTTAATGTTCATAAAAATTACAGTGTGGCACTCCCTCAATTATACAAGGGAGCTTCCTCTTCTCTCTACCTCATAGCTTTTTAGCCCCTCCATTTCATCCAATACTGAACCCAATATCTCCTAAAAATACCTTCCAATGTCTTAGCGGTCTTATTATTCTAAAAATAATAATTCTATAAGGATTTAGGTCTAATTTAAATGGAGATATCAAAGGATAAGGCATAACTCATAACTGACATATTTCAAGTTTATTTCTTTTTACACCACCCTAAAATATTATTAAACCATGATAAAATAATAAAATATCGATCTTCCATATACTAAAATTATATTAATATATTTTTATAACCCTTTTAATCTAATTTTCCATATTATAGAAAATGAAAACTTCACATGTATGTATGTGTGGACAACCACATCCACAAATCGATGTGTTTTGTTTTTCATCACTGCCTCACAAGGATGGTTATTATGATGGACTTAATAATTTTATATGATATTAATGGAATAATTTTGATTATTTAAAGATAATATATGTTTACCATATTACCCCTTCACCCTTTAAAAAATGATAACGTCACTTGTGTGTACGTGTGTGCCACTATCTCTACAAAGCCATTTGATATATTTTTCATGAATGTCATTCATAGAAGATTATAAATTTTAATATAATGTATAAGCATGATAATTATATCATGACTAATATTCTATAGATTATTGAATAATGAACCATTTGAACTTGGTCAACCTACCAAATTTGTTTTGTGATTATGAACAAATCATCTTATACACATCCAATATAAACATAATATATTTAGTAACTATATAAGGCTTGGTAATAAATAAAATAACAGGTATTAAGGTAAATAAATAATTATTAAAAAGATTATTTATTAAGTAAATAACTAAATTAATATTATAATACATTATTTAAAGAATTTACACGGTAATTTAGATTCAAGGTAAGGTATTTCTCTTCTCTATTTCCTTTATTTAAGAATTATGTAATGTTCACCACATGTTTCAATTTTATGTGGTGTATATAATACCATTTAGATGTGTTTTATAATCAATTTAATAATAAATCCTTTTATAATTCTCTTCTTCAATGTCCATTAGATTTATTAGTTACAAAATTAGTAAGAGATTTTCTTTAAAACCTTATTTTCAAATTCTTTTATCAAAATTCTTATCTTCCATCTATTTATTATTTGAAATGTTTCAAGAATATTCATTAATTATTTTTAATGGAAATTTTAAATAATCCTTAAATCTTTAAAATGTTTTTAAAAATGAATATTTTAGATGGTTTAGGAATGGGTCACTTTTGAATATTTTAACTAAAGTGAATAAATAATAATGTATACAAAATGAACAAATTTACCCTCCATCATGTCTTTCATTAATTATAATTAATCATCCAAAATTTTCAATCGTTTTTAATGAAGTGTCTTTTCCAATAATGTTTTTAAATTTTTATTTCTTAAATATTTCCAAATAAAAGGATATCTCTTCTCATTTTTATGTGAAAATTGATAGTGGTTATGCTTATAGGGATGAAATTTGAATTTTATAGGTTTTATAATGAAAAGTTAAATTTAACAAAAGTTTTGTCAAGATAAGATGATGATATCATGTTATTAAATTCTTTTATTTTAAAACATGAGACTTGGTCACTACTGAGGAAAGTGTGAATGAGTAATAAACCCAAACACGTATGGGCCTATATCCAATGTGTGATGGGTGGGTTCATTAAATCCCTCTTATAAAATGGGTAAAGCAAAGAGGTTAAATAATGTATTTTACTCCTAAGAGAATATGTATGCATCCAATTACTACTAACACAGTATGGAGTTAACTGAAATAATTCACTTCAAAGAGAATAATGTAATTATGAATTTTAGGTGATTCCATGATAAAAGTATAATTCCCCAAGATTCCTACATTTTTTATATATTCTTTCAAAAAAATTCAAGGAAATACTTTTATTTCAAAAGGTAATCAATGATTTTATGATTTAAAGAAATTTTCCTAATATTCTAAAGGTGAAATGTTTGTTTTAATTGTAAATATTTCATGGATTATAATTTTTTTCTTTGTGATCTCATTTAACAATTTTAAGAAAACTTTTTCCTTTTAAGTTCATTTAATTAGTATCGAATTAATATTTTGATTCCAAATGTTTATTATGTAAAAATGGAAAACATCCTTATAGATTTTAGTTATTTTTAAATGGATTAACGTGTTTCTTTTCCTTTTATATCCATTATTGAGGTTTTTGTTCTCATACCAAGTTTTCAAATATTTTTAAAAGTGATTAAGGATGAGTAAAAACATTAATAATGTTATAATTTTTGTTATGGGATTTACCTTGATAAAAACAAGTATTCTTCATAAAGAACATATTATTTTTAAAAAATTAACATTTTCCACTTTGTTATGTGATGTTTAACAAAATTCTCTAAAACTATCAACTAAAAAGATTCTGGAAATGTAAGAAACTACTTCCCTTATTATAAATCATGTATTTATCGGTTGAATATGTTATGGGTAGTTAAAAAAATTCATCCAAAATATATTAAAATTTATGTTATTAAAATCATTTATTTGAATTTTTTACTACTTTCATAGATATTGTTTTGATGTTATGGAAGAATTCAAGGAAATTATATTGTCAATAAAAATTAAAAATAAATTAATATAAAAATATATTTTATTCATCTTAAAAATAACCTTTTATAATCCCTAATATCATATTTTTATCCCTATAAACCCTGATTAGAGATATTAAAATAGAGAGAGTGGTAATTTTTAATTTTTATTAAGAAAAATTATATAAAGGTCCTAATCAATGTCAACTGGTACAAAAATTACGAATTTTTAAGGTAAGATTGTTATTGTTTAATTAAAACCATCTAATAAAATAAATGTATTTTTTAGGTGGATTTTAAGACCTTATCCCATATTTTTATCCTAAAATAAGATGTTTTCCCCATCACTATAGTGATAAAATTTTACAATAGTGACTATTCATTATTGATAAAAATAAAAGTACCCTATTTACAAAATTTAAACCACTTCATTCCAAATATGAAATTAATTTTTCAAGATTAAATTTCTAAAAGTTACAAATATAAATTTTAATATAAATGTGCAAAACTTAATGAAAAAATATTTTCATAAAAATGTGGTTTTAAGAATAAAATTGATTTTATACGAATTCAATTATAATGATAACTCCTATGAAATTAATTATATTATTTAAGATAAAAGGGGTGTTATTGTATTTTAACAGAGAATCCAAAACAAAATGGTAATTTTAAATTACATTATTTTTAGAAAATAAATGATCGTTTGGCCAAAAATTTACCTTTTCACTATTAAATCATAAATCAATAGTTTCTAAAAATATCCAAAATTCTAAATTAGCCTATTGTGTAATATCAATTTTAAAAATGATATAAATTTTCTAGTTTAAAATTTATAAAAATTCTAAAAATTATAATCTCGACTCATAAAATTAAATAAATACCATTTTGATGAAAATATGTTTTCAAGCATAAAATTACTTTATTCTCATTAATTTTCTAATAACCATAATTAAATTAATATTAATTAATTAAATTAGATATATAATCTAATTATTTTATTATAATCATTTATTAATAGTGATTAATTTAATCTATTGATATCAAAATATATTGCACACATAAAAATAGCTTTATGAAAAATATCTCTTTTATCTGTAAAAGGTTTTATCTTCATTTCTAACCAAATAATAATCAATGTATGATTGATTCATTTTATTAAATAAAAAATGCATACATACATATATATATATATAATATGTTTATCCTTATTCATAGTTATCAAACTAATGGCCTTATCATAATGGTCATATTTAAATAATAGTATATCAAAATTTATTTAAGATCAATATTACTTTTACAAAATTCTATAAAATATATTACTTAAATAAAATAAATTCTAAAATCATGGGTTTGTATGATATACCCTCCTTATAGAAATTGAATACTCATAATTTTATATCATTTCTGATAAAAGGGTTTAATTTTCTTTTCTAATCCATTCAAGGGAGTGGAAGATAAAATTATCTATCATGATTGGAAAAATCCAACCTAATAAAAATTGATAAAAAAATATCCTTCTATAAATATGAAGAGATAAATATGAAGGTCACCTTGAATAACAAATAATCGGGTTCTCAAATAATGAAAACATTTTTGAGAAGTAAAAATATTGTAATAGGGGAGAAAAATATTACCAAAAGAATAATAGAGAGTGAGATAAAACATTGTCAGGATAAATTCAATGAAAAAAACATAAATTGGTAAGGGATAATAAAGACCATAAATTCATTATAAATAAAGGTAAAAGCATAAAAAAATTAAAATCTTCTTTCTAGAGTTGAGGGATTCTATTATTATCAACATAGAGAACATGATAAAATATAATTACATGATTTATTTCCATTTTATAAGAAACATTTCATCCTTAGTCGTGCTTCAATAATTTTAAACATCTATCTCATAACTTACTCCAGGAAATGAATATTAAAGATGAATTTTCCATTCTTTAAGCACTAAAATTAATTTTTAATGGATCATAATATCCATAAAAATATGAAAATTTATTACTAATTTTTATCCCTATTAACAAAAACCAAAATGGTTTGAAAAAGATGAGATAATATCCAATATGAATAAACCTTGATATGGAGAAATAATACATTAATCTGCAAAGATTCAATAACGAATCCAAAATTTAAACTTAAATTGTTAGATAATTAACTAACCTTAAAACTATTAAAAATATACCAGATCAGATTTAAACACAAATTTTAGAATGATTTGATCACATATTATTCTAAGATCAACTTAAAATTTATCTCTAAAAACATGAATCCCTCATAAAGCTACATACTAAAATATAAATACCCTAATCAGGTATTCTCCAACAATATACTAAGAATTTCCCAAAATAACCTAAACCACCATAAAACCGCCAAAAAACACAACTAAATATTTATTGCAAATATAAAAGCTCATCATATAAAATAGTATTCTATTTACATTAATCATATAGTGTTCCCTAAGAATATAGTAAATTTTTTAATAAATAACATTAATCACTCAGTCGCTAAATCACTTTTCAATGTTACATTTATGTATATGATAAAACATATTTTCCCAAATTATAATAACCCATAATTACCCTAACATCAGTTATCATATTAATCCCAAAGGTTATATTTACCTCATATATTTTATCCCTAATGGAAAAAAGATATTGTTCCTAAAAACCTTTATTGTCTTTTATCAGCTGAATTTATATAAAACTCCATTTTTATCTTATTTAATGGTTAAACAACCTAGATTTTATAATGTTATTAAATAATAATATGATATAGATGACTAGACATGAAAATAAAAGTTTTATCTTCATCACTTATCCTATTTGGTTTCTCATTTGGACAATCACCACATTATCTTTCACATCCATTATTGACTTGGTTCTTACTACTTCCTTCCTTTTACTAAAAAAATGGTTATTCTAAGTTTATTGAACAAAATCATAATAAATATTATTATGGGGAGAATAAATACTTTAATAATCATAATTATACAAAACATAATAACCATTATGGTTTTAGAAGACATCAAACTTTTAATCTAAAATTATCATATTAACCCCAATTTTTTCTCATTAAACAATATCTTAACCACTAAATTTTTCTAAACTATTATTCTGATCTCAAATATAAAGACTTGTTCCTTATTCTACCCATAATTATTAGTTTAATTGTAAGGGTTTAATTTTCATTAATAGCCATTATCTTTTTGGTTAATAGTTTTATAAAATTGGGGAAACTAATACATTATATTGGGAACACAAACATACCATGTCCATTTTTTATAAAACATATGGGATTCTTAAGCTCATGGTTCTGTTTTATTCATTAAGCACATTCTTTTTTAATTGAAAATTTCTATTATTCAAACCTCGACTTCATAAAAAATCCAACTCATTATTAATCCCTAGGGAAAACATTTAAAAACATGGGTTGGGAAACAATTTCAACAATGGACATAAAAAGGAATGAAACTAATTAATTAATTTTAAATTCATGAAAATGCATCAATATGTTTTCCTTTTCTCATATTAAACTATGAATTTAAAATAATCACTAACATTCCCTTGAAATAAAAATTGGGCCTAATTCTTTTTCATAAAACGTTTCATAAGTAATCATATATTAAAAAACACAATTCATGATGGTTTCTTGAAAAACATGAATTATTTTCCTTAAAAAAACCCTTTTCCAATAATACTTTATAAAAATTCTTCTAAAAAATATCATTTTCTTATCTTATGGAATAAAATTATTTCCATAAATACCTTCAATAAATTTAACTAGAAATATATACAAGTATAAAAATAATCACATGTATTACAATTACTGATTTCATAATGATGGAATCTATAATGTAAGACATCATAATCATAACATAAAGGCCTTCTGCCAATAATTCATAAACATACCATCAAGGGCTCATGCTAAGACATCATAAATAATTGGACTAGAATAAATAAAATTCTAAGATAGTTTGTCTCATGATACCAACCAATGAATCAAGGGGCTATAATGGTCCCCATATATCACTTATTAAGTCCAATGTGTTTATCTTATGAAAATAGGAATACAATTTCAATACATAATCCAAATAAAAAATAATATTGAATAACTAGACTAAATAATGTTACTATTTTCCTAATTAAATATATAAAATAACATTATCATATGCTATCAAGATAAATAAGGTCTATGTAATAATTAAGTATATCCCCATTAAATCCAAATAATCATAAAAGGTTGTTGACATATATGACAATACCTTTAAAATAATATTAAAATCATTCATTCAAAACATTATCATTTCCATAAAATTGAGAAAATATATTTATTTGAAAATAATCGTGATATTTTTTGATGTAATATTTAAAAAATGTTCATGAAATTGAGAAAATACTTTCATCTTGTATACATTAAAATGAATATTATTCTCACATTTTTATAAAAAGTCAAAATGAATCATATAGAACATATTTAAAATGATTGATTTTAAAAATATGTAAATAAAGTAAAAATTATTGGAAAATAATATTCAAAAATCTTTAAATTATAAATATAATAATTCTTTAATAATTTTAAAGATCCTCTCCATGTAACAAAATGAATTTAAATTAATATTATAAAAACTACATTTTAATGAAAAATCTCTTACCTCAAGTCCTGAATCATTTTTTATATTATATAACTCTAGAATAATAAAATTATATTAGTTTTATACTTTATTAAGAAACTTTAAATATTAATTTTATTTTATTTATTCATTTTAATTCATTTTTTACCATGATTTATTTATTTACTATATGAGTAAAATCTATGTCGGGTGTATGTGGTTGTTCAGTTTATAATCCCAAAACAACTTTGAAAGGTTAAAAATGATTAAAGGGGTAATGTTTAAGACATATAAAAATATTAATAATTAAATAATAATATTTTTTATAAATTAAAAAAATTATAATCATCCATGAAAATAGGACATGAGAAAAAAATTTCATCGCTTCGTGGATGTGGTAGTTCACACGTATGCATGAGTGATGTTATAATTTTTTAATGGGTGGAAGGGTAAGAAGGTAATTTATATATTATAATTCATAAATAATGATTATTTAATTAATATCATATATATTTATTAAATAAATTATAATTACTAACATTGTGAGGTGGTGATGAAAAATGAAACACATCTCTTTGTGGAGGTGGAAGTCCACTCATATGCACGAGTGATGTTTCCATTTACCCTAATATAGAAAAGAAAATGAATAAGGGTTATTGAATAATAATAATAAAATTTATTTATATATAAATACTGATTTTATTATTTCATCATGGTTTCAGAATAATTGAAAGAGTTATGAGAATAAATAAAATGAAAGAAATTGGTTAAGAGTTATACCTCTTCTTGGAAAATACTCATTTGGCTTGAATCTTAATCCTTATTTGGATGGTCTTAGGCGAATTACATAATCAATAAAAAGTGAATAAGGAATATATGAACATATTTTGGGAAATATTTTCTTAACTAAATTTCTCAAGAGTTGTGAGTAATAAAGGATAGAATATTCTCTTTTATAAGTGAGGTTAGTAGAACACTTGTGTATAGTTGAAATATTAATATATAATATGTTTATAACTCATTTAAATTGATAATAAATTCCCTATCATATCATATAATGAGGATAATTCCTAAATATAATCAACCAATCAAATTTTTATAGATTTAGGTTTCATTTTCAGCTTTATATTTTGGTTTAACTACCTCGATAAGCATTTTTAACCTTAACAGTAGTAACAAAACAATTTCTACTGAAGGATCATAAAAGTAATATTAAAAATAAAATTGAAACATAGATTAACCATGGAATATAGGATCAAAAATAAACCATACACTAAATTCAATATTAGATTTTTATAATTTTCTAAATATTTTAAAACAATTTTAGACATTAAATACAATTTGAGGTCATTTTATGGACTAATAAAATACCTTGAATTTAATGGAATCAAAATAAAACTTAAATTAAAATATAAGATATATTGACATAAATTATACATTATAATTATCTATTAATTTTTTACACCCTATTATATCCAAAATATATTACTTTTAATGTTATTAAAATATTTTATTGTATTTTTATACTGTTTTCACAAGCAATGCATTACTGTTTCATAAACATTCAATGCAGTTATAATATCTATTAAAATTAAAAATAAGTTACTATCATAAAAATAATCTATTAATATTAATAAAACTATTTTTAATCACTAATATATTCTTTTTATCAATATAAAAATAGATTAGAGATATTAAAATAAAGAGAGTGACATTTTGTAATTTTTCTTACCTTAAAATAATATAAAGGTCATCATAAAATTTAAATGGCACAAAAATGAAATATTTTTCAAAGATAGTATGTTTTTAATATAATGATGAACATTATTTAAAATAAATTTCATTTATGGGTTGTTTTGGAGACTTTATCCCATATATCTAAACTTAATTAACCTATTTTACCCATTACTACTATGATAAAATTTACCATAGTAACTATTTATTGTCCCTAAACTAAAAATAGACTATTTTAAAAAATTTAAAATCCTAATTCCAAATAAGAAATCAACTTTTAAATATTATTTTTTGAGAACCGGAAAAAAAATCAATTTTAATATAAGTGCGAAACATTAAATGAAAATCCATTTTTAATTGAAAATTTAAGCATAAAAATGATATTATACCCAATCAAGTATAATTTTGATCACTATAGAATTAATTGAATTATTTTTAATAAATTGGATCATATTTTATTTTAAAAAATCTAAAATTTAATGATTTTTTTTTCAAATTATGTGATTTAAGGAAAAGAAATGATAGTTTTGTAGAAAAACAAACAATATTTATCATTATTCACTCAAAAATCACATTTTTTATAAAAATCAACTATTTGATAGGGTGGTTTCAAAAATAATATCCATTTTTTATATAAAATTTATAAAAGTGTAAGAAATTATAATATCTTCACAGAAAATGTAATAGAAACCATCTTTGATGAAAAATATATTTTGAAGCATAAAATGACTTTATTATCATTAATTATCTAATAACCATAATTAATTGAAAATTAATTGATAAGTTTCATATATAATCTAATTATTTCATTATAATAATTTATCAATAGTGATTAATTTAATATTTTATTATCAAAATAAATTGCACGCATAAAAACAGTTTTATAAAAGAAATTCTTTTTACCTTTAAAAGATATTGTTTTCACTTTCAACCAAGGAATAATAATTATATGATTGATTATTATTTTTTAAAGGAAAATTTTTATATATATATTTCAAAAAAAATCTATTCTTATATGTACCCATAAAAGAAACAACTAGGTCATCATGTTTGTATTTAAATAATAGTATATCAGGATTTGTTTAAGCTCGATGTTGTGTATACCACATTTTATCAAAAATATTACTCAAAGAAAATAAATTATAAAATATTATAGATTTATAGAATTTATCCAAGATATACTTTTATTTTAATATGGTGTTGATTTAAATATCTTCTAACCACTATTATAAGTCGCTTTTATAAAAGGATTTATATTGGAAGTTTATGTTAAAGTGATTCTTTTCTTGGTTATTTGGGAGCCTCCATCTTATGATATTTCTAGATTTTTATTTCTCACCACATGTTCAAGATGCTTTAGACGGAGGGAATTATGCTCATAACTAACTAATCTCAAAAATTCTTCTTAATATCCCTTTACTATTATAATCTGACCGTCATAAATTTTTCTTTATTTTTATAATGTGTTATCAAGTTTTCTTACTCTTTTTAATTTAAAATCTAACTAAGCATCTGATACATTTGTAGAGTCTATTTATAGTTTCTCCAATGTAGTGAACATTTTTTTTGAAAACTTTTTTAGTCCCAAATGCTTCATAAACACTTCCTTTCAACTCTTATTCAATCAGGAGAATATTTTCTTTTAAAAATAGTATAGATTCTTCTTTGCCTTTAACAAGTTGTTTAAGAGTCATATCTCTTTGGAAATACTTAGCCATTTAATTCTATATATCTTTATAATCATATTCATGTTATTCATTTTAATAAAGAAATCCCTTTATAAAACTAAATATGTATGTAACCACTTCAATAGGAACTTGACTCAAATATACTTTGACTTTATAGTGTAAGACATCAACTATTTCCATATACTCATCCTCCTCATACTCTCCACATCTTGAACTTAATTATCCAAAAGGATCACACTAAAAATATTTTGATGATTAAAATAACAACTTTGATTATATTCAAGTAGTAGTAGATCCATATTATCTTTTAAAATAATATTTGTTTTCTTTGCTTCTCTTTAATTTATATTATGCAGAGGTTTAGCTGAGATATTTACAAAAAATTCAGCAGGGATTGTTACTGAGTTATTTAACTAAGATTCTACTAATTTTTATTCAAATATGTACTTCATGTTAGTATAAAAAAAACTAAGATATTAAATTTGATATAATCATTGTATACCTAGTCATCTTTAATACAACTTGTTGTTCCTAGTAGATCGTGTGAGGACCTTGAGTGGTAGTGGTGAATCATTGTTCCACTATTTTCATCAAGTTTCACATTATATTTAAATTATCAAATCTTGACACTCTAACCTCTATCTTAGTTAGGAATTATGGATCTTGTTATGTGATTGTAAACCTTACCTTATCATGAAATTTAGAAATAAAAAAACAATAGTAGTTAGAAGGATTTTTACAAGGTTCGGTCCCTTATAAAAAAACATACCCCTTTACATGTTTGAATCATGTTGAGATGCATGTTTATCAATCCCTATTTTATTTTAGAGATTATAAGTGACAATAAATCAGAACACATTGGTCGGATAGGTATCATCCACATCCATAGGACAAGCATCATCCACTTCCCTAATGTCCACTATGTAAAAAAGTGAACAGATCTGTATACAACATCCCATAGTTAAGTTACCTCCCAAAAAAACCTATGGTCTACCAACTGGAATTAAATTTTTTATACTTGTACCCAATGAATTTAACTATTCTTCACAAACTCAATAAATAATATTTTCTCACTTTAATAGATGTTACAAAATCACCATAACAAGTTCTTGTTCCTCAAGGAACATGACTTCAATCACCAAGATATAATTATTAACACTTTAAGAAAATTTTCCTTCTTCTTCAAATTGATCTCACTATTATATTTAGTAATAGTGGCTCTATAATATTCAGGATTATCAAAAAAGGTATCATCAAAAAAATTAATATTCGTGGGTATTTCTCTATTAACCATATTCTATGAAAAGAATATATTTTAGGTTTACTCTTTTATTCTTATTCTCCAACACATACTTTCACTCTTAGATATAGTGGAGAATCATAAAACCACACTCTCAGATTTACTATCAAAAACATATTCTTTACAAATTTTATAATAATATAGATGATGTGAGTATAACATGTATATATTTTACATTCCTTTCATGACTTAAACATTTTCTGTAACACCCCGAGCTTCCACGATACGCTTCTCATTCAATAATGCAATAGCTTGCATTGTACGCAACTTCGAGTTCTAAAACACCGCGACTAATCAAAGTAGCCGTTATGAATAGTAATAACCACTTTTTAAAATTATAGAAATTTTATATTTCAAAATGGACTTCATTTTTGGATTCGGAATATCGAAATTAGCCTATGTTGAATTTTTGGTATTTTTCTGAGAACTTCTAATTTTTTATGAATAGTGAAAAATACTTTAAAACAAATTTTTTAATAAAAATAATTTATTGTGATAAATTATACTATTTAGTGGTTTTAAGGTATAATTAGAATATATTTTTACCATTTTATCCAATGGTGGTCATTAGAATTAATTTAACATTGAAATTGGACATAAACAATTGCCAATCTTTTGATATAAATTGTTTCTTAAAAACACGCTATTTGTCGTAACAGTGGGAATTAATTATAAAATTAATTAATGCAACTTATATGTTTGTAGTTTTGTAAAATAGACATCATTTTTGAATTCGGAATATCAATTATAGCTTAGGGTGAAATTTTGGCCTTGTTCTGAAAAACTTCAATTTTTGATGAATAGTGAAACCACTAAGTGGTAATTAAATAACTGATTTTTCGTTTAAATGAAATATTACCACTTCTGTGATTTGATTTTCAAAAATCTGACATACATGGTTGTCATTAAGAATTAAAATGTGGTTCAATGAGATTAAAATAATTTTTTGGTGAATAGTAACTTTTAAGTTCTTAATCGCGATTAGAGGTAATTAGTGTAGTTTAAGGTACAAATAATGTTTTAATAATATGAGATGAGCATGACACTTGTCCTACTCCTATTGGATGAGTCATTTCCGACCAAGAAAACCCATGGGTCAACTTGGGGACCCCATGGAGCCACTTTAGTTGGACAATGACATTAATATATATTTATTTAATGTTAAAATTAAATTGACACAAACATGAGTTATTTTACTAAAATAGTTTTTAAGTGGGGTTACACAAGTCCAAATTTTGACTATAAATATTAATTAGAAAGATAAAAATAGTTCCTACATCATAGTATTTTTTTTATAATTTTTAGACATTAAATAAATTAAATTATTTATGACATCATTATGATGCAGTGATGGCCTCATTATTTAAAGATTTAAATAAAATGAGAAGATAATGAAAAATCCAAGGCTTACACTTGTCCAAAGCCTATTGGATGAGTAGATTTCGAACCCCTATCATCTTATCCTAGAATTATATAAGTGTGTGACCTCTAAAATCCGAAACTCGTTTTATAATAAAGTGACTTTTCTTTACTTTCCAAGAGTGCCCCTCCTCTCCACTTATAAAAGGCCCCCACCTCTCCCACCTCATTTACACTTTCAAGCCATTTGGATCGGCCAACCTCTGCCCAAATACTCTCCCAACTTCCCCCTCTTACTCCTAGAATCCTTACTTTGGGCAGAACTCTTCCCAAGGAAGCCTTTGGCTCAAATCAAAAAGAGTTACCCGATTTTGAGGTAATGTCTTTTCTAATGTTGTTTTGTATTATTTTTCTTCTCCAACCCCCTAAACTCTTTTTATTCATTTCTTTTGTAACAACAACAGTATCCTCAATATACTAGGATGTTGTTATAAGAAGTATTCGAGCTACACTTACACACACCTACATCTAATGGTTAAAGAACATACGGTTTCTGTGGATGGAGAATTTCTGCCTCACGAAATGATGATTGTTCAACACTCATATAACACCTTCAAAGGTGGCCATTAAGATGTCACTATTTTTATATATGATATATAATATGTTTATGTTTTACTTATTCTTCTGTATTTATCATTTATGGCATACTTTATGATTTCCATTATGGGTAAAACGCGATAATTTCATTTTAGGAAGTGCGGACTACCGCCCCCTCAAAGTGATTTCAATCGTTAATGCCATATGTGGGATGTATAAAGGATGAATAAAATGGTATTATACACTATATTATACTGTAATTATATTATAAATTTATATCATTATGATCTAGTTCCATTAAATATGAAATTGATATGAAAGTAGCGTTCATGCGTACGTACGGCTTACCGTCTCCATTAACGGTGCATTTCATTTCTTACCCCTAAATGTTACGTAATATTATAAATGAATGTATATACTGGATATATAAGATATATATGACATCTAAATCATGAATATAATTCTGGATATAATGGATATTCTACCACATGAACAACTTGTAATTATAAGAAGTTTATTGTTGACTCAAGTTACCAAAGATCGAAAAAACGACTGTTATTAACTTAAATAATTACATAATGTTCATAACATTGTAATAAGTGATATAAAAAGGATAATGAAATTTAAAATGGTTCTTAATAAGGTAGATATTAACTCTAGTTTATTATTCAGGAGGTTAAAGAACGGTTGAGTCAAGTCGGACACAAGGTAAGGGAACTTCTTAACCCAATTTCTATTCTTTGGGTTAATCTCCTACTTTCAAATTATGTCATGATATTATTATGTCGTATATTGTATTTATACTTTCTTTATGTGTAAATATAGTGAATACACATAATAGATATATTTTATTTAAAAATGATCTTTTTAAGGACTTCGTCCCAATCCCCTCTCATTGAGGCATATTTGGTTTTATACACAACTTTCTTTTATACGGGGTATAAACCCCTTTGACTTTTACGTTTATTCAAAAGGAATATTTTTTATATGAATAGTTTACTAAACGACAAAAGGGAATGTTTTTGTCGTACGTATGCGGCGACAACGACTTCTCCGCCGCCGTGACCACTATTTTAGTTTCGGCTTCCTCTACAAGCCATCATTTTTTTTAATGAAAAATAAATACCATGTTTTACATTTCTTTTATTTTGGTATTGAAAATGGTTTTTAAATCGTTTTTATTATATCAATCTGTTTTATTGTTATCTTGTGATTGAAATTTGGAAATGTTATGTTTCCTTTATGCATGTTTTATGTGATACGATTATGTTATGGTTTATGAAATGTTTAAACTTATTCATATGAGGAATGCATTGGACTTAATAAGTGATGGGTGGAGCCCGCTATAGCTCCTCGATGTATCGGCAGGTCTCATGAGACAAACTAGTGTCTTGGCACGAGGCCTTGACAAAATCTTATTTGTGGTCTTGGCACGAGGCCTTGACTACGTGGTTATGATAGTCTGACATTATGCATTCCATCATTGTGAAATTGGTTATTGATATTGCATGTGATTATTCGACCAGTAGAATATCCATGTGAAGAAGTGAATGGAATTATCTCATTTTAATTTTTCCATATTATGTTGATGTTCAAGTTTAAAAGGCTTTTGTTTTAGTTATACATTGCCTTAAATTTTTATGTTTATTTATGAAAGCTTCCGCAATATTGTTATCCTTACTGAGCATCTGAGCTCACCCCTTTCAATGTTTTAATATTTTCCAGGATGTGAAGAAGTGTTTTATGAATGACCTGCAGGGATAGTCAGAAGAGGATATGAGTGTGGACTATTAAGACTTTGTTATTAGTTTTTCACTTTATGATGTAATGTAAGACTTATGAATGTATCTAGTGTTTCCAAGGCTACTAAACTAATCGGTCTTTCGAGACTTGATCTTTTGTGATCATGACAATGTTACGAAGTAATGCACCGACTCTGGGTAGCTGGGGTCGGGGCGTTACAGTTGGTATCAGAGGCAGTTTAGTACTAACATTGGAAGCTATATTTAGATAAACTATGATTAGAGCACATAGCCCAAAGATAGACTTTGAGGATTAGTATAGAAGAACTTCCTAGAATTTTGGTATTATAGAGATGTTATGAGTTTTCTGAGCAATACATCCCTGTCTGGATACGAGCAGGTAGAGGCAGCTCTGGCACAGATGTACCTAGGGGTAAAACCCGAAAACACCGCTTTGAGCTAGACTCGAACGGGAACTGGTGCACGACAACGGGCCTTGCTGCACTCTTGGTTACGACACTCTCGGGGGATATGCTTAGGATAATTCTCATTTTATTTACAAACCACTATGAAGGGTTATGAGTACATACTTCCTCAAAGAAAACATTTCTTTTTATGATTATGGATTATATCCATAAATAGTTCAATTTATGTAAAGTGTTTAACAAGTATGGAATTATGTATTTTGATTCATAAACTAATCTAGTATATGCCATTGTTTAGAAATGGCGCCTAGTAGAAGGAATGGAAACCGTATCAATGCACGAACTCTGTGTAGGGATTGCCCTCCTGATCAGGATAATTATTGTGGATCTGGAGATACAACTGGTGTTGATCATCTTCTCACCGTACTGGGACAACTCACGCAGGTTATGAATAATAACCTTACTCGTATGGAGCACCCTGATCCGCAACGTGGAGGATCAATGCTAGACCGTTTCATGAGGCAACAACCACCAACCTTCAATGGGAGTACAAATCCTACAGTAGCTGAGCAATGGAAAAATTCCTTAGTTAAAATATTCCATGCCTTGGGTAGTAGTGAAAGGGAGAAGGTTGTCATGGCAGTTTACCGCCTCACTGGAGATGCCGATCAGTGGTGGTCGCTGATTCAAAACACAAAGGAAGATGATGACGTATCGAATATGGAATGGAGGGAGTTCAAAGAGCTTTTCTTAGAAAAATATTTTCCTCGTGACCATCGAGCAGATATGGAAAGGCGATTTCTGAGTTTGAGGCAGAAGGAGGATGAGAATGTTGCAAAGTATGAGGCTAACATTACAAGGTTAGCGAGGCATGCTGCCGATTATATACGTAACTCAGGGAGTAATATTGATTGTTTCTTTGATGGGTTAAAACCATTTCTCCGTCGATCTTTAGTATCACAATCCTTCTCATCATACGAAGATATTGTCTCGTGTGCTATCAAGACAGAAAAGGAATTCTCTAAGTCTTATGACAACAAAGTAAAGCAAGAGAAGAAGAGAACGGTGGAACAAGAGACAGATAAAGGTAAAAAGGGAAAGAAGGATTTTCCATTATGTGATAATTGTGGGAAGAATCACCCTGGTACTTGCCTAAAAGGAATGGGAGTTTGTTATAAATGTGGAGAAAAGGGTCACCAGGCTCGTGATTGCAAGGGAAAGAAAGAGGTTGTCAAAGTTGAATGCTACAATTGTAGGGAAACAGGGCATTATGCAAATGAATTTCCTAAGCGTCAAGGAAAATTACCTCAGAAAAGGCCAAGGGATCAAGGCCAATCTTAAGCTGTGACTACAATTGAAGCGGAATAATTAATGTATTGGTGCTTTTGGACTCAATGATTATATTCTGGTTATAAGAATAATGTGATATATATATATGGATTGTACTGCAGTAATTTTTGATTTCATTAAGGTTTTAATATGATTAAGGTAATCATATTTTTAGTATGTGACAATAAGAGAAACTTTTCTTTGTTTGGGGAATCTAATGTTACAATTGATTTTGGAATTTAGAGACATTTTAGAGAAAGTCTGGACGGAGGTATTTTGGATAACTATTAAGGTTGGAATGGATTAAGTTGAACCATGGATAGTATTGTTTAAGGTTAAAGAATTTCTGAAGATTATTTTTGGAATATTATAATACTATAGTTTTAGGAAAAAGGACAACCTGCAGGGTGGGGAATAACCCGTCGCGTCGGACAAAGCTGCAGGAATCGAACCCACAACCATAGTGCGACAAGCCTTTATTTCCTACCACTAGCCTACAGGAAGTCCCTGGTTATTACAAAATAGTTTTACTAATCTAAATGGTATGTGTTAACATTTTGAACCTTATACAATTAGGATAAATAGAATATTTTTGAGTTCCGTTACCATTTGGAGTAAAAGTTGGGTTTGTGGTAAAAATTTATTAACGAATGAAAGTATAAATAACAAGTATGTATATTCCCTTAAGTTCTTAGTAAATCTCCTAAATAAATTCCTCAACATTATAAAAGGTAACTTAAAACAAAAATGTTGTTGGTTAACTTTTCCAACTGGGGATTCAATGACCGTTTAACCAATCACAAGTTTGTGATTTTCTTGTGGTTAAACTTTCTCCTAATCATGTTTTCTATAACTCTCCATCAGACCATGATGGCTTGTTTCTCCTCCATATTCATATTTTCATATAATCCTAGAATGGGCTATATCGGCTGACCTTTGTACTTATCCTGCTTTCTTTTAATGTTATATATTTATTAACCTTATTTCCGATGTGGGTTTTCCTCAAAGGTATTTTCTCTTTTCAACCTTTTATTTTCAAAGAAAAATTTCAAATTACGAGGACGCAATTTATTGAAGGAGGGGAGAATGTAGCACCCCGAGCTTCCACGATACGCTTCTCATTCAATAATGCAATATCTTGCATTGTACGCAACTTCGAGTTCTAAAACACCGCGACTAATCAAAGTAGCCGTTATGAATAGTAATAACCACTTTTTAAAATTATAGAAATTTTATATTTCAAAATGGACTTCATTTTTGGATTCGGAATATCGAAATTAGCCTATGTTGAATTTTTGGTATTTTTCTGAGAACTTCTAATTTTTTATGAATAGTGAAAAATACTTTAAAACAACTTTTTTAATCAGAATAATTTATTATGATAAATTATACTATTTAGTGGTTTTAAGGTATAATTAGAATATATTTTTACCATTTTATCCAATGGTGGTCATTAGAATTAATTTAACATTGAAATTGGACATAAACAATTGCCAATCTTTTGATATAAATTGTTTCTTAAAAACACGCTATTTGTCGTAACAGCGGGAATTAATTATAAAATTAATTAATGAAACTTATATGTTTGGAATTTTTTAAAATAGACATCATTTTTGAATTCAGAATATCAATTATAGCTTAGGGTGAAATTTTGGCCTTGTTCTGAAAAACTTCAATTTTTGATGAATAGTGAAACCACTAAGTGGTAGTTAAATAACTGATTTTTCGTTTAAATGAAATATTACCACTTCTGTGATTTGATTTTCAAAAATCCAACATACATGGTTGTCATTAAGAAGTAAAATGTGGTTCAATGAGATTAAAATAATTTTTTGGTGAATAGTAACTTTTAAGTTCTTAATCGCGATTAGAGGTAATTAGTGTAGTTTAAGGTACAAATAATGTTTTAATAATATGAGATGAGCATGAAACTTGTCCTACTCCTATTGGATGAGTCATGGCCGACCAATAAAACCCATGGGTCAACTTGGGGACCCCATGGAGCCACTTTAGTTGGAAAATGACATTAATATATATTTATTTAATGTTAAAATTAAATTGACACAAACATGAGTTATTTTACTAAATTAGTTTTTAAGTGGGGTTACACAAGTCCAAATATGGACTATAAATATTCATTAGAAAGATAAAAAGATTTCCTACATCATAGTATTTTTTTTATAATTTTTAGACATTAAATAAATTAAATTATTTATGACATCATTATGATGCAGCGATGACCTCATTATTTAACGATTTAAATAAAATGAGAAGATAATGCAAAATCCAAGGCTTACACTTGTCCAAAGCCTATTGGATGAGTAGATTTCGAACCCTTATCATCTTATACTTTAATTATATAAGTGTGGGACCTCTAAAATCCGAAACACATTTTATAATAAAGTGACTTTTCTTTACTTTCCAAGAGTGCCCCTCCTCTCCACTTATAAAAGGCCCCCACCTCTCCCACCTCATTTACACTATCAAGCCATTTGGCTCGGCCAACCTCTGCCCAAATACTCTCCCAACTTCCCCCTCTTACTCCTAGAAGCCTTACTTTGGGCAGAACTCTTCCCAAGGAAACCTTTGGCTCAAATCAAAAAGAGTTACCCGATTTTGAGGTAATGTCTTTTCTAATGTTGTTTTGTTTTATTTTTCTTCTCCAACCCCCTAAACTCTTTTTATTCATTTCTTTTGTAACAAAAACAGTATCCTCAGTATACTAGGATGTTGTTATAAGAAGTATTCGAGCTACACTTACACACACCTACATCTAATGGTTAAAGAACATACAATTTCTGTGGATGGCGAATTTCTACCTCACGAAACGATGATTGTTCAACACTCATATAACACCTTCAAAGGTGGACATTAAGATGTCACTATTTTTATATATGATATATAATATGTTTTTGTTTTACTTATGCTTCTGTATTTCTCATTTATGTCATACTTTATGATTTCCATTATGGGTAAAACGCGATAATTTCATTTTAGGAAGTGCGGACTACCGCCCCCTCAAAGTGATTTCAATCGTTAATGCCATATGTGAGATGTATAAAGGATGAAGAAAATAGTATTATACACTATATTATACTGGAATTATATTATAAATTTATATCATTATGATTTAGTTCCATTAAATATTAAATTGAAATGAAAGTAGCGTTCATGCGTACGTACGGCTTACCGTCTCCATGAACGGTGCATTTCATTTCTTACCCCTAAATGTTACGTAATATTATAAATGAATGTATATACTGGATATATAAGATATATATGACATCTAAATCATGAATATAATTCTGGATATAATGGATATTCTACCACATGAACAACTTGTAATTATAAGAAGTTTATTGTTGACTCAAGTTACCAAAGATCGACAAAACGACCGTTATTAACTTAAATAATTACATAATGTTCATAACATTGTAATAAGTGATATAAAAAGGATAATGAAATTTAAAATGGTTCTTAATAAGGTAGATATTAACTCTAGTTTATTATTCAGGAGGTTAAAGAACAGTTGAGTCAAGTCGGACACAAGGTAAGGGAACTTCTTAACCCAATTTCTATTCTTTGGGTTAATCTCCTACTTTCAAATTATGTCATGATATTATTATGTCGTATATTGTATTTATACTTTCTTTATGTGTAAATATAGTGAATACACATAATAGATATATTTTATTTAAAAATGATCTTTTTAAGGACTTCGTCCCAATCCCCTCTCATTGAGGCATATTTGGTTTTATACACAACTTTCTTTTATACGGGGTATAAACCCATTTGACTTTTACATTTATTCAAAAGGAATATTTTTTCTACGAAGAGTTTACTAAACGAAAAAAGGGAATGTTTTTGTCGTACGTATGCGGAGACAACGACTTCTCTGCCGCCGTGACCACTATTTGAGTTTCGGCTTCCTCTACAAGCCATCATTTTTTTAATGAAAAATAAATACCATGTTTTACTTTTCTTTTATTTTGGTATTGAAAATGGTTTTGAAAGCGTTTTTATTATATCAATGTGTTGTATTGTTATCTTGTGATTGAAATTTGGAAATGTTATGTTTCCTTTATGCATGTTTTATGTGATACGATTATGTTATGGTTTATGAAATGTTTAAACCTATTCATATGAGGAATGCATTGGACTTAATAAGTGACGGGTGGAGCCCGCTATAGCTCCTCGATGCATCGGCAGGTCTCATGAGACAAACTAGTGTCTTGGCACGAGGCCTTGACAAAATCTTATTTGTGGTCTTGGCACGAGGTCTTGACTACGTGGTTATGATAGTCTGGCATTATGCATTCCATCATTATGAAAGTGGTTATTGATATTGCATGTGATTATTCGACCAGTAGAATATCCATGTGAAGAAGTGAATGGCATTATCTCATTTTACTTTTGCCATATTATGTTGATGTTCAAGTTTAAAAGGCTTTTGTTTTAGTTATACATTGCCTTAAATTTTTATGTTTATTTATGAAAGCTTCCGCAATATTGTTATCCTTAATGAGCATCTGAGCTCACCCCTTTCAATGTTTTAATATTTTCCAGGATGTGAAGAAGTATTTTATGAATGACCTGCAGGGATAGTCAGAAGAGGATATGAGTGTGGACTATGAAGACTTTGTTATTAGTTTTTCACTTTATGATGTAATGTAAGACTTATGAATGTATCTAGTGTTTCCAAGGCTACTAAACTAATCGGTCTTTCGAGACTTGATCTTTTGTGATCATGCCAATGTTACGAAGTAATGCACCGACTCTGGGTAGCTGGGGTCGGGGCGTTACATTTTCTCTCACACATAAACTCACAATTCTAGAACCTAAAAGACTAGTTTATTTAGTGATTTGATACATAAGATGTATTGTTGCACATTTTTATTGAACATTTGAAAAACAATAACCTTCTCACATGATTCCATTCTAGACACATAAGAATTATTACTCTTCTTAATTACCTGGGGTATGTAAACATTAGAAGGAGTGAGATTAAACTCTCATTAAGTGGAAAATGTATCAACAAGACATAAAGGATTAGATCATAATAATGTAATAAAACTTGAACATGGGAGAAATTGTTTTATTAAATAAACATGGAATCACCATCATTATCTATAATGCATAATATAAGAACTTATAACTTCAAAAATATCATCATAAAAACATAACACATACCATGGCATAAAAATGGAAATACATGGGGAGATAATCTTGAGGAATAAAGAATATAATATCCATGATACATAACATATAAATATGGAATAGGAATAAAAATATGAAATCATAACATTAGCCAAATTTAACCACCAATACATTTATATATTAATAGACTAGAGATTAGCACCCATGTACCATAACTTTTTTGACTTGAACTAGTCACCCATATCTCACAACCTTTTAGAGTTGGTCTAACCTCCTATGTCCAAAATCATTTTGGGAATGGGTTAACCACCTATATACCACAACCTTATCTCATGAGATATAGAACTTTTCCAAATTCTATGGAGGGAAATATAATTTTGTTCCAACCCATCACATATTTAAAACCATACATATGTGTACCACCTGAACATAGAAATATTTATAATTCCATCATAGTTTAACAAACCCATGAAAAGAAATAGATTTCATGGAAACATATTTAAGACATTATCATAAGTCATCAATAGAAATACATTTGATGGTACTATTAGAGCATAACCTCAGTTAAGAATTGAAAATATTAAAGGATATTCACATAGATGAAAACACCATTATATGAATATTATAGAATTTCATTAAAAAATAAGAAGAAATATGTTTTATTATAATATATTTTATTTAAACATAAAATATTTATAAAAAATGGGAATTAAAATAATTTTTGAAATCATGGAATCATATAAAGGTTTATTCACCAAGAAAAATAATTATAACATTAGTAAAATGAGTTCAGTTAGAAAACATCAAAAAATGATACATTTTACAATGATATAAACAAAGTAAAAGAAATATCCATGTTGAAAAAATTAGGAATATTAATTTTATATATTTTTAATGAAATTATAAATAAATATAAAATTTTGTTAATCAATCAATGTAGTATATATAAGAACATTTTTGTAATTAAATAAATAGTATATACATGGATGAGATATACTTTCAACCCAAAATAAGTGACAAGGTTGGCTCCACTTACAATCACCATTTCGGTTGAATTATAAACCAATAGGATTAGAAATGATAAGAATACATGTAAACCATGGTTATAAATAGATTAAAATAATGTATACATTGTTTTATAGATAAGGAAAAAACAATTCCCTCAAGGGGTAATTTAGACATAAACTACCTCAAAGTCAAAGCAAGATTGGATAAGAAAGCCCATACCTCAGCCTTTCACTTGTTCAGACATGATCTAAGTCCCTATATAATATTTTTTTTAATATGAATTGAATCATTATTCATAGTTACATAAATTTATATCTTTAATTTATATTTCAATATTATCCATATATTTATTGTTTCTTGTTAAAATTATTATTCAGGCATCAATTGTTCGGTTATCTATGCATTCTTCAGTTTGGTGGTGTTGGTCCTTTCTCCTTGGTCATTGGTTCAACATATTCAGAATTTTTATGATGTTTTAAAAAATTAATTAATATAGTTATAGAGTACCATTGTTATTTTATTTTAAATATGGTTATGATTCACATGGAATGTGTAAAAATATCATTCTTAGTGATTATTGAAATAATAAAATCAGTAAATTAATTAGTGAATATACATTGTGATAATAATTATAGATTTATGAAAGTATTTAAATTAATCATTATTGTAAAATATTTTCATTATTTAAGTTCCATTAGTCATTTTTGATTTATACATTATAACACCAAGCATATAATTTATAAAACTGACCCAAACAAGAACACTTTATAATAGCTGAATGAGTAAGAACATGATATTGTATCATAAAAGTATCACTTTCATAAAAGAATAATAATTTTTAAAATATGTTATTATAGTGAAAAATATTATTTAATAAGAGACAGAGGAACAATTTTAGTGAAAAATAACTATAAAAAGTAATTAATTACAACAACAACAAAAATTTCTTCTCTTAGAAACCTTCTTGGTATTGAAGGATTTGGGGAATCCTATAAAGGTTTGGGGATAAAAACATATGATATTATTCTTAGTGAGGAAAATATGGAATATTATAGGGGTAATTCTATTATTATGTGTCTCTTATAAATAGTAGTGGAGAGGGATGTTTGTAAGTGACCAAGGGTGGTATTTTTATAAATACTAAATTCTTAATAAAAAATGATTTTTATATTCACAAAAAGTGAATAAAAAACTAAAACATAGTGAAGATAAAATAAGGAAATGTTGATAATAACGGTGTAATAAAAAATTCCAAAAAAAGTTTCGGATATTTTTTTATCTTATCATTTATTTTAACCATTTATATCATTATAATCTTCACCATAATGACAAATTTTTACCTTGGTAACTTATTTTTATGACTAAAATTAAAATTAACCTTATTAAATAACTTTTTATTAATGATTATAAATTTTAAAAACAATTTATAAGATATAATTTAAAACATTAATTAAAATTAGTTTCATTATTTATTTATGAAAAATGCATAAAAACATTTAGAAGAATATATTTTAAGCATAGTATTGAATGTTTACTTATTTCTTACCAAATAATAACAATCATATGATTTATTATTTATTTTAATATATATAAATATATAATTTAATTTAATTAAAAATTATATTTCAAATGTGATAAATTTCAGCATTAAATAAAAACATATATGATATAAAAACAATGTTTTTTAAAAAGAGTTTTTTGGCCATGTATAATTGAAGTTGTATTTTATATAGTTTCTTAATTATTTCTGGGATGTTATTAATTTATTTTACTAATAAGTCCTTTATTTTTACAAATAAATTTCATTGATATCATTCAGAAATAATAAATTTAACAAAAATAAGTAATTAATAAAAATAGTTTCTCTAGAGTCATTAGTATTTTCTTATGTGAGTTAAAAACTTTTCACTTTATTAAAAAATTATTTATTTTCCAAAATATCTTTAATTTAACTATATTATAAGGTATTTAATTTTTTGTTTTAATAAATGGATCATTTAATTTAGTTTGATGTTCTATGAACTGGAAACTATCATATATATAAGATTTATTTAAAGGGAAATACATACTAAATTCATCGGGTGTTTCACTAATTTTATGATTCATATCTTGTATGACTTAATTTCTTCTCATATATAATTTTATAATAGAATAAAAAAAATTATAAATGATAGACAATTACTCTCATAAAAAATTTCCTAAAACATAGGGTGTTACATTCTTCCCCCTATAAATAAATTATGTCATTGAAATATTAATTTCCTATTAATAATGAAAATAGTATAGGTTATCCATAAGATAACCATAACTCATGATGTAATTTATAATGATCTATCAACATCACTATCTAGTTATCACTAGGAAATTGTTCAACAAAAACAAGAATTCAATCAGTATCAATGAGTGTGTTCTCAATATTAAGTTTATACCTAACAATTTTAACTAAATACCCCACATTATTAGATTTTTAGAACCACATAATAATTTTATTTTCATAAGGATTTTATAGTCAACCTTGCACTAATAAATTATTATAGTTTGTTTTGGGTTATGAAATATGATTTCCCTATCCTAAAATTTAATTTTTCTTATATGTATAGAGAATAAATACATTCCCAAAATCACATACAATTCAACTAAAAGGTGACTAATAAATTTTTTATGAATCCTATTCCTATAAACATTAGTTGAATAGGAGTTGTACAATTCGGATTTCATCATTACACTATTGGGAGTTTTCACGAATAATTCACTATCTAGGAATTTGGGGTGGTGATTTGACACTCAAAAAAAATATTAAAGATACTAAGGGGTGAAAAAAAACCAAAATAAATTGTGTGTTCCTTTCATCTATTCATTTTAATGTCTTGATTTAGAAGTTGAAACTAAATAGTATTTCTCATTCTCCCTTTACATTAGAGGTTTTTGATGTCTTTTGTTATCATTAACCCTCAGTTTGGTACACATGTCATCATATTATCCATAATTATAAAAATTTA
Source organism: Viscum album (assembly GCA_963277665.1). Classification (NCBI taxonomy): domain Eukaryota; kingdom Viridiplantae; phylum Streptophyta; class Magnoliopsida; order Santalales; family Viscaceae; genus Viscum; species Viscum album. Next base: position 2,085,357,690 of record OY728123.1, on the reverse strand, counting down.
AGAATTGGAGTGTGGGAAGTGCATTAGTTTGACCTTTATTTCCATTCATTTAATTTTTTATACTCTTCACATATCTTCAGAATTCATGTGTTAAATTTACTTCTCTTCCATAATTGAAGAATTTTATTATTTTTTTATAAAATTTACCCCATGATTCATCCAAAATTTCTTATGTATAAGAAGTTAAATTTTCATTCCTCCATGAGTTATTTCATTTGATATTCCTTAAAACAAAATTTTTCTCTTCTTTCCCCCAAAACTACAAGAATATTGGAAGACTTCATTTTCTCTTTCTAGTTTGAGAGTGTATCTAAATATTTCCTCACAGCTACTAAAGTCCCTTACAGCTAACTATTTTCTTAGACTTGACTTAAAACCCCTAAATAAAAGATATATTTTACTTTCATTTTCAATGATAAAACTATAATTTTACCTTGAAATTATTATAAATTTTGATTCCAAGACAACAATGGATTCAATATCCTTTTATTTCATCTTTATGAATTCACTCTATATTTTAGTGTGAAGAGTTTGAGGAAAATATTTATTAAAAAATAACTTCTTAAACTCATCTTATTAGATGGATTAAATTTATTACTCTTTACATGTGTTCTTGATTGATATCTTTCATTGACCTTCCCATCTTTTATCCAATGAATTGTTAAAAAACATTTTCATTCTCTAAGCACTGGAGAACAAAAAATATATTTTCTTTTGTATTAATAAACTACTCACAAATTAGTGGATTAGAATAACTGATAAAGGATGGTGGTATCTACCATATAAAGAATTCAATAAAAGTTTTTCCTTCCTTGTCATGTTTAAGATTTCATCATAGTTCATGTTATTATTCATAACCTGTGATGATATTTCCATGAAGGTTTTCACTCCACTCAATTTATTTTGTTTCTCATGAGGATAGTCATTTAATTTTCTATCACACTATTTGTAACCCAATTCATCTTGGTTCCATCCATTCACTAATACTAAAAGGGTTAAAATGAGTAATAAAACATAATATCTTAAGCAAATATGGGAAAATAATTATACAAATATGAGTACTCACTACTAAGATACCTTATCCTCTATCAATTTTATTTTAACCTATTATTATTTCAGTTCTACATAGTTTTCCTTAATTTTTACTCTCTTTTACTTAATAATATAATCCCCAACAAATAAATAAACCCCACACTGATACTAAATAATGCACCATGGACCCGTACTCCAGGTTCTGGTTCTAAAAACATATTCCTTTTACAGTCTCTTTGATACAATGTGTGATGACTTGAGTATAAATTGAATATATTTAAAATAATTTCCTTGCTTAAAAATTTAAACTCATAAATAAACAAACATTCCAATAATTTAATGATTTAGTGTCTTTGAATATTATATATATATATATATATATATATTCCATTTTGTATATTTTCTCCTTCGTATCCCACAAATAATCTTCTCATATTCTACCCTTCTAAACACATCACAATTAATACACAACTTTATTTCCTAAGGAATAGAAACATAAGGAGTAATATCAAATTATTAATGAGGAAAAAAATAAAAAATATGCATAAAAGGTTAGATCATAAGCAAGGGAGAAAACATGAACATGGGATAAATATCATATTTGAAGAACATTGAGTCATTAAAGTTATTAATAAGGCATGATATAAAGAATTATAACCTTAAAAGGATCATTTTTGAATAATAACATATATCATGTCATAAAAATAAAGATATATGGGGAAATAATATTGATACATGGAGCATATTATAGACATAATAATTAACATATAAATGTGTCATGATAATAAACATATGAAATCATGACATTAGTCATGGTTAATCACTAATACATTTATATCTTAATAGACTAGGTTAACCAAATTCCCATAACATAGTAGGCATTATTTAACCACCCACACTCCCATAACCTTTTAGAAATAGGCTAATAAAGAATTTCCCATAACCTTTTGGACTTGGCCTAACCACCCATTTCCCATAATCTTTTAGACTTCAGATAACCTCTCATGTCCCAAAACCTTTGGGTTTGGGTTAACTTTACGTATACCAAAACTTTATCTCATGAGACATATAATTTTAACTAATTAATAATAGGGATATATAATTCAAGTCTCATTTATCACATAACAAAAAACATATAGATATGTGGCACATGAACATGAAATTTTCACAATTCCATCATTGTCTAATTTAACGTTGAAAATAAATGGGTTTACTAAAAACAACATTAAGTATTTATCATAATTCATCTAGAGAATTGGGTTGTGAGATATTATTAGATAATATCCAAAGTGAATCATAAAATCATTAAAGGATTTTGAAATAGATTAAAAACACATTACGTTGAATAATATAAAATATCTTCGAAAAATAAGAAGTAATATCATTTTATTTTTAATAACTTTTAATTTAAAAGAATATATTTAAAAGATAGGTATAATAATTACTTTTAAGAAAAAAATTAATTTTGGAATGGAATATTAATTAATAAAAAAATTATAATAGTTTTAAATTATATTCATGTGTGAAAAGTTAAAAACTTATTTCCTTTCAACTATTTGTAAACAGACTCCAAAAATGAACCATGTGATAAATTAAGAAAAATTATTTTAAACATTTTTAAATAAATAAAAAGTCAACTAAAAATGTTATTAATAAATAATTGTTGTGTATATAAGAAAACTCATGAAACAACAGTAATAAAATGTACATGGAGGAGAAAAATTATTGATCTAAAAGAAAAGAAAATGTTGTATCCACTCACAATCATCCTTTCAGCTAAACTGTAAACCAAAGGGAGTTATATTGATAAGAAAACATTTAAAACCTATATAAAAATAATAGAAAATAAAATAAATGGTTTTTTATAGATAGATAATATACAATTCCCTCAAGTAGTAATTTAGGCATAAATAATCTCTAATTCAAAGTGATATTAGAAAAGAAAACACATACCATGGACTTCCTCTTGGTTGAATACACAATAACTCTCTGGATAATAAATTTTTCTTTATTATTAATATTAATTAAAACCTTATTCATAGTTACTTAACATGATTCCTTTCATTTTTAATTCTATATTATCCATATATTGATTTTTTATTATTAAATTAAACATTCTTGTATTATGTTTTCCATGCATGTCTTGATTTAATGATATCAGTAGTTACTCCTTGGTCTTGGGTTATAACCTATTTAATTTTCCAAAATATGTAATTAATTTCTTTGATATATTAATAGAGTCTCATTTCCATTTCATGGAACTTATGGTGACAGTCCTCATGGAACTCTTAAAAATCATTTTGGTGATTATTAAAGTAAAAAAAATAATTGAAATAATTATTGAATATAATTTTGTATATTATAATTCAAAAATTATGAAAACATCCAAAATTAAAAATATTTTTATAATATTATCATTGTTTAATTTTCTATAACTATTAATGTTCTAAATGTTATAACATTTGTTCCACCACTAAGGTGGCGCGTTTTCGGGTGGTGTAGAAATGGAACGATGAGAATCATCCCTTCTCCCATTTCTTATAGAGATGGGTTCTCGTAGAATTCACTATTCCATTTTTTTTGACCCGTTCGACATCATTGTCCTTTAAAGTATGTTGGATTAACCATGTTGGAACTATTGGTCCCAGTGGGCGATTGCATGGGGGTCAAGCTCATGAGAAACTAGTCCTTCTTTTATATAACTTCCTTGGATGGTCTATATCAGTCTTATTCATGGATCCAAGAATTCCCAACAGCCCTAGTATCTAGGATTCATAGACCTTCTTTCCAAAGGGAGGTTCTCATTAAAGAATGATTCAACCAACGATGCTTAAGGACTCTATTGATCGAGAGGATGGGAGTTCAGGATCACCACACCATTTTGGGGGAGGATTGTTTCCTCTTCTGGGACTCTCTTATAGATTTGGGTCATGTTCATATGTTCGAGAATCCTTGGTTCATTCCCAAATATTATGTCCATGGTCTACCCTTGGTTTCCAAGATTGGCGTAGGTAAGAATATATTTAATGGTACAGAGGTGATACTGACTTGATCCATGTAATAAGACACTCTAGAGTTTATTGTCATCTAGGGAGGGTGAAAGGTGAACTGATGTTGGGATCGAGACTGTAAGAATGGCTTCCTACATATTCTCTGACGAGGAATCATAACCCATGTAGTTCGGAAGGTATGGGGATTACACATGGGAGCTGCCCCAATTGAGGGACTTGATTGGGTGGACCCTTTTGGATGGGAACCCTTTTGAGCTCATGTCTTTTGTTAGGCATCCTACATATCCTGATTTGATCAAGAATCATAGTTCTCGTAGTTTAGAAATGTGGGTTTAATGTGTGGAAGCCTCCCATTTGATGAAACATGATTTGGTGGACCCTTTACAGATTAGCACCCTTTTGATCTTGGGCCTTCTGGTAGGCATCCTACGTATCCTGATTTGTTAGTAATCAGAGTTCTCATAGTTTAGAATCATTTAGATGTGGTAATCCTCAGAAAACTCTAAGCTCGTGTGATTCATGCTCGGTGTGAGAAAAAAGTGGATGTGAAATATTCAACATTTCACATGCCTCTTCTCCTATTTGTGGGGGAGGGAGATCTCACTGCGGAAGAGGCAGGGGTGACCATGGATGAGGGAGAGGAGAAATGAACCTTTTAAATTGAAATGAAATTGAAGGTCATGCAGACCTACCTCAAAAGATTAGGGGCTTACCTCAGTGGCAGGGCCTCATAGTAGTTCTGGGAAGGGGAGGAGTTTCGTTCTTGTCAAAAGGGGGGAGCGAACATAACCCCTTCGACGGATCACTATTCCTCAATGAATGTAAAAGTGAGTGATCACCCTTAGTGCTGAGAATGAAGAGATTCATGTCGGCATCCCAAGGTTGGGCTCTGGGTTTCCATGGGTATGTAGCCTCACAAGAATTCCCGCTGCCCGTACATTTGTGGGGAGGGCCTTCGTGACTCTACTTACCATGGGTATGTAGACTAATTGGGTGCATTCATGCACCCGATGGTCCAATCATATGGGTCCAATGGCTTTAAAGGATTCTTTGCCCAAATTCGGTAGGATTGGTTAGTTGAGGGATCATGGAGGACTGGACGGTAATGGAGAGGTGAGGTTGGAACTGGAATAAACAATACCCCAAAACACCCCATTCTGCATACTGTCTTTTTATGCGGGATGGGGGAGGCTCTGCATAACAAAGTGGTATGCGGGTATAGGGGTCATCCGCCTACCACTCCGGTATACGGGCATGGGTAAAGGTAACTTTGTACCATAGTGGTACATGTCCCATCACACCACATTGGGTTCTATCTGCGTATCGAGGTAGTACGCAGCGCGAGGTTCAGTCTGTGTAGCGGTATGCTACGCGGGGAACCATATTAAAGGAGGGTCTGGGGGATCATCATTTGCATGGAGTTCATCCACAAGAATCCTTTGGTTCAAGGTTCACCAATTAGGTTCACAATTCGATTATTATTATTCAATTCACCTATTTTATGGTTTGCAGCCGGCTATACCTGTGGAGGGGAGTCTTTAATGATTCGGGCTTCCCTAATGAAACAAGACGGAAGTTGGAGTGAATCCTCTAAGTCTCCCTCAAGCTTTCGTCATCCATCCTTATCTCTGTCTGTCTCCCTCTGTCCCTTCATACTTCTATTATTCTCCTTTTATAGAGCATCATAGAAATCATATCTATTGGGCATGAAGCACCATTTGTAGAGGCCCATTGAAGCAATATCCTGACCTATGGAGGACTCGGTCAATCTGAGTTTTGCAGAGGCTTCAGTTCATAATAATGGTTTGCAGAACCCTTTTGGTTTGCATCGTCTGCAAACTGATGAGTTCACGACATGATAAGCGGATGATCCTCACATGTACGAATATGTCGGGGATGCAGTTCGTGGTCTACCATGCTCATTGGCCATCGCTCCATGGGCCAGCAGTTCGTGGTCCATCTACTCTGGGTACCTTTCTTGGTAATAGTACACAGGTAACTTTCAAAACCATGAAAACATGGATTCCTTTAAGTTTCTTCAAATAATTACAACTCAATTTCAGTCCATTCACTTTTCTAGACATATAGAAGTTCTTTATTCCTTCTGCAAAGTGATTGCAGGGGTATTTTCTCCCCTTGGAGGAATTTTCAGGACCCTATAAATTCCCCCCATTAGAATGGGGTCCATTTGGAATGAAAGGGGGACTATTCTGATGTAGAAGTAGTCCTGAACTGAAATGGTCTTCAGTATAACAGGTGTACCCGGTAGGAGGGGACCACACCTATATATAGGGGACCATGTCATTTTTCTTTTACTATTTCTTGTAGAAAAAAAGTGCTCTTGATTTCCCCAGCTTCCTCTACTCTCACTTACCATACTCTTTGTGAATGCCCCGTTCGTGAACAGCTTTGTACGTTCCGAGAACCGATCCCCTTACCATTTTTTCATCTATGTACCATGTTTTGGATTTCACAAACAGTTTTTGTAGATTATTAAGACATAAAATCTAGATTCCTTGTGGGAGAATGCTACATGGTTGGCTTCTCCACATATAGTACTTGGATCGAAAAACTAGACTTTTAAGAATATTTAACAATACGAACTTAAACATTAATCCACCACTCTGAAATATGAACTTAATCAAGGCATAGGCTCATGGTATCCTATTTGCACAAACCTTTCTATTCGTCGACCAATGATCTACGGGCCAACTCATTATGGATGGTTCACATACCATTACTCCAAATGGTAGAACGTGACTGCGTATCATAGCTATAGGCAGGGCTACTTCCACGCATTATGCAGTATGCAGGATGTGGCAACTGCGTACAGTTTCTTGAATCCAAACGTGGAGCTTCATGTGGGCACATTTTGAGTCCTTTAACCACTTTTCCATAGCCTTTATCCAACAATTTTTTATCGAACTAACTTCTCATTGGATTCTGGATCATCCTATGATGGATACAATTGTTGATTTATAGGTTGCTACTGATGTCGCTACTTTTTTTGAGGATACTATTGTTACCCATCTTTCTACTATTGATGAAAGATCATAGGATATGGAAACTTTGGTTGACGAAAAAACTCTAGTCGTTCTGCCTCACCTATCCCTTGTGAATCTGCTCATAGAGGGTCAATGGGAGTACCTGGTCTCAGACAGGCTTCCTTCTTATGGGTTTTTTCTTTTTTTTTTGACACAGCGATCCCGTTTCCAGACCCAACTGATCAGCCTATATCCTGGATAATCAATACATTTATTCCAAAGGCTTTGATTACTTCTAAGGTTAGGTACCTTCAGAGAGATACTACCTCCGGATCTTTTCTCCACTACACACCTTGAACCCTATAGGGGGTGTAGCGGAATCCTGATCATACATCCCACTATTACCAGAGAATCACGAGGAAGGATACCGTGAATGAGTATCATGATTGGTTATCTCTACAGGACCTTTCTTCTGGAGGGTTGTTTGGCTTGGACTGAGGGTGTCCCTTTTTGGTTCGCTAGAGTTCTGAAGAATTCCAAGCCGAGCTACAGATTGTGGGACTGTATGAGGCTGCCTGGGTTTCTAAAACATACACCCATCATCCTACTTCCCTTATTTAATATCTTTTAAGAAGGTGAATTCCAAATACCAACACATTCCATTTGACCAACGAGGAGGTTGGTATCAACCTTTGGGACATCCGGCAGATTTTGGGTGTCCCTATCATTGGGGATATGTATGATGAATTTCTTCCCCCATCTTCTATTTGGGATGACAAGGAAATAACCCCCCCCCCCTCTGGCCAGGAAACTCATCTACCAAGCGAAGGCGCTTATGAAGGAAATCAAAACATGTTAGAAGCAGGAAGTTCCATTTGATGACCGGTTTGGTACTTTTTCAAAGCATACTGATTTCGAGGCCGATCTGTGGAGACCCAGGTCTTGTCCCACCAAAGCCACCCAGAGGTGAGTGGGAAATTACTATACCATGCTAGAAGAGGGGGGTTTTTGGAAAGGGGATGGGGTATCATACCTGACATTGATCAGTTATTTCGACTGACGACTTTCTTGGCCACATTCCAGAGTGGGTGGATCCTACCGGTGCATGAATCTCGTGGTTTAAGAACCTCAACCTTTATCATAGCTTCTCATTTGGACATCAAAAAATGCATCAATTTGGCTATCCCAGTGATTTCTAAGATATACTACCTACAAGGCCGAATCAGTGAAGGGGGTCACCCTACCAAATGTTTAGTCCTTTTCAAATTATTTGGGGCTAGGTGGAATCCCGTATAGGGGTTTATTCATTCATCAATTCCCTACAAATTCTGTATTCTACCCTCCAATTGTACCTTCAAAGCACCAGTGGGGTCATGACCGCGGCTTGGGCTTTACCGGATAAGAAAGAGGAGCAGACCAAGAAGAACTAGTAGGACCTAATGGCTTGTCTCAACGTTCACGAAAATTTATCTTACCATCCTTATGATTCCCCTAAAAGTACTATCACAAACAATGCATCTGAATACTTTATTAACTGAGGTTATTATTTTCTCTATTAGAAGGAATATTGGCTGCTCGTATCAAAGGGGAACTTATTTGTAAGGGATATATGCCCTGCATATTTAGTCGACAATTATACTGTGTTCATAAGTTGTGTCCCCCTGCACTCAATAGTGTTCGTCAGGAGAAACATCTAATGATATATTTCCAATTATGGCTAATGTTCACCTAAGAGGACACCCAAATCCAAGCCAGATTCCAGATTCTATAGATTCCTTGCCCTTCCTTACCAAGAATTATGATGAGGCATGTGTTAAGACGTATCCTAACGGCCAATTAGTTGACCTGGTACTTATTGTGACAACTTACAAGGCATCCAAGGAAAAAAGAAAGGGTAAAAAAAGGGAGCTTCTGAACACTCTCAACTGGGAAATTTCCTCTGATGGTTTGTTCATCCACCCCCCCCCCCCAGAAATGTTTTGAAAGATGGGTTATGACCTCACAGGTGTCTGAAAAAGCTGCTCGGGATATTTCTAGGAATTAATCATCCATTACTTCGAAGGAAGATTTTCTAGTGTCTTGGAGGCAATGGGAAATTTTTAAAGGTCATTCATCTACCCTTGATCGGTCCCCAGTGATTTATGGAAGCTTCACCAGACTAAGGAGGTGGCCCTTGTATGTGTTGGCTACGTCTCAGCACCAGCTGACATTTCTTTTGATGAGGATCGAGATTGGGTGGGTTGTTATCTTAAAGACCTCAAGACCCTCATTGACTCTCAAAGTGGCCACCATAAGTACTCATATCAGGTACTTTCCATGTTGCAACCAGAAACTATTGATGAGGATGAAGAAATCGTTGGCTTGACTACTAGGAATTCCATGGAAAAAGTTTCTTATTTTCTCCCATAGTCTCATAAACGTTCCTCTAATCAAGAACCTGAGTTTGCAGGGACACCTGTGAAATGTTTGTGGTTGTTGAAACATGCTCTTCTCCCCTATATCATCATTACTATTCTAGTCATCCCAATTATGGCCTATTTTTAGAGTCTTGGAGAGTCTGGGATGAATTGAGGGTGAGCGCTTCGGATGAAGATATATGGAGGCTTCTTTAGAGGGAAATCTTCAGTCTTCTTGGTTTTGGGGGAGCCATTTCTCCTATATGTATTCCATCTAATGAAGATCTTGATGAGGAGGCTGCTTACTTGACTAAAATGGATAGGTTTCTTCATGCTCCTGCAAATAGGCATTACTGGTCAGACCATGTAGAATTGATGGATGTATTTCCACGACCGATGGGAGATGGATTTTTTGAAACCTTTAGTGTTAAATTATTTTATTTCAATGATGATAAAATATTCCACCTTTCCTTTTTACTCTTTAGGGACCTATCAAATCTTAGGAAACATCATTTTCTGATACTTATTATCCCGACGTTAATGGGGATGGGGAGTACACACCCTCAATGATAGGGGTACTATGAAAGGATCCCCCAGATCCCAAGAACCTGTGGAAGTAGTTATCACAGACCCTTCTCGGGTGTTTCCTACCCAATCTCCTCTTAGTGATCTTACTCCAGAGCCTTCCCCCCAACATTCAAACAAAAGCAAGAAAGACTCTTAGTTGTCCAAGCATATTTGACAGGGGATCAAAAGTAATGTTCTATTTACCTGGTGATCAAACCAAATACCTTTATCTGGTCAAATAATTTGTACATACATGTACTTTGAAACATGGCCTATTGGTGATCACACGACGATATCTCAGGAATGTATAACTCCTGACCCCTTTACGGTAGAGAAAGGGTCACCATCTGCTATGGCTGATCAAAATAGGGAAGCAGGGCCATTTGGAGAGATTGGGGGTGTTTTTCCTCCTACTGGAACAATATCTACCCCAACAATGTAAATACATCTATATGTTGTGGGCTCACTTGAATGTGTCAATCTGACTCTCAAGGAGAGAGACAAGGTTGATTTTATGGAGGGCGATGAGTTCATTAGCGATCCAAAATCCTTACTGGATCTCAGAGGGGCTATGAATATCATGGATCCAATCAATCTGGATCGAGTGGTTTCTTCCCCTGGATAGGGAGTCACTCTATATACTATTGTTTCATCTACACATGGTGGCTCTGGTGAAGTCATGGTCAAGGGGGATGATGTTCCATCCCCAAATAATTTGGAGAGGGCTATCATGCCCTTTTTACTAGTTTTTTTAGGGTTCATGATTTCTACCCATAGGATTTCAAGACTAGTATCCTTATCTGGACTAACCATACCTTCATGCCTCATATTAACTGACAACCTTTTGAAGGCCGCCTTTAGGGTTACTGTGTCGGCCAAGCATGGACCTGGGTTTTTAGTCTTCCCATGTATCCACGGGGTGATATTGATAATTTAATATGAAAATTCACCTATTTTAGATAGTGGTACCACTTCGATGGTGAGAAGTATTGAAGTCGTTTCCACTCCATCCCCAAAATCACAACCACAAGCCTTGGCAATGGCGGTGGATTCCCCTACCTTTTCATCTATTACCATTTTCAAAAATGTGGATGTTGCTAGGTCAAGTAGTGATGTAGCAGCCAGTTCAAGTCCCTCTCTGGTGAAATTCATTCCTAACTATATTTCATCATTTGGGAGTGATTCTGAGACCGATCGAGAAAGACTAGTCAATCATCATCCCACTCGGCAAAAGGCATAGGGGAACATTTGGAGAATAATTTCCCAGACTCTATTGAATGAGATGTCGGTGAAGTTTCCAAAGTTACACTGCCATTTTGTGGTCTTGGAAATCAGTGGATTCAACTATAAAGGCATTTATGATATAGTAAGATGGGTAGTTTCTTCTCAGGATGCAATTGGTGCACTTGAACCTCGACTCTCTACAGTAGAGTTGATGAATTATCTGTCTATGACATGAAAAATTATCATTGATGAAGCTGCCACTCATGTTGGAACGGTTGAGAAGTTTCAAAACAAACTCATGAAGAAATATTCTTTGATGGAGCATCTTAACAAGGAAGTAGAGAAACAAAGACAAAAGCTGAAGCAACTCAAATAAGAGCAGGCTCAGGTCGCATCCACCATTGAGGAGGGGTGTCGGAAAATGCTGGAGGGAGAGAGAACCATCCTCCAAGCCATGAGGAATGTAGAGGTACTATGAGCGGGTGTAGAGGTAGAGACTCTAAATTTATTAATACTTCACCAAGATGTTGAGGATTCTCACCAATCATTGATGAAACTTTGCAACTCTCTCGAACGTCTATTATAAAGGTCATATATTTCTCACAAGGAGAGGCTCCAGGTAGTGGATGCCCACCATAAATTTTTATGGAATATGGTGGAACATATTTTCCTCTTAATGCTCCTTCTCTTCCTTTTCCTGTAATTTCAATTGATCATCATCAATTATAAAACATCATCATGGTTATATATTAATTTTAAAACATGACTTAAAATCAATAAACTGAAATAATCGAATTGAACTCTAATTTTTGCTTGAGCCAGAGGACACAGCGAGCAAAGTTCGACTAGCAGTTCACAGTCCGGCCAATCAAACATATTACTAATATTATTGGTCAAACTTCTTTTGACCATACTTAATAGGGTAGGTCCCTAACTTGGGACTGTTATCCAGAAATGTTCTAACATCCTTAAGACATGGATGGATGATTTTTCTTGACCCTTGATTTGTGGATTCTGGACATGGATGAGGATCAAGAGCCGCATTAGGTGTATAGAGGTAGGAAATGACTCGCCTAGGGATGAATTTTCCTTTGATTGGCATTTGTTTTTTAGGGCGACATATGTAGAGCCAACGGGGCATGATATACATAGTCAAGAAAAGGTGTCTGCAGGACAATGTCCTTTCATTTTCAATGGCCAGGTGGGATTTGAAACATTTTGGATTTATTTTGATTTTGGGAGCCATAATGGGTGGCTGGCCTGAGTAGTGTTGCCTAAAAACATTAGGAACACTCATATCTTCTTTGAGTGGGAAACTGTTCCCGCACCTTTCTTACATGCTTGAGGGAGAGTTGGTGAATGGTAAGTTTAGATAAGAGTATTTTTTATGTTAGGGTATCTTGGAACAAAGGAGGTACATAAGCCGTTATCTCATAGTTTTGCAAATTTGGGGGTGTGACAAGACATGAATGTCATTTGAGCGTACGAAAGCTAGAAAGGACTCTCCTGGGGATGAATCTACCTTGGATTGATGACCATTTTTGTAGGAGACATATGAAAAGTCACCAGGGAATGATATGCATAGTCAAGAAAAGGTGTCCATAGGACACTGGTCTTCCATATCCGATGGCCATTGAGGATTATGGAGATTGGGATCTTTCTTAACACAGTAGGTGACATTCAATAAGGGGTGCACCTCATCATCAATAGGGAGAATTTTAACTGAGATTCGTTGGGGAAACCCAAAAATTAGTGGGAGGAATCTTATTTTTCATGCGGACTAACTTCAAGAATATGGATTGGATATCTTTAGAAACCTCGAAAGAGAACAGAGATTAATCGGGCATGTATGTTCTGATATATACAAGATTTGTGTAAGGGGGAGGTGTAAACCATAACTTTGAGGACCCCTGAATCAGGAAGGATGGTATGAGGCTTGGAAGCCATTGGGCGTACTGATATAGGAGAGTTCTCTCCTAGGGATGAATTTTCCATTGATTAACAACCATTTTTGTGGGAAACATATGCAGATCCACCAGGTCATGATATGAATAGTCAAGCAATGGGGTCCATAAAACACTATCCTTCCATCCTAGATGGCCTTGGAGGGATATATAGATTCAAGATCACTTAGAGAACCGAGTATGAAATATGGAAGGAGTGTATATGTACATATTGGGTAAATTTGTGCTGTGATTTACTCATGGAGTATGGTATACCTTACGTAGATATGACTCGTACATAGTGTGGGGCTTTCATTCAATATTTTGGATACTTGGTCATTTGATGTCACATGGATAGGACATAGTGTTTCTCTCGGGGGAGGGAATCGTGTCATTCCTTTTAGGGTTGTTCTTATAAGACCAAATTCCTGGACTATTTTTCCATAATGACATGGTGGATCTCTCTCTGAAATCCCTAATCTCACATAATCTATGCTTGGTGTGAGAAACAAGGGATTACTAGGACTCCATTTCATCGCTTAGGAATAGAAAAATCAACATTAGAGGGAACTTTTGGGCTTAAAGAATTGTTATGCAGTTTAACATCATTCAACAAGGACAATTTTGGCCTTGTAGTTCAACGTTGTGCGGTGAGGACGTGATGTTATGTAGTTTGGAGTCATGCAGTGAGGACGTGATGCTATACCGTTTAGAGTCATGCAGTTAGCACATGATGCTATGCAGTTTAGAGTCATGTAGTGAGGATGATTATACTGCCATAAAAATCTCCAATAGTTTTAGGTTAATCCCAAGAAGGAGGTTATGGAATTCCTTAGACATGAGTGATGATAGAAGTTGTAAACCATTGTCTGGGGGGAAACTTGAATCATGAAGGATTAAATGGGGCTTGGAAGCCGTAGGGTGTACTGTGATAAGAGAGGACTCTCGTGGGGATTAATTTTCCTTTGATTAACATCCATTTTTTTGGTAAACATATTAAAAGCCACCGAGGCATGATATGCATGTCAAGCAAAGGTGTATGCGGAACACTGGCCTTTCATCTCATATGTCCTTGAATGATTATATGGATCCAAGTTTTTTTGAGGTATGGAGTGTAAAAAATGGGAAATACATTCCTATGAATGTGAGAATACCTAAACCATGATTAACCGTGAACTACTTAGAGCTTCCACATAGGTCTGACCCATATGTATAGGGGGAAGAAGGATCCTTTGACTTCTCATGAGAGGCATGTGAGGAATCTCATAATGCCAAGGACAGGTCCACACATGACTCTTCATAAATTTTGTAGTTTATTATCATGCAATAGAACTTTTCATGGGCTCCTTGAAAAAATATGACCAACATATTGGGAGAGGGTCATTTTTTTGTATTGGTGGTTGGGCCGAGATCGAAGATCAAGTGTCACTACGTATCCTACAAGGGCAGGAATCAAGCCACACGTAGTTCTGAATGTTCCCTACAAATGTTTTCTCAATGTTTAGGGACACTTGAGGGTGTTTTTTATAATGATGATGGTTGGGATAGGATTGAAGAATGGTGCATCAATACGTATCTGATGAGGGTAGGAATCAATCCACACGTAGTTCTGAAAGTTCCATGTACCGATTTGGCTCGGTCCACATGTGAGTACATGTAAGGTCATTCATTTGTTCCAATTAATATGGGTGTAAGGCCTACCATATTCCCCTATGATTTATTTGTGTAAGAGAATCTTAACCATTGATCATATGCACACGTGAGTTATACTTGATGTGAGAAACAATAAGTAGTCACAGAGTCCCCTTCCCATGTTTTGGGAGGTAGAGGATATGATTGGGCATTTTCTTTTTCTTTCTTGGTGGGGTTGGCCCAAGATTGAGGATCAAGGTGTCGCTACGTATCTCACAAAGGAAGGAATAAAGCCGTACATAGTTCTGTACGTACCCTGTGCCAATTTTGATCAGTCCAAGGGTAGGTATATTTCTGTTTTATCCATCACAGTTTTTAGGTCTATCATGTTAGTCCATATTTGGCTTTCGTAAGAGAATCTCTACCACCAACCCTAGGCTCACAATAGTTATACTCGATGTGAGAAACAAGGAGTGATTAGGGTTTCCCTTACGAATATGGGTAGATATTGGGCATGATAGAGGCATTTGTTATGGTGGGGGTTGGGCCAGGATCGAAGATCGAGGCATCACAATGTATCCTGTGAGGGTAGAAATCAAGCCGTACATAGTTCTATATAATATCCTAAAGTTTATCATCATGAGATTAGGAAATTTTGTGTCATGTATTTTAACGTCCTATGGCAAGGACATGAGTCACAGTTTATTGTCATGTTTTAGGGATAAGTTCCTTGTAGTTTATCATCATGTGAAGGGGATGATGACTCATAGTTTAAGGTCTTAGATTTTGGACCATGTCATTTCAATTTAATTTCATGTTTCATAGACTAATACCGTACAGTTTAATGTCATGTGGATAGAACGATGACTCATAGTTTAAGGTCTTATAGTTTGGACTATGACATTGGGGTATTATAACTCATAGTTTAGGATCATAGAGCTCATACCTTAACATTTTGGGGCATTTTGACTCATAGTTTAGAGTCATAGAACTCGAACAATAACATTTTTTTATTATTACATGAAGTAATTATTCATGAACTTTACATTTGTGCGAGCCTTGATGAGTTGTTCATCCATTGATATCAGGGCGTATGTTCCATTAGAATAGACCCAATGTATGAAATATGGTCTTTCCCACTTTGTTTCAAGCTTTGGGGGATTCTTCCCAAGTATCATCGGGGTTCTAGGGACTAGCACCATTTCTCCTTCGAGGAAAGATCGAAGGCGAACCATTTTGTTGAAGGCCTGTGCAATCTAGTTTTGGTAGATTTCCATATGGGGTAAAGTGTGTAGCCTTTTTTTTCTCTAGCTACTCCAACTCATCAAATCATCTCTATGATTGATTTTATATGGAAAGTCGATCGAAAATGGACACATGAAGTGAGGGCACATTGACTTCGATAGGCAGAACATCCTATTCCATGTATACTAGTGAATATGGGGTTTCCTGTGTGGGAGTGTGGGTCGTGGTCCGGTAATCCCACAAAGCATGAAAAAGATTTTCTGGCAACGATTTATTTTAATTATCGGCCATCTTTAGCAGTATGTTGGAATAGTCTTCTTGAAATCCTTTATCTAGCCATTTTCCTCTACGTGGTAATGGGATGAATGGTTCACCTTAATTCCATACTCCTGGTATAAATTTTCCAACTTAGCAGAGCATAAGTTGGTGCCATTTTCTGTCAGAATAGTATGAGGGAAACCAAATCTTCTAATGATGTTGACATTCAAAAAACTGATGATGTTTTTCATCCCGACTTCTTTAAGGGGTATGGATTCATCCCATTTGGAATAGAATTCGGTCTCCAAGAGTATGAACTTGAACTGTCTAGCTATAGCGGGAGGATATGGTCCCACAACATCCATCCCCCAAGCGATGAATGGCCAAAAGTACTTACCTCTATGAAGTAACTCTGGGGGGAAGTGTATGAAATTGGCATGAACTTGATAGTAATGGAACATCTTGGTGAATGTCACACTATACTGTATCATAGTGGTCCAGTAATATCCAGGCCTTCATATTTGGTGGGGGATCTTGGTTGCTGACTAGTGTGCTCCACAAACTCTAGTGTGCACTTCTTTCATGAGGGCAGTAGTTTCCTCTCCATCAATTCACCTGATAAGGACTCTGTAAAGACCTCATTTGTAGAGGACCTTTGCTTGGTTTATCCCATTTTATACGACAATGTTGACTGCCTGTCTTCAGACCTGCTCCCTTCCAGCCCTATCTGGTGGGAGTTCCCCATTCCGAAGGTAATTTTTAATGGGTGTCATCCAACTATTGGTATGACCACAAGGCTTAGAAACAAGACTAATTTCATTGATTTCCTCTGTATTGCTCTAGATTAATGGAAAGATCATTCACAATGAGCAATGCTAATGACTTTTTCATCTCGATCGGGATCAGCCAAGGCTATGGCTGCATTTTCCAAAGCATTGGCTTGATCATTTTGTGATAGAGGGACATAGGTCAACATTGGTTCTGATGGAAATTATGCCATCAGTGGTCGAATATGGTTCATTAAGGGGACCAATACTTCTTTTTTGATGGTGTAGTCACCATTGACCTATTTGATGACTATCTATGAATCACCCTTTATTTTTAGGTGTTTGTCTTTCACCTGGAGTGCCAATTACAGGCCCCCAATGAGGGTATAATATTCTAATTTATTGTTTTTTCAACCTTCCTAAAACAGAAAAGAGTAAGGAAATATGGATTTTTGGAGTATACAAGTATAACTCCCAGTCCCACTTCTTCATCTATAAGTTCAGCATCCAACCGTGATGTTTCTTCTCAGGGGTTCTTGGCCAGGAAGTTCACTAATGCTTTTCCTTTTAGGGCCTTTTAGGGAATGTACCATTTTCGAAACTATTGTAGGATGACCTCCCATCATTATAGGCGCCCATTAAGTATGGGATGGTTGAAAATATATTTTAGCGGGTTGCAATGGGAGAACAGGTGGACCTCAGGGAACTTCAGGTAATTCATGAGCTTCTGAAATGCAAAGATTTGGGCTAGATAGCTCTTTTCAATTTTCGAATACCGAGTTTCAACATTAATCATTATCTGGTTGAGGTTGTCGAGGATTTTCTCACTGTTAGAATCATTCTTCTACACAAGGAAGGTGCCTAATGACCATTCAATGTCAGTTATGTACAAAATGATAAGTCTCCCCACAACTGGCGGCATGAGCACCGGCGATCTTTGGAGATATCTTTTAATATTGTCAAACACTTCATGGAAATCATTATCCCACTCATACATAACTCCTTTCTTCATGATCCTGGTGAAAGGTAAACATTTACTTGCTAGGTTGGATATGAAGTGCCAAATGTAGGAAAGGTTTCCTTAGAGACCTCTCAACTCGGTGAGGTTGCGAGGTGGGGACATGCCAATAATGGATTTTGTCTTCTCAGGGTCGACTTCAATGCTGCGATGGCATATGACGAAGCCGAGAAATTTTCCCCAGGTAACGCCAAAGGAACACTTCAGGGGATTCATCATTAAACTGTGATGTGAAAATTTGTGGAAGACAATTCCAAGATCATTCAGGTGGTTCGAAAGTTGTCATGATTTAACCACCTTGTTGTCGACATAACACTCGACAAATTTTTCCAAGATGGTCTTGAAGATGCAATGCATAGCGCACTGATATATAGCACTCACATTCTTTAGACCCAAGGGAATCACTTTATAACAGAAAACTCCCTGAGGGGCCCTAAAAGTATTAGCTTCGTCATATTCTTGGGCCATTTGGATTTGATTGTATCCCTAATAGTCATCCATGAAAGAGAGAACTTTGTACTCGGTTGTTGCATCGATTGACAATTTTGTGATCAGGACCGGGATGCCATCTTTTGAGAAATTCCGATTAAGGTCCCTAAAGTCGATCCAGATTCTAATCTACCTATTCTTTTTATTGACAAGGACTATGTTTTTCAACTAGGTTGGATATTGGAGCTTCTTTATGAAGTTGTCTTCGATCAAGTTGTCAACTTTGGCTTCTATTTTGGCAGCATGCATTAGGTGGGTCCTTCTGGCTGCCTGCTTATAGCCCCAGTGATATTCTGGGAAGCCCAAATTATAGGTGGAAACCTTATGATCGAGGCCGAGCATTTCTATTTAATTATAGTCAAACTCATCTTGATTCTTATTTAATAAGGAGTTCTATGCCTCATGTTCCTTTACAAGCATGGCCACACTTATTAGAGTGGGTCGCAGGTCATTTTTAGTGCCCAGATTTATCTCTTTAAGTTCATCGATTATGGTAGAGACACCTTCTTTGAATGCAAGAGGGGAACCTTTGAGTTCTTCTTCTTCCTCTTCTCCTTTTTCTTCATCATCTTCCTCTTCTCCCTCTTCCTATGGAGAAAGTATTTTTTAGATGAACTCTCTGATGTTGGAAGAAAATCATCTTTTGCCTTTGTGTGTGAGGCAAGGGTATTTTAATGTCTCGAGGATGGGCCGAGAGCATCTTAGATTGGGATTTTCATGAAATTGTGGGAGTTAGCCCACTCTTCTGTGTATTTGGAGTGGGTGGTCATAACAGAGACCATCCAGACAATTGTACATACACCCGAACATTCATTTATGTAGTCAACTTAGTTGATGAGTAATACATACTCTTCCCCAAGTTGTTGTAGGGGGTCAGTGGGAGCCATCTCCAATACATTCATGGCATTGATCCAATCAATGTCCTCAATCGAAATTTTTTTTTATTCTGATTCATATAACCCGGCGTCGATATAATGTAACTCACATTACTCAATTGCGGATTTACCAGTATGCAACACCCCATTTTTTACATTAGTGAAATATTTAATTCACTGATGGTATGAAGATGTAATTGTAGCATGTTGAGGCAGCCAAGGCCTCCCTAACTGGATGTTGAATTCTGTTCTTTTCCATACCACCAGGAAATCAGAATCTGATATGAGATTTCTGAGCCAGGTTTTAAACTTGATTCATCCCAATGGTTTCTGATCACTTTGGTTGTATCCTAGAAAATTTGTAGTGCAGGGTGTCAAGATGTCTTCATCATATCCCAGTCAATCTCTTAGGTACTTATTAAGGCTTTGAGGAGTGCCTCCCTAAGATCTACGGATATATTTAACACATCCAGGATTGACAGCATTGCTGGTACTGAAGCCAACTGATATAGAATATCATACTTCTTCTCTAAATTTTGGTGCTTCCTAGCTTAGGGTTTGTATTTCATAGACACTTTAGGGTTTTGATCTATGGATGTAGATGGTTCAGCCTCTTTAACAGGGGTTGGTGGTGCTGTAGTCCTTTCCACGTTTGGCTGAACTGGTCTGCCTGTATACCTTGGTAGGTTCAGTACATTCTTTTCTCCTGATGGATACTCCAAGATAACTAGTCATGTATTTCATCCAACAGGGGAGAAGAAGACTTCTGGTTCTTGTTGTGTCTATCAGAGGGTCCTTTTGTGAGTTTCTGCAATGTTAATGGTTTGACTTGTGGTGTGACTGGGAATTTGACTCTTGCCACAATCATGCATTCTAGGAAACCTCTAACCTATGCGGCCTCTTCCTTCGGCTCTCCAATTGGGTGTAGGGAATTTGGGTATGTGGGCATAGTCTTCATCATAGAATGGTTCCATCAAGTGAATGACATTAATGGATCTAAAGATCAGTTCTTGATCTGATGCTATTTCTATCTAATTCTCCCCTTATGATGGTGTTGTTTGGCGGGGCAGTGCCCATTTTACCATTTGGCGGGGTGGTTCCCATTGTACCATGTCTGTTGGAATAAAATCTGAAAGTTTCAACACTGACTTCATCTTTGGTTTCATCTCATATTTTTCCTCTTTATTTCTGCCATTCTAGCCTTTAGAGGACCGTGGGGCCAAGGAGGACGGTTGTGTTGTATTAGGAGCTTTTGGGGGAATAGTCGGTTGTTTCATATGTGCATGGAGGATTCCATAGACACAGTTGATGGCCTTTGGGATCATCCTATTTTCAAACTTTTGATCCTTCTTACTGGCGACCGTTCGCCATTCCTCTTTCTCTCTTCAGTCTGAGGTGGAGACATATGCCACTTGTGCTGGCAGTGAGCCAAACATGACTTACCCAAAATCCACCATCTTTTGAAAGAGATCATTGAAAACAAATAATTACTAGATAGTGTGTCCTAGTATCCAGTGAAATGGACAATAATTTGGATAGTCGTCAAGACCCACTTCATTGGCTCACTTTAGCTCTAGTAGCTGGAGCATATTGTAATTCATGGAAGCTACGAAGTATCCATTGAACTGGTCATCTCGTAAAGAGTAAACTTTATTTCTTTGTTCATCGAACTGATTTCTTTTGGCACCTCATCGCTTGTATTGTTGAGGTGGGGGTGGTTTTTGGTGTCCAGGGGGTCCTGCATGGTTCATTGGGGGCCTCACGACTAGAGCTGGTGTCGAGGGTGGATTAAGCATGACAGAAGCCGCTTCATCTTTCCCCATTCTTTTCTTAGGGGATTATGGGGACACATGGGACATAAGTTTGGTCCATTTCAATGAGTCTTATATCCTTTGGGAGATGGTAGAGAAGTCTCTAAACCCACTTTTGTACATCACCGTGATAAGAGGCGTTCACAATTCATCCTGAAGGTTATCGTTGCACAGGGAGAGCATCTCATCCTGGGGGAGTGGCTGATTTAGGTAATATGTTAGGCCCTTACATCTGGAAATGAAGTATGAGACTCTTTCATTATATCACTATTTGTAGTTCATGAGGTCACAAAACATTTTCTTATGCAGTGTTGAACTTAACTGGAAGAGAAACTATGACCAGAGGTCCTCCCAACCGGTAACTGAATTAGCTGGAAATCTAGTATACCATACGGAAGTTGAGACCTATAGGGTTCGTATGAGGAACCTGAGTTTTATGGCTTCTTGATGCTCTAGAGTTCCCGTCATGGGGTCATGGTAAGAGGCATAGTGCATAAAATTCATTTCCAGGTCCCCCGAGCCATTGAATACTGGGAATACGGGGTTCCCCAAGTTTGGTGTGGTGGAACATTGCTCACCCACTCGGGGTAGTGTTTTCGCTCTGGTTGTATCAGAGCGCATTGTCCCTCCATGGCTTCTAGTCAAGTTGTTAGATGCTTGATTATGTTTAAGATCACTTGAGGCATTTCCTATCAGACTTTATCTTGAGCTGGTGCGGCAGTGGCCAAGACTGGGCGTGCTGGTGCTGCTGGAATTTGGGGTGGATACCCATCTGGGGGTATCATTTGTGGATTTACCTAGATATATTTAGGCTGCCTTCCCAGTGGGGGAAAGTATTGATGTCCTTCTAGGTCTAGGTTTAACCGTCCTCCAAGCTTGGATTCATTCCCTGGGATGAGTGTCTGTGGTACGGACACCTCTTCTAGGAGCACCTACTGACGTTCTATGGGGGAACGCATCTGGTGAGGAAGCTCCCTTGACGTAACTCGGTATTAATTCAAATGAGCTATTTCATTTCTTCCTACAGCTTGGAGAACCTTTCCTTGAGGGTGAGTGGTGAACTGTCAGGGTTAGGAGAAGGCGGGTCATAGACGATCTAGGATTTATTCTTCTCCTTGTTAGGGTTTCTCATTGAAGTTAATGTCAGATTGGCTGAGGGGGAACCCAGATTTTGGTCTACCCTCTAGTTTCGAGTAATCAAACCATTAGTCTCGGTGTGGGATTCATATAGGAGGGAACCATATTTCTTCGCATTCTCTCCCCCTATGTAATTTTCTATGAGATCTGTGGGGTTGAATTTTACCAAGATCAATGAGTCATAACACATTGGGGTGGTGTTCTTGGTTCTGAATGGTAGGAAGGCTTCCTGCACCACTTATTGGAATTTATCCTTCCATTATATAGTATTTTACATGTTTCTTGGAGAATATTGGCCTGAAGGGAACCCTATTCTGACCTTGTAACGCACCTTTGTCAAGAAGGGTGCGAACCACGAGAAGGGGTGGAACGCGTAACTCATCTGGACAACCTTCTTCCTAGAAGGTGGAAGATAGATGTCTGATGTATAGGGATTTGAGGTAAAAATGCCCCATCCATATGGGATGGGGTTGCTCCGATTCTTCTGTCGATTCACTACGACTTGGATTTTTTGGTTTTAGGAGGGCATTTGGATTTAAAAATGCCCCCAGCCCTTTGGGCTGGGGTTGTTCCCATATTACAACGGTAGCTGCTACTATTTCCACAATTTAAACTTCGCATACTCCCACGTGGGTATAAGCTGAGTGTTGAATTGGGCCTTCATGAAGTCTAAGGTCTTTCTAAGACATGAGCACTTCTTGCTGGTTGGCCTCCCTTAGGCAGGAAGCATGCTAGATATTCTTAGTTTCCAGACTCAGAAGCTTATCTATGGCTTGATCTCTTTGGTCCCAAAGTTTTTGAGACTTACTTTAGGCTAGTTTTTATTGAGTATCCCATCATTCCTGAGTAGGGGTTTCATTTGATTTTTTCCTCTGGGTGATGACATTTAGGGATATCATTTTCAATGGGGCCTGTTGAATGGGACGTGGGGTGAAGTGGAAAGCTCCATGTTCTCCCCACCCCTGAATGTGAACTCTATCCAGGGCATTTCCAACGAGGTGACACAATTTATGAAGTGCATGGAGGCAATCTAGTTCAAGGTTTTTTCTTTATCCTTTCTAAATCTAGCTACCTTTCAGACGAGAGGGCTTCCAAATTGATTAGACGACAAAGCTCCCCAATCGTGCTGACATAGTCTTCATACCCTTGGTAGGGTACGAATTTTTCTTTTAGCTAATGAAGAGTTTTCCATATATTGAGTTAAATGTCATATGTTCATTCCCTAGACAATTATCCAGGTATGCTGATGTGATAAGTGGTTGTAGGCCAATATATCACTAGTATATTATCCCTAGCTATTTTTCTTCTCACAAGAAACATATCATGTTGTTTTTCTTCTAGAGGATCCTCTACCGAATATTCCATGCTTGACTACATCTTAATAATTTCATTCTATGAAACTAGGATGGTGGGTGCCTTATTGATTTGTAGATTCCATGGGGGTGGCTTAGAAGATGAGTGTGGCCATGGTCCATCTGCTAGTTGAGAAAGAATATCACTCATTATAGACAGAGTGTGCAATGTTTTTTACTCCTTTCTAATTGACTCAACAAACGAGGGATTTCTCACATTTGTTCTAGCAAGGGGAGGACCTTCTTTCCAATATGAATTTTGGTTTCGAGGAGAGCCTTTCAAGTGGTGCGGCAATGGCAAGGGCTACTATTGCAACTTGATGCCTAACTATGGGAATTTTCTTTACAGTGTATACCCTTGGGAGGATCTTTAGAGTGGGATATAGCAGGAAGAGGACCTTCTTTCTTCTTTATGCCATTGTGGGGAGGCCCTTCACAGAAACCATCATTGTGGGGAGGGCCTTCTCAAAGATCGTCATCATGGCGAGGACTACTATCATGACTTGATACCTGGCTATAAGGAGATTTTTTGTAGTGTACATCCTAGGGAGGGCCTTCTAGATGTACTACAATGAGGGTTGGACATTCTCATTGCTTTATTTTACTATGGGGAGGAGATTTATAGTAACTTTTATTGCTGAGAGGACCTTCGTAATGACCGTCATCATGGTGAGGACTGCCATCATGACTTGACATTCGACTATAGGGTGAAACATATCTACAGCGTATACCCTAAGGAGGACCATCAAGGAAGACGACAGCAAGGGGGGTCCTTCTTGTTGTTTGATCTTCAAGTCAATGGGAGGGATACCCTAATGCGCATCCACAGATAGGCTCTCATGATCGATTATTCTTGACCCACGGAGTAAGCCTTCGTGGGTGTTTTGTGGAGGACCTTTAGATATACTGATAGAATCCTTGTGTGGAGGACCTTCTCAAGTGCTACTACCACTTCAATACTTTGGTAATGGAATGAAAAGGTCTTGAGCCTTTATTGATATATTTTTAAGGGCATCAAGGACCCCATATTCTAGCACAGCAGGATCATGTATGTGCTCTTCATTTTTCAGTTTCCTTTGGTGCTTTTTATTTTTGGGTTCTCTCTTACAGGTATCTGGGGACATCTACTATTAGTAATTGCCTTTATATATGGGTCCCTATCATTTTTGGTCCCACGATGTCATCAGGATATGCCGATGAGAATATTGAGTTTCGGTAGGGATATATGTCTACCATGGAGCGGCCACCATGTTGGACTGGCGCCCCCAATTGGAATGAGTATTTGTTCCTGATCTGGTTGTCCGTATATCATGTTATATTGTCATCAACCCTCCTGGATAGGAGAAGGGATGCATAACTACTCTAGAGTGACTAACTCATTTTGTGAGTGAGTCATTCCTTTCGAGGAAATCGGGCCGTGGACCCGATTTCTCACTTTTGCCACCGATGCAATGATATCTTGTCATGTTTGGAGGATATGGTATGGTATTGATGTCTAATCTTCCATCATTATCAGTATGTGATGGGATACATCTTTGACTGGAATGGGCATAATGTCCCATTACAATGTCAGAGCAGGAGTTGGTTCCTGCTCCGGTCCTCCGTGAGTTTCCAGTAGATACTGGTAGTTCTCTTGTGCCAGTATAGAGGAATGAGTTCGACGCTAGTTGCCTTCTTTGGTTTCCACCGTATATGACTGGTGGTCTTTATATTCATGAGTGGGGTTTTAATCCACTTACTTGTCACTGTATTTGTCTCATGGGATTTGTATTCATCCATATGAATTTGACTCTGCTTGTATTTGGTTTCTGCCCTATTTGGATGGTGATCTTGATATACATTAGTAGGTATTGGTGCTAGAGTATAGCATGTTTCTTCCCTATTTAGATGGTAGGCTTGAAATGCATGAGCAGGTGTTTCTGCCTCAGTTTAGATGAGTGTCTCCCTATTTGGAAGGTGGGCTTGATTTGGAATGACAAATATCTACATCTTCATGTAGTTTGCTGGTCTATCTGCATGAGGGACCAACAAGAATTATCAGGGGCGTACATGTGCTCATATTGTTCCACCCTATTTCTGTGATGGGCTTGGGTAGAGGGGGAGGAATCGTATGTCTGCCTATTGGATAATGTTGAGTTAGTATGGTGAAGCTTCTTCTCAATAAACAGGGTGATATACTGTTCCTAGTTGTATATTCACTGCCCTTGGTGGGAATCCTGAGGGGCCCAGGTATCCTGGACTTTATCAAGTTTTCTTGGCATAAGGTCCTCCTCGACGAGAGGAGGTATGGTCGTCTGGTGTCAGAAGCGACGCTCTCTAGAGGGGGGTCGTGAGTAGGACCCTTGTGTAGTTGAGATGAATATTTCATCATTGACTTCATCTACATCCCTAAGATAATTGAGGTACTCATTGTCACATTCTGGGGATAGGATCCTGAAACGATTTGAGAAGACCATCGGGGACGCCTGGTGTTGGGGTGCCGAAAGTGGATTAAGAGGCGGCTGGAAGACCTTTGTAGACTGGAGGGATTGTCTTTCATCCTCCAATGTGGGGAGAGTTCTATTTAGATGGTAATCTTTGATCAGAATATTGGATACCCATCGTTGAAGTTGTTGGGTAGGTGAGGCGGTCCTGCTCTTCTTTGGGGCCTCGGCCTCCAGCGGGATTGTTGATGTGCGTGTTTTCATGGGTCATTGGGATGTCATTTGGATCAAAGGTCACTCTCCAAGAACCTGCAATATACATATATGACATACATACCACAAAACATCGTCAAAGTGGCATTCCTTTTAACATATGCATATTTGGCGATTTGGCTTGGCCCCCTTCCCCTTTTCTTTTGTTGCAAGGTAAAGGGGCCTGAGTGGGGTGAGACCGCCACCTTGGTTAAAGATTCATGTTGGGTTCACCATTTTTGTTTGGCCACCAAGGTGGTGTATTTTGCGTGTACTAGGGCAACAAAAATGGTCTGACATGTAGTATCCTTTTGTCTTTTATCATTGGGGTAGAACCGCCACCTTGGTTAAGGATTAATGTTGGGTTCACTATTTTTGTTCCGCCTCCGAGGTGGTGCATTTTATAGCGATGAGGAAATGGAATGAAAAAAATCATCACCTGTCCCTTTTTTATAGATACGGGTTTTCATTGAATTTACCATTCCTTTTGTTTTGACATGCTCTGCATCATTATCCTTTAAAGAAGGTTGAATTAACCCTTCCTGAACAATTGGTCCCAATGGGCGATTGCGTGGGGGTCAAGCTCTTGTGAAATCAGTCCTTCGTGGATATAACTTCCTTGTATAGTATCCGTAGGGATTATTTGTGGAGCCATGAATTCCCAAAAACCCTGGTATCCATGATTCATGGACCTTCTTTCCAAAGGCAGGTGCTCATTGATCGATGATTCAACCAATGACACTTAAGGACCCCATTGGTTGATAGGATGGGAGGTCAGGCTCACCCCATCCTTCTAGGGGAGAATTTTTTCCTATTTTGGGACTCTCTTATAGATTTAATTCTTATTCATATGTTCATGAATCCATGGTTCATTCCCAAAGAGTGTGTCCATGGGCTACCATTAGTTTCCAAGATCATCATAGGCATGCATATATTTGATGCTACATAGGTGATGCTGACTTGATCCATGTAATAAGGTTCTCTGGAGGTTATCATCATCTAGGGGGATGGAAGGTCACTTGATTTTGGGATCAGGCCCATAAGAAGGGCTTCCTACATATCCTTGAAAGAGGAATCTGAACCCACCTAGTTCGGAAGGTGTGGGGCTTACGCATGGGAGCTTCCCAGTTGAGGGACATGATTGGGTGGACCCTTTTGGATGGGAACCCTTTTGAGATCAGGCCTTCTGGTAGGTGTCCTGTGTATCCTAATTTTTCAGGAATTATAGTTATCATAGTTTAGATGTGTGTGTATTGCACATGGAATCTTCCTATTTGATGAAACATGATTGGGTGGACCCTTTACGGATGGGAACCCTTTTGAGCTCAGGCCTTTTGGTTGGTGTCCTACGTATCCTGATTTGGTTAGGAATTAGATTTCTCATAGTTTAGATTCATGTGGATGTTGTAATCCTCACAAACCTCTAAGCCCACGTGAGTCATTCTAGGTGTGAAAAAACAATAGGATTTAAAAGATTCAACAATCCACATGCCTCCTCCCTTTTTGGTGGGGGAGAGAGATTCTGAAGTGGAAGAAAACAGGGCGACCGCGGGTGAGGGTGTAGAGCAATGAACCCTCCAACATGAAATAAAATTAAAGGTTACAAGTCCCTGCCATAGAATATTGTGGACTTAACTTAGTGGGAGGGCCCTAGAGTAGTTCTGTGAATGGGTGTGGTTTCATCCTCATCCAAAGGGGGGAGAGAACATATCCCCTTCGACTGATCACTATTCTCATTGAATGGAAAAGCAACTGATCAGCCTTAGTCCTGAGAATGCGGAGGTTCAAGTTGGAATCTA
Source organism: Viscum album (assembly GCA_963277665.1). Taxonomy (NCBI): domain Eukaryota; kingdom Viridiplantae; phylum Streptophyta; class Magnoliopsida; order Santalales; family Viscaceae; genus Viscum; species Viscum album. Next base: position 2,085,329,475 of record OY728123.1, on the reverse strand, counting down.
AAGGTTGGAATCCAGGTTACCGTGGGAATGTATCCTCACAGTAATTCCAACAACATGCACATTTGTGGGGAGGGCCTTCGTGACTCCGCTTATCATGGGTATATAGACTCACTGGGGTGCACTGATGCACCCGATGGTCCAATCATACGTGTCTGGTGTCTTTGGAGGAGGCTTTGTCCTAATACCGAAGGACTCGTTAGTGGATGGATCATTGAGTACTGGATGGTAATGAAGGGGTGAGGTTGGAACTAGAAGGAATAATACCCAAAAACACCATATTCTATGTACTGACTTTTTATGCAGGATGGGGGAGGTTCCGCATACCATAGTGGTATGTAGATAGAGGTTTAGTCCACGTACCACTTTATTATACGATAATGGGTAGAGGAAACTACATACCATAGTGGTACGCATCCCATCACGCCACTTTGGGTTCCATATGCGTACCAAGGTAGTGGGCGGTGCCGGATTCAGTCCGCGTAGCGGTACACTAAGAGGGGCGCCATATTGAAGGGGGGTTCTAGGGATCATCCTTCCTGGGGAGTTCATCCATGAGAAGCCTCTGGTTCATGGTTCACTAATTAGTTTTGTGGTTCTATAATTATTATTCAATCCACCCATTTTATGGTTCGCGGCCTGTTGTACCTGTGGAGGGAGTGGTTCGCGGTTCAGGCTTCACCGATGAAACAAGACGGAAGCTAGAGTGCAACCTCTAAGTCTCGTGCATGCTTTCAACATATGTCATTATCTGTGTCTGTATCCCTCTTTCCCTTTTTTACTTATACTATGCACATTTTATAGTGAATTGTATCAATCATATCTATTGGTCATGTAACACCATTTTCAGAGGCCCATTGAAGCAATATCATGACTTGCGGAGGACTCGGTCAATCTGGGGTTTGCAAAGACTTCAGTTCGAGATAATGGTTCGTGGAACCCTAATGGTTTTCTTAATCCAAGAACTTATGAGTTTGTGGCACGGTATGCAAATGGTCCTCATGCATATGAATCCATTAGCAATGTGGTTCATTGTCTTCCTTGATCGCTAGCCATCACTCTGCGGGCTAGCAGTTCGCAGTCCATCTACTCCACATACCTTTCCCGGTGATAGTACACGGACAACTTAAAAAACCTTGAAAACGTGGAATCCTTCAAAATTATTCCAATAATTGAAACTCAATTTGAGTCCATTCATCTTTCTAGACTTGTAGAAATTTCTTTATTCCTTCTTCAAAGCGATTGTGGGGGTATTTTCTCCCCTTGGTAGAATTTACAGGACCCAACAACATTTTTCATGTAAGTGGTAAAAATGACCCAAACAAGAACACATAAAAAATAGAATTTGTAAAGCATGTTATTTAATTTTCATAATGTCACTTTCATAGAAGAATAATTATTTCAATGAGATGTTCTTGTAGTGATGAAATGAATTTTAGAATATGTAGTAAATAAATTTTTAGTAACCCCAGCTCCAGTACCTTAGATCCGGTGGTAATTTTATTGAATTAAAAAAATAGTATATCTTAATACACATGATCTAACAGTTTAGTAGTCTTGGAAAAACTAGACACATAGAATAATATTATAGAAATTTTAAACATTAACTACATCATCCAATTACAATAAAAATTTACTATTTTTCCTTTTAATTTTTAAAGTCAAATGTAGTAAACTTCATCGTTTCCTGGTGATGTGTAAAATAGTATAAATATGTAAGGATTATACCAAATACCCAACTATTTTTTTCTATGATACCTAACGATGCATTGAAGGGCCATATAATTCTAGTCCTCACTCATCACATAACAAGTACAATGTGCCCATCATGTGAAGATAATGGCTAGGTAATATATATCATAATATTCCATAAGGAAACTCATAAATTATCATGGGGAAGTAATAAATAGTTCTCATATAAAAATATAGATATAAATAATATCAATATTTCACAATTAAATAGAACAATATGGTTATCTACATGAATATACCACAATAAACATAAAAACACTAGGATATTCACAATGTAATGGAAGGTACCCTTCTCAAAGGAATGACAAAAATGTAGTAGTAAATAAAAATTTCATAGTATTGGGATATAAATAGGAAATAATATTTAAATATGGTTTTTAAATATCTAATTAATCAACTAAAGCATATCCGCAAGGAGGGTAAAACTAGGTGTATTGTTAGACACTTTAGTTTTTCACCAAGTGAATATAAAGTTAATACCCAACCTACCTTTTTGTGGTTATTACAACTAGGTGAATTTTTTATAGAGCCTGCATTTAATATTTTTTCTAGGAGGGAATTTCATTGATAGAAAACCATACACACTTTAGTATGTTTTATGGATATAGGAGTGTTTAAGAATTTTATTGTCTTATGAAGGTACTTTAATGAGAATGAATGGTGATATCTTAGTGATTATATGATAAGTAATTTATAAAAATAAACCAAAATAACAGTTCATATTGAAAATAAATGAAAGTGGAAGGATTGAAAAAATTAAAGTATAGAAGAGGTTAAGAACCCTTTCCACATAAAGTGGATTCTTAAAGTATGAGAGGAACTCCTTTTAATATTATGAGCTCCATAGAGAGACTCTTGAGAGATAAAGAGAGGGAATTCATTCTTAGTGGATTAAGTGTGGAAATGAATTGGAGAATGGGAGTGTATTTACAAAATATGATGGGGTTATTTATTAATTTTGAAACAAAATCCTTGGAATCTAAGTCATAAAAATAGAAAACCATTTTCCATATCAAGGTTTTATCCCATGGTATTTGACATATAGGGGATGGTTCCTATAATTTTATTTTTTTAATAAATCATCACCTCTGGAAAATTATTTTTCATGGATGTATAATATATTCTAATTCACAAATAAGTGTTTTTTAAATATCGAAGTATACATTAGTATTTGGAATATTTTTTATAGTTATGGAAAAAATATTTATTAATTTAACAAACTTTATTATCATTGTAAACCCCCATTTTTAGTCAAATAATCCTTTAAAATATTTATTACATCATTTTTAAGTCATTATTATTTCATAATATGTTCCATATTTTCATACCATATTTTACGTATTACCCAAAAATTCAATTATCTTGAATGATTTGGAAAAATTCACCATTTTCTAATTTTTGAATATAGATTTCAAAAAAAATACATCAATTTTATCAAAATATTTTTATACATACAATAAAATTTATCTTTAATAAAAAATTATTTTATACATACTAATTTTAATCACACAATCAAATTTATAACCCTTATATAAACTTTATATGAATACATACAATTAATTTATTATTTATGTATAAATAAATATTTTTCTTTACAAACTTTATATAAAAATATAATTCTATTTCAAATTTCTTAATTTTAAATAAAATTTTATTCTAGTGAAAATAGGACATGCATATTTAAAAAAATAGTTTCTTTGTGTTATAAATGTATTTTATCATATTAATCCTCTAATCATGTGAAATTTATCTTTTATTTAAGGGTTGTAAATTAAATAAAAACATAGGATCATTTTGACTACTATTTAATTTCTAAGTGAATTTAAAACTTAATACTACTTAAGGTCTAGACGTATAACCCCTTATCACACTAGCATAATCCCTAAGGGAAAGGTGCATAAGGGTTGTATTTTCATGATGTATTCCAACTAAAATTAAACTCATAATGATATCTAATAGCTAGAACTTCTCCCAAAAAATATTATTCTCAATCCCTAGTTGTTGAATCTTAGATTTGTATTAATCAAAGAAGAACCCCAGTGATGGCACGTCCCTCCTAAGTTCTCAAAAATGAACTTTATAAAGGATGTCCCTACTAGGTGAGTTTATGGTTTATCCCTCTATCATCAACTGTATCTCTTCATTACACTTTATATGAAATAATTCCAATGGTAAAATTATTACCAATGTTAATAATAACAAATGTTCATAATTAACAATGGTCATATTATCCAACGGTCATAGTGGTAAATAGTCAAAATGTCTATATTTACTTCGTATAAATTTATTCAAACCAATCCAATAAATTATAAGTTTCATTTTCTTCTCCTTAAATATATCAATTATGTGGATTATATTATTCTTTCTTTTTTAGTTATTATAATAATTTTTATTTTTGTTGTAGAATATGATTCATGGGACATAAACATTATACTTAAATTATTTTTTATCTATTTTCCATTATTAGTTATAGTGGTCTTAATAAATTTGTACCTTTTATTTGTATCTCATTACATTGTAATAAGATATGTTCATTCCATATTAGAAATTTATTAGGTGTTCTATTCTCCATCCCTCACCCCACCCTTAAAACAATTTCATCCCCAAAATTTGGGTTGTATATAAATACATGAACAAATTTGGGTTATTCTTCCTCATTTATACCTTAGGCTCCCATGTTACTTCTTCCAAATTGTGATTCCTACAAATAAATTTCACCAGTCATGTTATCTAATTCTCTAATACCTACTCTCTAGTGTCTAAAAAATGTAAAGGATGTTCATTATATAACATGTTAGGCTCCATTTCTATTCCATAGGTGGTGAAGACATGTGTTGGGTATAGAATCTATTTTCTCATAATGGGGAAATGGAAGACATGATATACTTTAGAGAGGTAGGGTGGAAAATTTTAATGATAATTCATAGATCCAATTCTCTCAAAAATCTCACAAGGCCCAATATATCTTAGAATTGTCTTCCCATTTTTAAAAACCTTATGAATCCCTTACATAATGATAATTTTAATAATAAATGACCGCTTACTTATAATTCAAAGTCCTTACAGAAATTATTTGTATAGATTTTTTGTCTACTCTGGGATATCGTGATATGATTTTAGATATCTCTTATCTTCTCAGTTGTCTCCTCAATGTTTTATGGTCTAACTATCTTCCTTTCCCCAACTTCTTACCAATTAGTTGGAGTACAACATCATTTTCTATACAAGGAATCATATGGTACTTTTTGTATGTTTATGTGGAAGCTATTATAGTAAGAAAATTACTCTGGAGGTAGGTATCGGTCCCATGTTACTTGTGAGTCAATAGAGCATGACCACAACATGTACTCTAGGGTTTGGATGTTCTTTTCATGTTACCCATCATTTTGAGGATGATATGTGGTTCTTATAAGTTCCTTTATATTTAGAGAGTTTTTAATGATTATTTAAAAATTATATGTGAAACGAGGGTCATTATCAGATACAATTTAGAAAGGCTCACTACGAAATCTCATAACTTCATTGATATAGAGTCACAAAAGATTTTAAAGGGACCATTTAGGAGTTATGCATTATCCTTAAATTATTGGAATACCAAACATATATACACATATTCAATAATTTATCACTCCATGCTTTCTCACTAAAATTCGTATTTTAGGTCCCTATACATATTTGTACTAAAACAGTGCATAGAGAAGTTTGAGTGATGAGAATTATCCAGAAATTCCCTCTTTACATCAGGTACTGCTGGTATATATTATCACTTTCGAAACATCAACACACCATATTCGTCGATGAAGTCTTTCAATCTCTCATCTTGAATGGATTTAATCTTCAATTATAAGATCTTTTAATTTTATTGAGACTTATTTATATTCATAAGTAAGGATATTTGGAAAATTTATTAGAAATAGAATGTATTTTACACCTCCTTAATAACATCCATATCCAAATTTACAAAATCCATGAATATTGGATACTTTTCCATCCTCGCCAAAGATAAGACTCTATGATCCTTCTTACTCAAGAAACATACTACCTTGTTCTCCTTACTATGGTGGTACTATATTGCATAGTCATAGTCCTTGGGTAGTTTTATCATCTCCTCTATCATAAGATCTTTCTTCATGAATATATACTTAAGAATTTTTCTATCTGTATATATGTAACTAACTTTACCATATAGATAGTGTCTCTAAATATTTAAAGTTATGATTACGGATTCCAACTCAGGTTCATGATTTGGATAGTTTTTCTCATGCATATTTGTCTACCAATATATAGAAGAAAAAATATATAATTCTACATAAGGAGACACCTTGGTCCTTTCTTCGATGCCTCGCTATATATAACAAATCCTTCTATTATGAATGGTAAGGTCAATGGCAGTTCATTGAACAATATTTTCATTAGTTACACAAATATTTCTTCACATGCCTTATTTCATGTGACCTTGACCCATTTATAGGTTATCTTAGTTAATGGATTAAGAAGTTGGGGAAAATTTTCAAAAAAATAATTATTGTAACCAGTTAAGCTAAGGGGTAATTATATCTTAGTTATATTAATTCGTATTGGAAATTATTTAACAACCTTTTTCTTTGAAGGATAAAATTATATTTCATCCTTGGAAACAATATATAAAATTAAAAAATCTTTAGGGTTCTAAAATTCAGACTTCTAAATTTAATATATAGTTATTCCTCCCATAAAATCTTAAGGATAATATGTTAATGGTTTTTATGCTCTTCATAGAACATAGAGTATATAGGTGCTCTCTTTTTGGAAAATAATGAATATGTTGAAAGGAATGTATACCTAGAAAGCATAAAGTAATGTATTAGGGAAGGAACTTTTATATTTCCTAGATCAAATGCGTTTTACCCAACTCATGTGCCAAAGTCAACCTGTGTGCACAAACTTCTCACACAACTTATGAGCTCAATTAAAAAAGTGGGCCTTACTTGAGATATAAACCCATGTTCACCTAGGTTTCTATATTTTCCTATAAATAAGATCCTTATCATCCCCATTTGTATCTTCTCGTAGATGAAGAGGATTCCTGGATCTATTATCTCCCTAATCTCATGCCATAATCTCTGACTCTATTTAAATATCTTATTTAAGAATAAATACAAGGTAAATTGTAAAAAGGAGGGGGAAATTAGGTTTCCCAATGATCTAAAACACTAATAAAATTCATGAGAACCACTTAATCCATAGTTAATTGAAACTATAGAAAAGTACCACAACATGGAGATACACTAAAGCCCCATTCATCCAAAAGAATATGTGGATACTTCCCATTGGTAAGGTGGAACCTCACACAAGAATCATTAGGGTGAAAATTCACCCTAGAATCGCTAAGGTACCAATTAAACCAAGAATAAAAAGTGTACCACTTCACCCTATAATCATTAGGGAAATGTACTTTTCTATCCAAAACTAGTGATAATCTTCTTTTAATCCCTCTATTAGGGTGAAACATCCTATTATGATCCAACATCGAGTTACCATAAACACCCCAACTTAAATTATCATGACCCGACCCAAGCTAGGTCTCAATATGTAACTACCCCAAGCCAAACTCTAAAGGTCAGGGGGTGGCGACCAACGTTGAACTCATATCTAACATGGGGAGGCCTTTTCTAAAGGACTTGTAGGCACACACACATCCATATCAATGAAAAAGGGAAGTGGGAAGGAGTAAAAGATACAACACAACTAGAAAGTAAACCAATCATGTATAACCTCTAAGGTATACAAGAGTATGATAATGAAAACTGAAAAAAGGGAAAAATACATGCCCAACTAGAAATATCTCCTAACTTGATAGATCTGAAAAGGAAAAATACTGAGAGATCCCAGCTCCTAAATCCCAAGCTTCAACCACTGTGTGTAGTCCAAAGTACCAAGTATCCCTAAGCTCATATGAAATCACTACTGATATGTCCATCATTTTCATATTACACGACACATGTTGGAAGATCCTATGTAGGAGTGAGTATATACATACACAGTAGGATTCCCTAAAATCTAAAGGGGAACAGTAAGAAATACCATATGAATAGAAAGAAAGTATATGAAAGAAAAAGAAAATGAGAACAGGTCATCCCAAAACAATAGTAGAAGTGACCTCATCCAAACATAATGGCCTTGACACATTGAATAGATGAACTGCACAAAATGTCTTTGTTTCCTAGAGTAGGAGAGTTTAATCATCCAACCATGATAATATAGACATGGAAATAATGTGGCATACTCTACGTGTCTTTTCCTTGCATGGAAGTAGAGTAACCAAATCTAACATTTGGATATAGAAGAATATATATGTGTGTTCAGTCAAAAGAAGCTTAAATGAGAGAGTAATGGGATCTCCATCTCATAGCTTAGATCAGGAAGAAGAGAATCCCATAGTTCCAAAATTCCCTCAATGACGAAGAATATCTCACATGTCTTCTTTGAAGTAACCATACAAGTCAAACCATGTCTCATAACTATGTTGCACAGTCGAGGGGGCACAAACTCAAAGTATAGGACCCACACCCAAGCTCATAGGGAGTCTCACTCTATAGGTCGAGCACTAGTTCCTTGGAACTATAGGGGGTTCCACCCTAGGCATCGAGGACCCACACCCTAGTATCTCAGGGGTGTTCAACTCTATTGATATCTATAGAGGACCTGCACCCATACTGATGGGGTGTTCAACTCTAGTGGTTGAGGACTCACACCCTAATGTGACAGAGGGTTCCACACTAGTCATCGAGGACCTGAGCCCTATCTGATAGGGTTTACACTTAGAAGAATCCTTTTGTGATCCTTCCTATTCATCTTTATCATTGGACATCACCTTAGTAAGATTTGTGGCTGGAACACTTCACATCATATCTCAAAATCCACAAATGATGGAACCAACACATTCTACATGAAAAAACACACTGTATTGGATCCTAACAGGCCAAAATCTGAGTTCAAATGAAGGATATAGGGAACCTTGATGTTTCCTTAAATGAAATAATGGGTAAATGATGTGTGAGGGGACCTACATAGCCTGTGTTCCTACTCCACCATCTGGTTGTGTACCTTCCCAGAACATGGCTTCCAAACCATGTAGTACTACACACTGTTTTGGAGGACTATACATCTTGTCCAGACTAACCGGGACCGGTATGTGTTTATGTACTAACCCCATGTTGGTTTATTATGGCACACAGACTGTTTCTTTACATGTGGTGTCTCCCATGTGATCTAGTTGCGTTCATGTTCTCAGGTACACGACTATGTACACAGACATGTACATCCACATAAGATCCCTCCTGTTTGATCCACCACATGATTTTCCCATCCGGGGAATGGGTACATGGCATGTAGTTGGTATAAACGTCATTTTATCCTTAACTTTTCCCAATACCCTTGTTGTCATCACCGATGAAGGCCTAAATGTCATGTGTTCATCCCTGTACACGGCGTGTAGTCAGGTTTTCCCCAAAAAATCAGATCTTGAATCTGCACATTGAATATAGTCATCCACCTTCATATCTGACCTTATCTATGCTCAAGAATATCATATCTAGTGTTGGTTAGTGGTTTTCGATCTTCGTTCATCATAAAATGGATTTAAATGGTGCACGACGGTTTCTTCACTCAACTCATACACACCTCACCTTCCATCATTGATGATCTGTCCATCTATTATTGAAACAATGAACCACAAGTTGAAAACATCCCATATATATGCTAGGTTTGTCAATCCATTCCTCATTTCCGATTTCTTCCCAATTCTGAGTGGTTTGATTGGGCTCGGTACTTCCAGGTAATGTCAAACTAGGAGAGAGGGGTCCAACTATTGAGAATCATGAATAAAATGAGAAAATAACAAACCAAAGGTTTATGAATCTTTGTCCAAGCATTCTTTTCCAACAATCAAGAATGGGCATCCTGAGTTAGAATATAATTCAAAAAATAATTTAATATGGCACATAAGCTCATGCTTAGGCCATAATTGGCCTAGATCCGAGAATAAGGATCGATACACTCAATCTATTTAATAAAAAGGAAATAAATCACCAATTTATGACTCTTAATTGGATATTTGATCATTCTTCAATGAAGAATTTTCTCTCCAATTATTGAAGGAAGTTGTTGAGTGAGTTGCATCCCGATTTTCTATGATCTGGTGTTTCATCATCATCCAATGTGATTCACTAATGAAGGAGGAAGAAAGAGACATGGAATCCTCCCAGGGTTTATATATCTAACCTTGTAGGATTATCCATAGAGATATATTTTCAGACAAATCATTTAGGTTTAAAATGAATGAATGAATGAATTTATTAAATAATTAATCCACAAAATGTATCGTTAATGAGAGAGGAGTCTGAATTCTCCATGATGACCAATTTTATGTTACAACTATGGTAAACATTGGGTTCCAGAAACAACCATGGTCTCAAATTTCTGATCTGATATTATGTTTAATCTTTATTCAGTTTTATTTAAGAATTTTTGTGAACAAAATATAAAATATACTTAATATTTTTATCAAATTTATTCTAGACACAACAAACCTCATAATTTCACACTATCATAATTCCTAACTCTAGAAATATATATGAAAATATTACAAAGTCTTACAAGTCAATAATTGGGTCTCTATATCATTCCATCCTTCAATATTTTTTTCCTTGAAAATAAAAGACACGAACAACTCAGGATATTGAGCCTTCATCTAGCTCTCCCACTCCCAGGAACTCTCCTACATGTTTCTGTAGTGCCACAAAATGCGAACTAAGGGGCTAGTTCAACCATGTAGGTTCTTCTCCAATCTATACTCAGTCACCCATGGGTGCTCTGAAAAGGTGGATCCATTGTTGATTTCCATATCGTCCTAGTCAATGACATGTAAAGTGTCATGTATGTATCTCGTCAACTGTGACACATGGAAGATGTTTTGCACTCACTCTGGTTGTGGAAGTAGGTCAAGTTTGTAAACAACATCACCCACCCTATACATGATCTCAAATGTGCCAATTAACCTCAGGGATATCTTGCCTCCCCTTTCAAAACTCTTAAATCCACATCATGGGGATACTCTCAAGAAAAATACTATTCCTACTCCAACTCTAAAGGAATACAACAGTTACCTACTTAAGGTTTTTGTCGACTATGGGTCATCCTCATCTACTCATGGATGACCTGGACATTCTTCATTGTCACCAGCACCATATTTGGGCCCAAAATAGATGTCTCACTAATCTATGTCCATCACAAGGGTGACTTTTAGGTTCTCCTGTATTGGTCTTCAAAGGGTTCTATGCTGATATTAGATAGGTAGTTGTTTTTGTACACAAAATGTTCCAAGGTAAAGTGATCATCTAATATATGGATGAAGTATAACATGAAATCCCTCAGTATATCCTACAACACCAAGATAGTGAACTCACTTTTCCCATTGGTTTGGGGTGAAAGGCTATACTCATCCTCATTTGGGTTCTTAATTCCTCCTATAAACCTCTCCCAAATTGTGATGTAAATCGTGTGTCATGATTTAAGGAAATCATCAATGGCACCCCAGAAAGGTGAATGATCTCTTATACATAAAACTACCCCAAAATCTCCATCGAGATATTCTCCTATCAAGTACTCTCTCACATGCTTGAGAAGTTGAGGAGTTAACACCATCGACTACAAAACAAATGTACCCTCATTTTCCACCAAGGTTAGTTGTAAGGAAGCCAAATACTTCAAATCCTATTGCACTAAGAGAGATTGGGACTTCCTAATAATGGAATATTCTTATATGTTTCCCTTCCTTGGTGTATAGATTATAACGAATTCATAGTCTTTTTGAAACTCCAACTAGCACCGTTATCTCAGGTTCAATTCTCTCTATGTGAAGACGTACCTGAGACTCTAATGGTCTGAGTGAACCAAAGATCACTCTCCTAGAAGATAGTGCCTCTACATTATCAGGGTGATTACTATCACTACCAACTCTATGTCAGGATGCTTGTAGTTATCCTTGTGGGGTCTCCACGACCACGACCCGTATGCGATAACCATATTCCTCTGCATCAATATTTATTTGATCCCAGCTCCTGAGGCATTACAATAAACTACGAACTCTGCTACTTGTTTTGGTATTCTCAACACTAGATCACTCATCATCCTCAACCTCAACTCCTCAAAGGACCATTGTAACTTCTCAGACCTAGAAAATGGATACATTTTCCACATTAGGGAGGTCAAAGGGCATTCGATTCTAGAGAAGTCTACCACAAACCTCTTGTAGTACCCCCTCCAATTCAAGACGCTCCACGCCTCTGACATGATCTGGGGAGGCTCTCAAGAAATCACTCCATTGATCTTTTCTAGTTCCATGGCTAAATAGTGTTAAAAATGACATTCCCCATAAAGTGAGCCTCATGAATCTAGAACTCACACTACAAGATATTTCCGTAAAGTTGGTGATCTCGATGAACCATCCTCAAGTGATCTTCATGCTTCTTCTATGAAGTAGAGTAGTTGATTATTTCTTTGATAAAGAAGACCAAAAACTTGTCCAATTATAGATATAAAACTTAGTTAATCAATTCCATAAACATGGAGGGTGCATTCATCAAACCAACTGTCATCAAAAGGAACTAATGGTGTCTATAGAGATATTGGAATGTCAGCTTTGAAATATCAGCCATGTGAACCATCAAATGGTGGTAGCTGGACCTGATATCGATCGTCAAGAAAAATCTCGCACCTCAATACTAGTCAAAGAGTTAATCAATCCATGGTAAGTGGCACTTGTTATTTATTGTGGCCTAGTTCAGGCAATGATAATCCATGAAAAGCAGAAAACTATTGTCCTCCTTTTTCACTAACAACATTGAAGCTGCCTAGGGGGACACACTGGTCCTGATGAATCTTTTATATTGAAGGTACTCAAATTAAAACTTAATCTATTAGATCATGGGGGGACATATAATATTTTTTAGAAGATATAAAAGCAGTGTTGGGATGCAAGTCAATGAAAAACTATATTTCCCACCTCTGAGGTAGTCCCAATAATTCCCCAGGTAACACATTAATGTAATCCTACAAAACTGAATTAACCCAAATGATTAAAGATTATACAACACTAGGGGATATACTCTCCAATGGATGGGTTATGGAATGAATCCACATACTCACAAAAATCACTTTCCCTTCCATGAGATTTCTCTCACCAGAATAGGAGAATATCATCCCATCATTGCGTTGGCATCTGAATTGTTACAGTGACAGTCAATCAGATCTCAGACCCTAGAGAACCAATCCATACATAGGATGAAATTATAGTTTACAATAATAGTAACCAATATTTCCTATTTGAACCTCTCTCCACCAAGTGATATCTCACACTTCTGATAGTTAAAAGATACAGAAGAAGTGTTCCCTGTAGGAATGTCAAGATGAAGGTTCTAGGATAGTGCCTTGACGGGGAGATCCATCCATCACACCAAAAGTATATTGATAAAGGAATTACTAGAACATATGTCAACTAATAATAAATAAAAAGTATAACAAACATAGATCGCACATCTAATCATCTCATGTGACGCGATATCATAAACCTCTGAAGACTGTAGCTATCTACGACCCTAGCCACTAGCTCCCTGAGCTTGAGGTGGGATGTCCAGTGGTGGGGGGAATGATCTCATAGAATTCTACACCACCCATATCTCCTCCTTCTACTCTTCCAACTCTTTCTCCCTAGTGACAACCATTCCCATGTCTAGGAAATCGATTATCATAGCGGTGACTCTTCCATGGAATACCATCAGCTATCTGTCAGTACTGATTGACATGTGTAGTCCGGTAGTCTCATGTTATGTCACCTCACCCATCACAAGTAAAGAAACTCCCATGTATGGGATACCCTAATCCCCTTCACTTCCCCTGATCAAGTTCCTGAGTCTGGTTATGTGAAGGTCTCCTGCATCGATATCCTGGCGCATGGCATCTACTAGCTGTGGGAGACGACTTAGGCCTGTGATGCCCACTTATAGATATATCTATCTAGAATCCCTTTGATAGAAATATCTATATCAGTAGTTCCTACTCCAGTACCCTAGAATAGGTGGGGATGGAAAAGGGTACCACACTAGCACATATATCTCTATGGAGTCCTTGCTCAAACTTCTACAATCAGATGTAGACATCACGAATCATTTCAAGAGAGTGTCTGGTCAGATCTATGAACCTCAATGCATACTCATCCACTTTAATACCACCATTTTGTATCTCTAGAAGTTCCTAGATCTGAACTAAGCATAAATAGGATTGGTAGTACTCCTCACGAAATAGTTTTTGGTATTCAAGCCATGAGAGTGTTGACTCGTCATGAATATGTGTAACAAAGATCCACTAGCACCCAACTACTCCATGGAAAAGGGTAGTTTCTAGTGAAATCACCTGATCTGTTGGGGTCCAAACAATCCTAATGATTTAGACCACCAACTCTAGGAAATCCTATACTACCTGAGTATATGGATCACTACAAAACATCAGCGGCCTCTGTTGCTAGAACTCGCAAAGCACGCTAAGCCTTTTCACACCCTCAGCCTGCTCTACTAGGATAATATGTTGCTCGAAAGGTGGAGGTGCTAATACCATTCCACCTTGAGGAAGGGGGTCATAGGATGGACCCTGATATTAGGCATCATCCCTCACTAGATTATCGTCATGATCTTGAATTGGTATCAAGTCTAGCTGTCATCGCAGAGGCATCCCATGATTTATCAAGATGTACCACGGTCCGATGAGAATATATATATATATATAATAACAACAGGGATATGAATCAAGAAGGAAAGTTAAAGGGTCCATCCTATATGATGCATATACTATTGATCCTTGTAACCAATTTCTCGGTATACCGAGTCAACAAGTAGGTATTCAAGGTCCCTGTGAATGGATACGTCATCCACCCACACCATAATCGGATTCCCTAGCCTGAGATCTACACTCAAGACACTTTGAAATTGTTACCCTAAATCTCAATCAAATCCTCTTAAGGGGACTAGTCTAAAAAACAACCCAATGAATGAAATTTATTTAATTCTAATCTATCACAACCCTACCTATTCCAGTGCCTGAGCCACAAATATTCCAAGCTAGTCTCCAAAGTATAGGGAATGGTGACCAGTTCAGAAGAAATATCTAACATGGGGAGGCCTTTTCCTATGTAACTGTACATACAAACAAAGCCATATTGACGCAAAAGTTTAGAGGGAAAGAGTAAAAGATACAACATAACTAGAAATTAAACCAAGGATGTATAACCTCTAAGTTTTACAAGAGTACGATAGTGAAAACTGAAAAGTAAAGGGGGGGAATACATTCCCAAACCGAAATATATCCTTACCTAATAAAACTGGAAAAGTAAACTAATGAGAGAGCCCATCTCTTGAATACCAAGCTGCAATAATCATACACTGTGAAAAGTACCAGGTATCCCTAAGCTCTTATAAAGTCACCACTGACCTATCTATCATCTGAATAAGACACGACATGTACAGGAAAATCCAATGCAGGGATGAGTATATACATAACTAACAGGATGCTCTGAAATTTGAAGATGGAGAAGTAAGAGATACAAGAGGAAAAGAAAGATATTAGATTCAAGATAAAGTCAAAGAGAATATCTCAAACCAAGCCAAGAGTAGAAGTAACATCGTACAAACATAAGGGGATCAACACAGTGAGTATATGAACAATATTTTGTGTCTTTTCCACATACATCAGAATAGTAGAAACATCCACCCATAAAAATATATACATGAAAGGCATGTGGCATACCCCACTTGTCTTCACCTCTCATGGAAAGATAGTAACCAAATCCACGGTGTGGATATAGAAGAATATATATATATATGTGATCAAACAAAAGAATCCCAAATGAGAGAGTAAGGGGATATCCATTTCAAAGTTTGGCCTAGTAAGAAGAGTACACAATAGTTCCAAAAGTCCATCAATGATTCCCAACATCTCACTTATCTTCCCATAAGTTATCATCCAAGTCAAACCACACCTATTCACAATGAAACACAATTTTGAGGGCACAAACTCAATGTATAGGACTCATTCAATGGCATGTGATAGGGGTTGCACTCTATAGGTATCCAAAAAGGACCCATGCCCATGTTGATGGGGGTTCAACCCTGGTGTCATGAGGACCTGTTACCTATGCTGAAAAGGGGTTCCACTTAGTAGGTAAAGAACCCATGCCCAATCTGATGGTGGATTCCACTATATAGGTTGAAGAATTATTCCCTTGTACCACAAGGGGGTTCCACTCTAATCATCGGGGACCCATTTTCTAGTATGTTAGGGGGTTATTCTCAGGGGGTAGTTGTAGAGGACCCATGCCCATACTGATGGGGGGTTCCATTCTAGTGGTTGAGGAATCATTACTTAGTGTGAAAGAGGTATTAGAATCTATTCATTGATTACCCTCACTATATCTGATAAGGCGTTCCACTTGGAATAAGCCTATGGTGATCCGACCTAATCACTATCGTCATCGGCAATCGACTCAGTAAGCACTGTTCTTAGAAAATTTTACATCATATCTCAAAATCCACAATGAAGAACACCACTACGTTCAACATGGAAAAACACTTAGGATGTGATTCTCATGGAACAAAATCTATGTTCAAATAAAGGAGATAAGAAACATTGTAATTTCCTTAAATGAAATAAGGGGTACACAACATTAGAGGGGACCAACATGGTGTGTGGTCCTGCTTAGCTACCAAGTAGTGTCCCTAGACAACACACATCTCCCAACCCATGTAATATTATACACTATGTAGGTGGACTAAACAACATTTCTTGACTAACTAGTATCGGTTTGTGTCTTGATGGTTGTGTCTGTGTACTGATCTCATGACTGTGTACTCTGGTACACGGAATGCTTCTTTATCCAGGGTGTTTCTTGTGTGATCTAGATATTTTTTTGTACTGGAGTACACATCCAAGTACCTGGACATGTACTTCTACATGGGATCCTGTCTTTGTGATCCACCACATAGTTGTCCTATTCAGGAAAGGCTTACATGGCATGTAGTAGGGATAAACATTGTGAAATCCTTAACTTTTCACAAAACTCTAGTCTTCACCACTGAGGGGATACATATTGTGTGTTCATCCCTATAAAAATCATGTAGTTAGTTTTTCTCTAGAATTCCACATCCATGATCTATGTGTCGAATCTAGTCTTCCTCCTTTTGATCTGTCCATATATCCACCTGAGAATTTCAAATCTAGCTATGGTTAGGGGTTTCTGGACTTTGTTCGTCAAAAAATAAATTATGGTGGTACATAGCGGTTTCATCACTAAACTTTTAGGCACCACTACTTATGTCTATGATGATTCATCTATCAGTTGTTGAAACGATCAGATCCGACCCATAAACATCCTAGATCTATTAAAGGTCTATTGATTGTGCCTCATTTATGATTCCAGGGGGGTCTGATTGGGCTCAGTACCTCTCAATATTGTTGAATTGGAACCACAGGGTCCAACCAATGAATAAAGTAAAGAAAACGAGGGAGAGAAGCACAAAACCAATGGTTTAAGAATTGTTACCCAAGAATTCTTATCCAATGACAATGAATGTATATTTAGGGTTAGAAAAAAATCCAAAACCTAATTTAATCAACTACATAGGCACATTCTAGGTCCACAATTGGTCCATCCCCAAGAATAAGGATCGATCATCTCAATATAATTAATAAATAGTGATTAAATTGATAAATGAGGAGTCTTACTTAGATATTGGATCATTATTTACAGAAAAACGCACCTACCAATGATCTAAGGAATTCATTTCATTCGTTGTGTCACGATCTTCACTGATTCTTCATTTCACCATCGTCTGATGTGATTTTCCAATGAAGGAGGAAGAAGTAGCTCTATAATCCTATTAGTTTTTATGCAGCTAACCCTAGTGGATTATCCATGGCGATTCATTTTTTAAAAAAAATGATTTAGGTCTAAAATTAATTAATTTACCCAATGAATGTACCGCCAATGAGAAGAAGTCAGAATTCCGCACACTGACCAATTTTATATCACGCCTAGTTTAAAAACTACATTCCAAAATCAACTATGGTATCATATTTTTTTTAATATTCTATTTAATATTTATCCCATTTTATATAATAATTTGTTCACAAGAAATATAAAATATACTTAAATTTTTTATAAAATTAATTCTGGGCACACTGGGCCTCAAAATCATACGTTGTCTCAGCATCTAGATCAAGAAATATATATAGAAATATTTCAAAGTCTTACAAGCGAAGAAATATGTATCTAAATAAATTGTATAGCAACCCTTCACCCAAGTCTCCTAGTTGGGTATCTAATTTCCAAGGCCTCCTTCAAAACCAACAGATAAATAATATTTGGGTTTACACATTAGAGTTCACCCATTTGATCTCATATTCCCTTAATAAAAGGAGGCGTGGGAATTTTACTTCAAGATAGGTATAACCCCCATGGTATTCACATCTTTCATTCCATTAATAATGAATGTCCTTATCAAAAGGATGCTATAGTGGTATCTATTGGCTCAATGTTCTCAATATAAATCCAAATTCTAAAAAATGATCCATGTTAGTGTAGGCTTCCTTACAAGTTATAACCATCATCCATGTTCAAATTAATGATCTTATCACCTTGAATCACCGATAATCTAGGAACAGCCACATCTTGGTAGCACACATCCATATGTAATACCTACTTATACTCTCAAAATTTTTTAGAAATAAAAAATGGACTCCTCCTTGGGGTAAGCCCCAATAATGTCCTCATCGAAAGAAACCATCCTTGTATATTCAATGACACATTCCACTATATAGTAAGCTTATATGTAAAGCCCATAACATTTTACTCATAAGTCCATATCGACCAGGATTCTATTCATCGTTCAATATATACTAGTTGATTGGAGGTAGTCACACATATCATGGACCTCCACCTAATGTGTAATCCCCTCTCAATCATTTATTTTTTCTTCTTTAATGAAATATAAATTCTAGTCACATGATGTTAAACCATATAATAACATCATATCCATATGATTTAAAACTGTATGAAAATTTTTATATCACATAATGTTAAACTACATAATGTGGTCCTTCTACATGTCCTTAAACTATGAAAATTTATCTACATGATATTTTATTCATATTGACTTTAATATATAGTATTCCTCTCTAAGGTTCAAACCCAAAATCATTATCCTTCCATATACTTCCATATGGACCATATTCCTCTTGATTCCACATAGATCCTTTTTTTGGGGCCTATAGTCCAAGAAATCTCATATGTCCTTCCAGTTAGGATATATCCCCAGTTAATCATTCTCTTTAGGATATTTTATTTATGATTCCAAATCCTATTCAGTGTTTCATAACCCCATGATCCTATTCAACCATATAATAGTGCCATATTACCAATGAAATAAACCCATATTTATATGGCCATATTACCTATAAAATCAACCATAAAAGGACACTCTTTCTTAAGTCCCATAAAAACCACTGCTACATGAATTTCACCTAAAATTATATTCTGTAAGACTTTAAGATGCTTAGAATCAGCCATGAAAACATGACCTTAAAATACACCACAATGGACCTTGGCATGTTACATTAAATTGTATGAAATTTCCTATTAGTGGAACCGAACTACATATGTTAGGATTATTTTCATTTGGATATATAGTAATCCCCTCTTATAGTCCTACTCCCAAAACCAAAAACATATATCACCTACCTAGATGGTGATATACACTAAAGTAGTAAGCTATATGGATTTAAAATAATATAACCCCACTAATTTATAAAGGAAAGATAGAGAGGGTTTGATACATACATATGGTACCATCAATGGAGAACTTATGATACATAAAGATGTTTTCTTTGAGGGAGAACCTCAGATACATATAGATGTTAAAATAAATACATATTAGTGATCAATCATTAGCATCGGGTAACAAGTCCCACACTAAGACTTTGGAAGGATTCATGAACATGACTTAAATCTATAAGAGAGCCCCAAAATTGGAAATAATTCGCCCCAAAATGTGTGAGATGAGTTTGAGCTCTCATCCTCTCGACTAACATGCATTCAAAACCATCACTGGTAAGAAATCCCAATGAATAATTGAATTCAGAAAGAGTTTCTATAATTACATTCATACTAAACCATCATAGACATATAAAATCATTAGATGTTTCTATTAGAAATAAAATGGGTAAACATGATGTGAATCCTTTAACCTTGAAATTGATTGATCGAATATACTCTTACTTGTGATAATTCATTAATGGTTTTTCTTATTTGTAATAATTGATCCTTTAAAAAAATTCCATGTGAGACCCCCCTCTAATCCAAAATTGATGTTATTATCTTGTTTAAAAACACATACTATAGTATCTATCAAAGTTATGTCCCCCTTAACTAATAGTACATCATCTCCTACATAACTTCTTCAACAAAAGGCTATAAGTGAACTAGTATGGGAGTACCACCTCAATAGTATTATCCCAACCTTATATGTGGTGCATGAGTGCCTCTAGGAGATGAATACTTATGGATATACTTATTAAGATAAGAATACCGAAATAGGGATGTAGGTAAAGCATGTGGTCACCTCTAACTAATTATGTATCTTGTCACTAGAGAATGACAACCTTACCTTTCTTATCTTAGGGGCATGGAGAAAGAGGTCACATGTGATCTCACCATCATCCAAAGACCACCCATGAAGGCTTCAAACATTGTTTTTCACTACTGTTAATGTTTTGTGGACACAACTTCATAGGATTATACCAAGAAGGATTCCTGAGACACCCAAGCCCCTATCACTCAGGCACACGCAACTAAAAAAAGGTATTGTTGGGGCTATCCAGTCAACCAACACTAGGAATAGAAAAACATCACTATTATTGATGAATAATATTGCCAGATCACCCAGGGAAGGAATAAAGATTAGTCTTGTACTCCCACCCTCACATCTGAATCCCATTGGTGTATCATAATTGTGAATAGAGGATTATAGAAGACATATATTCTCACTCTCATAATAGAATGATCTCATATCTCTATTAATACTATAAAAACCAAACAAAATATATTATAGGTGACTTAGGGGAAGGCTTATATCCTTACCCACACCCTACATAGCCTCCATCATATCTTGGAAATTCCATCATAATATCAATTTTGGCATATCCTAATGTCCAATAAGGGAATTTCACTTCTTCCTCCCCCCACCAGAAAAACTATTCATTAGCATACCCAGGGGATATGAAAGAGTGGCCTCATATTCTCATTCTTGTTAAGGATAATCATCTTAATATTTTAGTAAAGAATAAATATTTTTATTATTATCATATCTCTTTTCAATTGGAGTTCACATGTATAATTTGATAGCCACATCATCATAACTCATATCCCAATTGATATCTTCAGATTTATTCATTATATTTTAAAAATTTCTCTAAAGTAGGTTCATATGCATGCTCTCGTCAAAGGGAATCACTAGTATACATTAGAAAAAATAAAAAATTGAGAACCAATATTCTTTCCCATGGGTATAGAGTCCATCAATGTACCCCTGTGGAACTTTTCAAGGGATAGACTCATACACTCACCCCCATTCCAGCGGGTTTTCAGCATATCCCATTGGTACCTAAGTATAAAAATTGTTATCATATTTTTATTTCTTCTAATACTAGGGAGGTGTTTCATCATATTTCAGTAGATACCATATAAATTCGTCGATAAATTTCTATAATATGAAGGAGGTATCTAGGGATGGTTTAAGCACATTAGGGGTGCTACCCATATTACACAAACCCTATCAAGGTCGAGATTTTAACCCCTATCTCCTAGAAATGAAGATTAGTATGATCTCATCAAAGGTAATCCATAAACTAGAAGTAGGAAAATATTCCTACCATTATCATTACTAAAATTCTCAGGATCCTTCAACATCATTTGATGTATTCCCTAGAATTTGTGGTTTATCCTTAGAAAGGGAAGGTAGTGGTTACTATAGAATTCCCCCTAAAAACATGGTTATAAAATCTAGAGGGTCTCCCTAGATTATCAACCATGTATTGACTACTTATGAAAAAATGAATATTATTCATGGGAACTTTTATCTTTATGAGATATGAGGAAATAGTTCTCATGGATAAAATATCAATTGTAAAATAGGTCCTCAGCTTATCAAAAATATTTTTAGGATGCCATCATATTAAGAGGAACTATAGGGATTAAATCCAAATTCACCAATTTCCACATATCTAATTAGTGGAATCCCATTACAACTTAAGGATAGTCCAAGGAAAATGTTATCTTTTATTCCACTATCAAATAAACTATCCGTTCATATGGAATATTTGATTCTAACCAATAATGTTCCATTCAGTAAGGTAGCTAGTAAATTATCACTCTAGTTAGTACTAATAGAGGGATTCCTTTAAGAATATGAGGATAATGATATGGTTATGTTAGAAGAATTAGGTGAATACAAAATATTGATTATGTTTAGACCCATATCCATCCCTAAGTATGACTTTATAGAAACACTAAATGAGGAGTGTGTATATTATATTTTACCAAACCTAGAGAAACCTCCCCAGTATCTCTGGGAAAAATAATTTTATTATAGGGAGTATAAAAATCATGCCATGAAAATTGGTGAGTTCTACTATAAATCAACTTGGTTTCCCTTTCAGATGGATGAAATACAAATTTTGGAAAACATTGTAAGTATCACCATAAGTTATTACTCGATAACTTGAGTATTATGGATTAATTAATCCTTAGTTCCCCTACCCAAATAAATGTCATAGTTTGGGGTGAACATGATGCACTACATTTTAGTCTTTTCCACAACCAATAGTGCCCCTAATAAATGAATCATAACATTCCAATTCCTTGGTTCAAGTCTCAAACTAATGATTTTCATATGCCATTTGATTTGAACTATAAGGTTCTACCATCTCCTAGACATATAAATAGCGTACTTGAAATTTAGGAACAACTAATAGGTGATAGCACCCAGATTCAAAAACGATGGAGCTTCCTTCACATCTGAGGATCAAAAAACCTTTTCCTACAGATAAACTATTGGTTTCCAACAAATTAGGCTCAAAACTAGTATTATATTCAAATAATTCTCTAACCAAATCCTAGAAAATCAAAATATGGGATCTAATAGATGTCACAATATAAATATGGTAACCCCACCACATCCCATATGGTTGGGGAATTTTCATCATTTTTACCCCCCACAACAACCCTTGGGGTCATTAAAACCCAAATGGGTCTAGGATATGATGTTTTTAAAATCATGAAAACAACATTCCATAGTTCTTGGTAAATTTATATCACCACCTCCTCTTACCCCACTAAAATTAGTTTTCCCTAGACTCAGAGAAACATTACACAATAAGCCTTCACAATTACTATTATTTTGAGATCCATTATCCTCATTGAGAATACACTTGGTGCATCCTATTTGGGAATACCTCATGATCATCATATATAAGTCAATTCTAGGGGATTGTCAGGTAGAAAAGGATAAAACTCACAGGGTAATAATATAAAGTGGTCTATCAAGAAGGAAAACACCAAGAAAGGCTGTAATTTATCCCTCAATAAAGACCCAAAGAATGATGGATCAACTTGTCATTTTGATAAAGTAGTATTTTTTTAATATTTCACATCACTAAATGTAATCAATGTCTCCCGATAGATAAATTGAAATGATATGTCAAAGAAGAAGAGAATAATGAAGAATCCATTATCAAAAATTTTGTCTACACTGAGACACTTAAAGAAGGTTTTCATAATCATGACTAGTGGAAGGTTATTAATCAATGAGATCCCTCACATTTCTATCTACCACACACTTGGTGAAATGTATGGGTGTGGCCACATCCTACTAATCAACCGAGGAGTCTAAAGATCTCATCATCAAGGAAAATTTCAATCAATATGAAGTCATATAGGAGACATTGAGAATACGCAACATAGTTTTACTCAAGGAAAATATTCATGTTGGGTAAAACAATTATGATAAATCCAATGTTTCCACTACAATGAATTTTCAATAAGATAATGTTTTTTAACCTATACAAATAGATTCTAACAATCTAGTATGATATTAGTCTAGAAAACCAACATATATCAGATAGATAGCTGAGAACTATCAATAATTCCATCCATTGGGGTGGTATATGGATTCATATCAATAAATCTATCCTATACTAGATTTTATAGAATACCCACAAAATTCATCGATGGTCCAACCATATTAGACTCCACCCATTAACTCTACTAGAGTGTCAACCCATCTAACCATCTTGGGATAACTTCTTTGATCCATTGAATCCTATATTATCTAAATAAAATACATATAAGGATGCCAATAAATCATTTAACCTGAAAGGAAATCATATCATGAATATATGGATGTAACTCATCCTCCCCCAAAATTGGTAAATCCAACATTCTTGATATTAAACATCATCAAAGACTGAGAATATCATCTTATGCACTTTGTGTCTTGATGTGATTCCATGATGGAAAAACTTGAATAGTAAGAAGAATATAGTGTTATATGCTTCATGAAGACTCTATAAGGACTAGTATTTTTCTAGTATAGAAATTCACCATCAAGTTCAATCACGGGTTCAGAGGATCATCATCAGTAGTCTCTATAAATTCATCTCTACACTAAGAAACATAATGATACTCAACCTATCAAATTACCTAAAATGTTAGAATGATAGGATATTAGAATTTATTTCTATACGTAAAGTCCTAACATATTCCTGGAATATGAAACTACCCCAAGAGAATTTGTTGGAGATGTGCATATAAAATCTTTAGGTTGAATTACAAATTCCACTGATTCTGTTAAAATACCTAGGTGGATTTATAGAATTTTTCATAATGACATAGTGGTTAGAATATTCAATCTTATGAACTAAGGACCAATATTTCCCAACATCATCATCTTACAAAAAGAAACAAGTAAGATAATAAGTAGTGACAATTACACTAAAACAAGAGTTAGTTCCCACTCTAATGTACAGGACATCCCAATAAAATGTAGTTCCCATTTTCCAGTGGTAGGAATAATAGTTTCACCCCCATCCAGTTGGAAATAAGGAATGGAAGAATATTATACTAAAGTATTGGAAAGAATGATTTATTCTTTCATAAATTAGTTATTACAATATTATTTCCTAAAAAAATTCATAAGACAACCCAATCCTTAGAATCCTAATGAGATCAGAATCACTAATCATACCAACTATTTACCCTGCGGTAGGATTTTAGGAAAAAACATGCAAGATTATTTTTATTTATAATATTTTTGAATTTAGTAAAGTGATGTTGGGAAAACCTTTAGCACAAGTAGCATGCATATTTACCATCATTCCCTAAATCAACATTGAATGGCCGCAAGTCCTAGAGAAACGCGATCAAAAGTTCAATTATTGGGTTCAAAATAAATCATTCAAAAATCACATGATGTCCTCAGGGAAAAATTTAATAAGTTATTTATGGCTTCATTATCGCATAGAAATTTAGAAAATAAAATCTCTTTCTTCTTCATCCAAATATCAATCCAAACAACATTAAAATAAGAAGGTGTGGGAGGAAGATAATTCATTGGTACCCAAATTGGTTCAAAACCTCTCAGACTTTATGCACATGACACTGGGAAGAAGTAGAGAATCTAAAAAAATAATAACATGGTCACAATCTAATAAAATGTAATTTTTATTATTTGTGGAGTACTAATATGTGTTTTCAACCTAATTCAATTTTCGGGTCTCTGGTCTAAAGAAGAAGATGAATATAAGCCACATCTTCTTATTCATAACTAGGGAAAAGGCATTAGGGGTCGAGGAGGGTGAGGGATATGAGGTTGGAATAGACCACTGTATTAGGGAAAAATCTCAGCTAAATCCATATATGAAATGGATAAATTAACACATGGACTCCAATGGCTTCAGTAGGAACAATTTTTCAATCTAGGATCCTTTAAGAATCACATAGGTCTAGTAATATTAGATGATAAATTTCAAATGTGTTGTTGTTTGAAAAAATTTTAAGAAGGAAAACATCATCCGATCTGAAAATAGTGAATGCTACCCCAAACCTGAGTCAGTTAATTTAACCACTAACACAATCAGCGTCAACCTATACACCCTAATCAAGGGAGAAACTTCATGGTAATAAGTATAGGCCTATAAAATAAAAATATGTCATCCTAAAGTAGATTTACATTGTCCGGGTTAAGCTCAAAATTATAGATTCACTTTATCTCTCAAGGTATATTCAAGATTCATTCATTTAAATCCTTTTAATCCATCGGTAATTCAAGACTAAGAGCACTATGGCAGAAGAATATCATGTAGAAACTAGATTTTTATAATTTCATGTCCTTATATCCTTCAGAAAAAAAGATTAGGTGATAGATATATAATGGAATATCATAACATTTAATGTATTAATAAAAATTAAGGACATAAATGTTCATATTTACTTTATTGTTAATGGGTTTGAAATCAATCTCATACCTATCTAGACCCATCGATGAAAAGGTTAGGGTGAAGTCAATTTTCCCCACTCGGCTTGACAATTCAAGGGTATAACAAGAGAAGGAAAAACCATCTTGGAAGGATTAATCTCAAAGAATTTTTTAGAGATATCATTTATGATTCATAGTCATCAATATAAAATATGGGTGGTCATGTATTCATATTCATGAAATAGTGCATGATACAATCAATGAATCAATTAATTTGTCAAAAGGCTTGTTAGAGTGTTGTGTGGTGATAGTACTCCATGAAATTCCTCTAGATTCCAGTATATAGAGGTGGGATTCTATAAAGGAGAGGAAAATAAACTAAAGATAGACAGTATTTTCTAAATCATAACCCTAATTATTTGATTATTTCCCTACTCAATCCACTCGATAAACTCAAAAAAGAATATATGTTTAGCATTAACCTAATTGAGGAAATTTCCCCCGGCTAGAGTGATCCTAGATCTACTTTACCAAATTATCTCTAACTGAGGACTAGTTTAAATAATTTTTAGACCATCCAATAGGCGATACCTAATAAAAAAACTCAACCCTCAAAAGGGAAGGTGAAGACATGGTTTGGGAACCATAACCCCATTCTCAAGACATCAGTTTTATAAATAAATAACGCTTCAGATGGAAAATAATATGTTATTATCTATAGAATACATAAAGGTCTTAGATCCATATTTAAATTCTCTATAACCCATAGTATCTATGAATTCCCATACATAATATCTTGAGTCTCGAGATGTTAGCACATCAACTTCCCCTGATGATAGTGAAGTGGTGGGGGAGAATGTTCAGATTTCCCCTACTAATGACTCTCTTATGATAACACTTCCAAAATTTAGAGGCATACACTCAATGTTCATGGGGGATAAATATGTTCCCATTTTTTCTTAAAAACCCAAAAATTATCCTTTTTTCAATCATTTATGATAATATTGAAATATAGAAAAAGGAGGAGAGATAGAGTAAAATATCATAGATTTTCTATTATAATTTTGGGAATGAATATCAAATACTATTTATGATATTATGGAAATAAATATGGGAATGGATAAAGAACCACATGCTAAAATGATTATTACCTCCATGACTCCAAAATAAAAAAAGATCGATATATATCTTTCCTAAAATAGCACTGAGACATTTTTTATTAGAATTATTGAGTGATTTTTTTCTTGTATCTTAATGTGGTTATTCTACATCTAAGCTTACTAGAAGACTAAAATGGTAACAAACTAGAACCCAAGAGAATTCATCTTACTCATGTCACTAAGTTGAAGGATAAAGTTGATAATATCATTAAATCTAACTTTATTCAGGAGAATCAATATCCAACAAGTATTTCCAACATTGTCCCTATTAAAAAGAAGAATGGTAAAATATGGGTGTAGATTAACTTCAAGGATCCCAAACATTTTTTCATAAAGAATTATTTCCCATTCTAGATCATAGAATTGTTGATCAACTTAGTAATAGTTTTCTAATACCTCTTTATTTTGGATGGGTATTATGGGTACAACCATATTGGAATGTTTCTCGATGTTTAAAAGCCCACTAATTTTAGTTCACCTCAAGGGGTGTTTTTTATCAAGTGATGCCTTTTGTCTTGAAAAATTAAGGCATCACACATCAATGTGTCATGTACTATATTTTCAAGTCCCTTCTAAGGAAGATCATGGAATGTTATGTTGATGATATTTAGGTGAAATCATAGTGAGGTTGTGATCATATCATGTACCTTAACATAGGATTCAATAAACTATAACATCATATCTTGAAAATAAATTGCCTAAGGTGTTCCTTCAAGGTGAGATCAATAAACTTTCTTAGCTTCTTCATGTGCCATTGTGAAATTAATGATGGCCTAGAAAACCCTAGCACCGCTCATGGTAGAGTTGTGCCCTCCATCAGAGGGCGGGTACGCGGGGCCGATGGTACCCCCTAATTACTATTTACTAGAGTTACCAAGGGCCTTATACCCTCCTTCCTTCCTGATATCACTTCTCCCAGAGGTTCTGTATATCAAGATATCACTAAAGGGATCTGAATCCCTCAATGGGTCTCCAACATTCTCCTTATCACCTTCTGAATTCCATGAAGTTATGGAGATTCATTCACATACACTAGTTTCATAGTATGGTTCAAACCAACCCCTAGTGGGTATCTTTACAAGGTATGTGAAATAAACTTGGGGGTTGTAGAGAGAGGAAGTAATTGGGGTACTTGATCATTTACATTTCATTATTCATGTTCATTCTATCGAGGATTTTTCCTGGGACTGGTTGTGTGAGTCATAAAGTTGTGAAAACCACCCATTCCTCTTCTTATGGTGGACTATTGATTTCTACAGGCATAGCCCTATGGATCTGACTTCCCATTCTTCCTCTACCTTTTCCGAACCTTAGTGTCTTAAAGGGGATTACCGAACAACTCGGTTCTTTCTTACGAGATGATGAATTTACCACTCAAATGTTACATCCCTGGTGTGAATGTGTGTTCATGGAAATGTATTTGTCAAGGGTTCTTCTTCATCACATTTGGATTTCAGTGGGTGGTGAGGATAACTTCTGGAAACAGATCATCAATGATGAGGTTTTTGGTTATTGTTCTCTTTTCTTTTTCCAAAGGAATTTAAAATTCAGATGTTGTCATTAAGGAGGTCATTATCGAAGAGGTCACCCCCATAGGCCAAGATGATCAAGTAGATTTGTTACCATATATGAATGTTGAACTTGATCATCCTCAATTCATTGTACAAGTGTTGACATCATCCTCTATCCATGCCCCACTCTTAGAGACCCCTGACTCCCAAGGTTCCACTCTGAACATTGCATCAGCTCTGTCTGAGGTCTAAACTGGTAAAGGGGACCAAAGGGTGCACATTGGCTACCCAGAGGTTGCCCCACATTCTCACTATTCTCTTAGGCCGTGTGGGATGGATCCTGATGAGGTTTTCACTTTGAAGTTCAGAGGTTCCTCCATGAAATAACAGCTTGGTCTTCACATACCCAAGGTGTTTTAAGGGCATGTATTAAGCAGGGGGTATTGGTTGAGTGTACCCCTGTATGGTTTCTACGATGGTAGTTTTGGATGTGAGGGATCCTCAGATGTCACCAGTGAATAAGGTTAAACATCTGGTGATTGATGAAGATGGTTTTACTCTCTACTAAGGAAGGAAGAATAAAATTCGGAAGAAATATTCCTCCTACCCAGATGGATTGATTGGTCCTAGAGCAGGTAATATCCCTTTTTATACTCAATGTTGGGAAGATAAGGTAGTAATTGACATCATGGATTCATCTAGGCTAGCTTCAGAATCCCAGGGTAAGGCATATTTGTGCTCTCAGTTTGTCAACCCCTCAGTGAGTCCTAGCATGGAACCTTTAAAAGCTCTATTAGACCTAGGTGATGGTTGTAACTCTCATAGATCAAGTTTAGGAATTGAGGTGAATCCTATTTTATGAAACCTTATCCTAAATAACATTAATTCTCCTCCCCTCTCCATGTGGGGAAAGTCAAGGAATATGGTATAAGTGAACTCAGATAACCTTATTTACATGAGGAGGCAAGCCAAATCATGATTCAAGTGAGAGTTTTTTTCTTCCTAAGGAATATTTCCTGACAGTTTGTTGGAATTTGGTTTTATATTGAATATTTCATGATTCAAGTGAGAGTTTTTTGAATGTTTAATCTTAAATTGCGCTAGGGAGTGGCAGTTCTAAATAGACTCCATCTGGGATGACTTTTCCTTTTTTAATTATTTTATTTGGGTGAAATTTTTAGGGTTATCACTAACCTTTAAAAGTGTCATTTAGGAATACAAAAAATGGATTATGATAGAGGTCCTTGATATTCCACCTCTTCAAAATTTCAATGATTTGAGTGGGAAGTTCGGGATTTTTTCCTATATTAGGTGGTTCGTTACAAATATTTCCAAAAATGTTTTCTACCTTCACAATATTGATAAAGAATTATATAGACTATCGATAAGATGAATATTTTAAAGAAACATTCAACAATATCATATATTATCTTTTGTGCCCAACAGTTTTGGTCCAATCTGTTAAAGTAAAACCACTTTTCATGTATGTAGATACCAGGGAATGATCTCTAGGGGAGATTCGTCCAAAAAATAATGAAATAAGAAAATAAAATATTCTTTACTATCTAAGAATAAATATTCTAGACAAAATTAACGGGTACTCTAACATCAAAAATAATTTCCTTGCATTAATATTCTTTGTAAAGAAGTTGAGGCACTACCCAAAACATCAGTTGGTTCACCTAGTCACCCATATAGACCCACATAAGTACATTCTCAGACATCCAATTCCAACTAGATAACCTACGTGGGGGTGGTCATCCTATAATTGTTTTACATTCAGTTTACACTTCAAAATGTAGTTAAAGGGAAGGTTCTTGTATATTTCCTTACATCACATCCTACCCTCGAAGATACCCTGGTAAAAACATATCTTTCAAAATAAGAAGTATTCTCTATCCATGCCCCAACCAAGATATGGGAGATATATTTTGATGGAACTTCTAGGAGCCAGATTAGGATAATAATGGAGAACTCAAAGCTTAACATAGTCATCTTGGGGATCATTATCATATACCAAGAAAAGAAAGTTATTCCACATTCATTACTATTTCAAAAGTGTTCACCAAGAATAAGGAATAATACCATACCCTCATTACAGGTCCAAACTTGGCTCTATAAATACTAGCGGTCTGCCAAAGCATCATGGGTGACTTTGGATTTGTGAATAAGAAAATAAATAGTGAATATGATATTAATAAGGAAGAATTTATTCCTTTTATTTTTTATATATATGGTTTTATATAATAGTTCCTATCAAAATTCAATGTTGACTCATAGTTTTCATTTGAAAAATGCACCAGCTAATGCATTGGATAATGAAGCAATAACCCTGACCAATCCTAACAAGAATGAGATGATTAACGAAATTTTACATCATTGGGTGTTATCCCCATTCATTGGTTATAACATGAATTAAATAAAATAAATCAAGGTTTTCCTGGAATGATATGATTTTATATCCCCATAAGTAGATTCCACAACTAGATGGATGTATCCCAGAATTATTTATCTTTAGAATGTAATTCTTCTTCCTTATTGGGATAATAGGAGAAGATCTAGCATTAGGCAGTAAACTCTATCTTTTTTGGTATGTCAAATTTATAAAAATTCTCCCAAAACAATGCTTTAATGGGGTTCTCCTTAGAAACAATAAAGAAGGAGAAACCATTTCTATTATACAGGAGGTCCACACAGGTGCAAGAATCTCCCATAAGTTAGGAAACAAGTTCTTCCATAAAATGAAGAGGCTTGGGTACTATTTGTAGTTAAGTATGGGGGTATATGGGGTTCTCTAGAATGTTACATGCCTTTTAGATAAATGAATGATTTATTCATCAATATGAAAAAACCATTTCTTAATTACATATTAGTTAATTATTTATTACATAAAGTTACACACAATAAAACACAAAGGATCGAGAATTACAGTGTATTTGGGTAATTAGGTACATTAAATAACAACTTAAAATAGCAGTTACATTTCCATTATTGAAAAATTCTTTAACATGCTCATAATAATTCATCATACTTAAAACTGCTTGGGATAACCTCATGACATACATAAAAGTAGATGAGTTGTAAATCCAAATAGGGGAATAAACAAAACATGAAATGAAAAAGTATTACATGTTATAAAATAGGAATATAAAAGGGACGTAAAATGGGTTATAATAATAAACATGAACAATAAGTAATTTTAAAGCATTATAACCTAAAGGCAACATGGGAATGTGGAAACAACTGAAAACATGAAATTATAAGAATAAGTCAACGTTAACCACCAAGAAAACATAACATAATTTTCTTATGATGAACTCTTATGTACCATACATAGAATATCATGAGATTAAAAAATTATCCAATGAATTGTAGTGTTATCTGGGAACACCCCTCAAAATCATATCATGTACAAGCATAAGTATTTCATATAGATAATATTACATAAGAAAGTATTTCATCACATTTAATAACATGATAGTGGGGTGTGGATTTAATATATATAAGTCCTCAATCAAACAATTATAATTTCAAAAATGCGAATGCCCTTGATAGGAAATGGGTATGGGTATTCACTACAAAATAAATCATAAAAAATCATGGTGAAATTTCTGAACCACAAGGGGGTACATAAATTTAATGCAAAGGATTAATGAGATTTAAAGGTTAATATATTATTTATAAATAATAAAGTTAGTAAGGTTATATTTATGAACATATCTCAACATTATTAATTATAGATAAAAGGCATAAGATATTGAAGATGCTTGAATAAAGAGGAGAAGTATATGATACATTACCATGAGAGGGTGATTCCAAAAGCTTGGGAGGAGCTTCTTAAGATATTGAGGGAACCTTGGGAGGAATATAGAGAATTAAGGGAACAGAAATGAAATGATAAAAGGTTTTTTATTTGAGAGGAATGGGAGATTTTATGGGTTTGTTTAGGAAAAGAGAGGGGAGTTCTTTATTAATTCTCATACATAGGTTTTGGACTCTATAAAATAAAGTAATCAAAACCACAAACCTTAACATGGTGTTTTACAATGGTTTCTTACAAATAGAATTTTTTTCATTATTTTTTTAGAATAAATTATTATCTTATTAAATTATTACTCTTGTTTATGTGGAAGTGAGTCATGTTCTTAATGAAATTATTTTAAAACTGTAAAATATAATATAGGTTTTAGAGGATCCATTAAGGCTTTAAAAAATTAAACAAATAACATAAAAAATAAATTAATGTTAATGGAAAACGTATATTTTTTCATATATTCCATTAATATCATTTATTACAATACTTTTATGTCATTCTGATATCATAATACACACCATATATTTATACTATATTAAATTTTTAAATGAAAATTTGACTATCTTAAAAAATCATGAAAAATTCGTCATTATATAATTTCAATGTTCTTATTTAAAAAATAATATTTATTTTATCCAAATAATTTTAAAAATATATGAATTTTTACTTTTAAAATAATAATTCACATTTATTGATAAATGTTGGGTTTTTTTGACAATAATAGTTTTTTAACACTTCTAAAACATGTTTTTGACTTCATAAAATTATACTATCAACTATAATTAATAAATATTATTTAATAATAATATTTTATATAAATATAATATAATTAAATAATTCATTAATTTATCAAAATGATGACCTAACTGAAATTACATATTACCCAAAAATATAATTTCTTTTTTATCGAATCAAAATCAAAATCATTTATAAAGTAAAAATAATAATAAGAAAACATAACCCTAATTTTATTAAAAATAAAATATAAATATTCATATTATTATGGTATTGATACATATAATTTTATTACACCCTCATATTCCTTGAAGGTAAGGTGTATGATGGTGATAATTTCCAGGGGTGGTTCGGTGTACATGGTTTCGGTTGTGATCTCGATGAAGTTGAATTTATCCCATAAACATGTTTTTGGATATCGACTTTGGATTTATCAAGGTAAAACCCAATGATGTTATATCCATTTTAAATTCTTATAAATGTGCTTCATAGGTTATGATCCCACTGGTTGAGGCCTTCACTTTCTCTGTCCATGTCAATTGGATTTTTCAAAACCTTATATCTATACTAATTGTATGATCACTACTCAAAGGATATATTATCAATGGTTTTGATGATTAATGGTATTTTAAGTTTGATAGGATATAATAATTCCATATAAGTGCTTGTTTTTTCTACAACCACAATACATCATAAGACATTTAATTAAATTAAAAAGGGAATTTTATTTATAAAAGTTCATGTCGTTAAAATCATCCAAAATTCAGATATTTCTCCCTTGAAGTTTTCATTTCACGCACTAAATTAGATGAGGGTAATTTTTTTCATCATATCCTTCAATTCCCACATTTCTAATTCAAACTTGTGTTTTCTACATAGAACTTTGACTAGGTTCATTTCTTTATTTCATATAACTTTGTCTCAATGATCTAAGATATTCACCAACTGCTCCTCATATGAAAGATCATTATCAAAAAATACCACCTCAATATTTAGTAAATGTGAGGGGTGTGGTTTGTAATTACTCAAGAGGGATACATGGAACACATCATGTACTTGATATGTGTTTGGAGGGAGTTTTATTCGATAATTCATCACTCCAATGTGATCAAGGATCTCAAAGGGACTGATGTATCTAGGACTAAGCTTTACCTTATTCCTGAATCTCTTGAATAAATTCCACAGAGATTTGAGGAGGAATACCTTGTCTATAAACTCAAACTCTAGGTATAATCTATGATTATGAACATATCTCTTTTTTAGACTCTGAGTATCCATGATATGCAAGTGAATGGTCTTGACCCTTTCCACCATTTCCTCAACCACTTCAGTACCTTGCAGTTTTCATTCCCCATCTTCATCTTAGCTTGTAGGTGTTCTACACATATTTACATAAAGGAGTTAATTGGGATCCATTTGGATTCTTTAGTGTAAAGAATTATTTCATGAGAACTCAACCATAGGAATATGTTGATCTCATATACCTTTGAAGTTAATTGAGAATGCTCTCAACATATCCTCAAGTGTCTTGATAGTCTGCTAATATTTTCCATCATTTTGAGGGTGATAAGTCATGTTGAAGTTCAACTCAATATTTAGATAATGTTAGAGACTCTTCCAAAAATTAGAGGTAAATATTGGATCTCATTCAGATATAATCAATATTGTTGTTCTATGTATCCTCGCAATTTCTCAAATGTATATCATTGAAATTGGATTGAGTGAGAAGTCCAATCGGACTGAAATGAAGTGAAATTGTTTTGTAAAATGATCAAATAAAACCCATATAGAATTATTTCCCCTTGATGTCTTAAAAGACTAGAGGAAAAGTCCATGGATATGTTTTCCAATTTCTTTAAATTTAGGGGTAATGGTTGCATCAAACCCTTGGATTTTTTTACTTTAATCATTCACTTGATAACATACTAGACACCCTGATGTATATCTTGTGATATCCTTCTTACTATTATCCCACCAGCAGTGCTCTCAGATATCTCGATACATCTTTGTGGTCCCTTGATGGATTGAGAAGGTAGATCTTTCTGCATCTTCCAATAACTCATTATTTAACTTTGGATTTGATGGTACACATAGTTGTTTCCCAAATTTTACAACACCTTATTCATTAATTTTTAACTCTAAGGATTTCCATTTTCTTATACGGTGAACCTTATTATGAATTACCACATCATCTCTTTTAAGATCCTTTATCTTATCGAGAAGGGTTTGTAGAGAAATCATTTGTGAAAGGATTCTTGATGTTTTTTTCTTTATGATTCACATTTCCATACTTTTCTATTATAATAAGATAGGATCATTCTCAATTATCATTAATAAAAAAATTGTTGGATCCTTTGTACTTAGAGAATCTACCACTTTATATTATTTCCCAAGATGGTAGTGGATTGAGCAGTCATTGTCCTTAATTAACTAACCATCTTCACTGGTTCATATTAATCTCTTTATGTGTTAATTTATACTTGAGGCTATTATGATCCGTATATATATCACACTTCTCCCCAAAGAGATAATGTCGCCAGATTTTCAGTGCAAAGATCACTATAGCCTTCTTTGACGCATCACTATATTCACCAGAAAGTTCCCCTCTTGTGGTTAGCATATGTAAATGTGTAGTGATAATCCTATTTTTCAAATCCTTTAATCTCTCTTACATTAATTATTCCACAAAAATATGACTCCCTTCTGAGTTATTTTGGTTAAAGTGTTTGGCAGTTGTGTGAGATTTCTCACAGATAGATGATAGTACCCAGCTAATCCAAGGAAACTACCTATTTTTGTCATATATTTTGGCCTAATCCATCTTTAAATTTCTTATTTATTTCATGGCTCCACATATATCCCATTTATAGTGAAAATATTCGTAAAAATGATACTTCCTTTAACTAGAACTCACATTTTTTATACTTTCCATGATTATTCACCTTTCGTATAGTCTTTAGCACTATGCTCAGATAATCCTCATGGTCATCCTTATTTGAAGTATATTTTAATATCATCTATAAATACTACCATGAATATTTTGATTTAATATATAAATACTCTATTCATCACATCCATGATTATTTTTTGAGAATTAGTGATTCTAAATGGCCTACTATGAACTCATAGTGCTTGTACCTTATGCGGAAGGAAGCCTTGGGGATTTCCTACTTCTTCACCTTTACGTGATAATACCCTAACCAAGGATCCACCTTAG
Organism: Viscum album; assembly: GCA_963277665.1. Lineage (NCBI taxonomy): Eukaryota > Viridiplantae > Streptophyta > Magnoliopsida > Santalales > Viscaceae > Viscum > Viscum album. The sequence goes on along the minus strand of OY728123.1, from coordinate 2,085,292,675 downwards.
AGAATTATTGGGGCCCATGTTGTGGATAAAACAATTCATATATCATTGGAAGAAGATACTTATTCTTTACTGTGATCTTTCTGAGTTCATGATATTTAATGCAATGGCATATTGACCCATCCTTCTTATTGATGAAAAGGAATGGTGCACCCTAAGGTAAATCACTTGGTAATATTAACCCTTTATCCATATTCTCATATAGTTTTTTCTTCAACCCCTCAAGTTCCACAAAAATCATTCTATATGGATCCTTGGATAATAGTAATTCCCCAAGTATAATCCTGATTGAAAATTCAACCTCTCAGGTAATAGGAAGACCATAAAATTCCTCAAGAAACACATCAGTTTATTCCCTCACAATAGGCATGTCTTCAAGGATGAGATTTTACTTGGACTCAATAATTTGAGCTATATAATATTACTAATAGGGAAATAATATCCATGATTGAGATTTTGGTGATAAATAAGATTCATACTCCACCTTTCACTTGTATAGAATCTGGGGGATGATTCGTGATATGAAGAGTGATTTCCTTCCCATGAAAATTTATATTGGATCTTTACAGGAAAGCCAATCCATACCAAAAAATTCATTAAATTCCAATAAAGTTAGTGTCATAAGGATCTCTTGTACTTACTACACACAAATATTTATAGGGGTGGTGTTATATACTTGGGATGCAATAATTGTCCCATTTTTCATTTTCACCGACAACTCTATTTCCATGAATTGTGGTGGTGTTTGAATAGTTATACAAAACTTTTACGATATGAAAGAATGAGTTGAACTGAAATAAAAAAGTAAATTCATTATTCTTGAATGAATAAATATCATAGTAGTCACCACATTTTTTTTGGGATCCACCTTAGTGGTTGTGATGGCATAATCTCTCCCTTGTTATCTTACAGTTTGTTGGAGTTGATTTTCATCGACAACCATTGGCTTAGGGAATTTGTTCATATAGTATCCTTGTTATGTGTAGTTGAAAGATTGGGAAATACAATGAGGGTAGTATATATCATTACTTTATTCAATTGTAATGGTGGTTTTCTCCCATCAACAATCGCAAGCTAGTTTCCTTTCCTTTCCTCGCCTAAAGAATTTCCTCATTAACTTAGGAAATTTATGAGGTGATTTATTACACACATTTGATAAGTGGGGTGTTAAAATTTCATTCCACCATTATATTTTTCCATCACACCAAAAGAATTCAAATCCAATTTCTACTTATAATCCCCATGAGACTCCTTCGATTTATTTATCTTTATTTTGACTTTCAGGGAACACTGAACAATTTCTTCATAGATATCAAAGCCTCAGATCACTATGGGTTTTTGTTGATTATTGTTTAGCCCACTAAAGAAGTGATAAACTTTTAATTCAGGGGTAATGACAAATATTAAGGCATATCATTCAAGCCTTGTGAAGTTTGTCTCGTACTCCCTGATGAATTCATCATATTTTTCTTAAAGGCAAAGAAATCCATTTCTATTATAAGTTAAAGAGTGCAGGAAAAATATTTGTTTAAAAACATTTTTTTGGAACTCCTTACACCACATCAATTTTATATCTTCTTCAAGATACACATTCTTGATCAATGTCCACCACTGTTCAGGTTCTCCCTCAATATGATAAACAACCATTATAACCTTCTCTTTCTTGTAACATTAAAGGATAGAAAAGATAATCTCAATGGAGTTGATCCATTGTTCAATGATTAAGGGATTTAATGATCCATTTAATTTTGGAGGCCATTATAATATAAAGGTCTCAATTATATCTTATTATTTCATAGGGTTATTTGGGAATACTTCCATATTCAGGTTTCTATTCAAAACCTAAGTCAGATAATAGAGTATCATCACAAAATTTATGATTTCTACTCCAATCAAGTTGTCCATCTCATTGGGGAAGACATCAAATTTCCTTTCAAATTAGTATTTTAATTGATTACTCCAATTTTTTCCATTGTCTATACTAAATAGAAAATTAGTTTTGATAATGTTTAAATTATTAAGCACATAAATTGGAATCCTAAAACATTAAAGAGATAATTAATAAATAACCTTTATTCCTTAACTTATTAATTACTAGGATTAATTATATTTTTTCCATGATATATTTCTTAACATGATGCTTTATGAGAATTATTATTACCTCTGTAATGTTTCATAATGATCTTCTAAATTTACTAAAGAATATCCCCTGGGAGTTTCATACAACGTGTGCGGTAAGGCATGTTTTCATTCACTGGTTCCCAATTGAGTCTATCTGAATTTTGTGTTTATGGGTTTTACACCTAGGTACATCTGTTCTAGAGAAAAATCTACTTGCAGTATCTAGAAATGGATTTATTTTCTTGGAATGAAACTACTCTAAACTTTAAAAAAAAATTAGGGATATCATCTTATATTTATGCTTATCCGTAAAGCTTTTTCAAGAGTTTTATAATCCTAATCCCAAAATTAACTAAAATTTCCTTTGATACCAACTACGAAAACCCTTGTCATTATTACACATTAATTAATAATTTATTACATAAAGGTAATCACAATACAAAACATAAGATCTATAATTATAGTGTATTTGTGTAATTATGTACATTACCTAAGAACGTAAAACAAGTGGTACATCACCATTATTGATAACATCCTTAACATGCTCATAATAATACATCATACTTAAAAATGCATGGGAGAATGTTGAGACATACATAAGAAAGAGATGAACTATAAATCCCAGTTAGGGAATAAAAAATTCATAACATTAAGAATTTATTACATGTTAGACAATAGGCATATCAAAGGGACAAAGAGGGGGAGAGAAATAAACATGAACAATGAGACATAACAAAGCATGATAACATAAAGGCGACATAGGAAAGTGGAAATAAATTAAATCATGAAATCATAAGCATAAGTAAAGGTTTAACACCAATACAACATAACATAATGTACTTAAGATAATCTCACAAGCACCAGACATAGAATATCATGATACTAAACCATTACCCAATGCATTGGAGCTCTATCTGGGCACACTCATCATAATCATATCATGTATATGCATAAGCATGCTATATAGATCATATAACATAAGAAAATATTTCACAAAATTTAATCTCATGATATTGGAGTGTGGATTTAATACATGTAAGTCCCCAATAAGAGAATTATAAGTACATAATGTTGAACACCCTTGATAGGAAATAGGTATGGTTATTCACTACACAATTATTTGGCATAGAAAATAACGCTGAAATGTTGGCAGAATAACAGGGGAATGTAATTATTCAATGAAGGGATTAATGGGAGTGAAAGGGGTATCTCATAATTTAGTTAATATGTGTATGTAAGAACATATCCCAACGTTATTAATTGAAGATAAAAGGCATAAAATATTGAAGATGCTTGAATAAAGAGGAGAAGGAGAGGATCACATACCTTGAGAAGGTGATTCCAAAAGATTGGGAGGAGATTATTGAGAGATTGTGGCACCATGGGAAGACTTTAGAGAGGGTAGGGTAGAGTAAGGACATGATCCAATTTTTTAAGTGAAGAGGTATTGGATATTTGGTGGCTTTATATAGGAAAATAGAGGGTAGTTCTCTATTATTTTCCAAACATAGGTTTTGAAATATATATAATAAAGTAATAAAAACACAAACATTCCCATGGTTTTTGCACATGGTTTCTACCAAAGGGGATTGTTTTTAATTATTTTATATGGCCAATATATGAACTTATTAAAATATTTCCCTTACTGATTTGGAAGTGATGCATGTTCTTACATAAATGATTTTAAAAACATAAAATAAAATATAGGTTTTGGACGATTCATAAATGATTTATATAATTAATAAAATAAGCTAAATAACACCTTAAGTTTAAGCTTAGACATAGATTTGGTCTTTTATACCATTAATATCATTTATTACCTCACTTTTGTGTCATTATGATGATATAATACACATCTTATATTTATACCATGTTTAACTGTTTCCCAAAAAATTGCTTGTCTCAGAAAATTATAAAAAACTAGCAATTAGATAATTTTGAAATTATGATTTGAAAAATAAAATTTATTTTATCCAAATAAATTTATAAATATTTTAATTTTCACTTTTAAAATAATAATTGACATTTTTTAAGAAATGTTGGGTTTTTTTACAATAATATTTTTCAAACACTTATAAAAAATATTTTTGACTTCATAAAATAATATTATCAACTATACTTAATTAATATTATTTTATAATTATATTTTATTAAAATATAATTTATTTGAAAAATTCATTAATTTATCAAAAGGAATGTCTTAACTGAAATTACATATTAGCCAAAAATAACATGTGTGTTTTATCGAGTCAAAATAAAAGAAATAAAGAAACAATAATTAGAAGTAAATATATCCATTAGTCTATTGAAAATATAGCATTCATATTCATATTATTGGGGTCCTGATACATATAATTTTATTGCACCAGCAATCGCCCTGATGGTATGGTGTGCAATGGGGAGACTTTCCTTGGGTGGTTCGACCTACATTGTTTGGGTCGTGATCTCAATGTGATTAAACTTGTCCCATAAATTATTTTTCCCATACTTTAGTTGTTCGATCATGGATTGGGATTGGTTTAGGGAAAATCCCAATGATGATATCTCCCTTGAAAGCTCTAATAGTTGGGCTTTATTCGGTACAATCCAACTAGTTGAGGCGATCACTTTTGTTTTTTGTGTTAATTAGGTTTTTCAAAGCCCTATATTTATACTAATCATATGATCATTGTTCAACAGATATATTATCAACAGTTATGATTCTTAATGGTCATTTGTATCTGATAGGATATAATAAAACCTAGGAATTTCATGTGTTTTCTATATCCATAATACACAATTAGACATTTAATTAAATCAAAAAGGTAATTTTATTTATAAAATCTTGGGTCGTTACAATCAACCTCCAGAACCATTGAATGCCACCAAATATTACTGGCCATTCTCCATTTCTAGAATGGATTTAATGGGGCCATATCCCCAAGATACATCTAGGAAGTTAACATACATACTCACTACCACTAACTTATTCTTCAAATGGGCTATGGTTATACCTCTCAAAGTAATGGTACAAAGGGTACTATTAACTTTTTGAAGTGGAATATCCTCATCAAATGTGGTTTCCTCATACGATATTGATGAAAAAAAGACGAATTTCTATTCTTCTGAGCTAAAAAGGTTTTATAAATAATACAATATCAAATGTAACCACACATATTGTTATCATGAAATAGAAGATGGAAAGATAATGTCCTTCAAGGGGACTCTACTGAATATCATTTAAAATAGGTAGACAAGGGAAAGATAACCCGACCCGATAAATTTCTACATCCTTTTTGTGTTAATCTCACAACAACTCATACTATTAAATGACCAACCCCTTATTAACTTATATATAATTTTTAGGTGTTTTTCCCATCGACGTCCAATTACCTTCACTTTGAGTTTCCCTCTATACTCATAAATTAGAATCTGAGTGTCCCTAAAAGTTTCTTCTTGAGTTAGAGTAACTAAATGAAAAAATCATGTGCACAATACACAACCTAGAATTCCATAAAAATCAATTCATGTGATCCTTGAATAAGAGAGTTCATCTCTGCACATTCCTTCAAAGAGAGTTGGATTTATCTCTCAGAACTCCCATAATGCCTATGAAGATGATTCAAAATTTCAAAATAAAATTGGAGGGACCTTACACCATATAATAATTTTTACACCAATGGAACATACTCTTTAGCCTCTATGGATGGGGAATATATCACACCCCAAACTAATGAAATATTTATTATGAAATACTTTAGAAAAATTTACATCAGCTCAAGAACATCCCTACATCATGAAGTTAAATTGGATGGTACTAATCTAAGATGTAATACCATAAACTACATATAACCATTGTCTATATAAAAAGATAAAAAAATTACACCAAAGCGCCCTTATTGTAAAATGTATAATAGTTTAACAACATCGTCATTATATAATGTTAGACTATACAGCCATGTTCCTTGTATTATAAAATTAAATTTCATGATTTTGATTTTATCCTGTATGAATTTAAACAACACAGAATAGACCATTTTCATTTCCTTATTTCCCTACATGAAGGTTTGACATCTATTGGAATTTTAGGTGCATAATTTCATCATTTCATTGATCTACACCAAAGTAAATGACCCATATCCCTTACACAAGATCTATATACATTTAAAAATACTTAGTGTATTGATTACAACTCCTAGACTACCTTCAAGTAAAAACTTAATCATTCATAAGAAAAACATGGGGCTTGATTCCTATTATTATAGGATGCATAGCGACACCTATATCTCTGATCCTAATCCCAACAATGAATTTTCATCACTCTCAAACTCTTATCCCTACATGGGATCCATGAATGTGTAGGTTTTTGTACTTGAATCAAGATGAAAGGTATCCCAGTATGATTCATAACATATAATATTTCATGATTCAAATGATCTCTCAATTAACTCTTGTTTCTCACATCATTCATGACTCAATTGATCGTAGAGGCCCCAAATACTCACTCAGATTACCATTATTGAGAATAAATATATTCAAAGATAGGGAATCCATTACTAGTTGTATGATATTATAATTCATGACATAATATTCTCTATAAAAGTCTCCTCAAACCATTTGAGGTGTATTTTTTTTGATACCCTTTCCTTTATACAAGATCCCAATCTAAGTATGCACTTTTTGGTGCATTGATCTACCTTTAGATAAAATACATCATTTTGAGAACTATGTTTATCTTGATACCAATTATTACAGGATATTTTCTAATGCCTATATATGTTATTTTATTTCTAACTGCAAACCTCATTGATCTTATTTATGATAATTATTTTTCCACTATTTTTTATCAGGTTTCTTATAATAACTTGACTCCATACTAAGGTCACCAAATAATTTTCCTTTTCACAAGTGCTATATCTTTTTAAATGATTCATAAATCTATGTGTGGAATGATTCCCATTATTATAAGATTGTTGGTGAGGCATGGGTCCTCTATCTTAGTACCATCCACAAGTTCTAATCAGACCATATATTGTCCTTGTATTTTCCCCATGGTTTTCCCATAATTTTACATTTGGTAAAAGTTTTTTCATTTTTATTATAATCCATAAATAAATTTCTAACATAAGGTTGTTTCATAGATTCATCTTCCAAGAAAAAATCCACCAACTTTAGATGTTTCACCCTAATAAAAATCCCTTGGAAATTTTGCACTGAGATGAGGCTATGTTATTTTAGGAACAAATTAACTATATGTAAGGTTCCTTATATATATCCCTATTGTATGGAATTAAATTATCCATTGGGGGTCCTTATTTCTTGACCCTAAACTGCAATTGACCTAAGTTTTTTTCACATGAATTTAAAATAAATTACATTTGAGTCCTTGTCGCATGAATTTAAATTTAAAGGTTCCTAATTAATTTTTATATAACATTAAATTTCATGATATCTAGGTCCATATCGCATGAACATAAACTTCAAGGCATATATTTCCCTACAATATGGTGTTAAACTATGTGGTGCAGGTCCTTATTACATGAACTTAAAATATAGGTCACCTAAGTCCTTACTTCTTGATTTTAAACTAAACAATATCCAGATCCTCATATCATGACCATAAACTAGAAGGAACCTTAGTCCTTGTAACATAAAGTTAAATTACACTACTTCCAACTTCTCACTTCCAGACATTAAACTACATGATATATGGTCCATCCTGTATGACCATAAGCTACATAGAGTAATGCATTTCATACAACCCAACTATCCTACATGAGATCCATATCTATATGAGAGAAAATTCTATATTGGACCTTACACTGTGCCTCTTCATTCTTGATAATCTTAGGATTCATGCAACATGTACTCAGGTTCAAAGTATTAACCAGAGTTTTTCCTTGGGTATGACCATAGAGAATCATATGGTTACAATCCAATGTCAATTTAAGACTCACCTCTAGTTTTCAAGAGTAATATCTATTTAGATATTTGTTAATAATGGTTTGTCTCTTAATTATTATAATTTCATGATATGTAGCGACATTTAGACCATATACTCAGGACTCAACCACAAACCATCACCAATTTTCACTACTTTAATAAGGGTTTTACTATCCTAACCATATCCATTTCTACAATTGATGATCCACTTATCGAGTGTCTTAGATAACCATTAATCATTCATGGTTATCAATAACATGTACATCCATCTTTAAGGGACACCTCTGTTTGGCTACGCATACATGCCTCGGTATAGATTTCCGTACATAGACTCAATATTGAAATGTAAACTATAAGAGTGTTTTAGTTCTAATAAAAGGTCCTATAATACATTTATATGCAAGAAGTATCACAATAGAACTCATTATTTTAATTTTATCAGCATACATACCATACATACTTATACCATATCATTACTCTTGGTCCAAAGCCATTGAGTCAGGATTTATAGCATCACCATTCCATATTCAAAAAATTTTGGTCGATTCTTGTCCCTTAAACCAAAATTGGGATGTTATTTTACAATTTCCCTTCATGTGATGGTCCAAGCGTCATGACCATACACTATGACAACCCTCCCCCTAAGATCGTTCGTACTTGAAATGGACCTTTCATTAACATCAGTCTTTTCCTACCTCATGTTGAGTACTCCATTTTACCTTCTTGGTAAAAGTTTTATGACCTTAAACTCAACACCCATTGTTAAAAGCTGTATGAACTTGAGCTACATTCCTCAATAGTAAAAATTTAAAGACCTTAAACCACTAGTGAAAGAGACAATAAATCTGGCAAGCTGAAGATCTATAAAGGGAGGTCTAAGTAAATTTCATGTCTCTGATTGCTAAGATACCCACTTCTAAGGCTTAAGTAAAAAATATAGCATAAATATAAAAGTCTCGAACCTTTTGGGGCCCACCATATGGTCATAAAAATATCATCCATTCTCACTGAACCCACTTATTTAAGAAAAAGTTAGAGTAATGACAAATCATATCACTTCACCCAGATAATTTGTTCAATACAAGGTGGCATAACTTTTAGATTACCAGAACCCTCTTTGAATACCCTCTTTTCCATAAACCCACTTCATTTCCAAAATATTTAAATCACCAAAAATCTTTCATGGCTATCGATAATGAGTGAATCTAGCTTCAAGGGACACCTTTTTTGGATATGCATGCATTCCCTAATATGGATCTACATATATACCCCCAATATGTCAGACCAACCAAAAGAATGTATTAAACATAAGAAAATAGTCTTTTAATCTATATATTCCTTGACCCTATTGGGTAAGAACTCATCATTATAATTTTTTCATTGGTCATCCATGGAATACATATCATATATTATCATTCTTGATTATAACTTCATGGATGCTGGGGTGAGTTCTATTTCGGTGGGAGTTTCTCCGGTCATCGGTCAGGCAGTGATACGTTGGTTCTGGTGACCGGTTGCCTCTAGGTTTACTAGCAGTGATGAATCGGTGACGATGAATAAGTGGTGTTTATTCATCGACGATGATGGTGAGTATGGGGGCGATGATGTATGGAAATCATGACTGTGACTTCGACTGATGTGATAATATCCCGAAATTAATCTCCTCATTTGGTGTGTCTGGATTTTGAATTCGGCTCACAACTGTGAATCCCACTTTGTGTTTTTTCTAATGTTCTGGTTACCCCTCACCTCAAAGCGATCTATTTGAAAATAAAATAAAAAGTTATTTGGCTTGATTGTAACTTCTTGAGTCATGATTTACAAAACACATAACAAAACTATTCTAGTGGACCTGATACACTTAATGTTATGAATTTATGCATCATAATCACCTTCAAAATAGGGATACATCATCCCATCCTTGAACCTTTGATTGATCTTTATCACATAACCCAAAGAAAAATCCTAGTGTAGTTCAGGTTTCATCACTATAAATAGGGTTATTAAAATCTATACAACTATAAAATGAAGTGATATTTTTTTCATAGTTGTGTGAAATTAAACATCAACTGCATGGGTCTGAATTTCATAAAATTAAACTACCTATGTAAAGAGTAATATAACTCACTGTGCTTTGAACTAAAAAATTATGGCCTAGTAAATAAATGAGTATCTTATCACTGGACATAAAACATCTATAACCAATAAAAAACTAGGATCTTGAAACACAAGTATAAATACGTTTTTTAATGTCAGTATTTTGAAGTTGGTTTTTAATAAACTGATGTTAAGGTATTAGGGTGGAATTTTTTATGTCAATTTTCATTAAAATTGAAATTAAAATACCTATGGTTTATCTTTCAACATCAGTTTTTATATAAACCAATGTTTAAATATTTTAAAATATATTTTAAGTATCAGTTTTTTTAAATCAACCTTTCAATTGTTTAAAAGAAATTTTAATGTATTGTTTTTGAAAAATATACGTTAAATATCAAATTAAAAAAATCATGTTATTTTTTATGAAAAATGACATTAAAAATCCTTTAAAAATTATACAAACAACTCAAGGTCTTATTTTTTTCTCTCAAAGCCCTATCCCTTGAACAAGTTTTGACTGGTGAGAGAAATTATGGCTTCAATGAGATTTTATTCTCTCCTCAAGTCGATTTCCATCCACATTTCAACTTATTCTTTTGATTATAACCCTCTCCTGAGTGACTCTTAACTGAAGATGGCACTAACGTCTTCAAAAACCATTGATGACTTTAAATTCCCTCTTAAAGTTGAATTTCTTCCACTTTTTACCCAATTTCCAATGGATATTCCATCCTCGATTCTTATTTAGTGATCCTAGAGCTATTATGGTGGACCCACAACCGTGATTTGAGGTTTTTGTTGGTTTTTTACTTCCTTTTTGCACTCATTTTTCATCAATATTACATAATTATCTATGTTTCCATTGACTTTGATTGATTTTATTTAAATTAAGTAGGAATTTTTCATTATCAAGATCCAAATTTTTTATTTTTTTTACTTTTGAAAATTAATTATGTTTAATTATTTTTTATCATAATTTTTTTAATTTTTTATGTTTAAATAATTATTATAAAAGATCACCAATGATCATGTGACTTGAACATGTTATAAAATGATTAGAGTAAATGATATCATTGAATATAAATTACTATAATTAATTCCCTATTAATATTACATGAAAATAACAAGTACTCGCACCAAGGATTTATGATTCCTAAAAAAATCTAACTAATATAGTGATGTGGTGGAGACGTTCTTCCTTTAGGAGTAGGCCAAGGAATTATTATATTGATTAATTATGTGAAGTATTATTATTTCAAATATCATCTAGATAAATTCATTACACATTATTGAATATCATTTAAATTACCTCAGTTTGAATATAGTTGAATCATGAGTTGAAATGAAGAAAAGATCTCAACTGAGATGCATTGAGGTTATATTAAGTGTATATGATGTTAATTCAATGGTTGTGTAGTTTTCATATCCAAACTTGATGTGTGTATTAAAATAAATAAAAATATATTCAATTGATTACATATCAAGTGGTATCTTCAAATATATTACACATAATATATATTTGAAAAACTAATTTCCTGAATATTTATAAAAATTATAAACTGGATATTTTGATTTGTATGGGTTATATTGAAATTAAAAGTAAACATGATATACCATTTTCATGATGATAATCATATGATGATTCATTTTGATTAGTCAAATTGGTTAAGGTTGGGGATGTGTAGTTTATTGAAGAACAGCTACTTCTATATAATAATAGTTTTTCTTATACTCAACAGATCATATGTTTGCATTATTACTCATTTTCATTGAAAATGAATTCCATTTTTTATTTTATATTCCCTCACATCTCTAAGTAAATTTAATGTCCATTGGATCTATCCAAAGCATGTCAAATATAGGAGGAGGTGACTGGTTTAAAAGTTAGTAGACATGATATTTTCATCTAATCAAATTAACTTCTATTGTGTGGGTTGTTGGTTTATGAATATTATTTTTCAAGGATTAATATATATATATATATATATTTATTTATGTTTAACTATTTTTATGATAATTATTTGTTATAATAATTATTTGTAAGATATTTTTCATAATTGTTTGTATAATTTTTTGTAAGTTATTTAGGTATATTGTTTTCTAATTATTCATATTATTTTTCATATAATTGTTATTATAATTGTTTTTAAGTTATTTTATATATTTTTTTGTATAATATTTTGTATAATTGTTTTCAAATTGTTCAAAATTCAGGAGTTATTTATCATAATATTTTTTATAAGCTATTTTTTATATTTAATTATTTGTTATGATAATTGTTTTTAATAGTAATTATGTACACTTTTTTATGATAATTTTTCGATATTCTAACTTTTTTATGATGATTTTTTTATGAAAATTGTTTGTTATTTATTATTTATTCTATGTTTTATAAATTAGGTCTCTGTTTTTTTATCAGTTTTTTATATATTTATAAATATTTATCCGTTTTAATATATTTACCTTTTATATTATGATATTATGTATTTAATGGATCATAATTGGATAAATTTAGGAAGAAATACTGATGAATATGAAAAAAGAGTTGATCTTTTCTTTGAATTTTCTAATTGAAATATTCAAAACAAAGATTTGATTTTATGTCTTTACATGAAGTGTTTGAATATGGGAAAGTTAAATTCTAGAGAAACCAATGATCATATAATTCGATATGGTTTCATCAATAATTATACATGTTGTATCTTATATAGTGAAATAATGGAAAATTCATCATCTAATGTTGATGAAAATATTTAGAATGAGATAGAGGATCGTATTGAAGAATTAATTCATCATGTATGCATTGAAACCATCAAAAAATAAGTAATTATTGAATGATTGTGTTGGTCGGAGTAGATAACTCAAGAGGGGGGTGAATTGAGTTTCTATAAAAATTTATGTTAAAGAGGTTCTTTACAAAATAATATCCCCCAATAAAATTAAACAAAAAGTCAGTTTGTAGTGAATTTATAAAAGTCTTAAAGGTTCAATTTTATTCTTAGAAGATTTATTAGCTCTTAGTTTTACAAACCAATCGATTAACAAAACCTTCAAAGAAAACCTACTACTTCAAAAAAGATGTAAACACTTGCTAAACTAACTATAAAAGTTCAGGTTATCTTAATGTAGGAAATACATATCACATATGAAATATAAGATAATCAATACAGTGGATAAAACAAGAGGATCGGTCTCAAGATGAGACTTAGTCCTCTCTACTTGGTGATCACATGCCACCAAGCTGTTTGTATTAATAAACTTTTGATCCAAACCCTGGATCGGGGTTCACAATAGCACACCCAGTTGTCCAGGTTACACTTGACCTCTACCACAGTTATTCGTGGGAAAAAAATATAAATATATCACACAAGATATCTTCCACAGTTCTATGTGGGATACAAGTGTAAGAAGTAATTGAGTATGAGGATACTTTGATATCCTCCAGTTATGCTCAAAATATAGTGTGCGTGATACAAACAAATATACACACTTCTCAATTAGTGAATATATAACACAACAAAGTTAATAAAGAAAATAGAGTTAAGAATTCTCTATGTGTTGTGAAGTAATGCTCTAGAATCAAAGGATTTTGAGAAAATGGTATTTGAGTCTTCTTCTGGAAGTTGTCTTCAGAAAAGAGTATCGCAGTTTCTGTAATCCAGCTTCGAGGAGTGAAAAGGTTCATCTCTTCAATGTCTTGATGTACACTGAGCTTTTGGAGAATGTTGCATGTTACAATCTTCTTTTAATATCAAGCGCTTAGTTCCTCTCTTTTTGTATTCACATAGTCTGTGTCTCAGCGTGTCTCAGTGTTTAATACTTCGTGTACTACCCTACCTTAAAGTGAAATATGAGGTACTTTTATAATCCAGGATCCTATAGGCATGAAGATCTTCGCATGTTCATGTACCTTGTACTATCTACAGATAGCCCTATAGACAACATTAAATAATGTCAGAAACAATAATTTGTCTAAATATGGCCATTAGAAATAAATTTGAATTAATGAAATGGATACAGTTTTTTATGACTATTAATGATTCATCTTCAGTCTGTTGTATTTGTTTTGGTCACATCATTCTATCATCTTTGGTGTTTCATATTTGGTGTGTTATCTTCGGTGTGTCAAACTTCAGTCTGTTGAACTTCGGTGTGTCGACTTCGGTGTGTCAAACTTCGGTCTGTCAAACTTCGGTGTGTCGAACTTCAGTCTATCGACTTCTGTCGTTAAAACATTGGTCTTTTGAAATTTGGTGTGTCTAATTAACTCTTTCGACTTCGGTGTGTCAAACTTCAGTCGGCTGAACTTAGATGTGTCGACTTCGGTGATTCAAACATCGGTCTGTCGAACTTCGGTGTGTCGAACTTCGGTATGTCAACTTTGGTGTGTCGAACTTCAGTCTGTCGAACTTCAGTGTGTGGACTTCATTCTGTCAGCATTTTTGTGTCGAACTTCGGTCTTTCGAACTTTAGTGTGTCGACTTCAGTTTGTCGACTTCGGTGTGTCGAACTTTCCATCAGTTCCAGGGAATCTAGAAGGATGGCAAAGTGTCTGACTTACCAGACTAAGTGTTATGCAAAGGTTTATGTATAAATACATTTGTAAACATATTTATTCATGAATACAATTGATTGTATTATTAAAGTATATGATTATATATGAAATAATTGATTCTTATAGAGATATTGAAATTGTATGAAAGAGTAGAATCTGTATATTGAAATTATTTGTGATTTTGAAAACTACATTATCATAGAGGGTCCAACAATCTCCCCCTTTTTGATAATCGCTAATTATGGAATACATGAAAATATATAGAATAAATATAGATCAACATAGAAAAATGTAATTTTCCAATATAACTGAAGTTTTTCCATGCTCGAATTTATTTAAAACAAATCTCCCCCTCACTAAATGGATTAAGGTGAGTATATTCCATGTGTCCTAAACCAGAAAAACTCCACCTTAGATAAATAAGATATTATTAAATATAAATTATGCCTCTTGTTTTTCTCCCCCTTTTGGGATTAGCAAAATGAGAAGAGAGAGAAAAGATAAGAACAACACCATAAAGATTTTCATTAAAAGGTAGAAGAGTAGAAGGAAAACAAAATGATCAAATCTCTATCAAAAGATACAATCCATCATTAAGGGTTTGGATGTTGAGGAGAATTGCCTTGGTCTAAGGGATTAAATGGAGAAGGAGAGGGTTTGGGAGTGGCAGAGGATAGAGGTGGTCTGAGGATAACACCAGGTAGGGCAACACCTGTAGGAACAGTATCTGCAAGGGTAGGGAACCTTTCTGACAACACCCGACTTGCAGTCTTCTCTGTAAGGATTGGTTGAATCTGATTAAGAGATTGAGAGACAGTCATTTGAGTTGGAGGCCAAGAGGTAGTACCAAGCAAATCAGATGGAGGGACCTCAATAACCTCGGATTAAACATGTGGATAAGGTTTGAGCAATTTGATAAATTCATTAATGATTTCACCACTATATTTCATGTCTTTCTCAAAGTCATCCTTATTTTCCATAAATTTACTCAGCAAAGGGGTAAACTCTTTCAATTTGAGAACTTGATTTTATAATGCTTCTGTGACTGGAGGAATTCTGAGATTTTCTGCGATAAACTTGATGATATTGATGAGATCATGCTTGGTGTATATCTTAGTGAAATACTTATCCACCTTTCCGGAATATCTTTCTGAGCTGCAGAGGATTCATTTGGGCATTGTCTGACCATATTGTACACAAGATATTTATTTTGATGAACTTTTTCAAGAGTTTCTTTGTCTGAATCACTCTGAAGTTTTGGAATTTCCTCTCTCATCATAACCTTGAGAGACTCAAAATCAGTAACAACACTTGTCCCACTCCTAGAACTAGATGGGACAGTCAACATTTTCCCAAGATCTTCTTTCAATTTTTTCAGATCTACACTAAGTAGATAAGTTACCAAGTTCCTAAGAACTTCAAGAACACCAATAAAGGAGGTCTTGAAGTCATAGGTTAAGGAATTCAACTCATTTCTCATCTTTCTTACTTATTCTCTCAGCAAGTTGTTGTGTCTAATAATCATTTTTGTTGTATTAATAAGATTCGGTTTAATCTCATGAATCTTTAAATCTTTGTTCAATCAGCATCTGAGATACTTAAGGAGGTGGAGACTTTACTCCTAGATCCAAAAGAGGCTATTATAGACTCACAAATATCAATTTTTAATTGTTCCAAATTAGCCTTAGTAACATAGTTACTAGGAACTTCCTGAGCTACTGGGTCTACTGTTAGAGATTCAACTGGTGGAATAGGTCCAGTAGGTTCTAGGTCAGCTTGAACTTGTGGAGAAAGAGGAGAAGACACCCTTTCTTCGTCCAAGACAAACTCCAAACCAAAAAGAATAATTCCTGGACCACTATTCCACTCTCTAGTATAGGTCCAGTCTCTTGGATCAATAGTATCAACTCTTTCCCTTCTTCGCTGAGGCTTAGAAATAACATCAATATCAACAACTACTTCATCCTGGTCTCTGTCCATAACAACTTGTCTGGGAACAGGATCCTACCGAACTATAGGTTTTTCCTGAGCTCCAGCTACTTCAGCTTCACTAGGTACTTCCTCATTTTGAGGCACTGGAACTACATCTTCTTCCTCCTAGCCAGCAGCCATAAGATCATTCAATTCCTGAATAATCTCTTGGTTTTCAGCATTATGATGGAGTGGTCTATCCTCTTGTTCAGCATCTCTATGACCATCAGCCTGTTGCTCAGCATGCTCAACACCATCACCAACCCCATGTACAGATTCCTCACTGGATATGTCAACCACCTGTTGTCCCACTTTTAGAGATTCACTCACATGCTCAACACTTCCTCCATCATCACCATCATCATCACCATTATCATCATCATCATCATCATCATCATCATATTCCTCATCTGGTTTGCTAACATAACCTTCAATTCTAGTAACTGAAGTTTCTTCCTCATCTTCATCACCTAATAAAGATTCTCTTGAGGGTAATTCCATAGGTGGACTAGCAGGTCCATAAGTCATGTCCTTGGGACATTCAACAATATCAGGATCACTCCTATCATCAAAAGGATATCCTTATTCCCTAGGCACTTCAGCCTTAGATTCCTCATTAGAATAAAATGTAACTTCTCCTAGTTTGAGACCTAGATCAACTTGGTCCTTTGGTCTAGAAGGATGGTCAACCATATTGAAATACTCATACAGCCTTTCCTCATCTCCTACTCAACATCTATTCCATGGGTTCCAGAAGATTTTTATCCTCTTAAAAATGTCTTTCTGAAGGTCAAATCCACTACAGGCACTTATCACTTCATCTCCATTTTCTACACAGTATAATGTTTTCAACATGGAAGAAATAATCATTGGATAATATAAACAGTTTTCCTTCTTGGATGGCTTAATCAAATCAGATATATTCACCATAAGATATCTGCACATAATCACTTTTATTCCACATTTCAACAAAAAGATCAAGAAAACATCCTGATATTTCACAACAGAGAAATCCCCCTTCCTTGGGCAGATTTGATGTTGTATGAACATAAAAAGAAGTCTTACTTCTCCTTCAAATTCATTTGCAACAGTCCTCTTGGATTCTTCATTTCCTGTCAGCTCCTTCATATCATCTTCATATGAAAACAAATTTGAAGAAGGTGGAATATTACTAGGATAGTTAGCATAGACACCTTCATGAGGCACCTCTAAGCATTCAACCCATTCTTTAGACGAAAAAACCACTTCATTTCCCATTACCATAGATTTCATATTTTTTGCCTCAGCTTCATCCAGTGATATACTAAAATGTTGATAGAATTCATGCACAAGCTAGGGATAATAGGTTTTTTCATTTTTGGTGAACCAACTAAGCCATCCTTGAGATTCCAACACTTTTAACAGAAAATATTTTCTTGACAGAAGCCACTCAGCAGACACCTCCTTTTCAGTTATAACTACTCGGCTTTCTAACTCAGTTTCGCAGTCCCACTAGACTCACCTTTATGACGCTTAGAAAATAGATATTTTCTAGGTTCTTCCATTCCACGCTTAGTCCTAGCCATGACAAAGCTTCGGATTCCAATTGAGTTGAGAGGTTGAGAGTCTAGAGAGAGTGTGACAAAAGGTAGAAGGCTTTATGGCAGTGGATAAGGAGAAAAGTCTGGATGGATTGGACTTAATATATCATTCAGAGATTGTAAATCGTAAAACATAAGAATTTAAACATGTTAAAAGGAAGAATACAAAATAGAATCATTTTATTTAAAGCAGATAGAATTTGCAAAATAGTCATTAAATATATCAGTGTCAAAGAATCATTTTCATGAAGATCGGTTTCACAAGAGATTGCTTTGACTGGATCGGTTTCAAGAAGATCGGTTTGACAGGATCAGTTTCAAGAAGATCGGTTTGACAGGATCGGTTTCAAGAAGATTAGTTTGACAGGATCGGTTTCAAGAATATCAGTTTGACTGGATCGGTTTCAAGAAGATTAGTTTCACATGATCATCTTCAAGAAGATCAGTTTTACAGGATTAGTTTCAAGAAGATAGGTTTAACAGGATGGGTTTCAAGAAGATCGGTTTGAAAGGATCAGTTTCAAGAAGATCGGTTTTATTGGATTGGTTTCAAGAAGATCGGTTTGACAGGATTGGTTTGAAGAATATCGGTTTGACATCATTGGTTTCGAGACGATCGGTTTGACAGGATCAGTTTCAAGAATATCGGTTTGACAGGATTGGTTTCTAGAAGATTGGTTACTGATTTATCATTCCTAATTCATGTATGTTGTAATTAATTCTCTCAGAATTAAAGTGTTTAGTGAATATATCAGCAAGATGATGTTCAGTCCCAATAAACTCAAGAGTTATATCACCTTTTTGATAATGATCTCTCAAAAAGTGATGTCTTACATCAATATGATTTGCTCTTGAATTGGATATTGGATTTCTAGAAATTTTAATAGCACTTGTGTTGTCAAAGTTAATGGGGATATGTTTGAATTTAAATCCAAAATCTAATAATGTGTGTTTCATCCACAAAATTTGTGCACAACAACTACCAACAGCAATGTATTATGCTTCAGTTGTTGATAATGCAAGTGAATTTTGCTTTTTACTACACCATGATATTAATGACTTTCCCAAAAAGTGACATGTTCCAGAGGTACTCTTTCTATCTAATTTACATCCACCAAAATCAGAATTTGAATAGCTAACTAAATCAAAAGGTTTTCCTTTTGGATAGAACAATCCTAAATTAGTTGTATACTTGAGGTATTTGAAAATCCTTTTAACACTATTTAGATGTGACTCCTTTGGGTTTTCTTGAAATCTAGCACCATACACACACTGAACATAATATCTAGCCTACTAGCCGATAAGTACAGCAAACTCCCTATCATTCCTCTATAAGCAGTTTGATCAACTGATTTTCCACTTTCATCAAGATCTAACTAACATGTAGAACTCATAAGAGTTTCACTACTCTTAATTCTATCAAAGCCATATCTTTTTAAAAGATCTTTTGTATACTTACTTTGATTTATGATAAAACTTTCGTTATTTTAAAATATTTGAAATCCAAGAAAATATTTAAGTTCACCCATTAAACTCATTTCAAACTCTCTTTTCATTATGTTTTAAAAATAATTACATAATTAATTTTTATAAGATCCAAAAATAATATCATCTACATATATTAATACTATTAAGAATTCTTTGGAAACTCTTTTTATAAATAAAGTAGGATCTGCAAGTCTTTTTGTAAAACCTTTAGAAATAAGAAAATTACCTAACCTTTCATACCATGCTCTTGGAGCTTGATTCAAGCCATGCAAATCTTTTGATAATTTGAACACATGATTTGGAAAAATTGGATTTGTAAAACCAGGGGGATGTTCAACAAAAACATCCTAAATTATATGACCATGTAGGACTGCACTTTTGACATCCATTTGATAAAGTTTAAAATCCAGGTGTGTTTCATAGGCAAGTAAGATCCTAATTGCCTCAAGTCTAGATACAGAAGCAAAAGTCTCTTTGTAATCAATTCCTTCTTCTTGATTATATCCTTTTGAAACTAGTATAGCATTGTTTCTAACTATATTTCCACTTTCATCTACCTTATTTCTGAATACCCATGTGGTTCCTATGATCAAAGTATCCTTAGGTCTATCTACAAGTTTCCAAAAATTATTTATTTCAAACTGATTAAGTTCTTCTTGCATGGAAATTACCCAAAATTCATCCCTGATAGCATCATTGATATTTTTAGGTTCAAGAAGTGATAGGAAGTCTTGATGTCCAACCTGGTTTCTCAAGGAATATCTGGTTTGTGTTCCTTTATCTAAATCTCTAAAAAAACATCTATGGGATGATTTTTAAGGTTTCTAGTTGGTCTGGAAAATGCAGGACTCGATATTTCAAGTTGGTCAGGTTGATCTGGTTCACTACGGTTAAGGTGAGGATAAATTTCAGAACTGGATGTTTTCACAAATTCCTTCTCATGATGATTTTTGATTTTATCATTAATTTCCAGATTGGACATATCCTCTTCAATATTTTCTGGTGAGCTCTTGGGATCATGTGGATCTGCATCATCATACTTGATGTGTACATATTCTTCCACACATTTGGTCTTCTTGTAAAAGACTCTATAGGATTTTCTTGATGTAGAATATCCAAGAAATATTCCTTCATCACTTTTGGACGAAAATTTATCTAAATTATCTTTAGTATTCATAATATAAAATTTACATCCAAACACTTTAAAATAACCTACTTTGGGTTTAGTATTATTCCACAACTCGTAATGAGTTTTCTTAAGAATGGGTCTAATTAAGACTCTGTTTATTTTGTAGCAAGAAGTATTAACAGCTTCAGCCCAATAATAAATGGGTAGATCATATCCATTGAGCAAAGTCTGGTCCATTTCTTGTAAGGTTCTATTCCTTCTTTCTACCACACCATTCTGTTGATGTGTTCTAGGTGCAGAGAAGTTATGATTATAGCCATTTTGTGAGTAGATGGCTTCAAAATCTTGATTCTCAAACTCACAGCCATGATCACTTCTTAAGGATTTAATCTTAAATCCACTGAGATTTTCTATAGTCCTAGATTACTTGGTAAAGTGACAATAGGCCTCACTTTTATGAGCTAAGAAAAAGGTCCAGGTGTACCTAGAGAAAACATCTACAAGAACAAAAACCTAGTGCTTTCCATTGAGACTCGAAACTCTAGATGGTTCAAATAAGTCCATTTGAACCAACTCGAGATGTTGAGAAGTAGTTATTACTTTCTTTGGTTTGAAAGAGATTTTATGTTTCTTTCCTTTCTGAAAATGATTACATACTTTATTGTCTGGAAACTCTAATTTGGGTAAGTCTCTGACTAAGCATTTTATGGTTAACTTCCTAAGGGAATGTATATTAAAATTTCCTAGTATTTTATACCTGAGCCATGACTCTTTGTGGAAGGCATTTAGACAAGAGAAATTCTTTGAGGCTAGAGTGTCTATATTTATAGCATATACATTATCATTTCTAAAGGAAGTAAATACTAAGTTATTATTGGAATAAAAATTACGACATGAATCATTTTTGAATTTAACATTAAATCCATCATCAAACAGTTGAGATATTCTGAGCAAGTTATACTTCAGTCCATCAACATACAGTACTTTAGAAATTAAAATAGAGTTAGGGTTACCAATTTGGCCTAGGCCGATGGTTTTTCCTTTACCATTGTCACTGAATGTGACATGTCCTCCATCAATCTTTATAAGACTTTTAAAGCTTGAAAAATCCCCAGTCATATGTCTTGAACATCCACTATCCAAGTACCATATCTTTTTACATGAACTCTTTAGGAAGTTTACCTACAAAACAGTTTAACCAAGAAACAAATTTGGTACCCATATTTGTCTGGGTCCACAAACATTAGTAATATAAGCTTTAGAAACCCACAACTGTCTTATGGGTTTTCTATATGTAGAATATAGAGTATTTTAAAAATACACTTTATGTATAAATACATTTGTAAACATATTTATTCATGAATATAAGCAATTGACTTATTTAAGTATATGGTTCTGTATGAAATAATTGATTCTCATTGAGATATTAAAATTTCATGAAAGAGTAGAATCTGTATATTGAAATTATTTGTGATTATGAAAACTACATTATCATAGAGGGTCCAACAGATTGTATAGAGATTATCAGAAACCATTATTCTCATGTTATACTAAATATATAGTCTTATCATTAGTTATGATATTAGTTAACTGAAACTCATGAAATGGGTGGAGTGATAAAAGTTTCTCTCAGTTTCTTAAACAATTAAAAGAGATAATTCCAGAAGGTAATGGGAATCCAGATTAAAATTATAAAGAAAATAAAATATTATTCCTAATGAGATTATGGTATAAAATTATACATTTATTTCCAATGATTATGTATTATATAGGAAATAATATTAATATTTATCAAAATTTCCAAAAATGTGGGACATCATGCTATAATATGAATGAAAAATTCAAGTCTAATTCATTATCAAGTATTGTCATCTAACCTTTGTATAAATCAATTTGGTATATTCCAATAAATATTTCCAATAATTTAAATGATTCTACACTTATCCATTCTTATGTACTAGAATCGAACCTCCTGATAATGTAATTTGGTACCTTCTAATAATTCCTTATTGGAAGTTTCTATTTTCAAATTCAATTTAATTCTTTGTTTGAAGCATCTATTTGAAAATTCAATTAATGAAAAAAAATATAGAATACAGATTAGACCATCTTTGATGGTAGCTTACATCACCCTGATGATTTACCACAATGGAAGATATTTGATAAAAAAATTCGGATTTTGTAAATAAAGATAGAAATCTCATAATGGGCCACTTCACAAATGGAATGAATTCATATTAGAACCTAAGTAGCCAACATAATTCATGGCCTATTATATTGGTAGTTTAAAAATTTGTCCCATAGATAAAAAAGAAGAAAAAATATTTTGTGATTATCTAGATGATTTATGGACCGAAACAGCTGGTAAACAATATTTATGTGTATATTTCACCATTAATTGATGATTTGAAACTTCTATGAGATATATGTATAATAGTTTTTATGTATACAAGAAATATAATTTTCTTTTGAATGCAATAAAAATGTTCACAGTAAAAAACTTTCATGCATATGGAAAATTATATGGATACACTATTAGGGTACATAAATCATGTCCAATTTTTGAATAAGAGACTTAATATTATCAACTAAAAAATGGAAAGAAAATATTGAAAATAGGACATTGAATATTTTTCCAAATTGATTATCCTTATCATGGATTAAAAAAGCATTAAAATGGTTTACAGGAATATAATCTCCCCCCATAACCATTTTTAGTTGAATAATATTATTACAGGGTGAAAAATATTGATTTCACATTTGGAAATAAAGGAAGTTCTGATCATCAAAAAAAATATCTCGAAAAAAAATCTATCTTTTTTGAAATACCTTATTGGATATTTTTAGAGATAAAACATAACATTAACATTTTAAGTTAATAAAACATATTTACCACCGGCTTCCCACAAAAAAAATTAGGAGTGAGAATATGAATATTTTCAATGCCTACATGGTATTAATGTATCCCATGTATATTATTAAAATATGAATAATTTTGTGTCATTGAAGGATTATAAATTAATCGGTGTTAAATCTCAAGATTGTCTTGTGTTGACGCAACAACTGCTAACAGTCACATTGCATTGTATATTGCTAGAACCTATCAGTGAGATTATCATCGGGTTATGTAATTTTTTCAAATCCATTAGAAGAAAAGTAATTTATCCAAATTTGTTAGATGTGTTGGAGAATAAATATTATTTTATGAGTTTTAAACTATAAATTAATTTACCACCATCTTTTTTTGATATAATGGTTCATCAAGTGGAATGAATGTTACCTTTAGGCCTTGAATCCTTCTACCTTCATTGTTAAGGTACATAAATCATTTCCAATTTTTCAACTAGAGGCATCTATTATTTAAAAATACGTATTGGAAGAGTTTATTGAGTTTTGTACTGATTATTTGTATGAGGTGAAGCATATTGGTCTTAAAATATCTCAACATATCACTTTTTACAGTGATGGTAAAAGGATTCAAGGCTTAAAGGTGACGTTCATTCCACATGATGAAGTTATTGAAGAACATTAATAAATTTTGAACAACATAGAAAAGGTTAAACCATATATATCATCACATATTTTTTACTTAGGTGTATGATATCTGAAAAGAAATAAAATTGGTTGAGGATTGAGAATAAAAAAATTCTCATGGTTTAAAGAGAAATTAATCACAGATATATCTTCATCAAAAAAATTGAAATTTTTCATAGGGGGCGTCTCTTAATGTGATCACATGGTCTGGTTTTGATATTAACGATTACACATTTTACACACACAAAAGTTAGGATGAAAAGAGTGCAATTCAGAATAGTGGGGTAATGTTGATCGCTGAAGCACTTCATTTTTTGAGTGAATAATACAAAAACCAAATTTCTACATCAACAACATATTTTTATGTTCTTGAGGATATATGGGAAATTGATTATATTAAATTTTGAGTCATAGAGTCTAAGTATAACTGGATTGATAGTAATTATGGTGTGAAACAGTATGATTAGGGGTCTACACAGGTTGATTTGAAAATCTTTTGTTGCAAAGAGGGACCATTTATCATGGAGACAAATGTGAAAAAAAATTATGTCATTGATTTATCGAATGATCAATGGTCCGTCATTTTGTAATGGAAAATAATTAATTTGGGTGATGAGAATGATGATGATGTTATAGATTTATATGAGGATTTTTGGTCTAATATGTGACTTCCGAATGATAATAACGTCTATAATGCATACATAGTCCATGATATACAAAATGATTGTGCTAAAGGGATTTGGGAAAACACTAAATAAATCTCCTAATTATTTAGATAAATTTTTATATTATATTTATTTTTTGAAATTTACATGTGAAAACTATATTTTTTATTAATTATTAGATGTTTAATTATATATATTTGACTATTTATATGTTTTTTGTGTAAAATTTTATATTCAATTGTTATGAATAAACATTTTTTGATTGTAAAACCCAACATACATCAATATGTTTTGGTTAAATTTATGCATAGAAAAACACTTTTTTATGACTGTAATATTTAAAATTATAAATGTTTTATAATTTTATTTTTAATTTTTTTTAAATAATAGTTTATATTTCATATGTTTTGGTTAAGAATAATAGTATAATTATTTTTTCTGAAACTTACACATGTGTGACACTATTTTTTTTACTTACATATTTTTGTAATCCTTATTTTTAAATATTTACTTCTATAATAATATACAGGAACACACAATTTCGTTACATTTTTCTATTTCAATGATAGACACATAGGTAGAGGAAATTTTGACGAAGTATATTTATTTTTTTATATTATTAAATATTTAGTAAAATAATTAATTAATTAATTAAAACTTTTAATATACAAAAAAAATAATTATAGGACTATCGATGTGCCTCATATAGAGGATTATTCTCCTTCTTCTATAGAGAAATCAATTTCTATAGTTGGTAAACACTGGATTACATGTTTACCAAAAATGTCACTTTCTTATTGATACCTGATAATATATATTAAATTTGATTATAAGAATAGCCCAATTGGCTAAAATGGAAGGCAATTTACCAGTTATATCACCATGTAGACCCATTGAAGGATTAACAATTTATATCCTGATTGGAAGTCCATAGACAATATGGAGAAAGAGCATATTTTGGAGTCCATAATAGTGAAATATCTCAATTGATTTATTTTTATCTTATTTTTGGAATATTATATTTTTTAAATGAATGATATTTAATTTATTAAATTATAAAAGAAATATAATTCTATGAAATGGAATAAATTGAGAAAATATTTCTATCTTTGAATGTGGTTCGATGGATGGATTTAGAAAAAAAATGACAAAACGTTATGTTTTTGGGAAGTTACAAAATAAAAACCCATTCCCCAAGTATTGGTTTTTTAGATGAAAATACATGGATGAAATTTGTTATTAGATGACATGATAGAGAATTTTTGGTATGATAAATATTTAATATTTTAAAATTTATTTTATATTACCTGATTATTTTTTAGTTTATTTTTTATAATTGGCCTCTAGGATATATTATCAAAAGATCTGGTTGCAGAATGTATACCCTTATACTTTATCACATAGAGGGAATCATTTATTGAATGATAAAATGATTGTAGAAAAATTGGATTCCTTAAGATCTCAATCTACTATTGGTTCATAAGAATATCAGTATATGATATTATTTATCCAAATAGTTTACTTCCACAAGCCATATAGGATGTTACCACAGTTAGAGATCGTATGGGTCATTTTTTACTTTGGCCAACTAACCTACTTTTTTATCTAATATATGTGGTATTTTTTTAATATTATTTACATTTTATTAAAAATTGATTACAATTTTTCATAAAATTAAATTTATATAGGAGTATATAATATATAAATAATTAGTACAAAGAAACAAATGGTTCATGAACTAACAACTTCAGATACTTCTAGGATTTCCGATGGACTAAAAATATTATCCCACGTTTCTTTTTCCTTGAATGATATTTATGATTTTTGGTAGAAATTTTATATATTGTAAGAGACTATCCATTGAGAATATTAAATAAATATATCATGGATATAGTAAATTCTGATGAGATCATTTTTCTTGTGTTACAGTTGATCTCAATATAAGTGAATTTTTGTTTCTATATTTATTTCATTAAAAAAAGATGATTCCAAGTGACATAATACATTACATATTTAATTAGGTATCTAAATAGAATTATTATTTAAAATGAGACCACAAATTTTTATGGTCTTATAGATATAGAATTCATTTCAAAAACTATGAAATATCTAAAAGGGCCTACTATAGTTGCATATATATCTAATATATTATCAAATATGGAGATTGGGTCTTAGTTTTTTCCATTCCTTGATGGGTAAGAACACTAATATGATTATGATGTAATATTCCTTATAATGTTATTAATTATGTAATTTTTATATTGTATATTTAATTGAATTTTAGGTATATTCTTCCTAAAAATATACAAATTATATTTGGTTTTCTGTTTATTAGGTGGTGTTCATAAAAAGTTTAGCAATTTCTTGTACAAGTAGATTTTATTATTTTTTATAAGTTTTTTTAATTATTTTTGTTTATAAATGTTTTATTAATTGATTATATTAAAATTCATGTCATAGAAAAGGATTAACTAATATCACTTACAGATAAAGTAGTCAAATATAATCCAATACATGGAATTAGTGGTAAATATATTTTATATTTTATTATATTTAATTTTTTTAAAATATGTGTGTGTGTGTGTGTTAGTTTTTATTTTCAATTTAATGTTTTATAACTACAGTTTCAACATCAAAAAGGATGTGGGGAATGTGGTTTTTATGTTTTAAGATTCATGTATAAGATAATCAAAACTGGGTCAACAACTGAATTTGATAATGTTCTTTATATTAATTATTTATGTTTTATATCAAAATATTCTATTTTTTAATCTTATAACATTCACTTTTATTGTAGATTTTCAATAATATCGAGTTTTGTATAAATGAATAACTTACCCATATTCTAATTTTATTTGAAAACTATTTCTTATGTATGATTTCAATTTAAATTATCCGGTATATATCTTTTAATAAAAGTTAGAAAAATAAGTATTTAGACAATCCTTTTCTAATTTAAGTTGGTATATTATGTCTATTTTTATTGGTTTGTTATATATTATATAAAGGTTTATGTATTTATAAAAAATATCCAAACTACACCAGCATTTAAATTATCGAGTATGTGTCTTCTCGTTAAATTTTAAAAAATGAGTAATTATACAATATTTTTTTGATTAAAGTATTTATATTTTATTTTTTTATAGGTTTTATGTTTTTTAGGAATGTCCCTATTAATTAATGTTGAATAACTGAGTATTTATAAAAAAATGCTTTCTAATTTTTGTGGGTTTATTAAGTTTTATTTTATAGAGATTTTTTCTCTTAGGTTAGTGTATTGGGAAGAGTGCATAAATATTTTAAAAAATTGTTAAATAAGTAAGTTTCATTTTAGACTAACCCATGTGACCTGATTTTCTCATAATTTGATTCACCAATTTTCTTAACTGTAAAAACTATTTTAACTTGAAACTGATTTCACTCTATCATTATTGTTTCTATTTGAAAACATATTCACTAATTATCGCTTGTTCCTATTTTCTTGTAAATAATTAGTAAAAATATTATAATTGTTTCAACCTATCCCCAAGGGATAAAACTTGCCCTACTATTTTTATAGTCTCTAGTATAGGAAAATAAATATTTTTTTAATAAAATCCAATCAAAATCTGGTTTTATTTTTTGAGAAGGAAAGTTATACTAGTGATATTCTTCATATTCTACAATTTGTTTTTTAAATAACATTGTTGGAACTGTTTTACTGTGTTAGAAATGGTAATATTATAGTTTTTGTAATTTTGGTGTTGTTTCACATGCTATAAATTGATTTCCATTTCACTTTTCTCTCTTATTAACCATAAAATCAATTTATTTTCTGTCATAGACTGATTTTTTCATTGTTTAAGTGAATATATTCTTGCTAGAATTTCTGTTTGTGTGATGAAAATAATTTCCTTTTGAATTTGAATTTTCATTACTCAGTTGTTTGTTGTATCTTGTTTTATAGGTTTTGAGATTTCGGTTCTTGTAATCTATTCATTTTTAAAAAAAAAATTCAACATAGTTTTTTTTAAATCAATGTTGAAAGAAACTGTTGATACTTTTGGTGTTGGTTATTACATAAAACGGACAAAAAAATCTTATTGATGGACTTTTGATGTTGGTTTTATGTAATAACCGGCATTGAAAGTCTCACCATTGACTTTCAATTTCGGTTGGTAAGAAAAATGACGTCAAAAGTCCATCGATGAGTCTTTGATGTCAGTTATTACATAAAACCAACATTGAAAGTCTCAGTGACGGAATTTCGATGTCAATTTTATTTAATCAATGAGGTTGAAATTTATATGATATTTTTCTAGTTGGACTTTCAGCATTTGTTTTATCTAATAACCGATGTTGAAAGTGTTTTTTGGATGTCAAATATTAAATAAATCCATCATTGAAAATATTAATAATAAGACTTTCAAAATCAGTTTCACCAAAAATAGATGTGAAAATATCAATGGTGTATTTTCCATTTCATTTTAACATTAAAATAGTAGGGTAATTTTTTTCAACTTTACTTTAAAAACACTAACATTGAAACCACCCTAAAATTCAATTTTTTGTTAATATTTAGATATTTTTTTGATTAAAATCTATTTCAAAACTATTATTTGTAACATTTACTTCATAAAAATCATTTAAAAAGTACATTAGAATGTAAAACAATAGTGTTGAAATATATATTTTCACTAGTCAAATGAAGAAATGGCATAAACAGTATTAGGATAAATACATATAAAGGGAAACCTAAGTAAAATCCATGTTTCTACCCACTAAAATTACCAAATATGATGATTAGTAAAAATTTGGCCCCAAATTAAAATAAAATAAAAAAATAGAAAATATTTTTGGGTTCCACTATATTATCCCTGCAAAAGTCACACTATGATTTCTAATCCCTTTAGTCTAGGAACAATATCATGCATCCAATCATCCTTGGAATATAATTTTTCTAATTCATGTGAAACACATTAAGATGTCACCATAGTGTACTTTATCCATTTTACACAATGGAATTCTCATTCTATGAGTAACCCTTCAAGGTCCTCATCATGTTGAGTTGTCTCCTTGGACATTCAAATTGACCAAATATAGTTTTTTTTGTGATTATGTTTAGGCCTATACTAGCCTTTGAGCCATACCTAGGTGGAAATCATTCCCTTATCAATGGGATAATTTTATTGTTAAAGTGATGGTGTTTATTCCTATACCCATCTGTGATGGCCACCGAGTAAGAAATAATTTACATCTTAATGGACCGACTCTAGTGTTATGGTGATGATGTCTATATACATACCCATCCATGAGTTATGACAAGGAGTAAATCATCCACATACAAATGGGAAAAATCTAGTGTTATGGTGATACTTATTATGCATATACATGTCAGTGATCCATGCCCAAGAAGAATTTATCCACATCTAAATGGATCAGATATCATGTTATGGTGATAGTTATTACACCTACACCTATCTGTGAGTCACACCTAATAGGAAAACATTTCAGAATCAATTGTTTTTTACTAGGATTTAATTTTTCTGTTATAATTCAATATTCTTACGAATTCAAGTTTTCTTAATTTCACTTTTTAGATATTTTCAAGTTTATTATAAAATATTAACCAGAATAGAATATATGTGAGAATACTGACTAAAAATTAGATAAATAGGGTTTGTTTTCATTTCTTTTTAAAAAGATAAATAGGATCATACACAAGTTATATTCTCTTCACATTGAAGTGATACATTAAAAAATTATATCTATAGAGGAAAAAGTTCACCAATAGAAATTCATGCTCCATCTGTGATTTTGTGAAATTGGGCTAGCCATGAAGCAAAGGCCTCCTTGATAAGCTAATGGATCTACACCTTGGTATCCATCCTTTTCCACTCAGTCTGGGAATCTTCCAATAGTTTTTTCTACCCCTCCAGTTCTCCCATTAAGGAATCTAGCTCCTACAAGAGGCTGATTATGTGGTTACCCTTTTCATCAACCAAAACATTTTTCTCTATGGTGACCTATGCATAATGGGATTCACACTGAAGAACTACATATTTAAGTCTAGTAGATATTTCATTTGATTTTATGTCTTGAATAGATTCTTGGACCTCTTATTCTTTCTATCACACCTAGAGAATCAACTTTATGTAAACATAGATGGCCTGATAATTAAAACCCCCACTTCCTAAGAACATGAATTAATGGTGAATTTGTTGAAGATTATTACTAATATTATCCTTGTGAGTTTTAGAATTTATCTTCCATATGGTCATCCAAGAATGTTAACGATAAATAAGTTTGTCTTTTAGTGACTTTTATCCTATTTCAGTATCACTCTTATAAGGTGAAACATTTTCTAGGATAAAATTGTTAAGGGAAGAGACTAGGTTGATCCCATATGATTCTATTAGTGTAAGGAAAGACCCATCCTTCGTATGTTCGGACTGCTAATGTGTAGGATAAAGATTTTCTAAGTTCTAATCAATCACTTGTGAAAATGATAATATAAATGATATAACAATTATTTGTTATTAAATGAAAACCATGTCTAATAGAAGAAAAAAACGAACACTATATCATTTTTATTATCATATTGTCCTCTGAATTTGGAATCACCTAGTCCATAGAACCACCTGATTATTCCCCCAAAATGTGTATCCTCATTGAAAGACAAGGGAGAATCAATCATTGATGTAATCTCAACTTCATGTGTTGTGGTAGTGTTCTCATATCCCAGTGTGTCTTGACCACCCTCTAAGGAAACCACCTTCTTAGTATGTTTAGCCGAAACATCTGGCATTGGAAAATCACTGAAAGGACATTCATGTTCTACCTCAATAACGTCTAGTCGGTTTTTTGTTTCTTGTTTTTGGGTCACTGATGATTCTACACAGCATATAATATTAGAATAAGAAATTTATATGTAAGGGTGGTCATATAAATAATGGAATATTATGTTCTTGTAGATCCTTTTTATATTTTCTAGGCTTGTGTAGGGATATCTGGGTGATGATGTTAAAAAATGAGCATATATCATCACCATAAACTTGATAGAGTATGAAGAGCACAGATATAAGGTAAGGAGTCAACATTTGTTTCACAAAATCATAGATATGTCTATTTTTTGTTCCTAAAATATATCCTTCACTATAACTGATAAGAGAATAAAGAATTATCATTAGTTTTTTTCCCCATCATGGATATAGTATCGACACCAGAGGTCTAGTACTCGCCCGAGACACCCCTTTCAGTGTTATCAAGGCTTTCCCTAGATCTTTTAGGGGAATTTGGATAGAATGATTCTACAATTGATTAATCTCTTATTTTAGTATCTGAACATGTTCATATATGTGCAAAACAAATCAATTGAGGATCTAGAAAATTAAATGTAGAGGATGATGTATTTGGTCAGTGAATTTTCCCTCTATCACTTTTTGATTTTAGATGGTGATAGGCTAGTATGTGCCTCAATAAGTATTGATATTTAAGGGGGAAAGTTGGAAATTTATCTCTCTAATTCTTATTGTATAGTTTTTTAACCTATGGGATAATTACCCTTCCTCTAGATGTGATAGTCTCCCAAGAGTGATGGGAGTTCTGTGGGTGGTGTATCTTATATAATTTGTTTGATAAAAAACCCTCTCCACCCTAAAAAAATTAAAACGGTAATTCTGATCAAAGATGATTTCACATCAATAAGAATTATTTACTTAAGATACACTCATCCTTGGGATTGGTAAATTCATCCTACTCACCAATGGATAATTTGACAACCCCTTCAGTGATTCCCCATTCCATCACGTCTCTCACTCATCTCATGGTTAGTATCTATTAATCAGTGGGAAAAAAATAATCTCTAACTCCTTGATGAATTTCCAACCTTTTGGTATTAGCCTTATAGATGATACTTTAGGGAACCTTTATATCTTGATTTTAAGAATATGAAAGTTGACCTAAATTATCACCCATAAGTCCCTAATTTAAGAAGAGTAGGGACCATATTTTCATAACTGTGTAACCTTAAGGTGTAAACGGTACAAAGAATCCTTGTCTAGTCATGAAGAAAACTCGAGACCCTTTCACTTATGTTATTTTATGGGTATTTTAAACAGATTATATGTAATTAGATATTGGGTATCTTCATATCTCTATTGGCTATATCATCAAAAACCAACCTCAGGTTTCCCTAGCTCCTCAACTATGAGTTTCAATAAAACTCATTATTGGGAATGACATGAGATATCTAGAGACTCATCATTTTCATTCTATTTTTGTGTATTCCTTATAGTTTATATTCCCCCAACCTGGGTCACATCAGTTGAAACTCACAGAATTATACCCAAAAGTAATCCTTTAGGGTGTTAAGATATCAAATAATTATCATATCTTGATGTTAATCAAACAAGTGCACTCAAAGGTGGCATCTTTTTTACCACCTAGGTCGCTTCCTAGTCCATCATCACCCAAAATATTTATACAACCACTGGATGATTCTATACCCAAATTTCTATTTGTGATGACATGGTCTGCTATTGTGGGAACAAAAAATATTGTGAAAAATCACTATAAAATATATTCCCCATAGATGAACTAATGATCCACCCACAAGTCTGAGCCACAATCCCTAAATCCCATCATATATGATTGTGCTTCCCACTCATTCTATCCATCATCAACAATTGTCCTGATAGTGGATCACTGTAAGGGAAGAAATTGAATTAAGAGGATAAACTTAGAATCCTTGAGATAACTCCATACATTTGGGATAGGGTCCTGATCCCATAAACTACTTGGATAAAATTTCAAATTATACACTTTATGATCATGGATTCAATAAGGAGTTTATATGCATTAAAATGTGTTGCAACCCATAACCACAACACTTAAATGAGTCTTGAAATGTGGAAAGTGGAATTTACCATGTAAACATGAAATATAAACTGGAGGATATTTCCCATCATAGGTATCATCAATCACAAAAGTTTTATTTTTTTCCAACTTGTCCACCATGATAAATAAACACAACCCAATATCTTTTTGGGAATCATGAACTAGAAGTAGATAGGTGCTCATCCACATAGCTAAAAATCATGTGAGCTGGGTCTGGGTAGGTAGGTAAAGATTAACACATAACCCTACTCTTCATAGAATCCCCACTCTAGTATTAGCCAATATATTCTTGGGACCCCTAACTTATTCATCATTTAGTATCCTTTTGAGCTCTGGAAACATGTTTCATTCCCATGAGAAATAAGAAAGATCCTCATCCATAACTTAAAATTTATATCAACTCATGGACGAGGATCTTTCCCCATGTGTTTTAAAACCAGATTCAATAATGTATGGGACATTAGGAGAAATAGATTAAAATCCTCTCATGTCACCTTCATGGGAATGAATTCATCATACAAAAGATTCTTTCCCTAGAGACTTGGTAGATATCCCACAGACCGATACCCACATCTTCATGCATCAGGTGGGAGGTATTGGTTTTCAAGATACATGATCTCAATAACTCTAGGAATAAATCAACATTATTATACATATATTTCTAAAAAAATCTAGACAAACACATAAATGGTGATCACATTAAACTTATCCTTAAACT
The DNA here is from genome assembly GCA_963277665.1 of Viscum album. NCBI lineage: Eukaryota > Viridiplantae > Streptophyta > Magnoliopsida > Santalales > Viscaceae > Viscum > Viscum album. The sequence goes on along the minus strand of OY728123.1, from coordinate 2,085,258,018 downwards.
CAATGCACATCAGGTAAACCTAGTATGCCCAAATCCATTCAGACCTGACATCTCCTCATATTCATATATTGAATTCCTCATTACAACCCTTCATCTAATTAGTGGATGAATAATCACAAATATATGGGAATCAATGAATCTTGGGATCAGATATGTAATTTTGTGTGTCTAGGGATTCTACAGTGTGGTACATCAAGCATACTAGGCAGACCCCCCCATCAATGATGTAAGAACCCTTGGAAGAAATATTGTCTCTCATCATATTGGTATACACTAAAAAAATAAGATTATTTTATATAGTTTCCTAGCATCAGGATAAGTACATCCATTAATATTTCATGCTCTTATAGAACATGGATCTCATTCAAGGGGCACTCTTGATGATGTTTCGTCAGGATACTTGAAAGACCTTTCAACAAGGTATCACAATAATGATGATATCCCTCCCTATAATCTCAATCAGTTCCTTGATTCGGGAAGTGCCCTCAACAACTAAAGTGGTGATCATGGTTTGAGCCATTATTTTCATGAATCAAATTAGTTTTTCATCAGTAAGATAAATCAAGAATCAAGAGTAATACACTAAAGAAATGACATACTAAGTCTAGAACCACGAGGATATGTTTTTTATTTTTCATGAGTAAGTTCATTTAGGTCCTTAAAACAAGTACATAATATAAGTACTTTATCCAACCACATCTATTATCTACATTGTCATGTAACTTCACCTGACATAATTTCCCATGATAGTTCACCCATGTGAAAGGGCTCAAAAAAGTTAACATTCCTAGAATCACTACACTAAGGGGAAGGAAAGCCCAAGATGAAGTATTCTTACCTCAAAGATGAATAAGCCACTAGAGAAAACATAGGTCATTGGATTTTCAATTGCATCAAGTAAAATGTGTAAAATTCAGGTGGGGCATTATTTATAAACATCATGTAATGGGATATCACACACATGTATCATGTGTTACTAGAATACAAATAAAGTGAATAAAATTAGCAAGAACCAGTCCATCCTTAAATGAAAAAGTGTCTCCTTTTCAGAATATCCATTCACACTAGAATCATGTTAACCTTTGGATTAAATCAAACTTGTTCCAATCATATCCAATCCAAATGGTGGAATTTGTTAGTTCACTCTATTTATAAAAGTATGATTACTTTTAAAGGTATGGATTCCTTGAAAATATAAATGAATGTATCCTGGAAGCCATAATGGTTTTTCTTATTACTACTGAGTTTCACCAATCATTTGTACCCAAGTCAATTGGCACACCCAACATGTGATACCACATCAACATACATACCTTACATACATGAAAATAATCCATTATCACAAAATTTATTTTATTTTTTAATAAATACGACAATTTGGATCCATATTTGTACATTTTGGAATATGAAGATATAATCTAGAGCTATGATCTCCCTATTTTCATTCCCTAGAATCTAAATTCATTTAGGTAACTTATCTAAGCCTAAAACCAGAGAAAAATTTACCAAAAGAGAGAGAAATTTTGTTTACTAAAGGTTTAATTTAATAAAACCCTTCTTAATAAACCACATCCTCCCTAGTTTACTAACACTAGGGTGAAGTAATTTAACCCAATAATACACAATACACCATTAGTCTAGAAGTATCTATGTAACTCTCTCATAAATATGTGTCCACTTAACCTTAATATTACTAGATCATCACTTTACACTATTAAAACTAAGGATATGATTTCCTAAGCATGGCTAGTGCACCACCTCACCCAAGAATAGCTAGGGTGAATCACTTTGATATCCCTCACTATGGAAAAACCTCATTTTATCCCTCTCATAGGGAGGAAATATCCTATTATACTCCCATGTTATGTTATCATAAACACCCCATATTCAATAATATATCATACTTTCACCCAATTATCTTACCTAGGAATCCAATTATCAAGGCCTCATCCAAATCCACAATATAAACAAGATCGAGGTATGTACACCAGTGTGAATCCCTTCAATCTAATATTCCCTTTTTAAAAATATTCATGTTAATTTCCCTCCTAGATATATGAAACCCTCGGGGTGATCATAACATTATATTACCTTTATAATGAGGGTCCCTTCATAAGCACACTTGAGCAGTCTCTCTAATCATAATGTTCTCATTTTGAATCCCAATTCCAATCAATGTGCAATGTGAGTGCGGGCTTACTTCAAAAGTGTAATCCCCATCCTTGTTCCCAATGATAATCTCATTGACATAAATTATTAATGATCAAGGAACAACCACATTCATGTAGAATGTATCCATATATAATACCCAATTATGCTATCTCATTTTTTGATAAATAAAATGGGACTCCTCACTGGTGTAATCCTCAATCATTTCGTCATTGAGGAAAACCACCCTTGTCCATTTGATGATCCATGTCCCTTTATGGGATGTGTATTTGTAATACCTCACAAATATTTCTCAGAGGTCTATATTACCCATGATTCCAGTCATACTTCACTATCTACCAGTGGATGGGAGGTGTACACAAATATCATCGGTCTCCTCTGAGGTGTAAGACCCAAACAATAATTCCCTCATTAATGATATCATCTTGAAAATTAATTTATGATAAGAACTAGTTTGGTCCTAATGTATAATCTTGACTCAATCCTCTGTTTTCACCTTTCATTACAAAAACTTTTTCGACACATTATGTTAAACTGTATAATAACATCATATTCATACAACATAAAACTAAACAATATCGTCAATAACGCATGATGTTAAGTTATATTGTATGGTATTTACACATGGCTTTAAAAATAAAACTCAAACTAAAAAGAATTTGATTTATATTAACCTGGATACATAGGATTCCACTTCATGGTTTAAACCCAAAATCATCACACTTTCCTATCCAACCTCATGGTATCATATTCCTCATGATTTCACTTAGATCCTTTCTTACAAGTCTATATTCTCTAAAAGCTTAGACATCCTTTCATCAGGGCCATATGCCCTAATAAACCAACCTCCTTAGGCCATATTCCTAATGAAGTTATATCCTTATCAGTGAAAAATATTCCTACAAGACTAATAAAATATATTTTATATCCATATTCTTTATGAAACAAATATATATTCATATGACTATATACCTTTAAAATCAACCAGAAATAGCCACTCATGTATAAGTTCTACACCAACCATTTCAAGAAACATTTCACCTAGAAGTCAATTCTATATAAAATTAAACTGCTTAACAGAATTCATGGATGCATGAAATTAAAATCCACCACCATGGACCTTATCTCATGACCATTAATAGGATGATCTCACATTAATTTTCACTGAACTTTGTGGGATTTGATTCCATTCATAGGGATACATATGAAGTACATCCTATGGGCCTGCTCCCAGACCCAAAAACACTTACCACCTCCTAATATAGTGTAAAACACTAGATCATTGAGTTATGTAGCTTTAAATAATGTATCATGACTAATTGATAATAGATATATAGAGAGGGTAAGATACATATAGATGAAACCATCAGGGGAGAAATTATGATATATGAAGATGTTTGTATTGAGGGAGAACCTCTAATATATGGATATGTTCACATTAATACATGTAAGTGTTCCATCCCTAGAAAAATGATAACCAATACCACACTAGAACTTGGGAGGGATTCAGGAACATGACTAAATTTTATAAAAGTTTCCAGGATTAGGGAATAATTCCACCCAAAAGGGTCAGATAATCCCAACCTCCAATCCACTTGACTAATATGTTTTATGAAGTTTTTCTGGTAAGAAATCCTAGTGACCAACTTTCTTTGGAAAGAAGGTCTATAATGAAATTCATGTCAGACTGTCAGACATGGAAATGCATCAGGATATTCTATCAGAAAAATAATATACCAATATATAATTAATAAAAAACACAAAAAAAATATTAAGATAATTCTTTAATAAAATATTAATTATATCCATGAACATTAATGATGCAATTTCTAACCTAAATTGAATTATTGTGAACACATAATGACCATATCTTGTAAACAAAGTTATAATTGGTATATCATCTTTATTGAATATTAATTGATGATAACCAATATATATATCAATATTTTAGAAGTATTGAGATATTATAAGTTAATCTAATATGTCATCAGTGTTAGGTAAAGGTTACTTGTTATTTATAATAATGGAATTGATTTATATATAATTGATGCACATCCTTATAGATCAAACGTTATTTTTCAAAAATAAAGTAGGTGATCCCCATGGAGAAACACTAGGGAATATGAATCCCTTATCAAACTATTATTGCACTTGTTTCTATAATTACACTAATTATAGAAGATTTATTATATAGGGAGGCTTAAATATAGTTTTTGAATTAGGGATAAATTCAATAGAGAACTTAACTTCATGGTCTAGTGGATATCCTAGTATCTTCGTATGAAATATATCAATATAATCCTTCACAATTGATAAATACACCATTATAAGAATATCCTTTTCATTAATTGATTCATATTCTCTATGAATTTTATTGAGATAGTCCACAAGATGTGGTTCTGAAAAAAACTTTGTAAATAAAGTACCTCCTTTAAAAATAGGGGATTCCATTCTATAATTGAATACTATAATCTTCTTCCCATGACAATAAATTATTGAATTATAATTTCAGATCCAAACCACAACCAAGGATTATTCCAAAGTAAACAATTAGTATTACCACCATGTTTGAAACTAAAGAACCTCCATGCATTTTAATAAATATATAGAAATAAATTTTCATTGCTATTATATTTCCATAAGTATTTTTAACTAAAAAATCCTTATTTAGTTCATTAGGGGATGATTCAATATTCTTAGAAAACTTATAAGATATGAATGAAATTATAGATCCAAAATAAAAAAAATCATTAGATAACATTGATATTATGATTAAATTGACATCTGTTACATCATTTGGGACCTCAATCTCTATTATAGTAATGAAATAAGCCTTTCCTTACTCTATTGGACTCTTATATGGTATATTACCTTGACACTTGAGGTAAAAATTTGAATAATACTGTCACATATGTGAATTACTTTTCACACACACCTATTTTTGAATAGATAATCCAAAAAAATATATAGAATAGATAGCTTTCTTCGGTATTCTAGATCCAAAATAATAGCCACATTGATCATGGAAATTCAAATTCCAATTAACCTGGGAAGTCGTAACTTCCCATATAAATAAGAGAGATTTTCTTCGATGAACATGATTCTTTGAAACAATAAAAAAGATCCTTGAATCGGTCGTTAATTCTAACTTGACTGTTGTAACAATCTCAGATTGAAAACACAGCTTGAAAAACCTCGTCGTTGAGAACACAACGTAGGTATGAGATGCGTAGCATATGATTCATTCACGTGTCGTAGGGTTCTTTCACATATCCTAGGGGTTCTTCACAAAGCATATGGTTAATAACAATGTATTTTTTATTAACCATACTGTCAAGTTCATGAAACATAGGGAACAAGAGTAGCGTAGGGATGATAATCCATACGTTCACCTTTTCAGCATAAAATACCAAACATAACATTGATTAACCATAAATTCAACTTTTCCAAACATAGGGTATGAATAGTAAACCAAGACTCCATTGTATGGTTGCAGATTCATACATTTAACTATTCTCTGAATACATGTATGTTGATCCAAATGCATATTGTTTAGCATAACGTAGGGTTGATACCATATGTAAGTGTTTCACTTCTCAGCATAATGTAGGATTGATACCATACGCAAACATTAACTTCTCAGCGTAACATAGGGTTGATACCATATGTTCATTTACCAAACGTAGGGTCTGAAATAGTGTTTCTAGATTTATTTTCATAATGTCAAATTACTTTAACCCATATATAAATTCCTGAAAACCCATTCAAGCTAACTTTATTAAAAAAACACGGGTATTTGTGAACATCAAAATCAAGATAAATTATAGAGTATTTGTGAAACAATACATGACCAATAGTATTAACTCAAGTAATATATTTCAATTATTTTAGAATTAGATAAGGAGAATAATAATATAAATAATGAATCTCAATCATTAACCAAAAAATTCACCTTGTGTGTAGAAAAGGACTTAAAGTTCATAAATGAGATTAATAACTTAAAAAGGCTACTAAAAAGAGAAAAAATTGAATGTTTTCATGAAAGGGAAGGATAAAAAATTATAAATAGCATTAATTTATTCAATAAAAATTTATTGAAGTAAAGAATAAATTCATAAACGTCCAATATATTTTTTAAAATTCAATTTAAGAATTTAGAGAGTGATCAAATAAAAGGATTAAATATTATAAGAAATATAATCCTCATATAGATTGGAAAAGACCTTACATAATTTGTGAAATATGTAGTTAAAGTTTTATTAAGAATTATAATTCAAAGGTATAGGTATAAAAATCACATTTTTGGAAAAGAAATACAATTCTTAAAAAACTAGAAATTCTAGGAATGCAAACTTGAAAGAGAAAATAGCTATAAATTGTGACTGGAAAAATTATTAAATAAGAATAGGAATGATAAAATGGTTGAGAGTATACCACTATTTTGTTTCATATGTTATATCCAATAGTAATAACTAAAATAGGGAAGAATAGTATGTGACATTGCTTATAAAGATGGAATTTTTTAAAGAAAAATGTTCATTATATAGAAATTTTTTGTATTTTTGATGCTTTGTGGATATAAAAATGATATTTTGGTTCAATTACCAATATCATTAAAAAACCTAGAAGATATTAGAGGAAAAAATTAAGGAAAATTCTATCAACTTATAAAAAATCATCATAACAATATTAAAATTTTGTGTTATAGGTTGAAAAAAAAATCATTAAAGGAGTCCTATGAAAAATGTGACCAACTAGGTCACTTTACTAAATAATGTATCACTATTTCACATACCCAACTAAGTATGAATGAAAATAATAAAAGTTATTTGAATAAGAAAGATAAAAGAAAAGAAAATAAATTTATGGTAAAGTGGATTTCAAAGATTATCAAAAGGAATATCCATAGATCATGGATAGTGGATTATCTTCATATATGAGAGGATATTTTAATATATTTAAGGATTTTGAAACATTAAAGGAATAATCAGTTTCATTTGTAAATGATTGGATATTTGAGGTAAGTTTAGTTAGTTTATCAGAAATTAGATAGGGGGAATTGAAATAAAAAAAACTTTTAGTGGATGGGTTAAAATACAAATTATTAAGTGTGTCTCAATTTTTTAATGAAGGAAAAGAAGTGTTTTTTTAAAATAAGGAATTATTTGTGAGGATTTTTAATTATGGATGTGTATTAACTAGATAGAAAAAAAACATGGGGTACCTTGTTATAGGTTGTAGATAATGATAATTCTTGATATCTGATATTAAATGAAGAAAATAAATTTTGGAATCAAAGACATGGACACATTGGTCAAAAGAATATGAGATATCATACCCAATGAAATAATTTAGGGGATGTATCTATGATTAATAGATAAATAAATTGTATGTTCTATATATGAATAAAAAGTAATTCTATTAATTCTTCAAACAATAAAGTGGATATTAAATATATCACCCATTAGAGATCATTAATTCAAATATTTGTGGGATAAAATGGAAGAAATAAACTAATACATAAAATTATTATATATCTTTTATTTATTAATTCACTCTTGTTACATGCACAATGTTCATAAAATATAATTCAAAATCCTTGAAGTTGTTTGATTTTTTTTATGTAGAAAATGAGTATGGTTTCTCCATGAATAATTTTTAAGTGGAAAATGGTGTCAAATATACAATTGGAAAATTTGAAATGTGTCTTTAAATTTATGTCATTATTTATTAATTAAGTATACTAAATTCTTTAAAAAATGTTGTTTCTAAATTAAATAACATGATCTAATGGAAATTTCTCATGCCATGTTGACAGAACATGATAATTATTGATTTTTATGGAGGAAATATATTATCATTTTAGTGAGGATTAAACATTGTTGAGTCAAAAGTGTTACTTACTATTTTTACATTCATTTAGTTTTGTAAAACAAAAACAAATTCATAAAACTAAGTTTACTAAATTTTTATATCCCAAGTGTTTTAGTATGTTTTCTTAGAAAAAATTAATTTCTACCACAGATAGAAATAATTTTAATGTATTATGAATACAAACTTTTATTATTAAATATGATCTATTAGACTGAAGGTGATTCCAATTAATTGGATTGACTTTTGTTATGACATGTGGTTAGACATATGTCCTTTCTATCAGACTGAAAAAATTCATGACCATAAGATATAAAATGTTAACGATACATCAGACTGACCCTTATTCAGTTTATCCTTCTGAAAAACAATAAGGAAGACCATTAGACTATCCAAAGATTATAATCAGAATATATATATATATATTCTATTGGATATAATAAAAAATAATTATAATGGTTCTATACTAAATGTCATCAAACATTCAATTATAGATGATTTGTTAAGTGAAATTTGTTTGAGGTCATTGCAACCAACTCTAAAATATGACCATTAGAGAATTGCCTATAAATAAGATGTCATTTGAAGAGATGGGAACTTATGAATTCACAACAAAAATATTATATATTTGATCTGTTTGAACACATCATTCAAATTATTTGTAATTCTTTATAGATTTGAAGTTATAATGAATCCTGGTAAGTATTACAATTCCTTAAGAAAAAAATTCTTTTGTAATTTCATGTCTATTCGTGGTACTGATCGAGGGATTCTGGGGATATGAAGGTAGAGGTAAATTAAATCCATCAGATAAAGTGATTATGGGGTAGGGAAAAAATATATTAATCAATGTATGGGGGAATTTATTTTTCAAGAAAGAAAAAGATGAATACGATCATCATATTGAGGGATTCTAGGAGATAGGAAGATAGAGCTAAAACTGATCCATCAAATAGAGGTATTTCTTGGTAAAGAAAGATATACCTTACATTCGGTACTAAAAACTATGGATATCTTTAGTTAGGATTTATAACAACCTTAATTCCTAAGTTTAAATAGTATAATCATTTATAATCTTGTAAGTCATTCACAATTTTATAATATTTTATATATTAATTGTTTTTCTAAGTAATATTTTATGTTTTTCGTGTATGTTAAAAAGGCATATGTAATTAATATTTCAAATATTATCTTAATAGTACTAATATTGATATCAATAAACTACTATAATATAATCAGACAATATTTGGTTCTGATTTCTTTACTTTGATCATCAGATGAAGTCTGGGTCCGATCATTTTTATACTTAAGACTATTTATTGTTTAATTTTTTTTTAAAATAACTCCCTCCCTCCCTCTTGTAGCCACTGTAAACACTATCTATCTGTGAATTGGTATCAAATCAGTTTCTAATTATTTTACATTCCGAGTTTTTACTTCTTCTATCAACTTCAAGTTTATTAAATATTGTTGTAAAGTTCCTCTTTATAAATTTTTTACACCAATGTATTTATATAAAATGAGTTTATATTTTTTTAATATTGAAATTATTAATATTGGAACTTTATAAAATCTCAATCCCAATCATCCATCGATTTTTAACGAAAATGGTTTTGAGTACTAGAGAGATATGATGAAAAAAATTGTTATCAATAATGGATTCGATAACTTTTTAATTCTTACTATTGATTAAAATACACCTAAAAATTATTTACTACATTCACTCATAAAGAGAAAAAATAATATAAAATTAAATATAGATTAAGGAATACTTTATTGTGTTCCATGACGAGTAATATATATAGTAAATTTTCTTTGTGTGAAGATGATAATAGCATTTGGAAGAAGTTAAAAGTCACTAACTTTGGAAATTCTAAATTCATTAAGACTAGAAGAACTATGATGATGGCAGACTATCAAGCCTTTGATATTCTACTTAGTTAATCGGTGGAAAAAATTCATCAAAGGTTTCAGATTATCGTCAATGGACTACATTCACTTAGAGAAAAGGATCTTAAAGATAGTATTTTGGTTAAAACCAATTTAAAAATCATGTCAAATGAGTGGAAATCCAAAAGTAAACCCTTGGAGGATACAAGGAATATAATTAATATTACTTTAGATGATCCTATTGGCACTCTAATTCAAAATAAAGGGAGATTAAAAAAATATTCTAAAACCATGAAAAGGAATAATGGTGGGGTAACTTTTGAAACAAAATATATTATTCCTACTAAAGTTCATTCAACTGAGAAAATTATGAAATCTTTTAACAAAAACAAATTTATTGTTAAATCAGATTATCGTTCATTCGGACTTACTAGAAATGAGTTAGAAAATATTGCACGAAGAATGAATAAAATCATGTAAAGAAAGATTCCCAGTATATATATAAGAAAATTCATAAATAAAATAGTGAAAAGAAATAATATGAGGTCAGTTTTTATTAATGTAAAAAGTAAAGAAACATTTTAGTTGATATTACTATGCTTAAAAGGAATGATAAGAAGGAAAGGTATTTATCCAGAAATGAAAATGAGAATTATGAGTCTAAGAACAAAATGTTTTTGAAATATTATTACACTTGGAGTGTAAGGTGAAGAGATAATTTATCAGATAATTATTCATATAAATAATGTTATAGATAGAGGAACACTGGTCTTTTTACTCAAATACCTAGAGTAAATAATTATCTCATGTCAAAGGTACAAACTGTTGAATCCCTTACCGGTCTTACTCTTAAAAAAATTATTACGATAGTAATAAAAATAAAAATTCTACATCTTTGGTTGAATAATATTCTTTAGATAAGGAGTGTAATACCATACCTAGTTATGAATATGTACGTAGGTTTTATAAACTAATTGAAAAGGAAAATTATAAAGTTTGTAAAAAACTTTATAATTCCACAAAAACTTATTAAGGCGGATTTAAGGATTTCTACCTTAACAAAAGAAATGTCATATATTTTTAAATATCTTAATAAATCTAATTTTAAAAAATATATTCTTTCTAAAGAACCTGAAGAGTCTATTTTGGATAAAAAAATTATAAAATAGTTTTGTGAAACATATTTTGAAAACTATTACTACTATGGATACAACTTTAGTTGTAAAACTAAAACAAAAAACTCTTGTTTGAATAAACTATTATCTATGTTTAATTCTGGGATGTAAAACATAAATATTATTTACAAACAAATTATACACTATAGTGATAATATCAGAATGATTATTAATAATAATAAAATATTTTTTAGTAATAACAATTTTATTCCAAAAAAGTACACCATTTTTCAAAAAATATCAAAGTGGTGAACATTAGAAAAATAAATGTTCTATTAATAAAGTTAAATATCTTGTCTTTCATAAGTCTTAATTTTCTAAATAAAGGAAATTTTATCAATGTAGAAGTTTCAAAAAAATTTGGTTACATGAAATATTTTTTTCTGATAATACCGAACCCAAAAATGTTAGGGTTCTGAAAAACTAATTTCCTTATTTTTAAGAAAATATATAAAGTGCCAACAAAAAAACATTCAGTACATTGATAGTGGTTTCTCTTGACATATGAATGGAAATAAATATTTATTTAATAATATTATCTAGGTAAAAGGTGGAAAAGTAATTTTTTCAGATAATGCTTAAGGAGAAATTGTTGGTATAGGAAACATTGTAATTCTTTAAAAACCTTTAATTTAAAAAATTTTATTTGTTGTAGGACTTAAGAAAAACCTTATAAGTGTAATCCAATTATGTGATGATTGTTATATTGTGAACTTCAGGAATGAAAAATGTATTGTACATAGTTCATAATATGCATTTCTTATTTCTTCCAATCGGTATGAGAATTTTTACAACATAAAAATAAAAGACATTTAGAGCCATGACATACATTTTATTAGAAAAATAGATAATCAATATTGGTTATGGAATAAAATATTATCACATTTTTTCCTTATAACTTCAGCTAAGTTGTCTTAGAAAATAATTTTTTAGGATCTACTAGAACATAGGTTTGATAATTTAAAAGTTTTTGATCCTTTCCAAAATGGTAAGCAACATAAGTAAAGTTTTAAATCTATTAGTAAAGTCCCAACTTCTAATGCTTCATAGTTAGTGCACATGGACTTATCTGAACCAAAAAAAACTTGATGTATTGGTGGAAAATACTATTTATATATCTTAGTTGAAGATTACACTAGATACACATGGGTATATTTTACAGAAAGAAAATATGAATCCATTAGTTGTCTTAAAAAAATTTAGCTAGTGTTATAAAACCCTCAGGGTGATCATAACATTATATTTTCTTTATAATGAGGGTCCCTTTTAGAAGCACACTTGAGCGGTCTATCTAATAATAATGTTCTCATTTAGAATCACAATTCTAATCAATGTATAATGTGAGATCGGGCTTACTTCCAAAGTGTAATCCCCATCCTTGTTCCCAATGATAATCTCATCGCCTAAAATTATCAATGATCAAGGAACACCCACATTCATGTAGAATGTATAAATATATAAGACCCAATTATACTCTCTCATTTTCTAAGAAATAAAATGGGACTCCTCACTGGTGTAATCCTTAATCATTTCCTCATTGAGGAAAACCACCCTTGTCCATTTGATGAGCCATGTCCCGTTATGGGATGTGTATTTGTAATACCTCACAAATATTTCTCAGATGTCTATATTCCCCATGATTCCAGTCAAAATTCACTATCTACCAGTGGATGGGAGGTGTACACAAATATCATCGGTCTCCTCTAAGGTGTACGACCCAAACAATCATTCCATCATTAATTATATCATCTTGAAAATTAATTTATGATAAGAACTAGTTTCGTCCTAATGTATAATCTTGACTCAATCCTCTATTTTCACCTTTCATTACAAAACTTTTTTGGACACATTATGTTAAACTATATATTAACATCCTATTCATACAACATAAAACTAAACAATATCTTCAACAATACATGATGTTAAGTTATATTGTATGGTCCTTACACATAGATTTAAAAATAAAACTAAAACTACAAATAATTTGATTTATATTAACCACGATACATAGGATGCCACTTTAGGATTGAAATGCAAAATCATCAAATTTTCCTATCCAACCTCATGGTATCATATTCCTAATGATTTCACGTAGATCCTTCCTTACCAGACTATATTCTCTAAAATCTTAGACTTCCTTTTATCAGGGCCATATTCCATAATAAACCAACCTCTTTAGGCCATATTCTTGATGAGGTTATATCCTTATTAGGGAAAAATATTCCTACAGGACTAAAAAAATATATTTTATATCCATATTCCTTATGAAACAAATATATCTTCATATGACTATATAACTTTAAAATCAACCAGAAATAGCCACTCATGTATAAGTTCTACACCAACCATTTAAAGAAAAATTTCACCTAGAATTCCATTCTATATAAAATTAAACTGCTCAATAGAATTCATGGATTCATGAAATTAAAATCCACCACCATGGACCTTATCTCATGACCTTTAATGGGATGATCTCACATTAATTTTCACTGAACTTTGTGGGATTTGATTCCATTCATAGGGATACATATGAAATATATCCTATGGGCCTGATCCCAAACCAGAAAACACTTACCACCTCCTAAGATAGTGTAAAACACTAGATCATAGAGTTATGTAGCTTTAAATAATGTATCATAACTAATTAATAATATATATATATAGAGAGAGGGTATGATACATATAGATGAAACCATCAGGGGAGAAATTCTGATATATGAAGATGTTCGTATTGAGGGAGAACCTCTAATATATGGATATGTTCACATTAATACATGGAATTGTTCCATCTCTAGAACAATGATAACCAATCCCACACTAGAACTTGGGAGGGATTCAGGAACATGACTTAAGTTTATAAAAGTTTCCAGGAGTAGGGAATAATTCAACTCAAAAGGGTGAGATAATCCCAACCTCCAATCCACTTGACTAATATGTTTTATGAAGTTTTTCTGGTAAGAAATCCTAGTGACTACCTTTCTTTAGAAAGAAGGTCTATAATGACATTCATGTAAAACTATCATAGACATGGAAATGAATCGGGATTTTCTATCAGAAAAATAATATACCAATATATAATTAATAAAAAATGCAAAAACAATTATTAAGATAATTCTTTAATAAAATATTCATTATATCAATGAATATTGAGGATGAAATTTCTAACCTAAAGGGAATTATTGTGAACCCATAATGACCATATCTTGTAAACAAAGTTATATTTGGTATATCATCCTTATTGAATATTAATTGATGATAACCAAAATATATATCAATATTTTAGAATTATTGAGATATAATAAGTTAATCTAATATGTCATCAGTTTTTGGTAAAGGATACTAGTTATTTATAATAATGGAATTGATTTATATATAATTGATGCACAACCTTATAGATCCAACGTTATTTTTCAAAAATAAAGTAGGTTATCCCCATGGTGAAACACTAGGGAATATGAATCCCTTATCACGCTATTATTGCACTTGTTTCTATAATTACACTAATTATACAAGATCTATTATATAGGGAGGCTTAAATATGGTTTTTGAATAGGTGATAAAGTCAATAGAGAACATAACTTCATGTTCTAGTGGATATCCTAGTATCTTTGTATGAAATATATCAATATAATCCCTCACAATTGATAAATACACCATTATAAGAATATCATTTTCCTTAATTGATTCATATTCTCTATGAATTTCTTTGAGATAGTCCACTAGATGTGGTTCTGAAAAAGACTTTGTAAATGAAGTACCTCCTTTAAAAACACGGGATTCCATTCTATAATTTAATACTATAATCTTCTTCCCATGACAATAAATTATTGAATTATAATTTCAGATCCAAACCACAACCAAGGATTATTCCAAAGTAAACCATTATTATTACCACGAAGTTTGAAACTAAAGAACCTCCATGCATTTTAATAAAGATAGAGAAATAAAATTCCATTGCTATTATATTTCAATAAGTATTTTTAACTAAAAACTCTTATTCATTTCATTAGGGGATGATTCAATATTCTTAGAAAACTTATAAGATATGAATGAAATTATAGATCCAAAATAAAATAATTCATTAGATAACATTGATATTATGATTAAATTGACATCTGTTACATCATTTGGGACCTCAATTTCTATTATGGTGATGAAATAAGTCTTTCCTTGCTCCATTGGACTCTTATATGGTATATTCCCTTGACACATGAGGTAACAATATGAATATTTTTTCATCTCATTGAAATTGAAGAATTGTACATTTGTATCTTCTCTCTTTCCCTTTAACTTTTGATCCTAATGGACTTTATATTTACACTGAAATAAAACTCCAAATACTTCCAACCAGTCACCGGGGTGTTTCATCCAATAATTATTTCATGTTATTAATTCCACCCTTTCTTTTCCATTGCCAATTTTTTCACCAACAAACTCAGTCACCCTCTTCTTATCATTATTTCCTTTAAAAGTAAATTACTTGGGGAACACTTTCTTATTATTTGTGGTACTAATCACTATCTCATTATATGAAGAAAATGTTTGAAAGTATAATTAACCATTAAGGATTCACTTCATTCCATCAAAGTAGAAAGTGATATTTATTTTAGGGTTGTATATGTAATCCAAAATATATATGAGGAGTTGACTCAAGAAGTAAAATAAAAAGGCTCAAACCTATATGATGCATGTACCAATGTTCCATGAAACCAATGTCTTGGTATTTCGATTCTACAATAATGTAGTTAGAGTCTCGGAGAATGGATACGTCCATAGCCACACCAACTCTAGGTTCCCTAGCCTTAAATCTACACTCGAGGAACTTTGACACTATTTCCCTAGGTTTCCCAACAAAAACTAAAAAGGGAACAAAAACCCAAATGTTGTATCAAGGTTGAACCAACTCTGAAACCAATTTGTCATGACCCTAACCATCGATGATTTCCTAGATGAAAAAATACCGAGTTATAACAACCCCAAACCCACCTTTATAGTCTAGGGGTGGGTGAAAATTTTACAAAGCATAAAAAATGGGAGGCATTTTCCTAAATTTCATGTATTCTCACACCCAACCATATCCATAAAGAAGTGCATATGAATAATAATATAAGGAGATAATGTTGAGAGTAAAAACCATGTATGTAATAACCTATAAGGAATGCAAAATATTGATACAATTAAAACTAAAAATTAAAGGGGGGAAATTCACACCCAACCATTAATGATATCCCAACCTAATAAGAACTAGAAAATAAATTTTGAGAGACCCTGGATCCAGATATCCAAGCCCCAACCACTATACACGGTCAATAAAACCCATGTTTCCCAATATTCTTTTGAAATATCCACTAACATATTCATCATATGCATAAGACATGACACATGTGGGAAAATATCATGTTGGGTTGATTATATAAATACCCATTAGGACACCCCGAAAACTAGAGGGAGGCCAATAAGAGACACAATAGAAGTAATCATCTTAATGAAAATAAATAGGGAATGAAACCCAGAAATTACAATATATATATATATATATTCTCATAAAACCCCAAATGAGAGAGAAAGGGGATCTCCATATTATAGGCCATCCTAGGATGATTATTATTCCAATAGTACCAAGAGGTTGATCAAAGATTCCCATCATCTCACATGTCTGTAAAAAAGATCAACTTGTGGATCCATACCTCACCACTATTTCACATAGTCATGGGAAAAAACCTATAGGTAGAGGACTAGTTCACAGGTACAACATGAGGGTTCCACTAAAAAGATAGGTAGAGGACCCATTCTAAGGTATGATAGTAGGGGGGCACTCAGAAGGAAGAGGACCCATGAATTGATACAACAGGATGGTTCCATTTAGTAGTTAGAGGAATCGTGACCTGATACTACAAAAAGCTTCCATTTGGTAGATATATAGAGAACTCATTCCTTGATATTATAGGAGGGTTTTTCTTAGAATGGTGAGGACCCATTCCCTAGTGCAATAGGATGGTTCCACTTAGTAGGTATAGGATTCATGCCCTAGTACAAAAAGAGGGTTCCACTATATAGACTATTAGAGGACCCATTCCTTGGTACAATAGGAGGGTTCCACTTAGTAGGTAGAAGACCCATGCCCTAATACAACAAGAGGTTTCCACTCAAACCAGTATAAGGAGAATGTGGTATTGACAATCCTAGAATCTCTTTGATGATCTTTCCCTATCACTGCCTTTGTCTAAGGCTTCCTAAATAAGCTTCATGATCAAAAATCCTTTAATCATATCTAAAACTACACTACAAAAGGTCACCATCATGTTCTATGTGGAATAAAACTTAGGACTGGCTACTCGTGGTCCACAATATGACTCAAAACGAATGAGATATGATTGGTAGAAGATTATCAAGAAGTTCATGGAATGTAAGGGGTACACACTATGTGTGGTCCCACTAATCATACTAGTCATGTCCTCACTAACACATGTATCAGTAACCGTGTAGTGTTATAGGGTGTGTAAGGGTACTACATGACATGTCTTGACCAACGAGGTCCAAGTTGTGTACTTCTATTCATGCTAGTTTACATTATCCATGTGCTAGTTCACGATGTGTGCCTATCCATGCATGTGTCCATGTACTCCAAGAGTATATGGTGGTATACTAGTACTGGGTCACATGGTGTGTGGGGGACCACATGGCTTGGGATATTTAACTCACCAAAAAATCCCTAGCCATTGTGGCCAGGGGAATACACTATGTGTGTCATTCAGACTACATGGTGTATAGTCAATTATTTCAAATAATCTATATAAACCTAACGCGGTATCAATTTTCAACCTTGAATATGTGATTTCTACTATTTGACTACCCTAAATGGAAGGAATGCTCCTTCTGTCATGGATTCTAGTCATTCGATGGATGGAAAATAGATTTATGATCCTCTTCTCAAATTCACCACCACCTCTTACATCTCCCATGTCATTTCCTTCTCTTCTTCAAATCCTGGATCCACAAATCCATCACCTCTACCAACAATACCCTATAATTCATACTCAAAACTACAATCCAAACATTGTGTGCACATCCACTATGAATCTAGGGGTATGATCATGCTCAGAACTGCCCAAAAATAGTCCAATATTGAACCCACTGTATAAAAATGAAAAATATAAAGAACATGTGGGTAAAATCATAAGAACAATTGTTGAAACGTCATTTTACAATCATTCTTGAAAAACGATCACAATATTGGGGATTTGTAGGGGTGATTCCTTGGCATAATCAAGAATAAACCTAAATAATAATATATTTCGGTAAACACTCTCATATGAAGGATTAAATTAAACACAAATCAAAGAATAAAAGATCTGATCAAGCTCAACATTTTAATAAAGGGAGGAAACCACAATTAAAAATATTATCCCGGATTTGGATCTATTGTTAGTGAAAAAAGAGGTTGTTAATGATAGAGAGGACGCATTTCATTTGTTGTGGCTTGATTAACCTTGATTAGGATGTTGTTCATCATCTGATATCAATTTTCCAATGATATTCGGTGGAATCCTCCTCTCAATGATCCCAGGGTTATGTGGTTAACCATAGAAAGTCACTATAACCACATATTAATATAGGTAAATAGGTTACTTTTATTAAATTAATTAATTGGATAAATAAATTAATTAATTCACTTGACATACCTACCAACAGCTACCTCACTCAAACATCCACTGTCGATCAACTTTAGGTCATGACTAGGGTAAATCTCACATTCCAGATTCAACTATGGACTCATATTTTTAATCCAAGCTCTATTTAGGATATATTACATTATTTATAAAAAAGTGTGCATGTTTGATATAAAATATATTTTATATTTTTATAAAATTAATTTTAGGCTCTCCAGGCCTCAGAATTGGGCACCGTCTCAGTGTATGGATCTGAAAATATTTCTTAATATATTTAAAAGTATTAAAAGGAAAAAAAATATAGTCTCTACATATATCCTCAAAGATCTAAATATCATTTTTGTTTAACCATCTATTAGTGTATTTTTATCTATACTCAATAAAAACTAAGTCCCCATCTCCTCCAGTAGAATCTTCTAGAATCTAAAAGTAAACCTTGGATCTTTATTTGAGGCAACGCCATACTAAATCCAATGCATCCTCCTAATATCCTACAGATAACGCTTTCCCAGATCATTAATGTAGTATTTTTCCTAATTAGAATAAAATGGTTTGATTCCACTAACCATTCAACCACAACCCAAATAGTTTTATTTATATGGGGTGTCCATGGAAATTTAGCATCTAATTCCATGGACACCTTAACGTATTTCAAAAATAGCATTGGAAGAGGATAGGGAATACCAGAAGGATTTAAGAGCTCTTCCTTTATCTATTGGAAGGTATACGAATGTGACCATAATCAGTGATGTCAGGCTTCATACCCAACCACCAGAAACATCATATCATGTAATAATAAATCCTTTTTCACTAGGGTGAATGCCCTATAAAGATCTATGAAAATCATACATGAATTAATTCATCACACGCAATGGGATGAAAAAAGGACCCCTAAAGCATAGAACACCATGAAAGGGGATATTCCAACCAAAAAGGGTCTACCCAACACAAAAAGTTTCCTTGATTACTCTAAACGCTTCATATTACTATTGACCCAACAAAATATAAACAATGAGAGATGATAATAGTTGAACACTAGTCAAAACCATACCTGAATCATCCCTATGTGAATCCGTATGAAATTATGTGAAGATCCCTATAAGTTTCAACTTTTCCTTTTATTTTAGGACCACCTTCTATTTAATTATAAAACTAAGAGTGTCATTGATGACATTACCCTTTCCTTGGGTGTAGGCAGTGTTAAAATTTAACATTTTAGAGGTATTACACCCAACCCCTCTATTTTAGATTTAGGTATTTATATGAAAATATATGGCTCAAATTCTTCTGATCAAAAAAGACCATGAACCTCTCCCTAAAAAGATAGTGTCTCAAACACTAAAGTGCATGCATAATAGTGGAAAGCTTCAAATCATGAGGGTGTAATTTTTCTTATATGGAAAAAGACAAACAGTGTTGTAGGACACATTATGATCATCCTACATAAGATCACAACCCAAACAGACACTAGAAGAATCTTATTATACCACATACACATTACTAGGTCCATGAAAGATCAAAATAAGAGGTAATGTTAGAACTCTTTTCAAACCATCAAGGGGTATTCCATCTATGGGAAATAATTGATGAACTGTTGATAGTATCAATTCAAACCTAGAAATCTCCATATCTCAAGGACTATCCCTGGATATTCCCAGGATAATGTAGCCTTCACCTTCTCAAGTTCAACTAATAGGATAGGCTCATAAATCACATTTCCCAATAACTTCACTTCTTGGATCTGTAAATTAAATTTAGAAAGCTTCCTATAAAGGTGGTTACCCATCAAGATTCCTAAAACCCAATTTGTAAGGTTCTTATAGTCATTCTCAAATCTTGAATAAACTAGGATATCATCCAAATACAAAAAAAAATTGAGATATTGATGGAAATGACTTAAAACTACATGAGTGTTGGATAGACCAAAATGAATAAAAATTATTTATTATGGATATAAAATATCTTAGAAGTGGTCTTTGAAATATCATACTCTCAAAATCTAAGCTGATGATAACCCAACAAAAATCAATTTTCAAAAACTACTTCACATCCTTTAATTGATAAAATAATTCATTCACTAGGTGAAATGGATAATTATTCTTAACTATTGCTTGTATTAAATTTTTAAAGTCCATGAAAATCTAAAGAGAACCATTATACTTTTGGTAAAAAAGCACGGAGTCCTCCCATGGAAAAACACTGGGGTGAACAAAACCCTTCTCCATTAGATCATCTAACTGAATCCTGGTCTCTTTTATCTTTGATGGTGCAATTTAATTAGTGGGTATTAAGAAATTCTACATACCCGGCACTATAAAATTCATAAACTCAACCAACTTCTATGAAGGATGAGGGGATAAGTCATATAGAAAAAAAATTTGGAATTAAATAACAATCAAGGTAAGATCAACAGTAGAAAGAACATCATTTGGCTCAAATTTAATGGTACAAAATGGACTCATGTGCTATGTTCAGAGAGGTCATGAACAACTAGACTTCAAATCCAATTCTCCCAAAAAACCCGATATCTCCCATTATCAACAAAGAATGAAACACACTAATGGTAACAATCAATCTTAGTATGATAAGAAATAATATAGTTCATCTCGATGATGATGTGGAACAAATTCTTATTGAGAATGAGAAAATCCCAAACTAATTTTATATTGGATACTAATAGAGACCACATAACACAACAAAACTCATGATCCTTCCTCTTTCCAAGAGGATTCGCCAGCTCCATGGAAAGGAAATGAGCACCATAGAAAGTTTTTGCAGATCAAAAAAATGGGAAGATATAAACGAGTGTGAGGCACCTATATCAAATAGAGCATTTTTTATAGCATATGCAACAAAAAAGGTACCTTTCACTATAGATAGGACCATGATAACATCCACTAAAAAAATCATTCACTATGTTAAATTGCATCACTCTTGAGGTCTATGAATAGATCCCTATAGACTTTGAAGCATCTAACTATGCTGAATTTTTCTTTTGAGTTTAATAACCCTATCCATAGTAGTACATAGACATAGCCTATAAGAACCACTGTAGATGGCCTTAGTATCCCCAAGAACAACATATCTTTATGGGTGAGGTATAAGAATGAAATATGTGCCCTACCTTTCCACGCTGATATAAAGTTAGGGGAAAACTAATGGATGTTATTTATGGTGAAGAGGGGTTAGGTTTCTGAAAACTACCTCCACTACCCTCGAAATAATTTTTCCACAATCTCTTCTTCCCCTGTATGCCACAAAAGATTCCACTAGGTGGAATATAAGATCTAGATAAGCCTATCTTTCCCGTAAGATCAATTTAGATCATCATATACCTATCAATTATATCTATAAGTGTGTAAATATTTAGTATATATACTTACAATAAGATATATTGTAACTAACCCTATAGGTATTTTTGTGCTCTCAGATAATCATTTATCACCACCTCAAAAGAAGAAGGAACCAAATATGAAAACTTATTGGTGTGCTGAGGCACCAATAGCTCCCCCTAGTGCAAAGAAAGGAATTTTAGATACTTCACAATCATAAGTAAATATGGGAAGAACTATAGAAAGAATAGGTTATTGAAATCCACCCAATACAATCCCAGGTTTTAGCCTTCCAGTAATAGAGAATCCCACCACCGCTTTCTGGGACACTCAAATTTGAAATTTTCACAATTTACCTTAATAACCTAAGGGGTATCCGAGAAGTATAATACCTAATAGATCATATATAGCTAGTCCTATACCTATTTGGGATCATTAATATGCTTAATGAAAGGTGGATTCCCAAATTTGAACTCTCTTGATTGATCTACATTTCCTCATTCACATGGTTTTGCATCAACAATTGGGTTTTGAACTCATAGTACATTTTGTTCCATGATAAAAAATGATTGTATGATAGCCTCTAGAATATTTTAATCCAAAGGAGGATTCAGTTTAGGTTTATATTTCATTTTACCCTCCTATAGAACATGTGGAATATGTCTGGTGGGAATGTTTTTATAAACCAGTAATATAAGAAAATGATCAGACAATAGGAAAGTCTTCATTTAAACCATATGAAAAAAATAAAAAAATCGATCAAGATCCAAACACCAATACATGAGATACACAAACCAACAACTAATGGTAACTTGAGGTTCATCATGCCAATATATTTCTAGGAACTCCCCATAACCTATATCTCAAGTCCCAAAAATACAATCTCCTATATACCAGACTTCCTAAGATAAGAACAATTGAGGAAAAACCTACCCTTTTATACCAATTATAGTAAACTAAGCTGGTAAACTCTCAAATCTGGTACCCAAACTAATTCACCACTAAACTAAGACGTGTTCCTTATCACCATATGCTACTTATAATGGTTTTACACCTCATACTAAATGTGATACGATGATAATAATTGATAATAATAATTTTTAAATTGATGGTTAGGCTCATAATTCCACCTTATCATCACTTTTAAAAAATATGCTTCTCAAAGTAAAAGGGAATCAAACAACAAAATATATTTTGGATATATTTGAAAATATTTATGAAAATAAACTAAAGTTAATAAATCCAATCTATATGTTTATAGATTGGAATTTGAAGATATCAAATTAGTAATAGTGAAATGGTAGATTATTTCTTCACTAGAGTCAATGAATTTATAAGCACCATCTGTGGTTTTTTGGATAATTTAAATGACTATATGGTTATATTGATTATACTATACATCTTACCAAAAACATTTTTATTAAAAGGTTTTATTTATCAAATATTTAAATCACAATAAACTTCCATTGGATGATTTACATAAAAAATTTATTGCTTTTGAAATGTGGAATGTTATTTTTTTAATAATAATATAAAAAATGGTTAATAAATATTCTTTAAAAATTTTAAATGTGTGAATATTAGGAAAGGAGTTGTTAAATATAAATAATATTCTAATAAAGAATATAATTTTTAAATGAAATTTGATAAACTCGTGTGATTTATTTCAAGAAGTGTGAGAAGAGTAAAATGAAAGTATTAATGGAAGCTTTAACTCAAGTGTTTCATGTTTGGAGTGATTGGAAATTTCAAAAGAATCAAAAGTTGATGGAAAACTAAGATATTCAAGTTGAGGATAAAAAGACACGATTTTATCAAACAAGAACTCTTTAAAATTGGAAAATAAAAAATTCTTCCTCAAAGGGAAAAAGTTGGAAAAATTTATAAACCTAAGAAGATAACTTTCTTATATATTTTTTAAGATGAGGATATAAGTGAAGCCTAATTAAAAAGGAGACTTCCAATTAAACTTATGAAAAGAAAAATATTGAAAAATTGAATGATTAATGGCTCAATAGTCATGACAAAATAAATAATGTAATTAATGAAGAAACGTAAATGGAGTTCATGATAGAGTAGTTGTTAGGTTGGAATATATAAAGTAACATAAGAGGGGGTGAATTGGGTCTTTCCAAAAACTTCCACAATTCTGGATTTTAACACCCACTGTGATTTTTTCTAATATGTAGTGTTTTCATCTATATGCAAATATGTATTCGATAAAGAGAAATAAAGAAAACAACTTTTTATAGTGGATCGGGGCATAAAGATCCCCTAGTAAACTCTACCAATCACACTCTCTGCAAATTGGGTAAATTTCACTAGAATGGTCCTCTTATCACAAGACTAAAAATTTACAACTGAGTGCAGGCAGTTGACGCCTTCAAAATAAGGAAAATATCAAATACTTATAGTTTTATAGTGGAGAACAGATTATCCATAGCTCATATCGAGAAAATGATACTCCACCACAACTGAGTATGAGTAGTTGAAACTCCAATAAATCAAAAGAGTTTGATTTGAAAAGTTTGGGTTTTTCTACACAGTTGTAGTGGGAGTAACTGAAAAATGATGGATCTTTTTCTTTATAAAATAAAAACTTCAAGAATGAAATAGTCTGAAGCGATCCTTGTTTCAAAAAGATCTTCAATAAGATAGAAATTAAATAACAGTAGTAATCTTACAGCAAAAAAAGATTTAACATCTATATCTCCGAAGTGTAGCTTATTTAAAAAAAAATCATTCATTGTAGTAGCACTATAAAAGATAATTTCAATAATACAGTCACATATGTGAATTAATTTTCACACACACATATTTTTGAATAGATACTCCAAAAAAATATATAGAATAGATTGCTTGATTCGGTATTATATATCCAAAAGAATAGCCTCATTGATCATGGAAATTCAAATTCCAATTAATTAGGGAAGTCGTAACTTCCCATATAAATAAGAGAGATTTTCTTTGATGAACATGATTCTTTGAAATAATAAAAAATATCCTTGAATCGGTCTTTAATTCTAACTTTACTTTTTCAATAATCTCATATTGAAAACATAGCTTGAAAAACCTCTTCAATGAGAACACAACGTAGGGATGAGATGCATAGCGTAGGGTTAATTCACGTGTCATAGGGTTCTTTCACGTATCCTAGGGGTCCTTCACATAGAATTTGGTTAATACCAATGTATGTTTTGTTAATCATACTTTCAAGTTCATGTAACATAGGGAACAAGAGTAGCGTAGGCATGATAATCCATAAGTTCACCTTTTCTACATAAGATACCAAACATAACATCGATTAACCATACGTTTAACTTTTCCAAACATAGGGTATGAATAGTAAACCAATAATCCATCGTATGGTTGTTGATTCATACATTTAACAATTCTCTGAATGCAGGGATGTTGATCCAAATGCATATTGTTTAGCGTAACCTTGGGTTGATACCATATGTAAGTGTTTCACTTCTCAGCGTAATGTAGGATTGATACTATACGCAAACTTTAACTACTCAACGTAACATAGGGTTGATACAATATGTTCATTTACCAAATGTAGGGTTTGAAACAGTGTTTCTAGATTTATTTTCATAATGTCAAATTACTTTAACCCATATATAAATTCCTGAAAACTCATTCAAGATAACTTTATTAAAAAAACATGGGTATTTGTGAACATCAAAATCAAGATAAATTATAGAGTATTTTTTAGACAATACATGCCTCATAGTATTAACTCAAGTAATATATTTCAATTACTTTAGAATTAGAGAAGGAGAGTAATAATATAAATAATGAATCTCAATCATTAACAAAAAAGGTCACCTTGTGTGTAGAAAAGGACTTAAAGTTGATAAATTATTATATAAATTGAAAAATATACTCAAAAAAGAGAAAAAAAAATTGAATGTTTTCATGAAAGGGAAGTATAAAAAATTATAAATAGGATTAATTTTTTCAATAAAAATTTATTGATGTCAATAATAAATTCATAAACGTCAAATATATTTTTTAAAATTCTATTTTAGAATTTAGAGAGTGATAAAAGAAAAGGATTAAAGATTATAAGAAATATAATCCTCATATGGATTGGAAAAGACCTTATATAATTTGTAAAATATGTTGTTAAAGTTTTATTAAGAATTATAATTCAAAGGTATAGGTATAAAAAATCACATTTTTTGAAAATAAAGATAATTCTTAAAAAAATATACATTCTAGGAATGAATACATGAAAGAGAAAATAGCTATAAATTGTGATCTGAAAAAATTATTAAATAATAATAGGAATGAGAAAATGGTTGAGAGTATACCACTATTTTGGTTCATATGTTATATCCAATAGTAATAACTAAAATAGGGAAGAATAGTATTTGACATTGTTTATAAAGATAGAATTTTTCAAAGTAAAATGTTCATTATATAGAAATTTATGGTATTTTTGAATCTTTTTGGATATAAAAAAGATATTTTGGTTCAATTTCCAATATCATTAAAAAACCTAGAATATATGAGAGGAAAAAATTAAGACATATTCTGTTGACTTATAAAAAATCATCATAACAATATTAAAATTCTAGGTCATAGGTTGTAAAAAATTAAATCATTAAAGGAGTTCTATGAAAAATGTGACCAACTAGGTCACTTTACTAAATAATGTATCACTATTTAACCTACCCAACTAAGTATGAATGAAAATAATAAAATTTATTTGAATAAGAAAGATAAAGTAGAAGAAAATAAATTTGTGGTAAAGTATATCTCAAATATTATCAAAAGGAATATCCATATATCATGGATAGTGGATTCTCTTCATATATGATAGGATATTTTAATATATTTAAGGATTTTGAAACATTAAAGGAAGAATCAGTTTCATTTGTAAATGATTAGATATTTGAGATAAGTGTAGTTGGTTTATCAGAAATTAGAGAGGGGAAATTGAAATATAAAAAAAACTTTTTCTGGATGGGTTAAAATACAAATTAGTAATTGTGTCTCAATTTTTTAATAAAGGAAAATAATTGTTTTTTTAAAATAATGAATTCTTGGTGAGTATTTTTAATTATGTATATGTATTAACTAGATATAAAAAAACATGGTTTACCTTGTTATAGGTTGCAGATAATGATAATTCTTGATATCTAATATTAAATGATGAAAATAAATTTTGGAATCAAAGACATGGCCACATTGGTCAAAAGAATATGAGATATCATACCCAATGAAATAATTTAGGGTATGTTTCTATGCTTAATAGATAAATAAATTGGTTGTTATATACATGCATAAAAGTTAATTCTATTAATTCTTCCAACAATAAAGTGGATATTAAATATCTCACCCATTAGAGATCATTAATTCAAATATTTTTGGGATAAAATGGAAGAAATAAACTAATATAGAAAATTATTATATCTCTTTTATTTATGAATTCACTCTTGTTACATGCACAATGTTCATAAAATATAAGTCAAAATCCTTGAATTTGTTTGAATTTTTTAAGTTGAAAATGAGTATGGTTTCTCCATGAATAATTTTTAAGTGGACAATGGTGTCAAATATACAATTGGAAAATTTGAAATGTGTCTTTAAATTTATGTCATTATTTATGAATTAAGTGTACTAAATTCTTTAAAAAAATGTTGTTTCTAAATAAAATAACATGATCTAATGGAAATGTCTCATGCCATGTTGACGGAACATGATAATTCTTGATTTTTATGGAGGAAAGATATTATCATTGTAGAGAGGATTAAAAATTGTTGAGTCAAAAGTTTTACTTACTATTTTTACATTCATTTAGTTTTGGAAAACAAAAACATATAAATAAAACTACACTTACTAAATTTTTATATCCCAAGTGTTTTAGTATGTTTTTGAAGAAAAAATTAATTTCTACCACACATAGAAATATATCTAATGTATTATGAATACAGACTTTTATTATTAAATATGATACATCAGACTAAAGCTGATTCCAATTAATTGGATTGACTTTTGTTATGACATGTGGTTAGACTTATGTCCTTTCTATCAGACTGAAAAAAGTTATGACCATAAGATATTAAATGTTAACGATACATCAGACTGACCCTTATTTAGTTTACCCTATTGAAAAATAATAAGGAAGACCGTTATACTATCCATAAAATTGAGGGATTTCCTGGTAAGGAAAGATATACCTCACATTAGGTACTAAAAACTATGTATATCTTTAGTTAGGATTTATAACAACCTTAATTCTTAAGTTTAAATAGTATAATCATTTATAATCTTGTAACTCATTCACAATTCAATAATATTTTATATATATATTGTTTTTCTGAGTAATATTTTATGTTTTTTGTGTATGTTAAAAAGGTATATGTAAATAACCTTTCAAATATTACCTTAATAAGGATAATTTTGATATCAATAAACTATTATAATATAATCAGACAATATATGTTTCTGATTTCTTTACTTTGATCATCAGATAAAGTCTGAGTCCGATCATTTTTATACTTAAAAAAATTAGTTAATTTTTTTTTTAAAATCACCCCTCCCTCCCTCTTGTAGCCACGATAAACTCTTTCTATCTATTAATTGGTATCAAATAAGTTTCTAATTGTTTTACATTCCCAGTTTTTATATCTTCTATCAACTACAAGTTTATTGGGTTTTTTTGTAAATTTCTTCTTTATAAATTTTTTACACTAATGTGTTTATAGAAAATGAGTTTCTATTTTTTTAATATATAAATTATTAATATTTTTACTTTAGAAAATCTCAATCCCAATCATTCATCAATTTTTAATGAAAATGATTATGAGTACTAGAGAGATAAGATGAAAAAATTTGTTATCAATAATGGATTCGATAACTTTTTAATTCTTACTATTGATTAAAATTAAACCAAAATTATTTACTACATTCACTTATAAATAGAAAAAATAATATAAACTTAAATATAGATTAAGGAATATTTTATTGTGTTCCATGACTTGTAATATATATAGTAAATTTTCTTTGTGTAAAGATGATAATAGCATTTGGATGAAGTTAAAAGTCACTAACTTTAGAAATTATAAATTCATTAAGACTAGAAGAACTATGATGATGGCAGACTATCAAGCCTTTGATATTCTACTTAGTGAATCAGTGGAAAAAATTAAACAAAGGTTTCAGACTATCGTTAATGGACTACATTCACTTAGAGAAAAGGGTCTTAAATATAGTATTTTGGTTAAAAATAATATAGAAATAATTTCAAACTAGTGGAAATACAAAAGTAAACCCTTGGAGGATATGAGGAATATTATTAATCTTACATTAGATGATCCTATTGGCACTCTAATTCAATATAAAGGGAGATTAAAAAAATATTCTAAAAAGATGAAAATGAATAATGGTGGTGTAACTATTGAAACTAATTATACTATTCCTACTAAAGTTCATTCAGCTGAGAAAATTATGAAATCTTTTAACAAAAACAAATTTATTGTTAAATCAGATTATAGTTCTTTCGAACATACTAGAAATTAGTTAGAAAAATCGTGTAAGAAGAATGAATAAAATCATAGAAAGAAAGATTACCAGTATAGAAATAAGAAAATTCATAAGGAAAATAGTTAAAATAAATAATATGAGGTCATTTTTTATTAATGTAAAAAGTAAATGAACATTTTAGTTGATATTACTATGCTTAAAAGGAACGATAAGAAGGAAATATATTTATGCAGAAATGAAAATTAGAATTATAAGTCTAAGAACAAAATGTTTTTGAAATATTCTGACACTTGGAGTATAAGGCCCCGACCTTAAACATTACTTATTATTGAATTAGATGAATAATTCACATTGAGGATATTTTCAGGTTTAGAGTGTTAGAGAAATAGGACATAACTATTACATCTCAAAAGATTACAAAGTAGGCACTTCTACTAAGTTTCCATAAATAAAAAAAACTCTTAAAAGAAACATGTCTAGTTCCATGTTTTAGATAGCATGTCTTTCCTTGATCCCATCCTTGACCCCATTAATCTTTAAGTCATGTGTAAAACATTTCAAAAACTTGGGACGAGCATAAAAAGCTCAGTAAGGGATATAAAAATATGGAAAGGAAACATGAGTACATGTATACATAAGAATCAATGAAATCATACTTTACTCATAAAACATAAGAACTTTATCATACCTTATCAAATAATGAATAAAACAAAGAAATCATAAGGCATAAAGGTAACTTGAGGCATTAATAACATTCCTACGTAGGGAGTAACTCTCATGGTTATGTTTGGAATACCCATCACAGAATATTCCCTAAATCTCTTCGGAGAAACCTTAACGTTTAACTCATTCACGTTACCCAATGCATTGGAGAGCGATATCGGGCTCACCTGCCCATAGTTTATCAGAGAACCACTCATTTTCATAACAATTCCCAAGAACCATAACATAAACATATCACATAAAACATGCATAAAGTAAACATAACATTTCCTCATTTCAATCACAGTATAACATTTTAAGATATTGAAATAATGAATCCATTCAAAAAAACCATTTTCAAAACCATTTAAAACATTTAATAAAGAGATTTTTGAATCAAAGTGTCCCATACCACCTTGAAGTTTTTAATATTCTAAACCATTAATATCCATATAAATAAATCCTTAAAACCATTTTGAAAACATGGATATTAATAAGAACAAATCATTAAAACAATTAAAGCGATATTTTGGTTAAAGGGTTTTTACCAAAATTAGAGACACTTGAATACAATAATTGAGGAATAAAATTTAATCAGAACATTATAATATCATTAGAATAAATGGATTCATGATATAATATTCCAAAGGACAGTATATACACCATATAAGAGTGAATTGGTGCATAACAACAATGAAGTCTCAATAGAAATGTAAAATGAGATGAAATCCCTTATAAAAAAGGTATCCTTAAATTAAGGATAAATCAATCTCAAAATTATGTGTGACAAATATAAATACACCCAATATAAGTGGATATTAAGTTTAAAACAATAAAAGTTCATTCACACATATTCAAAGGATGACATATTCAATAACTACATGTTGAACCCAAAGAAATCGAAATTGGGTTAAAAAGTTCCATTGGTAAAATTCGACCGCCTAACGGCGTCACTTAAAACTTCCAAAAATGGATTTATGAGATCAAATAGGTTCTCTCATAATATAAACATAAAAATTAAATAATTATGAATATAAAAGAACATCCCCAAACATAATAAATATGATCTTAAAAGAAATGACATAAAAGAGAGTACTTAAAAAGAAAGAGAGAGGTAGGATCCCTTACCTCAAGTCTGACTTGTCTTGTTCGTTTATTTATATTCCTGAATAATAAACTTTTGTCAATTTATAATTGCTTGAGGACATTTTTTAAAGATTATTATTAATTTTATATCACATATTATAATGTTATAATAATTGGTTAATAATGTGAGTTCATATCAGACGTTTTTGTCGATGTTTGGTACATGAGTCAAAAATGAACTTGTTTGAAAATGATTGTCCATGTAGTTATAAGTAAATCATCTCCAGAATAGTATTAATGATTTAAATATAATATATATCCAGTAAATATTCATTTTATACTACTCCATAACATTTTGAGACAAAAATAAATGAAATGCACCGTTCATGGAGACGGTAGGCCGTATGTACGCATGAACGCTACTTTCATTTCTTTGTCATATTAATGGAATTAAAAAAATAATTGAGGGATATATATATTATAATTCCAGTATAATATATATGTTATATAAGTCATGTATGGTCATTAATTTCATTCGTTATACATTCCATGTATTTCATGAATGAGTCACATCACTTGAGGGGGCGGTAGTCCACACTTCCTCGTATGAAATTATCGCATTTTCACAACATGAAAAGTATAAAGGCATGTTCTAAATATAAAGTTTAGAAGAATATAGAAAAAATAAATACCATATATATAATATATAAATTATAGTGAAATCATAATGGCCACCATGAAAGGTGTTAAGAGAAGATTGAACAATCGTCGTTTCGTGAGGAAGAAATTCTCCATCCACAGAAACAGTATGTTCTTTAACCATTAAACGAAGGTGTGTGTAATTTTAGCTTGAATACTTCACATAAAAAAATCCTAGTATATTGAAGATACTGTTTTTGTTACAAAAGAAATTAATAAAAAGAGTTTAGAGGGTTGGAGAAGCAAAATAAAACAAAAGAACACAAGGGAAGACATTACCTTTAAATCGGATAACTCATTTTGATTTGAGCTCAAAGGATTCCTTGGAAAGGATTCTGCCCAAATTTGATGCTTCAATGATGAAGAGAGGGATTTGGAGATATGAAATGGGCAGGGGTTGGCAGAGCCAAAGGCTTGAGAGGTATGGGTAAGGTGGTAGAGGTGGGGGCCTTTTATAAGAGGAGAGGAGGGGCACTCTTGGAAAGTTATAAATTTTACTTTATTATAAAATGCTTTTAGGATTTTAAAGGACCCAAAATTATATATTTCGAGGATAAGGTGATAAGAGTTATAAATACACCCATCCAATAGGTTTTTTTACAAGTTTAGGTCTTAGATTTTAAATTATCTTTTCATTTTATTTAATTTCGTTAAATAATGAGGTAATCGCTGCATCATCATGGTGTCATAAATAATTTAATTTATTTAATGTCTAAAAATTATAAAAAAAATATCATGATGTAGGAAATATTTTTAGATTTCTAATGAATATTTATTGTAAAAAATATGACTTTTATAACCCCATGTAAAAATTGTTTTAGTAAAACAATACATGTTTGTGACATTTTAATTGTAACTTTAAATAAAAAGGTATTAATGTCATTTTCCTACCAAAGTGGCTCCACGGGGTCCCCAAGTTGACCCCTGAATTTTCTTGGTCATTCATGACTCGTACAATAAGTTTAGGACATGTTTCATGGTCATTACATATTATTAAATCATTATTTTTACCTTAAACTACACTAATTACCTCTAATTGTGATTAAAACATAAAAGTTACTATTCACCAAAAAATTATTTTACTCTCATTGAACCACATTTTACTTCCTAATGAAAACCATGTATGTTTGATTTTTGAAATTAAAATCACATAAGTGGTAAAGTTTCATTTAAATGAAGGATCAGTTTTTAAACTACCACTTAGTGGTTTCACTATTCATCAAAAATTGATGTTTTTCAAAAAAATACCAAAAAATCACCCTAAGCTATATTTGATATTCAAAATTCATAAATGATGCTATTTTAAAAAATTCAAAACATATAATTTTCATTAATTAATTTAATAATTAATTCCCGTTGTCAAAACAAACAACATGTTTTTATGAAACAATATATAATAAAATATTGACACTAGTTTAAGTCCAATTTCAAATTGAAATTAATTCCAACGATCACTATTGGATGAAATGGTAAAAATATATTCTAATTGAACTTTAAAACCAATTAAAAATATAATCTAATCATATAAATAAATTAGATTAAAAATAGGTTTTGAATTAAAATACAACATTTTTCACTATTCATTAAAAAAATGAACTTTATCGGAAAAAATACCAAAAATTTACACAAAGTAAATTTGGATGTCCTGATTCTAAAGAAAGATTTTATTTGGTCCAATAGAATTTATAAGAGTGACCAAAACTATATTTAAAGAGGTTTCGCCATCAAAAGGCGATAAGTCGACCTTTAGTGAATATTAGAGTATCTATGCCTAAAATTGAATTCTTTTCTTATTTTAAGACTTAATATTTTATTGGATAAAAGTAAAAATATTTGACAAACATATATAATCATTTTTTAGTTAGTTTTGTTCATTCCCATCATTACAATGGCTAGGTGTTAACTACCATTTAAAATAAAATTATTTTATTATTAGAGTGCAACGTAAGATTTCAAAGGGACTCATTATTGCGTATTGGGTAAGCCATCGAGCATAGTGTTCACTTTAAATTAATATTAAAATTTTATTCACAAATAGGGATAAATATAAAAATGTCATATTCTTTATTTACCTGGGGTGTTACATCCTTCCCCCCTTTTGGGAATTGTGTCCTCGTAATTTTAAAATTGAGCTCGGAAACATCATTGAAAGTCCCACATCGGAACAAGAGTTGGTAAAACAATCACTTTAAAAGAAAGAAATAGAAGTATAGAGGTCACCTGAGTTAACCCATACTAGGATTCCATGTAGGAAAACATGGATATGGAAGAAAAATCAAAGGGTCACGTTCTGAGGGAGAGTGATAGAAAACATGTTTAGGAGAAATTTAACCACAATAAAATCACAAACTTGTGGTGGGTTAAACGGTATTCGATTCCCCGGTAGGAAAAGTTAATAGACAACATTTTTGTTTTAAGTTACTTTTCATTGAGGAATTTATTTTTTCTCTTAGGGAAACATACTTACTTGTCATGTTGACTTTCAACTTTTACTAAATTTCTTACACAAACTCATACTTTCCCCAAATGATGAGTATTTAGGAAGACTTGTTCACATTAGGAGTACTATAATAAACTTCTAGAGAATCACCCAATCCAAAAAAGAGAACTATATATTTCCCATTTATTTAGACCCTTACCAAAACCAAAATTGTTAGAACAAGATCAGATAATCCAGAAAAGGATAACCCTTTATAAAAAGAAAATCTATTCTTAATCTCCAAAATTTGTCCAACAAAACCCAAAGTTCAATGAAAACCATTCGATAAACAATTTTTCCATAAAATTATTCAAAGTAAACCAAACTAAGATTGAAACCCAAATATTTGAAGGATTTAATCACATAGTCTTCCAAGGTACAAATTAACACTTATCTCCAAATAACATCAGTTGCTCTTAAAGTCTCATATTGAAAAGTAATTAACCTAATCACATATCCTCCATGATAGGTTAATAATTTACATAGATAACCCAAAATAAACTTACTCTTAATTCATAAAATCATCTAACTAAAAATAATAAGTCATACTAACCAGTGAATTGACGTAGTCCAGTGGTACGCGATAAATACCAGTCGCACTTTGGTTGTGGGTTAGATTCTCGCAGCTTTGTCCGACGTGATGGGTTGTCACACGGTCTGCGTGTTTTCCTTTTTTCAAACTATATAATTCTCAAATAATTCCCCAAAAAGAGATAAAATCATCAAAAATAACCATAATATTATTTAACCTCAAGTTTAACTCATGTCGTTCATATTCCTTCATAATATATAGTAACCCATAATTACCTCAAAAGTAAGGATCATATAAACCCAAATGGATCTTTATAACTATGTCCACAAAAGAACAGATAACTATTCCTTGAATAAAATTTTCATATATCAAACATCAAGGTTACACATACTATAAAAATTATTCTAATATAACCCCATCATCAAAAGAGACTTAATACTCTTAATAATTTCACCATAACTCTTGAAGCCCTTATATGTTGACTTCTTACTCACTCAACATTCTTCATGATCCATTAACCATTCCTTTCCAACTTATTCTGAAATACTTCTTTCCTACAAACACAATCATGAATCATATCCAAAGATTCCAAAATAGGAAAACAAATGTTAAGAAATAATCCATACCTTTGATTGGTCATTGTTAGTTTCTTCATCCTCAATAGGAATGGCATTAGGTATTGGTAAACGAATATTTGTATGATCTTGGTGATCCCATTCCCGAAAATTCTTTATAGGACATGTGTTTTCATAATGACCATGCACACCAAATTTAAAACATTCAATTGATCCCTCATAAATAACTTCTTTCCCTTTCCTCGGGTCAACTGGATGCTTCCTTTTTCCATGGCAGGTTCTTGCTTTATGACCTTCATTTCCACATATATAGAATATTTCTGTCCCTTTCAAACATTTTCCTAGGTGTTTCTTTCCACATCATTGACACATAAGTTTTTTAACACACTTACCTTTTTGATTATTACCTATAGTTCCATAGGGATTTGTTTCTCTCATACATTATGCCTTATAGAAATCACCAAGGTTTAGGTGGTCAATCATGACTCCAGATAGTTGGTTGAGAATAAACACAAGAGTTCTCATTGTAGATCCCATATCATTCAGTTTCTCTCTCAGAAAACTGTCACAGTTTCCTTCACATCCCCTGTTACTTTGGTGCCCGCTAGTTCCAGCCATTTACTAAAAACAAAAAGGTGTGTGTGAGTATATCAACAAAAACCTCATGTACTAATGAGGAAGATAAACACTAATATATACTTACTCATTCACTTTATCTAAAACTAGGACTCTTTCTGAAATCCGAACCATTATGGTAATGTCACATATTCTTAAAGAATACCCTAACTTCTAAAGTTATCTAAACTGACCTTTGATACCAACTATAAGGCCCCGACCTTAAACATTACATATTATTGAATTAGATGAATAATTCACATTGAGGTTCTTTTCAGGTTTAGATTTTTATAGAAATAGTACATAACTATTACATCTCAAAATATTACAAAGGATACACTTCTACTAAGTTTCCATAAATAAAAAAAAACTCTTAAAAGAAACATGTCTAGTTCCATGTTTTAGATAGCATGTCTTTCCTTGATCCCATCCTTGACCCTATTCATCTTTAAGTCATGTGTAAAACATTTCAAAAACATGGGATGAGCATAAAAAGCTCAGTAAGGGATATAAAAATATGGAAAGGAAACATGAGTACATGTATACATAAGAATCAATGAAATCATACTTTACTCATAAAACATAAGCAGTTTAACATACCTCATCAAATCATGAATAAAACATAGAAATCATAAGGCATAAAGGTAACTTGAGGCATTCATAACATTCTTACGTAGGGAGTAACCCTCATGGTTACGTTTGGAATACCCATCATAGTATATTCCCTAAATCTCTTCGGAGAAACCTTAACGTTTAACTCCTTCGCATTACCCAATGCATTGGAGAGCTATATCGGGCTCACCCGCCCTTAGTTTATCACAGAACCACCCGTTTTCATAACAATGCCCAAGAACCATAACATAAACATATCACATAAAACATGCATAAAGTAAACATAACATTTCCAAATTTCAATCACAGTATAACATTTTAATATATTGAAATAATGAATCCATTCAAAAAAAAACCATTTTCAAAACCATTTAAAACATTTAATAAAGAGATTTTTGAATCAAAGTGTACCATACCACCTTGAAGCTTTTAAAATTCTAAACCATTAATATCCATATAAATAAATCCTTAAAACCATTTTGAAAACATGGATATTAATAACAACAAATAATTAAAACATTTAAAGCGATATTTTGGTTAAAGGGTTTTTACAAAAATTAGAGATACTTGAATACAATAATTAAGGAATAACATTTAATTATAACTTTATAATATCATGAGAATAAATGGATTCATGATATAATATTCCAAAGGACATTATATACACCATATTAGAGTGAATTTGTGTATAACAACAATTAAGTCTCAATAGAAATGTAAAATGAGATGAAATCTCTTATAAAGAAGGTATCATTAAATTAAGGATAAATCATTCTCAAAGTTATGTGTGAAAAATATAAATACAATCAATATAAGTGGATTTTAAGTGTAAAATAATAAAATTTTATTCACACAAATTCGAAGGATGACATATTCAATAACTACATGTTGAACCCAAAGAAATCGAAATTGGGTTAAAAGGTTCCCTTGGTAAAATTCGATAGCCTAACGGCATCACTTCAAACTTCCAAAAATGGATTTGTGAGATCAAATAGGTTATCTCATAATATGAAAATAAAAATTAAAGAATGAGGAATATAAAATAACATCCCCAAACATAAGAAATATGATCTTAAAAGAAATGACATAAAAGAGAGTACTTAAAAAGAAAGAGAGAGGTAGGATCTCTTACCTCAAGTCTGACTTGTCTTGTTCGTTTCTTTATATTCCTGAATAATAAACTTTGGTCAATTTATAATTTCTTAAGGACCTATTTTAAAGATTATTATTCCATTAATATCACATATTATAATGTTATAATAATTGGTTAATAATGTGAGTTCATATCAGACGTTTTTGTCAATGTTTGGTACATGAGTCAAAAATGAACTTGTTTGAAAATGATTGTCCATGTAGTTATAAGTAAATCATCTCCAGAATAGTATTAATGATTTAAATATCATATATATATAGTAAATATTCCTTTTATACTACTCCATAACATTTGGAGACAAAAAGAAATGAAATGCACCGTTCATGAAGACGGTAGGTTGTACGTACACATGAATGCTACTTTCATTTCTTTGTCATATTAATGGAATTAAAACAATAATTGAGAGATATATATATTATAATTCCATTATAATATATATCTTATATATGTCACATTTTTTCATTAATTTCATTCTTTATACATTCCATGTATTGCAAGAATGAGTCACATCACTTGAGGGGGCGGTAGTCCACACTTCCTCGTATGAAATTATCGCATTTGCACAACATGAAAAGCATAAATGCATGTAATAAGTGTAAAATTCAGAAGCATATAGAAAACATAAATACCATATATATCATATATAAATTATAGTGACATCATAATGGACACAATGTAAGGCGTTAAGAGAAGATTGAACAATCATCGTTTCGTGAGACGGAAATTCTCCATCCACAGAAACAGTATGTTCTTTAACCATTAGACGAAGGTGTGTATAAGTGTAGCTAAAATAATTCACATAAAAATATCCTAGTATATTTTAGATACTGGTTTTGTTACAAAATAAAGTAATAAAAAGAGTTTAGAGTGCTGTAGAAGCAAAATAAAACAAAAGAACACAAGGGAAGACATTACCTATAAATCGGGTAACTCTTTTTGATTTGAGCTCAAAGGATTCCTTGGAAAGGATTCTGCCCAAAGTTGAGGATTCAATGATGAAGATAGGGATGTGGAGAGATGAAATGGGTAGGTTTTGGCTGAGCCAAATGCTTGAGAGGTGTGGGTAAGGTGGTAGAGGTGGGGGCCTTTTATAAGAGGAGAGGAGGGGCACTCTTGGAAAGTTATAAACTTTTACTTTATTATAAAATTATTTTCGGATTTTAAAGGTCCAAAAATTATATATTTCTAGGATAAGGTGATATGAGTTGTAAATACACCCATACAATAGGTTTTTTACAAGTTTAGGTCTTATATTTTACATTATCGTTTCATTTTATTTAAATCGTTAAATAATGAGGTAATCGCTGCATCATCATGGTGTCATAAATAATTTAATTTATTTAATGTCTAAAAATTATAAAAAAAAATATCATTATGTAGGAAAATATTTTTATATTTTTAATGAATATTTATAGTAAAAAATATGACTTGTCTAACCCCATGTAAAATGGTTTTTAGTAAAACAATACATGTTTGTGACATTTTAATTTTAACTTTAAATAAAAAGGTTTTATTGTCTTTTTCCTACCAAGGTGGCTCCATGGGGTCCCCAATTTGACCCATGGATTTTCTTGGTCACCCATGACTCCTCAAATAAGGGTAGGACATGTGTCATGGTCATTTCATATTATTAAAACATAATTTTTACACTAAACTACAACAATTACCTCTAATCGCGATTAAAACTTAAAAGTTACTCTTCACCAAAAAATTATTATAATCTCATTGAACCACATTTTAATTCCTAATGAAAACCATGTATGTCATATTTTTTAAATTCAAATCATAGAAGTGGTAAAGTTTCATTTAAACGAAAGATCAGTTTTTAAACTACCACTTAGTGGTTTCACTATTCATCAAAAATTGAAGTTTTTCAGAAAAATACCAAAAATTCACCCTAAGCTATATTTGATATTCCAAATTCATAAATTATGTCTATTTTACAAAATTCAAAACATATAAGTTTTATTAATTAGTTTAATAATTAATTCCCGCTGTCAAAACAAATAGTGTGTTTTTATGGAACAATATATAACAAAATATTGACACTAGTTTAAGTCCAATTTCAAAGTGAAATTAATTCCAACGACCACTATTGGATTAAATGGTAAAAATATATTCTAATTGAACTTTAAAACCAATTCAAAATATAATCTAATCATACAAATTAATTATATTAAAAATATGTTTTTAATTAAAATACAACATTTTTCACTATTCATTAAAAAAAATGAACTTTATTGGAAAAAATAACAAAAATTTACACAAAGTAAATTTTGATGTCCTGATTCTAAAGAAATATTTTATTTTGTCCAATAGAATTTATAAGAGTGACCAAAACTATATTTAAAGAGGGTTCTCCATCAAAAGGTGATAATTCGACCTTTAGTGAATATTAGAGTATCTATGCCTAAAATTGAATTCTTTTCTTATTTTAAGCCTTAATCTTTTATTGGATAAAAGTAAAAATATTTGACAAACATATATAACCATTTTGTAGTTAGTTCTGTTCATTCTCTTAATTACAATGTCTAGGTGTTAACTACCATTTAAAATAAAATTATTTTATTATTAGAGTGCAACGTAAGATTTCAAAGGGACTCATTGTTGCGTATTGGGTAAGCCATCGAGCATAGTGTTCCCTTTAAATTAATATTAATATTTTATTCACAAATAGGGATAAATATAAAAATGTCATATTCTTTATTTACCTGGGGTGTTACATGGAGTGAAAGGTGAAGAGATATTTCATCAGATAATTTTTCATATAAATAATGTTCTAGATAGAGGAACATTGGTCTATTTACTGAAATACCTAGAGTAAATAATTGTCTCATGTAAAAGGTACAAACTGTTGAATCCCTTATCGATCTTATTCTTAAAAACATTATTATGATAGTAATAAAAATAAAAATTCTATATATTTTGTTGAATAATATTCTTTATATAAGGATTGTAATACCATACCTAGTTATGAATATGTACCTAGGTTTTATAAACTACTTGAAATAGAAAATTATAAAGTTTGTAAAAAACTTTATAATTCCAAAAAAAACTTATTAAGGTTGATTTAAGGATTTCTACCTTAACAAAATAAATTTCATATATTTTTAAATATCTTAATAAATATAATTTTAAAAAATATATTCTTTCTAAAGAACTTTAAGAGTCTATTTCAGATAAAAAAATTACAAAATAGTTTTGTGAAACTTATTTTGAAAACTATTACTACTAAGGATATAGATTTAGTTGTAAAACTAAAATAAAAAAAATCTTGATTGAATAAACTATTATCTATGTTTAGTTTTGGGATGTAAAACTTCACTAATATTTATAAAAAAATTATACACTATAGTGATAATATCAGAATTAGTTTTAATAATAATAAACCTGTTTTTAGTAATAACAATTTTATTCCAAAAAAGTACACCATTTTTCAAAAAATGTCAAAGTGATGAACATTAGAAAAATAAATGTTCTATTAATAAAGTTAAATATCTAGTCTTTTATAAGTCTTAATTTTCTAAAGAAATGACATTTTCTCAATATAATAATGTAAAACAAATTTGGTTACCAGAAATCATTTTTTCTGATAATATTGAACCCAAAAATGTTAGGGTTCTGAAAAACTAATTTCCTTATTTTTAGTAAAATATATAAAGTGCCAACAAAAAATATTTTGGTACATGGATAGTGGTTTCTCTTGACATATGACTAGAAATAAATATTTCTTTAATAATATTATCTAGGTAAAAGGTGGAAAAGT
This sequence comes from Viscum album, assembly GCA_963277665.1. Lineage (NCBI taxonomy): Eukaryota > Viridiplantae > Streptophyta > Magnoliopsida > Santalales > Viscaceae > Viscum > Viscum album. The sequence goes on along the minus strand of OY728123.1, from coordinate 2,085,216,195 downwards.
AATTTTCTCAGATAATTCTTAAGGAGAAATCATTGGTATAGGTAACATTGTAATTCTTTGAAAACCATTAATTTAAATTTTTTTATTTGTTATAGGACTTAATAAAAACATTATAAGTATAATCCAATTATGTGATGAGTGTTATATTGTGAACTTCATGAATGAAAAATGTATTGTACATAGTTCATAAGACGCATTTCTTATTTCTTTTAATTGGTATGAGAATTTTTACACTATAAAAATAAAAAAACATTTAGATCCATGACATACCTTTTATTAGTAAAATAGATAATCAATCTTGGTTATAGAATAAAATATTATCACATTTTAACCTTATAACTTTTTCTATGTTATCTTAGAAAGGACTTTTTTAGGATCTACTAGAACTTAGGTTTGATAATTTAAAAGTTTTTAATCCTTTCCAATATGTTAAGCAACGTAAGTGAAGTTTTAAATCTATTATTAAAGTCCCAACTTCTAATGAATTATAGTTAGTGCACATGGACTTATCTGAACCTAAAAAAACATGATGTATTGGTGTAAAATACTATTTATATATCTTAGTTGATTATTACACTAGATACACATGGGTATATTTTATAGAAAGAAAATATGAAGCCATTAGTTGTCTTAAAAAAAATTAGCTAGTGTTATAAATGAGAAAAGACTCCCCTTGAAACTTATGCTCCATTAGTAATACTTGAAGTAATGTGTACACTTCTAGAGTGTGCAACATTCTTATATTTTGAACTATTTCAAATGGATGATAAGTTTCCTTTTCTTAAAGGATATGTTCTGGAGGAAGTTTGCACAGAAAAACCACTAGTATAGAAAATAAAAAACATCCAGAACATTTTTATAAACATACCAAGTCAAATTGTGGACTTAGACAATCCCCTATAGCTTGGTATGATAGGTTAACTAGATTATTGTTACAAAAGTTTTTTAAGGGAGATGTGTATAGAAATATTTTTATATATTAAGTTAATAAAATTATTATGATTGTAAAAATATATGTTGATGAAATTATATTTGGTTCAACTCAAAAATATTTGATAGATTTCTTTGAGGATCTTATGAGGCCTCACATTTAATTGTGTATGATGGGTGAGTTAACATATTTTCTAGGTTTTCAAATTAAAAAAAACAGAAAGAACTTTAATATATAAACATAATTATATAATTGATATTATTAAGAAATTAGGGTATGAAAATAGTAAAAGTATTAGTACTCCCATTGAAAACTCAAACACATTAGATCTTGATGAAGCAGGGAAACGAGTTGATCAAAATAATGTTAGATGTATGATTGGTTGTTTACATTACTTAAAAAATACTCATCTGGATTAAATGTTTTTAGTATTCTTATATTATATATATCAATCCAATCCAAATTAATCCCATCTTAAAAATGTTAAATGAATTTTTCTTTACCCTAATGAAACTATGAATTTAGACTTATTTTATTCTTGTAGAACTGATTTTGAACAAAACAAATTGGAAGATGACTTTATTGGATGTAGATTGTTAAAGAAAATATTATCTAAAACATGTAATTTCTTCATAGAAGCTTCAATTTCATGTTCTGGTAAGAAAAAAAACTCAATATCTCTTTCCACTACTGAACATGAATATGTGACAGCTGGAATTTATTGTGCGTGGATGCAACACACACTCACATACAATTTGATGAGTTTTAATAATACTCAAATTTTGTGTTATAACACAAGTTCTAATTATCTAAGTAAAAAATATTCACATCAATCATGTTCAAAGCACAAAGATATAACACACCGTTTACTTTGGTATCACACCCCTAAAGGAGATATAATTTTACAATCCATCATAATAGATGAATAATTTTCTGATATTTTTACAAAATCACTTAGTTATGATATATCTTATTATATTAAAAAGAATATTCAAAATATCAATGTTAAGTAATTATTAATATATACTCCTTTATTACTAATCTCCTTACGTTAATGAACTCATTTTGATAGGGGATATATTTTTTTCCGAAAACATTTAGTTTTCGTAACATTTTTTTCTTCTAAAATTTTAAGATTTATGAAAGGTTTTTGGTTTAGATAGTTACTTTTCCATACTTAAAATCTTTTTTAAAAAAATGGAGTTAGTTTTTCTTGAAAAACTCTCCATTTCCAAAATCATTTAGGAATAAAAAATTCCTCAGGGTTTTTTGTTTTGATATTTTTTGGGACAATTATTTTTTTATAAAAAGGATTTCTAAACTAAAAAATTTTCTAGACTCTAAACTGTTTACCAAATTTTCTAAACAATAATTTTTCTATAAACAATATCATAATTAGTTTTATTTACAAAAACCAAGAATAATTGGTTACACATTCAAATGAAACTTTTCTACTCTAAAAAATATTATTGTTTGAGTTTTTACACTTATTCAATAATTTAGTTTCTTATTGTTATTGAATGTATCATTTTAGTTTTCAAAAAAAAAAAAAAATTCAATCATAATAAGTCTTACTCTGATAAAATTTTTCTTTAACCTTTGAGAGTTCAAATTTATATTTAAAAAATTATTTGAAAAAATCACAATTGTCAGATCAAAAATATTTTCTATCTAAGCTGCTAAAATAATTCTAGAAGATGGACCATCATTTCTCATGTCTATATAAGGTCAGGACACCTCATGTCCTACATTGGTTTCTAGAATTCTTAGCACCGACACTCACCACCCTTTTAAGTGTTCTTTCCAAACATTTGGCATTTTTCCAATAAACAACACCACTATCGAGTATAATAGAAACTATTGAGAATTTCATAAAGGGGGATATTTTATGGAATGAATTATCAATATGGAATGGTCTAAAAATTTTGATTCTATTCGTAAAAGGATTATTAGTTTTCAAGGATAGAAAAATGTTTGCATAGAAAAACTAGATAAAAACTTTGATTTATATTTCCCAGAAATTGTCAGAGAATTGTATACATATGTTGAGTTTTTGGAGAAGGTGATAAGGATGAAGTGTTTTTTAATATTTTTTTTAAAAATTATAATATTTCATAAAAATGAGTTGTATATTTAGTTGGTGTTTCTTATCATGTGGAATATTATCTAACCTCACACAAACTAATTGATAAACATGGAAGTTTTATAAAGCTAAAAGTTGAGTGTATTTTTTCCCTTGTTATAAGAAATTCAGAAAGGTTTATCACTTGTCACCAGACATAAGAGTCATCATTTTATAGATGAAAAGTTACCTCATACTGGGAAAAGGTGATCGAGACACCTTAAAAGTTTCTGATATATTTGTTTTAAATTATTTTTTGAATCATAGGAAAATCAATTTGGTGAAATTTTACTTCATTACAATGGAAGATATTAAGAAAGCTTCAATGAAATCAAAGATACTGATGTTTCCTTCTTTCATAAATATTTTTCATATGAAATGTATGGAACTTTTTAAGTTTGAACCTAAAATTTATCTGATGAGAGAAATAATTTCATTGATTGTGAAGAAACAATCTAGAGAATGAAGTTAGTATTTGAATCTAAGATGAAAAGGTTTCTTGAAAAATTTGATGGAGTAATGTATGAATCTCAACCATCAAATGATCTAGAAGATGTTAATAAGAAAATAAATAATTAATCTTCTCCTCTTAAAAAGTAAAATAATGAAAATAAAATGACTAAAAAAGAGTTCAAAGAATTCATGGATTAAAAGGTAAATAAGAAACCTAGAGATCCTTATTTTGTTCTTGATAATGTGGAGGTCTTAGCATTAAATATTAATATGACTGATGAATTTAAAGATACATAAAATATTAAGAAATAGAAAAATATATTATGAGAGTTTAATGATGTCAAAATGTTTTTGAACTATGTTGAAATTGATTCAGAAAATCCAGTGTTATCAGTTTACCCAATATCTATGATGCACTTCAATATTTAAAAAATAAAATCCCCTCGTACCAATCAAATTATTCTTGAAACTGGTCAAGATTTTTTTGAAACCTCAGTTATTCCTATGGTGGTTCTATTTTTGGAAAATAAGGATAAAAGTGTTCTAAGAACTTTGAGGCAGTTAGAGAAAGAACTCGAGGAAGTATAGAAATTATGAGAATAAGATAATTAAGAAGAAGAAAAGAAGATAAACAAGAAGAATAACAAGAAGAAGAAAGAGAATAATAAGAAGTCTTTGATTCTAAATAAACATTGTCTCGTGAAAAGTAAAAAAAAGAATATTTCATTAGATACTTCTACATCATCAACCCCTTTACCTTCTCAATCAAATATGGATACTGACTTAGATAGATCAAAAGAAAAAAATCAACATCAAAAGAGGAAGGAATGTTTTCATCAAGTAGAGTAAGAAGAACAAAAATCCCTTATTAAATTATTAGAAACATTTTAATTAGATAAAAAAGTGGACATTGTTAAGGAATCATAAGAAGAAAATGATTCTCATAAAGGAAAAGACAAATTTGAGGAGAAATAGAAACCAGATGCTTGATCTTTTAGAATAAAGGCTTCTAAATTATTATCAAGATCATCAAATTTAGAGGCTAAAACTGATCAAAAATGTTCTGATTACATCTTCAAATCCTTGAGAAGGTTAAGTAATTCCATTATATATCTTCCAAATATTGAGGTTAAGTCTAAACTAATTCAGAGTATTCTTAATGAAAAATCAAAGTCTTTAAAATTCATTACTGAATCTGTAGTAAACATAGAGGCAGATTTGGAAAGTTTAAAAAAATAAAAAAGGTACATAAAAGATCATACAATCATATGGTTACATGGTCTAACCAAGTTGATAGTGAAATCAGAGATCATGATGATTACTTTGTTGAAGTGGAGAAGATTTCTTTGAAAAGGGTCAAGTCTTTTGAGAATTTATCTTTAGATGTTTCATACTATCTAAAGTTTGTGTAATAATTCAGGGATATTACTGATGAATGTAATGAAGAAGTGATGGTTTTGAAAGAAAAGGTTCACAATTTGGATTTGGAGAATAGAAAACTCATGATATGTGAAGATGGTCTTTTTCTTCTCAATGAATAAAATAGAAATATTTCAAAGGAATTTGAAAGACTTAAATCAGGAGTTTGGAAGAAAGTGGTGATCGAAGACTAGATTATGAAGCATAAATATTCAGTCTCAGAATCGAAGAAGGATTGTGATGAGTTCAAGAAGATGAAGTCAATTTTGAAGAATTTAATGAATAAAGAAGGAACATTTTTTTGACCTCTTGATGTAATATTTTCAATAATTTTTAAAGAATGTTAATACTAAATGACTTTTCATCCAAATAATTTGTGTATGAATTGCTTCTAATTACTTTTGGATGTATGTTCTTTCTTTTATTTCTTGGATGATTAGTTAATTCATATAAAGTTGTTACATATATTATCTCTTTCAAACATTGTTTGTTATATACATTCACTATAATTTTTTTAAATCACAAAGGAGAAGGTTTAAATAGAATTTTAAATTAGAGAAATTTATAAAGGGAGAAGTTTAAAGGGGGGTAGATAAGTTTCAAGAGATAGGTTTAATGGGTATATTTCTAAAAGGAGGATAAATATCTATATGAGTTTACTAAGGGGGTCCAAATATTTAATAATTTCTATTAGATTAAATAGATATCATAAACTCAAGGGGGGTTAAGATATAAAGTATATCATTGAAGATCATAAAAGTACAAATGGTTGTAATATTTTCAAAGTTATTATTTTCATTTAAGTATTGTTTTTTTTACTTTCTAAAAATGGTGATATTTTTTAGTTGAAAGTTTTACTTTCTACTTTTCCATTCCTTTAGTTTTGGAATTCACTATGACCTTCTAAAAACTGTGTTGAACTAATTTTTATATCCTAAGTCTTTTAATATGTTTTTGTAGAAAACATTACTTTATATTATACATATAAATAGATCTAATGTATTATGAATACAAAATTTTATTATTCAATTCAATCCATTTGGTTGAAGGTATGTCTCATTAATTTGACAAACTTTTTTTTGACCAGTTGTTAGACTTATTTCATGTCTATTAGACGGATGAAATTCAAGACCATCAAACTAACATTGGTACAAATACAACAGACTGACCCTTATTTAGTTTATTGTATTGAAAAAAAGTAATTCCTACAGACTATCCAAAGATAATAATCGAAATATATAGATTTGTTTCTGTCAGACAAAAATGAAAATAACATTGTAATGGTGAAAAAATAAATGACATCATACATTCAATTATAGCTGATTTCTCAAGTGCAAGTTGTCATGGGTCATTACAACCAACTCCAAAATACCACCATTGGGTAATCACCTATAAATTGGAGGTCATTTTAAGGGTTGGGAGCTAATGCATTCACAACTCCAATCATATAAATATTTCTCTACGTTAACACACTATTTATAGTGTTTGTAATTATTTAGAGAGTTGAATTTATATAGAATCATTGTAAGGATTCTAATTCCTTAAAAACTATTTTATTTTTAAATATTGTTTCCGATTTTGGTACTAATCAAAGGATTGTGGGAGTAAAAAGATAGTGGTGAATATGATCCATCAGATAAAGGGATTTCTTGGGCTAGGGATATAGAGACTGATCATCCTATTGATGGATTTCTTGGTCAATAATGACATAGCTGAATCTAATCATCGTATCAAGGGTTTCCAAGGATTGAAATAAAAAACTAATACTGGTCCATCGAATCGAGGTATTTTTTGGTGAAGGAACATAGATCATAAAGTAGGTACTAAAAACTAGGGATATCTTTAGTTATGGTTTATAACTACCTTAAATATTAAGGTTAAAGGGTAAAATATTTTATAAGAATGTATGCCATTCTTAATTTTATAATCTTTTGTATTAATTTTTTTGCAAGCTATATTTTCAATTATTCATCTATATTATAATGTTGTATGTAATAAATATTTAAAATATTAGTCTTATCAGACTGATTGAAATATTGATAAACTACTCTAATATAATCCGAAAATATCTAGTTCTAATTTCTTTACTCTAATCATCGAATGAAGTCTGAGTCCGATCATTTTTATACTTAGGAGGAATTGTGATTTTTTTTAGTTTAATTTTTAAAATAAAACTCACCCCCATATTTTATCCGTTATAAACTATTTAGATGTAACAAAAAGTATTTCTTATTCTAACATTATTGAAATATCACACTATAGGGATGTATTACAAGAATACTTTGATCTTAAAATACTTAAGGGTATTGGTAAACCCTTGTACTATCAAGTTTAAATATTAAAACTTATAGATGTTTAATAAAAAGGTTAATTGAATGTATCTTACTTTTTTATCCTCTATATACAAGAGAATTACATTATTATAACAATCAAATAATTAATATTGTGGATAGTGTTGTTTTGGAAGTGTTTAAAACTCAAATAATAAAGCTACACATCAAGGATAAAGTTTCATTAGTGAAGATAATGAGTAAAACAATATTAAGAAGTAGGATGAGGTTTCTAAAAATAATGATAATTTAGAAGAAAAAAATATAAAAGATAATGTTTCATACATATCTAGTGATGATTAATAATCCTGTTAAATTAATCTAAGACTAACAAAGTAGGTTAGGTTCTAAAATATCATTATAGATTAAACATGTCTTATTTAAACTAGAACAAATTTGAAAAAAAAACACATACCTTATTATTTTCTTAGGTTTATAAAAGATATGATAAATAATATTTAAAGCATTGGGAGTGAAGTGATATTATTAATGAGCAGTTATTTATTATTTATAAGAATGATATTTGGCATTTGGTTCCTAAATCAAATAAAAACAATATTATTGGAACATTTTTTATATTCCATAAAAAATTAAATAAAAATGATATGTTAAGAGTAATAATTATAGAATTGGTTGTAAAGGGTAATCATGGGTATAAGGAATTTATTTCAATTAGACTTTTACACTGGTTACTAAGATTAAAAAAATTATGATCTTTCTTATTTTTACCTCACAAAGATGATACAAGATCTTCCAAATGCATGTTAATTATAGTTTCTTCAATAGAGAGTTGGAAGAGGAATTATAAATTGAGAAACTCAATAGATTATTTCTTTTAGAAGATTAATGATATGTTTTTATATTAAATATGGATATATAGTTCAAAACACACCCCTGGAGGATTGTATTCTATGTTAGAAATTAACTTGATGTCATTGAAATTCAAGAAGGTCTGACTGCACAATTATATATAAATCAAATATTATAAACTGGTATCTCTAAGTATTTTTTTCTATATAAATGATACAATCTTTGATGAAAATTTAGTTTATGTTTATGAGGATTTTTATTTGGATATGAAGAGGATGGTTCAGATTTTCAATCTTTTATAAATGAAATATTTCTTAGGATTGATAATTTCTCAAAAGGAGGATCATATATTTCTTTCATAATAGAAATATTACCATGAAATTATATAGAAGTTTGGAATGAAGTATTCAAAAAAATATTTCTACACTAATTTTAGTGTTAACCAAGCTATCAAAGGTTGAAGATGTAAAATAATTTGATTTAAGGGTGTTCATAAAACTATTTTGAAGTGCTAAACATGATAGCTTTATGAAATAGTTTATTGTATGTTCTCACAATATGTGTTGGATTTAAAAGTGAGCCATAGGAATCACATCTTATTTACAAAAATAGGATCTTTAAATACAATAAATCAATAGTTTTATATGGATTTATATATAATCGATATGTAAATATTAATCTTTTTTATCTATAAATATATATTTCGGTGGAAATATCGATGATAGGAGATTTCCATTTGATGGAGTTTTATTTTTTGGAGAGAAGAGTGGTGTGGAACACAAAGAAGACAAATTTGGTGACCTTGAGTGTTTCTGAAGAAGAATATTATTTTTTATCTCAAGAAGAAAACCAATTGCTGAAGATGAATACTAAATTATAAGATCTCATAGTGGATGGGATTTTTTCATTGCTCATGAGATGTGATAATCAAAGTGCCATAAATTTTTAAAGATATTATGTTCTTTATTCTTGGTCAAATAACATTGATATAAATCACTTATTTATCAAATAGTTTGTATAACAGGGTATATTTAATCTAGATTTTATTCAAACCAATGAGAAAATAGTTGATGTGTTCACTAGTCCACTACTGAATAACTCATTTCAAAACAAAATGAGGTTAATTATGGATATTTTACCTTTATATATTAAAGGACAAGGTTTGGTGATTCTTCCCCCTATCTTCTTTTATTTTTTGGTTTTTTGTAAAATGGGTAGTATAAAAACACAAATTCAGAGAATATATTTTTCCTTAAGGGTTATAATATATTTTGAAGGAATTTTTAAAAGGGGGAACTGTGAATCCATCATGTGTATGGGAGAAATGAGTGAATTATTATAATTTTTTTATTCATGTGTATAGAATTTGTTTTGGAACATATAGGGATAGATTTGAAGTATTTTTTATATGAATTTTGTGAAATATGGACTGGAATAAGTGTAAGTATGTTACACTAATAGATATCTTTGAAATTATTCTTCATGTTTATTTTTTTACAATACTGAGTTCACTCACATAGGATTTGAATTATTAAATGATTATTCGTTAATAAGTTGAAGAGGTTATTTATATTTTATATTTGGAATCTTTTTGAAAAAATTTATGGTTAAAAACCAAATTAAAATAGGAATATATTTAGAACAAGTTAAAGGAATACTTTTAAAGAACATAAGTTGTGGAGATGGGGAAGGAATATTAAGAGGATATATTTTTCAAAGGGTTAGTTTGTTGAAATAAATATCAATTGGATATTATCTAATGACTCAAATGATGGATTTTAATTTCAAAACATCAATTATTATGTGAATAAATCTTAATATCAATTTATTTTTTGTGTTTTATTTTAGTTGAAGTAGGTTTTGAAGCATAAAACAACATAAAAGAAGTATGGAATTAAGAAGATGTATTTTTGGAGATATTTTGGTGTTGTATATGAGATCAAAATGAAATACATGTGTCCATTCCAAAATTCATGAGGTGTAAGATTAAAATTTACTAAATTAATATTAAATCACACCATGACATAAGTGGTCATATTGTGATTGGGGTCTTAAATACAATGATTTTTTTAACTAGTCATTCGAAATTTAGAGATTTCATTATAATCCAAAATCTATGATTATTTATGTTTACATGGTTTTATGAGGATAGGTGGTTATGTCATAAAGAATCATGTCATGCCACAAGAATACCGAATTATGAAAATTTATTATAATGGGAAATTGAAAATTGAACAGTTAAGAAATGGTTTTTCCCAAGATTCATAAAATCACTATGATGTGAGGAGGCCATGAGAAATTAGTTCTCCTTTATATGAACTAGAATGAGAGATACCATACCTTAGAAATGGGGGTGAATCAGCATTCAACATTTAATTATAACTTTTCATCTTAATTATCCAATCCAAGATAATTTCCCATGATTTTAGGTAGTTCAGGGACCACATGAAGATCACAATAAAAAAATTGATAACAAAGACATGAGTTGAGAGATAGAACACACACCACACAAGGGTTAAAATATTTAAAACACTCTTTTTATCAAGTGGTTATGTCCCTTGTAAATCAAAAATTATCATATTGATGACCACTTTAACTCTATGTTATCATTGATGAATGAATAGATGGATGTATCAAAGGGGTATACTTGAAATACTATAAATATTTCAAATATAATTAAATGGTAATAAATTAGTAAAATAAAAATTTTGAAGAATGTGTGATCCTTACTCCATATTCCTTAAGTGTATCTAGAATGTGGACATGGTGTGAAGCCTCATTCCTCTCCCAGGAATGGCATGGTTGATTGGATCTCTCTTTATCAATGATTTTGTATTGTGTATCTTATTATCTTAGCCTCATGGGCTATATATAGATTAGAACTTCTAACAGATTTCACTTTTCATAGCATGATAGATAATACTTTTATATATTTATTTCAAATCCCTATATACTTAGTAGTAATCCTGATCGATCCATGAATCTCAGATATCCTCATATTTCTCCATTAGATATCTTCATTAAATCTAGGTTTAAATTATTCTAGTTTACAAAGGATATGTCACAATGTTATTCTTTTTACAACCCCAAAAGACAAGGAATCTGATTTTGGGGTATTTTTGATATGTCTATTATTGTGTCTTGAAACTCTAAATAATGGTCCAATAGTTGTTTTTTTAGTGATATATATTCCATCACAATGAAGACAATAGTTAAACTCCAAATCTAGAAATACCATCTAACATATATCCTTAAATCACTCATCAAAACCCAAAAAATTAGTCATTTCTTTGTTGTATGCTCATATGGATTGAGACATAGCTCATGTATCTCTACATGTGGTCACCTTAAGTTGCAGTGTGAACTAATATCTACGGATAAATGACTCTATAAATTCCATAAACACCATATATTTGAATTATCAGCACACATACTATTGTGGCATGGATTCTCCCACTATAACATGGTATGAAACTACTGCATCATGACCTGGACTATGTTGTGTGAGGTATTTAAAATTATAAAACTATCAAGAAACATTGATATCCTCTGCAAGATATATTGTGTAGTGTCATATATGTTAATGATATAATTTGTATAAATAACAATAACCCTATATCACATATGAGTAACACTATATTCCATTAATATCATCATGGAATGATCAAGAGAATACGACATGATCCTTATAATACAAGATAAACTCATCTTTTGTTACACTACATTACAGTTCAAGAAAAACCTCATTTTGGTATGATGTATCTGTGATTGTTTTAGTATAACTATTTTAAACCTAAATCATAGGATTATAAAGGTTCATTGTTTTTTTATTCCCTCCAACATGATATATGAATAAAATTTTCAAGTCCATTAATCTATTTCTTATCTAGTCTTCTCTCACATGTATAATGTTCTCTAATCTTGATCATGGTGATATACGATCACCTCAAGATCCATTATTAATATTTATCCCTTCACCTTAATTTTATTTTCCCATGTTAAAGGGCATGTAATATGTCAATATAAATTCTAATCATGTGAATATATTTTGATATCTTGAATTCATACATTATTTTCATTAATAATGTTACTGTTTTATTTCTATTTTTTGTATAATTTTATTATTTTTATTATTGAATTATAGGAGATAAAATGAAATAAAGTTTGTGGATTTTGGTAATTTTTGGAGAAAAGGGATAATAAATGGGAGTTTTTAATTGATATGTAGGATTAAAAGAAAATAAAAGATACCTATTCTATGAGGGAAGCATACCATATACACTATAAAAGGTAAAAGGTGTGTTTGGGCCTTCTACATAAAGTGATCAATAAGTTTTCTAGGCTCTCATATGATCAAATAAATATTTAGTGAGAAGCATAAAATTTAAATGTGTGTTTTATGTACTCAAATGAAATTAAATTTGTGATTATGAAGATCAAATGAGAAATAATGAAGTGAAACATTAGAGTTGTATATAGTGAGTTATGGAATATTAAATTCCATATGCAATTAACTTCTTAGATTTATTCTATGTGTGATTAATATAGAGTTATTACTACTCAGGTCAAAGTAACCAAGAATCATGGCTAGTCACATATTATTGAATGAAGGAAATAATGGATTTACTAAGACTTATAACTTTACTCCATGAGTGAATTTCATGTGTGGAAATGATGAGAATCCCTAGAGATCCCTTATTTTGTGATGAATATAGTTATGTAAAAAAATAAATAAGGTGATTATGTAGTGTAAACCTTAATAATCCAAAGTTTTTGTTCCACCGTGATAGGTTTTTTTATATCATGAAGGATTTTTTGAGTTTTAGATTAAAATTTAAGTGAATAAGATATTCTCAAGGATGTAAGGGTGATTTTTGTGACCTTATATCCATGAGGTATTGTCTAGGAGATAAAGAGTCTTAAATCATGGTTGTTATATTTATGTCATGATCAGAGGTTAAGGAAGGTAATGTTATGCATGGTAAGGAGTTATTTGTGGTGAAATAATCATTGTTGGAAGGTGATTCAATAGATACAAAAGCTTAGGTTTTTTTGATACTCAATGGATGATGATTTTGAAGGGGTTTATATCTTTGTTTCATGATCATGAATGAACTAGGTGAGAAAACATGAATGATTTTATGTATGTGTCAGGGACCACACTATTTTACTATGGTGATTAGGAATATAAAAAATTCTAAAATCATGTGCTTATATATTTTAGGTATATTTTTGGAGAAGCATATGTCACTACAGATTGGCCACCTAAGAGCCTCTATAGTTATGTCTTATTTTTTTCATTTAAATTTTCAATTTTTTAATTGTGAGACTCAGAATTTTGATGTTTTCATTCAATTAAAGTCAGTATTACACTATTATTAAATTATTTTTCAGGATTGTTTTTTATTCTATCTATTATGTGTATTAGTTAATTCTTTATTGATGACCAATTAGATATGAGTTGTTAAACTCAAAAGTGAGATTGGGATTTACATAATATGGTGTGTAAGAAATTTTTTAATTATTCTTCACTCATGGTATTATCATATTCATTAGTATAATGTTGTTACTTAATTAATTTATCATTTTCATTATTAAATCATTATCCAAGTGTTTTTAATAAAGGATGAAACCTAAAATGGTTGAGATGATTAATTAATCAGAAGTTATTTGGGTTATTCTTTTACTTTTTGGAATGGATATTATTTTGTTTTTACTATTTTGAATCTTTTGATCGTGAAGATTCAAGATAGTAAAATAATATTTATTAAAATCAAATATATGGATATAAATTACATTTATAGTCATGCAATTATTAGTTTGATTAATTTATTGAGTGAACTGAAGTTTTCTTCTTTTAAGAAAGACCATCCTTGGATATTTTCCCCTCTCTTTAATATCCCTTTTCTTTGTTAGCTCATTGACCTACTAGTTTAGTTTATTTAGATTTGTATTATCAATTCATAATATTGACATGATTATAAATATATAACATTTGGTTGACTAATTTATAATTAGTAATTATAGTACCTCATTGGATCAACCTTACGATTTCACTGTATTACACATTGAAAGATAGTATTGATTTGAGCATAATAAATTTATAAATTTTGTCTATTTATTACAAGTAATAACACCTCATGAATGTTCATATTCTCAAATAATTCTATAATATAACATTACAAAACATGTATAGATAAATTATATTAGTTTTTTATAAACTACTCACCATTTGTAGAATTCTTACCCAACATTGTTCATAGGTTCATTCCACCACACCATTGGTTTCATAGATTTTGTGAGATATCTCCTTCCCTCAATAAATATATATTCATGTTCTAATTATAACTTCCTTGATTAACATAGAGTCATAAGATCCATCTTGTAATTAAGTTTCTATGTGATTCTATATTCCACTAATATTTCAACATGATCTAGTTAAGGCATATTAACTTCAATGACATTTCTCCAAAATTGCTCTATATGTTTCTTTATGAGTCTTCTTCTTGTTTCAACCAAGGAAATTAATAGGCTCCAAAAAAAATGTCATGCTAGAATATAAAATTATATTCCTCCTAGAACCCCCCCCCCCACTTATTTAATCTTTAATCTTAGTTCATAATAATATCCTTAAAATTTTGTTTTCCATGAAAACCCCAACATGAAATGGAAAAATCAATATCTCAAGGACTATTAGTCTCTTCAATGTCGTTAAAATTGATATATATATATATATATTGTATGTATATTACATGTTTTTTAAATGAGTTTTATTTTAATATTAATTAATTTAATATGAGATGAATTCCTGATGTTAATTTATTATGAATTTTTATAGAAGACACACATTTATAAGAATATAGAATAAAACATGAAAATTGAGGTACATGAAAACACTCTACACCAATTCGGGAAGCATTGTGGCATGATAACAGAAACTAAAGATGAATCCAAGATTGAGAATTGAATAACAATGATTAAAATATCGAGGAGAAATGAAAACAATGATAAAAATATATCGATATTTTCACTGAAAGAAGTTTTAATACAGCAAAGGATGGTAATGGGATATTCTGGAGGCTCAAAGCTTAATAACTAAGTTGAAAAGAAGCTTTCAAAGATAGTAAGTAGGAATTCACATCATGAGTCCAGTTCAGGACTTGAATCGAGTATAATAAGTGAAGTAAAATCATAAACACTATATCATCGGAGAGCATGAAACATTCACAGTGTGACACATATATCACACTGTGAAACTTTCTAGACAAACCTAGATATGAATGTTTTGAAATATCTTTTGATGGGGGACCCACAGGTTTGACCAAGAAGGGAAATTTAACATAGGTTTTAACAATGGGGGACCTTATTATGAATTATAGGCTTATAAATTAGGGATTTTGGCTAGGGGAAAATCTACTCATTTGAGGTTTAGATATTCGACCCCCATGAGGCTACTTCTACAGTTATGATCTAGAGTTTTATCACCATAGTTAGGTTTTCCTTATACATTCCTTTATTCAATTTTGATTTAATTTTTTATTATCATTAGTTTTATTCTAGTTAATTTCCTTTTATCTATTTCTCATTATTTCAATTCTATTGTATCTATTATGGTTTTGAGATTATTCATTTTAGGTGATCACCTAATGATGGATGGATAAACCCATAAGGGGGAGTGGAATCAGTTAAACTGGGTGCATACCAATTTTTTTATTTTTTCACTTATACACTAATTTTATTTAACTAGTATTATTTTTCAATTAATTTTTACTGTATATGTTATTAAATCATATACCAAGTGAATTTGGTAACAAATGAATCCCAACATAATAGAGATAATTAATTCACAAACACTGAATTAAATTATTCTTCTACTTTTCAATCTAATCCTAATGAATCTTGGTATTTTAATTTATCTTTCCATGAGGAATTAGGATTCTAGGGAATATTTATAAGGATCTAAAATTTCTTTTATCAATAAAATTAATCGATTTTCTATTAAATGAGTATAATTATATTACAAGTTCAGTCATGATTTCTTTTTTGAAAAACCACCCATGGACCCAATTCCATTCTCTTTTTATTTCCTTTACTAATTTATTTTATTTAATTGAATTGTTTAAAAAATCAATTGAAATTGGGACAACCAACCTTTGATCAAATGTTTGTTTCTGCATTCAACTCTCTCTGTGGGATCAACCCCTTACTGTCTCTATGAAACAACTTTATAGCTAGTGTGGTTTGGGACATTATAAATTTCTAATTTAATTCTACCATAAGAATTAATTATTTCCTTTGGATGTACTAAAAATCCATCATCCTTAAATGGTTTCATTAACTATTGAAAAAAATCAAATATTATTATAGTAACCTAGGCATTTCAAGCAAAAATACTACATCTTATTAGTGGAAATGTCCATTACATATCAATATGATATATTCTATAAAAACAATGGTTTAGTGAATTTCGAAACATGGATACATAAAAAAAGTTTAGATAAATTATTTATATCATTTTCCATTATGTTATTCACAATTAGATCCCTTCTTAGAAATGTCATACTTAAAACCATTATCTATAACCTGGGGAAGGGAAACATAATAAAGGGTGAGTTTTGATGTGAATTAAGAGTGAATATAAGATATATCACTCAATGATCATAAGTGATAATAAGATAAGTATAAGGGTACTAAAACATGATCTTAACATTATAAAATCATACTCATCCATTCAAAGTTCATAATCTTGAAACATGGTATAAGGTTTTATCCAAGAAAAGACATAAGATATAAGAGTGAGGAATCCTCAATAATCAATCATGATCCATGTGAACTTATCATAAAAATAATATACTAGTTTTTAGAATACACATAATCATTGAACTATAATAGTGGATTGGGTTCACTTCCCATTCCATCATTTTCTTTGTTAAGGTTCACTCACAAGACTATATTATCAGACAAAGTCTCTTATTCAACTAAGTTCACTCCCCATTCCAGTCCTTATTATCAGATGATATATGCTTATTTACCCAATTAATT
This sequence comes from Viscum album, assembly GCA_963277665.1. NCBI lineage: Eukaryota > Viridiplantae > Streptophyta > Magnoliopsida > Santalales > Viscaceae > Viscum > Viscum album. The sequence goes on along the minus strand of OY728123.1, from coordinate 2,085,199,088 downwards.
AGTGAGCAATATAATTTTGGTTCCACCCAACACATAATTAAATCCATATGTATTTGTGCCATTAGATTATAAAATATCCATCATATCATCAAATCATAACCCGTGGAAATGATATGGGTTTTATAAAAATGTTATCATTATAATCATAAACCATCCAGTAAAATAATAAATATTTTTAAATTTAATTACAACCCCATTAAATAATAAGAAACATAAAGGATGTTGTCATAGACAAAAATATCTTTAAAATGTCACAAGAAAAATCCTTAATGAAAATACCCATTTTAATTAGAAATCACTAATTTAAAATGTAAAAAATTTTAAAAATATTAAGTAAAATATTTTATTTTAAAATAAAAAAAGAAAATTATAAGGAAATATTCAAATAAAATAGTATTTATTTTGGTGGAGAAATTCATTCATTCTAATATGTTAAAACAAATCTCTCTTTTGAATTTTAGGTTAAAAGTAAAAAATAACATTTTTGGAAAATGAAAAGAAGGTTTATTTTAAACATTGGTTAATAAAGTAAAATATAGTAAAAATGAACGTAAATAATATTTCTAAAATTGAAAAATCTTTCTGGAAAAATTTAGAAAAAATATGGACATGGAAGAAAAGATTCTTGACCGAACAGAGAAAGAAGGTCGGTCTTCCTTAAAACATTTATTCAGTCTCTTGAGTACTTAACGATATGAAAATGAAAGAAAAAATTGAAATATATATATAAATTACCAGATAAAAATAAAATAAATAATATTTGGGAGATATATATCATAAGATTTCATCATAAGAAAATTTAAGCATAAACTATCCTAGTAAAAATGAGATTGTAACATAAAAAAAACCATACCTCAAGTCTATCTTTCTTCATAAGCACTCCAACATCCTATAGAATAAATTTATAATAATTATATACCAGATACATAATAATACCTATAACACCATAAATGGTTTACTTATAACATATTATCACATATTAATTAACAATATGTCATTATAACTATTATTTTAGGTGTTAACTACTTTGTTTTTCATGTATGTTTTAGTTCAGTAGTTATAGTCCTTGCAATTTAATCATGGTTTATTCATATAAAAAAATCTAAATGATGATATAAATTTCATATATATTCATTCTATATATAAATTTATAACTATTCATATAAAGTGCATATGAAAAATTAATTGCATCGCTACATAGAGACATGGAAGTATGTATGTACGCATGAGTGATGTTTCCATTTTTCGAAGGATGGAACAAAAGAAATGTAAATATTAATTCAAATTTATTTAATCATTATTATATAATATATAACACACACACACATATATATATATATTAAATATGACATAATAACCACCCAATAATGATGGGTATTGAAATTGAATCATATCTCTACATGGATACAGTAGTCCACACGCACACACAATCAATACTTTCCTCTCCTATTTGATGCACAAGAGATAGTAAACTTTTATGACATCACCATAATAACATATTGGTATATTTATGATATTGGATTCATAGTGTGTTTATGAATACAAAAAAAATTATATAAATTAAAATAAGAAATAAAATTGGAAGATCTTGGTTAAGATCTATACCTCTTCTTTGAGAGATCTCTTTTGGATTACTCAATAAGAATTTAAGAATTTCTCTTAGGGGAATACTAGAAGAAATAGAATGAGGATAAGTATTTTAAAAATATTTTAGAGTAGTTTTTCTCAAACATATTAGGATATATTTTTTTGAATAAGGGATGATAATAGGTTCCCTTTAATAAGTGAGGGGGGGAACACACATGGAATTTCTCAAACGATTTCAATAACATAAGCTTAATTTCATGGTAAAGTGGCTCTAAATGTATAGATATTAGAATTTAAGATAATATAAGGGTTATATATCCTAAAATAATAATAATTTAATAGTTTTGGTTTGAAATAATACCATTATATCCTGCTTTAATCCCCCCAACCCACCACCCACACCCCTTGTTAAGCTTGTTTTAACAATCACTGTAGTAACAAAACTTTACAAATTTAACTATTTAGTGTGAACAAAAATAAAGTTGAATTTATTATATTATATTAATTATGATGATTAAAGATATTTAATATATTTTAATAGATTCAATTTATATAACTAGAAAAAATTAATTTGAAATAATCATGCAACCTTCAATGAAAACTCGTTTTAGAATAATGAATCTTTAAGCATAAAACATAATATACATAAATTCCTTCATTAAAAACCCATAAAATTAATGTTAAAATATAATATTGAATATATAATATATACATATATATATTATTAAAACCATTAATAAATAAATATGAATTTAATTTATTATTATAAATACACATTTTGTGCATAAAATAGTTTTTAGAGAAATGTGTTTTTAAGCCTAAAAATAAACTTAGATAAAAATCAAGTATAATAACGAATATTATGTAATTAATTATATTATTTATAATTAGTCAAAAATTTGGTTGATTTAATATCAAATCCAAAACATAATTTCACTTTTAAGTGAAATAAAAATACAGTTTTTACAAAAATTGTTATTATTTCACTATTCACTGAAAAATAAATATTTTTAGAAATTTCCTAAAAATTCACCCAAAGTGGATAGGGATATTATGATTTCCAAAATTATTTTAATTTTTTCAAATAAATTTTCTAAAAATGTTGTAAATTAATTATAATTTTCACATCCAAAAATGTGATAAAAACCATTTTTGATGAAAAAATATTCTTGAAGCGTAAAATGACTTTACAGAAAATTTAGTACTTGTTTATTATACATTAATCAATAAATTTAAATTATTAAAAATATTTATACATATTTTTTATAAAATATTTTTTACTATTCATACCTTCCAATTTAATAACTAGTTTATAATGGTTTATTATAGCGTGGTTCGTATAAACCTAGAGTTGCATATAAGGAAAACTATTGAATACTTCAAGTTTAATTTTAATGGAAAAACATATAAAATATTAGTTTGTTACATTATACCCCTCTTAAAATTATTTTTTAATAAAAATTATATCCCTATATTATAAATAAATGGGTTTATTTTTCTTTATAACATCTTTGGGTTCCCATGCAGGTTCCTCTAATTCATTATTCCTCCAAAGAACTTTAACAAGTATGGTAGTCTTGTTCCATACAACATTATCTATCTGATCCTATATTTAAAAAAATTATTATTCATAGGAAATATCATGATCAGGTTCTCTAACCACTGATTTTAGTACATGTGATAAATCAAGTTTATACTTCCTCAAGAGATAGATATAGAACACATCGTGAACTTGAGTGATGTTTAGGAGGAGTGAAAAGTGATAACCTATAGTCCCTACTCAATCAATAATTTCGATGGTAAAAATATAACTAGGTATTAAATTTCCCTTATTTCTGAATATCATAACCTTGTTCCATGGAAAAATTCAATATAAAACCTTCTCACCAATATCAAATTTCAGATCTCATCGATGATTTTCATCATAACACTTATATCAACTCTAAGCTACCATGATATGTTGATAAATGGATTTAAACTTCTCTAAAATTTTCTCAGTTATATGAAATATCAATATATTTATTAATTTAACTTTATCCTAGAATAACAAAGTTCTAAACTTCTTTCATCATAGGGATTTATGAGAATACATTGGAATTATTTAGTAAAATCTATTGTTGTTGAAAAACTTGACTAGAGGAAGATGTTGACCCCAACCACCAATAAAATATTAATTATGGGATCTAAAAATATACTCTAGGATTTGAATGGTCCTCTTAGGATAACCCTCTATCTGTGTATGAAAATAAATAATTAAACACAACTCTATATCTATATCTTGCTGATTACTTCTCTGAAACTTCTAGGTAAAAATTGGAACCTGATCAGAAAAAATAAAATGTGGTACCCCATGTAACCTTAAAAATTCCTTAATGTATACCCAAGAAATATGATCAAGAGATAAATATCCTTTTATATAAAGGAAGTGTTCTTAATTCAAAAAATAATAAACTTTAACCCAAATAAAATTACGGCCTTTATATGTTTTGGGGAGTCCGATAATGAAATCCATGGTGATGTTTTCCCATTTCCATTATTGTATGGGTAATGGTTATAACATCTCATTAGAATCATTTATCTCGAAATTAACTTACTAGTATACCAATTACGGAGACACATACTTCATAATATCCCTCTTTATGTTATCCCACCAAAAATACTCTTTAAAATCACTATAAATTTTTTAATTTTGGGATGAATATATAATTATGAGCTATGATATTCTTCAAATAGTTCTGTATTTAGTTCTGGTATTTATAGGATGCATACTTTGTTCATGAACTTTATCATTCCATTACAATTAAGGTTATTCTTGGGAACATTTCTCAGCATCATTTATAAATCTATATCCTCTTCTTGGGCCTCTTTAATCTTTACATGGATATATGGCACTCAATTGAGAAAGACAATATTTTTCCCCTTTAGTATTTCAAGGTAAATCCTTCGAAAATCCATAAATATTGGATCTTTTATGATCCTAATCAAAGTTAATATATCATGATCCATTCAACTCAAAGAATTATCCATCTTCTTCAATTTCCTAGGCTGTTAATGTATTGATATGTCAAAATCATTAATCAAATTCGAGCATATTCTTTAGTATATATTCAAATCTTTCTCAGTGAATATATACTTTAAACTTTTATGATCAGTTTAAATATCACACATTTGTCTATAAATGTAATGCCTCTATATCATTAAATAAAAGATTATCCTTATTAACTCCAAATAATGGGTCAAGTAATTTTTATCATGAACATCAATTGGTGTGAGGCAAAAACTATCACCATAATATTCAGCATAAAAACACACCCCAACTCATTTTTTGATGCATCACAATAAATCACAGACCCTTATCTACTTCAAGGTAGTGTAAGCATAGGTGAACTGAACAACCTTTACTTCAGGGTTTTTAGTACTATCTCTAAGTGATCTACATGCACTTACTTACTCTTGGAATATATAATATTATCATATATAAATACTACCACAAATTTATCAAGGTAATAAATAAGGAATCTATTGATTAAATACATTAATATTGCGGTGTAATTAGTAAGAATATATGAAATTACTATGAATTCATAGTGTCCATACCTTAATTGTAAGGTTTTCTTGGCTACGTATTTAATTTTGACCCATAATTGATAGTATGCATATCAAAGATTAGTCATCAAAAAGTACTGAGCTCCATTTAATTGATCAAAAAAATTGTTAATAATGGGTAGAGGATATTTATTCTTGATCATGATCTAGTTAAGTTCTAAATAATCAATGAAGAGTCACATTTATCTATCTTTATTCTTTACATAAATAATAGGTGCATCTCATGGTGAGGCACTTATTCGAATAAATCCCTTATCAATATTCTCTTAGAGTTACTTCATCAATTCCTAAAACCTAATCAAGGTTATTCAATGTAGTGTATTTGAAATAGGTTTAGTACTGAGTATGAGTTCTGTTGAAAATTCAAATTCATTATTCAATGTAATATTGGGTAACTATTCCATAAATACATTAACAAACTTCCATAAAATTGGCATATATTCAATGTTGAATTTCTCCCCAATCATCTGAGATAAAAGTCCCCTTGAATAGGAATTAAGATCAATGAAATGAATATAATTTACATTAGAATTTCATATTTATCCTAGGGATGATAAATAATATTAGGGTGGTTTCTAATATCAAATGTTACTTACCTTCCTCGGAAATTGATGTGGGTTTTATATAAATAAAGGAAATCCCTGCCCAAAATCAAATAAATTCCACAAGAGGAAGAATAAAAAGATTCTCATGGAGAACATTCCCACAAAATTCAATTAGGGATGGTTCATATAATTGAGATGTGATCTATATACCATTACGATTTTTTACTAATGTTTCAACATCTAGTTTTTTAGGTGGTAATGTGATACCATTAAAAATTCAAATATAAAATTATGGGTAGAAACAGAATCAAAAAATCCAATATGAGTTCTATAGTATATCGTTAATGTACCTTTCAATTATTCATTATCACATCCCACATCTGTAATGGTGATCACATGAGATTTCCATTTTATCCTAGGCTTACTAGGTTACTGACATCGATCATCTTCATAAACCCATGTATTTGAGCATTGGTTAGCATTTTGTCCACACTCCTTTTAGTTATATCATTGGAGTTTGGGTGGTGCATTATATGGAGATTTCTTTCCATTTTCATCATTAAATCAATTCTTCCCGTTCCTTTTACATTCTATTCCCTAATTACTATATTTTTTACACTTAAAAATTTTAACAGTGCCCTTAATAAAAGTTCCTCTATTCTTCATTCCACATAGTTGGCATAAAGAAAAGCTCGTCCTCTTCTATCTATGGTTCCAATTATTATAATTTACTTTGAATTCCATATTTATTTTCTTATCAAAACCATGTGATATATGGGTGAATCCTATCTCAATTTCCACCTAGATAGCACATAAAATGATTTCTTTATAGAAACTAAAGTCTCTTATGGATAATGCTCTTTAGAGACTTGGTTTTAAGCCGTTGAATAATCAATCAATCTTACTTTCTAGTTTCATAATAATACCAGAAGAATACCTCGAAACTCTTATAAATGTTTATTTATAGGTACCAATAGATTCATCATCCATCTTCTTAAGATCAAGAAATTACTTATCCATCTTCTTATAAAGAATATGGGGAAATTATTTATTAAAAAATAAGATTCTAAACTCATCACACTCCTTATATTAAAATTATTCCTAGTTACTCATATTCATGATATGATTACACCATTGATCTGATTAACCTTCCAAATGATAAAAAATTAAGATAACCATCTCATGTTCTAATCATTGGAGAATCGAAAATATCTTTTCAATAGTATTGGTCCATTGATCAGCAATTAGTGGATTGACCGAACCACTAAAATAAAGTGTTTTTTTCCTTATAAAGGGATTAGTGGAATATTTTTCATTTTCTCATTTTGAATCTCATCATGATTAATGGATAGATAAATTTTCTTAATCATGACAATAATATTTTTCATTCCATATCCCATAACATTCAGTCTCTTAGGGGGATAATCATTCCATTTTTTACTATATTAAATCTTAACATGGTTCCTTTTAGTTATATCCATTTTCTAAAAACAATAATCATAGTTTGAGAAATAATAATAAAAGTGTAAAATAATATAATCATGAAAAAAAAAAATTATGGTGCCTAAATTATGATACCTTCTTTTTAGTCTATGAAACCTAAGGTTTAACCTAGGCTGGATATGGTCATTATCTATTCAAATTCTTTATAAAGTCTCTTAAATAAAATATGAATTAACCTAATAATATCTCATAGTAGTGTCAAAATATGTGAATAGTAATTTCCTATTCATCGTGCACCAAAATGATGGTCGAGATATACTTGAAAAACTCATTTCAGGGTTTTCTATCCTAAATGCATCTATGAAAAAACCATGTCCACTTGTGGTATCCAGACAAGGATGTATTTTCTTAGGAAAAAACACTCATTTATTTTCCATAACTTATGATGTTATCCTATAATTAGTAATATCTTAAGGTTTATCACTAAATTATCTTTAACTTATTTTCCAAAAGTTACTAAACCTTAATCTTATACCAACTATAGTGACGCATAATTTTCACACATAAATACTATATCTTATTGGAATAAATATCCATTACATATCAATATGATATTTTCCAAAATCGAAAAGGTTTAGTATATTTTTAAATGTGGATATATAAATAATAGGTACAAAAAATATCAATATCATTTCCCATTAATTTCTTCACAACTTGATATCTTTTTAGATATAGAATACTTAAAATCATTCTCTATAACCAGGGGAATGGAAAATTAAAAAAGAGTGATCTCAGAATATTAGTAAGGGTAAACATAAGATATATCAATCAATGATCATAAGTGATCATAATATAAGTGTAAGGGTATGAGAAAATTTTCTTGAAATTATAAAATTATAACCAACGATTCATATAAAATAATCATGAAACGTGGCATAATGTTTTATCAATCAAAAGACAAACGACAAATGAGTGTGAAATCATTAATAACAAATCATGATCCATGAAAACATATCATATGTATGATACATAAGTTTTTTTCATACACATAAGTACATAAAATAATTTCCTTGGTCAAGGATTATTTCTAAGACTATCATAGTGGATTAGGTTCACTCCTCATTCCATCATTTCCTTAGTCAAGGTTGAATCCCAAGCCAATATTCTTATAAAAAGTCCCTTAATAAACTAGGTTCACTCCATAATCCATTCATTATTATATCATAACATATCCTTCTTTACCCAATGCACTTTTGGGCTATATAATTTTGGGCTCACCCATCATATAATTAAAACAATACATATGTGTGTCTTCATATCATAAAAGAGTCCTTGTATAATCAATTCATAACTCATGAAAAGTATATGCATTTATTAAAAATTTAATAATCATAATCATAATCTATTAAGAGAAAGAAAAATATGATAACAATAGATCATGTCTCTAGTAATTTATAAGAAACATCAAAGGTTGTTCTTATAGATAGATTTACCTTTAAAAGATCAATAGAACATTTCTTGAAGAAAATACCCCTTTTATTTGAAATTTCATATTTAGAATATAAAAAATTCATAAATATTAAGGAAAAAAATTTATTTATAAAGAAAAAAAATAAAACATAAAAAAGGAATATTTAAATAAAAATATATTCATGGTGGTTGGGAAATCCGTTTTTGTAGTGTATATTAAAACAAAAATTTCTATCATATTTTTGGAAAAAAGTCAAAAGTAAAACATTTGTAAAATGATATGAACATTCCTTTTAAATTTTTTTAAGTAAATTTACGTAAAGTTATAATTAATTTAAATAATAATTTTAAAATATTTGAAAAATTCTTGAAAATTTTTTAAAGAAAATATTGTCATATAATAAAATATTCCCAGCTGAATAGAGAAATAAGGATGGATTTTCTTATAATTATTCTCTTGGTATCATGAATACATAAAGTGAGGAAAATAAAATGAAAACATGAAATATCCATAAATATCAAAATTTTAAATAAATAATTAAGATTCTTTAGAGATATATCAAACAATTTCATCATTAGAAAATTTAAGCATAAACAATCCCGGTAAAAATGAGATTGTAACATAAAACAGTTGCCTCAAGTATGTCTTACTTCATAAGTAATCTAACCTCCTATATAATAAATTCAAATTTTATTATATGTATTTAATATATAAATAAATATAACTATAATACAAAACATGGTTTTATTATAATATCTTATCACTCTCTCATTAAAAATCTGTCATTATCACCATCATTGCAAGTGTTAACTACTCCATTTTTCAGGTATGTTTCGGTTCAGCAGTTATGGTCCTCATACTTTGATCATGGTTTCTTCATCTCATTAATTTAAATAATGATATAAATATCATAAACATTCATTATAAATATATATTTATATTTATATTTATAACCATTCATTTAATTTTTTAATTAAATATGTATTAATCATTGTGAGGAGATGGTAGTCCATATGTACGCACGAGTGATGTTTCAATTTTCTAATGGATGGAATGAAAGAAAGATAAATATTAATTAATATTTAAATAATAATTATTATATCATCAATATAATAAATATATACATTAAATATAACATAATAAACACCAAATAAGAATGGTTATGGAATGTGAATCATATCTCTATGTGTAGGCAGTAGTCCACACGTACGCAAGAGTGGTACTTTTATCTCTCATTTGAGGGAGAACTCGTGTTAAAAGAATGTAACATCACTATAACAACATATAAGAAATTTATTATAAAATATTAATCATTTATTTATTGATATGACAAGTTTGTAAGAATTATAAGAAGAAATAAAATCGGAAGATATTGGTTACGATTTATACCGTTCTTTGAGAGACCTCATTTGGCTTAATATTTAATACTTGAAGGATTTTTAATGGAAGAATACCATAATATCTATGAAGAGGGTAAGGATTTTTATAAGTTTTTTATTAGATACTTTCCAAGGTATAAGTCTAAAATGGCGTGAATAATGAATAAGAAGAGGTTCCAATTAATATATGAGGAGAGGGACACGCATGAAATTTATTAAAATATTCAAATGGTATAAGGTCACCTTCAAGGGAAAGATGCTCCAAGTGTCAAGTGAATCAATGTTAGGAAAAAATTAGGTTTAAATATATTCTAAAACTAATAATTTTATGGGTTTTCGTGGAAATATTACCCTTATCTATTAGTTTAACCTCTAGGAAGACTCGTTTTAACTGTAGTCGTGGTAACAAGATTTTAATGTTTTTACTATTCACTATGACCAAAATTTAAGTTGAATATATGAGATTATATTAATTATTAATATAATAATTATTGAATACAATTAAATATAGTCAATTTCTATAAGTTTTATAACATAATTTTAAATAAGCATGCAATCTGTAACGAAAACTTATTTTAAATGATTGAACCTTTAAGCATAAAACATAATTTACTTACATTACATTCCTTGTAAAAACCATAAAATTAATGTTAAAATATATTATTGAATATATAATATATATAAATTTCATTTAAAACATTAATAAATAGAGATTAATTAAATTTATTAACATAAAAACACATATTTTACATAAAAATTGTTATTAGAAAAATGGGTTGTCTAACTCAAAAATGAACCTATATAAAAATAAATTATAATGACTAGTATTATGTAATTAATTATACTATTGATAATTAATGGATAATTATGTTACTTTAAGGTCAAATTTAAAATATATTGGTACTTTTAGTTGAAAATTAATAATAGTTTTTACATAATCGTTATTTTTTACTATTCCTTGAAAAATAAATTTTTTTAGAAAAATACAAAAATTCACTCTAAGATATTTACATGATTATTTAAAAATTGATATTCATTTAATAAAATTAAATTTATAAAAATTTTAGAAATTAATTAAAATTTTCCCATGAAAAACTTCGATAAAATCTATTTTGATGAAATCATATTTTTAAATTGTAAAATGACTTTACTAGGAATCCAGTTCGTACTTTTTTATGATTTAATTAGTAAATTTTTATTGATAAAAACCATTATACATATTTTTTATAAAGTGGTTATTAATAGTCATACCTTATAATTTAATGTTTGTCTTATAATGGTTTACTATACAATAGTTCATATCGACTCGGGGTTGTGTGTAAGGTAAGTGATCGAATACTTCAAGTTTTATTTCAAATAAAAAACATATAACATATTATGGTGTTACAATAAAATAAAAAATTATCCATGGAATTAAACTTCAATAAATGAATGTTTACCTCAATCTCTACCATTTGATTTATTGTATGGCCATTATAAATCTTTTTCATTAAAATCTACATTTTCCTTTCAAACAAAATGAATGAACTTGAAAAAAGTTAGTAAAATAATGTAATAAATACAAATTTTATCATTAAAGTCATATTTTAAATTAAATAAATTCCACTTTGGATTTATGTGTTTCTTATCCCCCTTCTATAACATAATTCAATGGAAAAGAGATTAGTTGGGTGCGATTGTACCTTTGTCTCTCCTCTATGATAGATTTGAGATTATTCTTCCTTGTTTAATGAGTTTGAATTCTTTAACATTAAAGGGATCCAATAATTTTATACCTTTAAGATTTACTATCTATTCAATAAAAAATCATCATCACATTTCTTTCATTTTTATACCAATTAATGTATATGAAAAAACAAGAAGTGAAAGGGAGAATAATCTTTACAGTGATGAGGAGAAATCCATATCATGGCCATAATTCTAAAAAATAAAATTTTAACGGTCCTTAACCATAGATAAGAGAATAAAAATAATTTAATAATTGATAATGGAAATATAAATTAATCATTCTAATCCCATGGGATAAAACTATTTATAATAAAAAAGTGATATATTTCATAAGTAATCCACCAGTAAAAGTTTCCTTTGGAAATACCTTCTTTGATTTTTTAAATAAATCACCCAATATTTTGGGAAAATAATAATCAGGTAATTCAATAATAGATAAGGGAAGAAGGTTTATCAAATCATAACTCTATTTTTAAAATGATTAGTTTTTAATACTTATAACAACCTAGGTTTAAAAATATTTCAATAATTACCCCTAAGTCTCTTTGCCGTTTGTTTTTCTATCTTTTTTATGAAGCCCCATATTTGATAACATGGTCACAAAAATTTCATGTTGGTGTCCTCATTTGTTCAATCAAGCAAATACTTTTGTATACGAAATATATTTTTATTTTTGAGAGGTTTTAATGGTTCTCTCCATGTGTATAATTATACAAAGGATAACTTTGGATTTGGACTATGGTCATCCACTTTCAACTCTCCATTACTTCTTAAATATTGATTAAGCATGTTAAACTCTAAGTAAATTTTTAATAAATCTTTTGGTGACTGGATTCTTCTTCCCATTATGATCCACCATGGGTTTAGAGATATCTTAGTACTTTTCCTTAACCACTTTTTAAAGAACATCATTATGAATTCATTCCATGTAGGGATCATGGTCATCATGTAACTCCAGTTGTTATGGAATATATATAACACCAGTTTCAGAGGTGTATCTCTATTTTTTCACCATATTCAAGTCTCATTATATAAACCATGATTGATAGATAATTTATTCTTCTCTTCAGAAAAATATGATTTAATTTTATTCATATATTTAACTGTTATAATTTTATACTAGAAATTACTTAGTATGCAGCCAAAGAAACCACACCATGAGTAGTATCCTTATACACTTGGTTAATTTATAAAATTAGTGTATCCATTAAATTCGAAGGATTTATTTACAAATTTTTATTTCTCCTTAGTAGATACACACTTATTTTTTATTGAGTCATTAGTTTTTATCTTCTCAGTATAGGTGATTCTTTACCCTAAAATCTTTCACATTATCCTTGGGTGGGATATGTTTCACACCATTATTTTCATTCTTCCAATGTTCATTATATATTTTTGTTGGTATTGTCAGATTTGATCTCTCCTTAATCTCAAAGCATTCATTATTGTGTTACTTATTCATTGCAATGTCCATATTGGAATCCCTCTCACTTAAAGGTTGGTTAAGAGTTTCTCTTTTAGAAGTACTTTTATTCCTCCTTCAAGAGATCCTATTCCTTTCAGAAACCAATTAAAAAATTTCTTATCATATCTTATGACTTACAAAAAAATATATTATTATAAAAAAACATGAGATTTATATAAACCTCTATTTCCAATAAAATAAAATCTATACAATTGGTATTCGTATAATTAGAGGTTTCTAACTATACTACAGGATATAGAAATATTCTTAAACTCTTCTTAGCCTCTATGAGTTCATCTCATAATCCTTTAAAGACAACATAGTGATTCATCAATTTAGACTTAGAGAAATATACTTTATCTTCAATTTATGTGGTGTATCAACTCGTAAAATACATATCTCATTGATCCAAATCAATAATACACTTTATAATTGTGACCTCATGGTGAACCTTCTTATTTTCAAGCTCAAGTTCCATATAATATTTAGAAGTAATTATATGTGAATCTTAATTAGTGCTCATGAATTTTTTTTAACTTATTTTTCACTCTTTTCTTTTGAATTCTCAATGCCATCTTTCACATAGTCTCCACTGATACATTGGAAAAATTCTATAAAAACTAGTGCAATACTCATTGAATCTGAGCATATTTTGAAATATACATGGTTATTATAACTCATATATCATTTTTATGATATCCAAAAGAATTAGTTATGATCTATGTGGATGAAACAGATATTATTCAACTTTATAAGACCTAAAAAGGGTGATACCTAACCACTAAGGGGGTGAATTAGTGATCAAATATCAATGATAACTTTTCAATTTTTTCTTCCTTCTAAAATATTTACCCAAATTTTTTATTATTTTCTAAATCATGTGATGATTCCAACAAAAAAAATAATGATAATGATAGGTAAAAATAAAACACACATTACACAATGGTTATAAGGTTCATATCACTCTTTTTATTAAGAGGTCACTACCTAAGTGGGTAAAATATTATTATTTTGATGACCACTTAACCTCTATGTTATCAATGATAAATTATTCAAAATATGTAAAGTGAAAATCTATAAAATCCTACAATAATTTCAATGAAAGTTACAATGTAAATAGATTAATAATAATATTATTTTGGCATGTTTGATACTTTGTTCATCTTACTCAAGTGTCTTTATTAAATGGACTTGTGTGTACCCTCATTCTTATCTCTAGAATGACCCAATTATATAACTCTATCCTTATTAATAATCTCATAATGATTCTATATTTATCATATCCTCAAAGTTTACACATAAATGGTATTTTATAACTATGTACACTTTTTATAGAAGGATGTATACTCTTTGTTAACTAATGATATATCCCATTTTTATTTGTTATTTCAACCTTAAAAGATAAGTATTATTATCTTTGGGTATTCTAGATCTGTATAGTATTTTGGAGTGAAATTCTCAATTAAAGCACAGTTCATGTTTTTATAGTGAAATATATTACATCATGATGTAGGATTTAGTTAATCTAAAAATCCAGAATTATTATAAAAAATATCTCCTTAAATTTCTCATTTGATCGATAAAATCCTCTATATTCTTACAGAATGCCCATTTATCTTGTGGCATGTCACCTATATCTCCTCGTGTAATCTGCATAGGTTGCAGAGTGGCATAACCTTTATGGCGTAATGACTCGGTAAATTCTAAAATCATTGTATCCTTAAATTCTCACCACAGAGTGTTGTGGCATGAATTATCACTCTTCAACATGGTATCACACTTTTCCATCATGACCTTTTAACTACCACATTAAATCTCTAAAATTAAAAAACCATGAAAAACCATTGAGATCCTCTACTATTAATATTTTTTATTGTCACATATGTTCATAGTGAAATCCTCATACATAATAATAACTCTATCTCCTGTAATAGTAACCATATCTTTCATCAACATCATCACAGTGTGATAAAGAGACTGTGATGTGATCCTTCTCATGTAACTTAAACTCTTCTTCTACAACACTACACTATATCATGAGAAAAAACTCATGGGGGTGTGACATGTCAGTGATTATTTTAGTAATAACTCCTCTAAGGATAAATCATGGGGTGATATAGAATCATTGTTCCATGATTCCATTGAAGATGATGTATCCATGAATTCATTTAAGTCCAAGCCTTATCTTTTTATCTAAGATTCTCTAACATCCATAATTTTATTTAATATTCATCATGATTCTACACGATCACCTCAATATCCTTGAATCACATCGATCCCATCACATTTATTCAATTTTACAAAGTGAAAAGACATGTGATATGTCAATATTCATTCCAATAACAAGGAAATCTTCTCAAAAAATATTTTTAATATAACACTATAAAAATTCATTGATGAAATATTTTAATTCATCATGAAATCCTCAAAATAGGTAAAATACATAGCCAATAATATTTGAAGGTTCATTCCACCACACCATCAGTTTAAACATTTTTTTTTTGAGAGATAATCATCCCTAGGTGAACATATAATCATGTGGCCAATGAAAACTTCTAGGATTTTCAAAAGTGAGTCACAATATTTGTCTTGAACTTCATGATCCATTTGATTCTTCATTCCTCAAAGAGTTCTTTCGGAGCTATTCATGGCATGTGATCATTAATGAATTGTCTCCAAAACATATCCATATGTCCCATCATAAATCTGTATCAACATACAGACTCCAACAACTTGTTCCTATACTAAAATCTATAATTCTCATCTTCCATGATAAAATCATTACTTATTCCAAATTAAATATCAGTTTATGATGATATTCTCAAATCATCACTTTCATTTATAAATTCAAAATTACAAAAACACTTTAATATCTCAAAACATATCAATCTCTTCAATTAATTTAAAATCTAAAACTCATTAACAATTTCATTAACTATTTAAATGTGTTGGGGTTTAGTGTAATTGTCAAGTTGGTGACCAATTTTTATTTCCCATTGATATCAATGGATAAAATCTAAATAACGTGATGAATCCACCCCAAAATCTATATAGAGGATTATTTTTAAAAATCTAGGTGTTATCATGGAAAAAATAGTGCTTCGCATCATTCATTATCGATCACATGGATTTCTCTCTAGGTCTTGATAGAATTATAGAGGTTGTATCTTATGTCAACAACTCTACATGTGAAAAATAAATGATATAATTTATAATATATTCTTAGGGTTAAATAAGGATAATTAGACAAATACCCTTATCAAATCATTTATCCAAAGTTCTTCCTCACAAAAAACTATAATATTATAATTATTATATCCCATGAGATATATTAATTCTAATTTCATTTCTTAATTAAATACATTAATATTTATTTAAATGATATTAAATAAAATATATCATTTTTATAAATTAATTAGTCTCAACCCATATCCTTACATAGAATTTATTGAACCTTGGGTAATTATAAAATATATATTCATTCGATAAAATAAATATTGTATTCACTAAACTTGTGGAAAAATTTGTATTTAAATATTCATGTAATTGAAATAAATATTTATTTTAATCAATTCACTAAACTCATGAATAAATAAATATTTATTTATTACCTTGTTAATATCTAAACAAGATATATAATTTAATTCACATATTCTCACATAAAATATCTCATGATTAAATTTATATAAAAAAATTTACATGATTAAATAATATTCCATAGGCTGAGAATAAAATAATTATTAAAATTAAATTTAGTATAATTTAATGTGATTCTAAATACACTTAATGTGTGACCCTCTAGGCCCATTTCTCGATAGTAATAGTTGAACCAATTAGAATTATAAGATCAATATGTTCTAATACATTAAGGCACCCATAAAGAAATAATTTAATAAAGAAACTATGAAAACCATTATATGAACGCTATTAAGTAATATAATTTCTTTCTCAATAGATATATAATCTTTTATAATTCTTACATGTGTCATCACCATATTTGTCCTATTTATGATTCTTTGAATTTATGAAATGAGCTGATCCCTAAACTACCATATACATGGATTTATTTATACACTTTCATTTCAATAAAAGGTCCATATATATCTTATTCCATTAATATGGAAGGTGAAATCCTTTCACGAATCATTAAATTAATCCCATATTACTCATGACACACCCAACGTATAATAGCTCAATGCGAGTATATGATGTCATGGTTTTCATCCATACATCAAAATACATGATTCATGACATACATTAATATTAACATTAATTTTAATGACCAAAACACACGTTCATTGATAAGAATATCCAATGACCCATAAAACTTTTGGAATTATTATTGGAAAGTCCTTTCTCTTAACCACCCTTCTTAGAGATGACTAAGTGTGGAATTATAATAAAAAGAATAAATTTTTTATAATTCTCAATCACTTGATAGTCAAACAATATTTATATCCCTTCAAAAATGTGTTATTTAGATCATAAGACACATTTATTTGAGAATATCATCAATGAGTATCTAGATTCTCATTATAGTGTGCAATATCTATAACCTATTACCATGAAGCATATTCCAGGGACATTATCACATTAATGTTATGTAAAAAACAATCATTATGTGATAAGATATATATATATATAATGCTAATTAAAATTATAAATTCTATTAGTTCTTGGGTACTAACTCTAATAGATTTACAGCTACACTAGAGTGAACTTATAATATTTCTCAACTCGTTATCTCTCACATTATTTCCATTATTTGTTGAGGATTTTCTATAGTCATTAGGCCTTCCACATTTTTCTCTTTAGAAATTATTCTTATTGTGAGTTAACCTCCTTAAGTAAAATTTTCCAAGAGGCAATATCTCTGAGTATACACATCATTATGCTCTTTTATAAAAACATATTCTTGGATAGTACCATGGTCATATGATTTTCATAATTAATGTCTTGATAATACCTTTCTTGGTAAAATTCCAAGATCAGTAAAAAAAATTCATATGTGTTTTATACTAATTCTTTAGTTGCATCAAAAGTCATAATATACTTGGTATTTTTATATATGGATACCGCTAAATTCAAAAATATTCTCTTGCTTGTATCCTTTTAATTATAGTGACATAAGATCAAATTGATTTAAAATAAGATAGGTTTTTTATCCCCTTGATAAATATCATCCCCACTTATCTAAATACCATGAACTTGTCATTTATACATTCTTAAGTATTATCAAATATTTATGATTGTTGCCTTATAAAATTATCTTGGTTTTTCTTTGATGTTTTCCTACCATTATTTATGTATAAGAAATATCAAATCAACGAAAATATCATGGAATACATGATAGATCCCATTTCAGAAGCATGTGGATTTTTAATCACAATGTAGTAATTTTATTTTTACCTTGTAATACTTTAGAATATATTAAGGAATATTTTTAGATCTAGGTGTTAAGTCAGCATGAGATTCTAGCCACTATAGAGACATATAATTAATCTATTAAAAATATTATTTATTTATTATCATGTGTGTGTAGAGTTTTGTTTTTACCATTATTCAGAACCTTAAATAGTAAATCTGAAACCAAGGTTGAATCTATAATGTGGGGTTTACCTTATTCATGACCTAAGTTTAGTTAGTGTAGAGCATTCAGTTGAGGCAGCCATTGGTGGTGCATTTAATTAAAATAAATAGTAAAATTTATTTAATTTATTTTGAATTCCCACAACCAAAAAATCATCTATATAATTTATACTATAGAAATTTTCTAGGGCTATCTATGTAACACTAGGATAATTTATAGGATCCCTGGAAATTCTTCATTAGAGTATTGAGGTCAGAGGACGATGGATGATCAGATCGAGGTGGATTAAGAGGTGGTGAATGTAGAAGATCTTCCTCATCATTGGATAATGAATTCTACAAAAAAATGATTTAAATTTTGGTATGGATCATCAGTTATGGTTTCCACCCTTTTTATTAAAATATTGATCATGGATTTAAATATAATCTATTGATCAATGATTTATTTGTTCTTCACGTGAGCTCATTTTAATAAAATGAATTTTTAATTTCAATTTAATTATTATTCCATTAGGAAGACTCATTGACTTTGGTTGGGATATGATATGAATATCCCCTTTATCTCTATACTGGGATTCTTTATGAGTTTATACATATATTTTGGGTTTCATTTCCCTCTTTCTTTGGGTTAAGTTGGCTTCTATTATATCTTTCTTTCACTCCATCTTTAGTTTTCGGGGAATCCTATTGGGTATGTATATACTCACATTTCATATCTTAAGAAAATGATAGAAGGATCGATGGTTTCTTCGGTGGAGTCAGGGATACTTGGGTGCATTGACCATGTTTAATGGTTGGGACTTAGAGATCAAGAGTTTGGATCTCCCAATTTTCCTTTATTCCAATTGTTTTCAGGTTGGGAGTTTATTTATGGTTGGGAATATATTTTTTAACTTTTATTTTATTATAGAATCATGCTCTTTTTTATTTTCCTAGAGGTTATTTCATTCATGTTTAAAATATATATGTATTATCTTTTATATTCCTCTAAACTATTTCATTGGATGGTTGAGTGTGTGAAAATAGGTGCATTAGGCTAAGGCCTCCCATTTTATATTACGTATTCTTGGTTTTGGTCACCAGTCCCTAGCCTATTGTAGGTGGGACAGTGTTGTAGCGGCTCAGGCTTCCATCGGCCAGGCAGTCACTGATGGGTCGGGTCGTTATAGAGTGGTATCAAAGGCAGTTCGTTCCTTGGGATGGTGTTTATTTTTTTCCCCTTATGTCGATTGTTTGGGACATAAGGAAATGGTGTTTGAGTGTCTCAAGTGTGGATTTTATGCTAGGGAACCCAGTGTTGGTACGGAAGCAAACGTATCCATTCACCAGGACTCTAACTACCTACTTTTCAACTCTGTATACCGATACATTGGTTGTAGAGAATATTGGTACGTGCATCATATAGGATTGAGTCATTTGACTTCCCTTATTGAGTCATCACCCCATGTATATTCTAATCTAACTAAGGTACATCTTGATCAATTTCAGGATACCTCCCCAAAGATAAACAACTATGTTGCTGATTCAGGATCATGATGATGATCTGATTAGTGATGAGCCTTATTTTAGGTGAAATCTCAAGAGTTTTTACCTCCATGTGGATAGGAAGTAGTTCCCCTTCCTATAGAGTAACATATAGTACCAATAGTTTAGGATAATTATTTTTTTATAAATAGCACAATATTTGAGTTCCAATGACAGATACCATCGAGTTTTTATGTAAAATCAGATCCTCGGGAAGAAAAGTATTGTAATGAGTTGGTTATATGAGTTTGAAGATTGTGAAAACCGTAAATAATTATATGGTTGTTCTAGAATCTAGTATTTTCTATGGAGTAGTAGGGTGCTGGTGGAGTCTGGTGACATAGGCCCATGGTGAGACGATTCTATCACGGTCTGACTTCCAACTATTATTTTTTAAGAATTATTACCCCTCATTCTTATACTCAGTTCAGATTCAAGAGCTTATTAGGCTGTAGTAGTGTGATATGTTATTTTTTGTATATATCTTGAGGTTACTGACCTCACTCCATTGATATGGTTTGAGATGGTTTCTTCTGGGTGAGGAAGTTTGAGAAGGGTCTCCTCATAGATATTCAAGTCAGTGTGGTGTCCTTATTCCTACCCACTTATGATGGAGTTCTAAAGTATGATCTCATGACAACAATCTTCTTAGCTAAGAGACATCAAGAAATTGGATCTGGTGGTGGGAAACGTGTTACTAAGTTTTCTTCAGTAGGTAACAGGTGTCAAATTTTATGGTCTTTGAAAAGGAAGAATTCTCATTCTCGAACACATATGCATGGATCCACGGCTTAAGGAATGGGTAGAGGGTCCATCCAACTAGCCCGGTGAGGTTCAGTTCTATTAATTTGATGGGAGGGTTCATATGGAACATGATTTTCTGACCCTTCATCCTGAGTATGAGAGGCATACGATGGATGGATAACCATGGTAGAGGTAGCACCATTATCAGGGATCTCCAAAATGTGTCCTGGGTGGCCCTTGGGAAGGTGGTCCTAGTATAGAAATAATATATTATTTAGAGGTAGGAGGATTTTGTGGAGGATGATACTATAATCTACCCTCTCCACCACCACCACCACCACCACCACCCGATGGCCCATGTCAGGCTTAGAGAGTTGGCGGTCAGGGTCGTGGGAAGTCACAAGAAAAGGAGGGTTATAACCAACATGCACATGAGATGGCATGTGGTGCGATATGTGTTTATTATAATCTTTATTAAGTACTATTAGACACATGTTTTATTAATTCATTAGACTCTTTATTTTTAGTGTGATAGATGGATATTCTAGTTTAAAATTTATCCCATCATCAATGGCTAGAGGTACCTATGGGGAATTATTCTTCTTTATCACATATCCACTGATAGTGTGAGTTATCTCATGGTGGAGAGAGATTTACATGGGACCTCCTTTTCATCATGATGATACCTTACAGAATCATCTTGGTTATGCACTAGTTGTCTATAGTTTTGAATCAGATTGTGTTTCATCACAGAAAAGTCAGAAGCCTATGGAAAAATGGGGCAATATTAACATTTGTGGGTGAGAGAGATCTTATGGCTGAGTGTGGGTTTTTTGAGAAGGAAGTTTCAACCCATCACCAATCAGTTTGAGAGTTTTCTCATTGATGCAGCAGGATATTCAGGAATATAGATTCCTTCAGTCATGGAGGATTATATGTATGTCTTCCCCAAGGATGTTCCAATGCTACCTGGGAGATAGGAATTTGCATCAACCTTTGCTCTGGTTCCATGACGATATCTTCAACGGCATATCATATGGCCCTTATCGAGCTCTATGAGATGAGGGTTCAGTTGAAGGACCTTAGAGGGAAGGGATTTATGAGACCCAGTGTGTCCCCCTAGGCATCTCCATGATTATTGGATACATTGAATGCTTAGAAATCTTAGGGATTAAGTCTCATTTGAGTTTTGAATAGATCTCAAACTTTCCTCACTGTCCAAGATCTTATCTACATTTATTGTCAATTATAACATGAAAAATAATGAAAATCATATTTTTGAACTTCTTAATATAATTCTCCAAGAATATAAGGTCATGGGGAAGGACAAATCCACAGTCCTTGTAGTGAATAAGAAATGTAACAACAATTCAACGGGGTCTAAGTCTCATAATAAGTATAAACCCACTGAGAATCATCCTTCCAAGAAGAGAAAGATCAAAAGGTAAGGAAATAAAAATGATGTAGTATGTTTTTCACATGGCAAGAAAGGTCACTAGAAGAGTAACCTCACCCCAAAGAAAGGGGAAGCTAAAGGTTTTATCATTACTGAGTGCAATCTTTCAATATCTACACATTTGGTATTAGATACATCTTTTGGTACTCAAATATGTATAAAAATGAAATAACTAAGTATATTTCAAAATATTTCTAGATTATTGGGGGATGTTTTGAGCTACCAATGGTGAAAGTATGGATTGTCTATCCATTCAGGATCACCACCTTTAATTTTAAATAAGAATGATAGTGGTTTCAAGATATTTTTATAAAGTACTGACTATTACCAAGAAAATAATTTTTGTATCCTGCCGAGATATATATTGTTTTATTTTCAAAGATATAAATAAAAAAAATATTTTCTAAAAGATGAAATATTTTATGGTATGGAACATTTAAATAACTTTAATTATGTATTAAATTTAAAAAACTATTTTCAATTGATAATGAATCATGTTTTCACAAATCATATAATACCCAATTGTGGCATCACCGTATTTCCCATGTAAATGAGAAGTATTTTAAAAATATCTATCAAGATATTTATTTTGAGTATTTTGAGATAAAAACACTTGAAATATGTCATTCTAGTTTACAAGGTAAAATGACTAAACAACCATTTGGTAGACAAGGTTAAAGGTCCAAAGAGCTTCAAATATTGGTACACATTTATGTGTGTGGACCATTTCTAGTAGAAGCTAGAGGTGAGTATTCTTACATCATAATTTTTACTAATTACTTCAGTAGATATGGATATGTCTACTTGATTTGGTATAATTCTGAGTTCATTGAGAGATAAAAGGAATTCAAGAAATAATTATACAATCAAATTGGAAAGAATATAAAGAACCTTTACTCAGATTAAGATGGTGAATATCTTAACCATGACTTTATCAACTTTCTCTAGGAATTTGGGATTCTATCTCAACTCCTTACACTTTACACACCATAGTATAATGGTTTTAGTGAAAGGAGGAATTGTAACATGCTTTACATAGTAAGGTCAATGATGAGTCATGCAGATCTTCCATTATCCTTTTGGGGATATGCATTATCAACTATAGTAGACACACTAAATTGAGTACCAACTAAAGTTGAAAATGGAATTCCATTTGATTTATGGAGTGGGAAAATCATATTTTTCGCTTACACATGTATGGGGTTGTGACAAATTTGTTAAGGTATTTAGAAACATCAAAAACAAACTCTGGGTACGAAGTGTATCTTTAAATGGTATCCTATGGAAATAATGGGATTCTACCTATACAATCCCTCTGATAAGGAAGTGACTACCACCATAAAATCCAAATTTCTTGATGCTCAAGATACACAAGAGTTGGTATAGTAACATATTCCCAAAGTCCCCATGGAAATATTTGTTCATGAAACACAAGTAATATGTAGGATCACCAGAGAAATTAGAAAATAAAATAGATATGGTTTTCTAGTCACTAAAAATGTTGAATCATTATAGCCAATGAATCCATTTTGATTTAAAAATTTTTATAGGAACTTGATTTGGTACCTAGTAGTGAAGTCTCTATCACATTAAATTATCATAATAATGTAGTAGTGGATCTTGAAAAAGGACCAAGATCACACCAACAAAAATAGAACATACTTCATAAGTGCCACCTCTAGAGGGATTTTTCTTAGAGGGGTTAGTTTTTAGTAAGTATAGTTTCAATGGAATAAAAAATGGTAGATCCCTTGACTAAAGGTCTATCTTAGTAGAAGTATGTGTATCATCTGAGAGATAGTGGACTAAAATTTTTCCGTATTTAGATTGAGTGAAAGTGGTATTTTGTTGGAGTTGGTTCCCTAGAACCAAATTTTGTGTACTTTATGATAACCTATATTAATTTTTTAATTATAATAAACAACTATCACATCATTGTTGTTTGTTTTCATTTCATAGTATGTGATAATTTCTTATCGGTATCTGTCACACTAAAAGGTTATAGTATCTCCTTACTATGATGAGAACCCATAAGTGAAATGATAGTATTCTTAAATATATGTTCTATAGCTAGATGAAATCATTTTAGGGACACAAATGATATAGGTTATTGGGGGTGAAGACTCATAGTGATTTGAGACACTTTATCATGGCATTAACCCATGGTAATTTCTAGTGTAGAAATTTATGATGAGGAGACCCACCAGTAGGAAATCAATATTTATATGTGTCATTGGATATTCCAATCTATGGATGTGGGTATTGTTACTTAGACTTTAATATTATTATTAATGGATATTACGGGTTTTTTACTTTGATATATTGACAAAAATCATGATGACATATGTTCTTGGATAAGTAGGATATGTTGGGTGAATCACAAGTAATGTTTCATTAATCAAGAATGTGAGAAAGGAAATTTCCCTTCAGTTATTTAAAGGAAGTTGATATATTAGGACCTTTGATGGAAATGATATAGACAAAATAAATCTATGGCCATGGTGTTCTGTATACAATTTTAATTTTTGGAAAGTCAAAGAAAGAGACATCAAGCGCATAGGTTGATGTCACCATTATGAAACCTTCTTCATTAGAGATATCTAGATAAAGGGAATATATTATAAAGTAAGAATTTTGATGAGGTTTTATGTCAATTTGAAATAAACTTGTTTCTCTATGAGTGTCTTGGCATGTTGCTAGATGCTAACTGTGGACTTGGGGTTGCTTCGCCTAATGCCACTGAGAAAGTGTCCTAGAAGGAAATACACTAAGTGTATCCAAATCCTTTGTTAAATAATCATATTATTTATTATTTAACAAGTTGAATAAATAATTTTCTTATTTAATTTAATAATTATTCATGTTTTCTTGATTCCATATATTCTATAACCAGTTATTCGAGGGAATATTTGTGATCAAAATATTTATTAAATATTTATTTTCTATTTAGTGAATATAATATTTATTCACTTATTTATTAATAATAAAATAAATTTTATTTATTAAATAAATGGTCATTGTTAAATTTATAAAAAATATTATGAAGGAATTAGGGACTGAGTTCAATAGTTATGTGATAAATAATATATATTGAATATTATTTGAAAAAATAATATTTAATTTAATTCGGGAGTTTAGTCCATGGTAAAAAATAATATTGTTACTATTATTATTGGTATCGGGTTCCATAAGAATTAAGAAAAATTATAAGTCCACATGTGCAATTATTATTTTCTAACCCTAGTTATATATAAACCCAATTATATTTTTTTTTTTGGGTTTGTCAATTGATTCTGTTGTTCATAATGACATCTATATAGAATCCTCTGGAATCCCTAGCATGATCCCTCTCCAAAAATACTCTCAGGAATGGATAGTGTTCCTCCTCCATAACCACTCTTGAGTCTCAAGAGATCAAAGAGAATCCTTCTTTAAGTGATTCTTGGGGTGATCAAAGGTGAACAACATAAGCGTCAAGATCTATCGTGATATCTCTTGATGAATCCTATGGATATGTTTAGAGGTTCTTGGAGAATGTGTGCACCACCACTGGAGGGAATTGATTCTTGATTCCTACAACGCAATGATGGTACAGTATAGTGATGTTTTTAGATCCATTAATGATGAAATAATTCATCATAAGTGTATTATTAATTGTTTAAATTAAATATAAATATTATGTGATGATCCTGCACTTTGGATTCAGAGTTATTAATTATAAATTAATCTTTAATTCATTTCCAAATGTTCAAGGAATTTATCATCTTGTAAATTTCATATTAATAATACATTATGAAAAAAAATTAAGTTGGGAGTGCCCCCTCTAGAACTTATGTTTTTCCATTACCTTTATATTAAAGGATAAAATCATAATCATAATCCTAACAATAATTACTAATCTAATCCATGTTATCCATCAAACACATATTTCCAACCTTATTTACTAATTCACCCAAGTCACCTGAAAAACATTAGTGGGAAATTGAAAATGATATCTTATCTTATTTATCCATAAAATAAATTTTACTAGTTTACATATCACTTTTAGATTTATAACTTGAATCAGAATATTCATTACTACTCCATACAATAATAGCATTATTCTCTTCCTTTATTAACATATTACCTTTTATTGGATCCTTAAACCTTGGACAGTCAATTTTGATGAGTTATTTCCGATTGTACTCATAATAAGTAGTATATTAATTACTAAAATTTATTATTCAAACTACCTTCGTTATTATCCATTATCCCATCCTTCCTGGACTTATTTATGTATCTTATAGAATATTTCTTCTTGATATCTTTTTATTCTCATTTCATGGATATAGTTATCCTCACTTTTTTATCAGATGAATAACATGTATCATGAGAAGACTAGAATATGTAACTATAGTTTTAAAAAAAATAACTTTCTTCTTCTAATATGTTCAATTATAAATGTTCTTTAAATCAAGTACATATTGTAAGAGTGAAAAATATATTATCATCCAAAGTTTATTCCACATATTTATTACTTTCACAAATTTTGACGTTATTAGAATTCCATTTTTATGGTAGTGATCTAATAACTCTTTCAACTATAATAGTATTGTCAAATGTTTCTACAAGTGTGCTCAACCTATTAATAATTCTTATAAAAAAATGAAATGTTTTATTGAAAATTTTATTTTATCCTTTCTTAAAATCTTAATACTCAACCCATACCATCCCAAAACAATTTCGTATCAACTTATCAAAGCTAAAACAAGTAACTTGAAAAAATTTCCACATATAATGAGTATTATTTCACATATATAAATGATTAAAAATAGTTTTACTAATAGAACAAAAAATAAAATTAATAATATTATAATTAAGAACATGTTTTGATACATCATTTCTAGAAAACAAATAAGGACCAGTCTCAATAAATTTATAAGGTTTTACCATGGATTTCCAATGCACATTTATTATCTCATTAAGATAAGTTTACATCCAATATTTCTGGAAACTATAGTCATTTATATCAAAAACGTGTTGCTAATGTGGAATATAATAATTATTTGTTCCTTGACATACCATCTAGAAATATATTTACCTTACTACTACTAGAGATGAAAGATTAACTTCTTATTAATGATAAAGAATACATAATACAGAAACCACACTAACTCATGGAGGTCAGAAATGATGAGGACCTTGGGAATCACCCTTAAAATTGATCTTATAGTCATTAGGAAAGGATCCTAAGATGTTAGATAAAATCAATATCTCTCCCCAACTCCCTTTCTTGGATAATACATCAGTTGAAAAATTATAGTCTCCTCATATGACCAACATTAATCCCCTGAATGACATTTATTCTACAGTTCTCGATGAATTAAGTCAACTCCTATAGTGAATTCTTCTTCTCTTGCAATAATAAAACCAACACCACTAAATCTAATTCAAATTCAGAAATTTGTATGTCATAATCCTACAAAAAATAATTCCAGTGTCCATGGCTCTACCCTCTGATACAATGGAATTACCTAATCCATAAAAGGAGATGAATCTTTGAATCATCGATCTGCTATTATTTCTCACTAGCACATCCCCTCTCATATCCCAAACAATACATGATCCATAAACAATAAATTTTATCCTCATATTAGGAGGGTTTCATCTAACACATCAACCACAATTACCTCATCTAGATTCCATATTCATGAAAGACCTCGAAATAAGACTTATAAGTATAGTATAGTGCATCCAAACTTTGATGATCATCTCTAATTCCACCACAAGTGCCTTCACCCAAACCTAAAAAATATTTAGGAGTTCATTTTCCTTCTCTATTCGTGTTTCTATCTTCTCAAAGGATCCATCACATGGCTATAAAAACCATACATCATATCTTAACCTCCATCTATTGCTACCCAAATCCCTAAAACCAGGCCTCAAGAAACTATTTCATGGAATCCCTTCTGCTGTTAATATTAAAACCCTATCCCATGTAATACCATATCCCTTTCACCCATTCACCTTGAAAAAATAGGTTTCAGATTGATTTGAATTACGGACTTTCACAACAGTAGAATCATAAATCCAAGACCACACCCTTCTTCTATATGTTCTCATCCATCAAAAGTGCATGATTCATAAATCACCAGACTAGAAAGCTCATATTTGTTGGTTTCACCTTACACTATATTTTTGTTTCCCATTTATCTAAACCAATTATTTCATTAACCATATTTATTTAAACCCAACCATTGAAACTACCCATAGTTGAACCTAAAAAAATGCATCTGTCAAGTTCTTCAACCATCCTAATGATCTCATAGGCTTCCTTCTAGTCATTATTAAGTATTGCATAGATAAATGATGGATACAAGCTCACCTCATTGAACAAAATGTTCAGAATTGGGCACCCCAGAAAGAACAATGTTTCTCTAAACCAGTTCATCTTTATAGATTTATGCCTTTCCGACCCACAACCTAGTGTAATTTGCCTTATAGATCCTCCATATGGTTAATCATACACCAATAAAGACTCAAATATTTCCTAGTTAGACCAGGCTAGTCCCTCCAACCCTCCCTATTTTTTCTCATATAAATTTTTCCTTTAATGAATTTCATTCAGTAATGTCTCATACTAACCACACCTACATGGAAGGCATGGTTTCAAATACATTGGGTAGTATGATGCCACCATCCTCATTTGTCCTTTCCATACATTTCCATGAATCCAATTGGAGTTATCCTAACTAATTCGAATACTGATGAAATGTTGTCATGGCATTTTCCATCTTGGTTATTGTGTCCTTCAGTATCCTGATGATGGATAGCACATGCATTGAAATTGAGTTAAGCATATTGTTAATCAATGTAATCCATCCTATGAATGATATAAAACTATTATTCCAGTTTCAAATCCTTCCCATGATCCTATAAATTATATCATAAAATAAAACCTTTTTTACTCTTTCATTGTATAAGGGAGCTCTGTGATACATCATTAGTATTTTCCACCTCTACATGCCTAATTCATCTTTTATTTTATTTTTGAAATTCCTCGAACATTTATTGGATATTAAAACCCAACTTTTCCTTTGATTGATGATTTGGATTCTCATCTTACTATATTCTTACATGATTTTTATGAATCCACTAATTGACCTTTTCCTTATATGAATAAAAAATTAAATATCATCATCAAACAAAAGATGAGACACAAGTCTGTACCCATATATATTTCGATATGGAATAATCCCCTTATCCTCTAAACCTTAATGGATATTCCTCGAAAGTGCCACTTGGGTCAAGATGAAGAGGTTGGGATATAATGAGATTCATTTCTTTAAACCATGAATAGTTTTAAATAAACCAAATCCCCTACCCATAACAGAGATAGTAATCCATGGGGAAGTATAACACCTGAAACAAAAGTCATAGAACCATTATTGAATCCAATTTTCCTCATAAAATTTCTAATAAAATCCCATTAAAGCCTATTATAATCCTTTCCCATTCCCACTTTGATTATCACATTGGATCAAATTTCCCCTTTATTTATATCTACCACTATTTCTTTAGAAATACCAATTTCCCCATGAATACTTATACATTGAAAAAAACCATGATGCTCCTCCAATATTAATCATGGGATAACACTAATAATTCTACTATTTATGAAACTAAAAATAATTTTATAGGAAGAATTGGACAAAAAAATGGATTATAATGGTTTCGGTAAATGGGGTCTTTCACCTTTGGAATAAGAAAAAATATGGAGGTACAGACATCCTTATTCAGTGTACCACCTATAAAAAAAGAATGCACCACTTCTCCTACTTGAACCATCACTATATCCTAAGAAGAAACATAAAAGGATCCTAGAAATCTCTCATAACTAGGTGTACTCTACTACTTCTAGCGGAACAAAGTATCCTTGACCTATTCTTCCTCTAGAACATATTCTAATAGATCATTGTCCATATCCTCCACTATTCTCGATATATGGTCTATAAACACCTCCTCCCCACTAGTCCTACTTAATCCTACTATATTATATCTTATTGTTCCTACCAGAAGACCCTCAAAAAATTCTAGCACTATATTCCCTACCAATTCCACATCCTTTTTTAAGGATACATCTTCTATCTTTAACTTTATTTTCTTGTTCAATATATTCTATTTTAAGAATTATTAAATATAAGTGTAATTAATGTCCCCCTTTTTGATTCACAGTTCTCATGATTTTTTTTCTACAAACTCTCTTGATTTCAAAGAACATCTTAAAATGAATTTTTTTTCTTTTTAGTTCGTGAGATAAACCTGTAATCATCCCATCTATCTTGGAGACTCTCTTCTTGGATTCCAATGTATTCCCTTAATACCTCCAAAAAAAATACTCATATTATTTATTATATATTCACTCCTATATATACATTTTCTTCAATTAAAGATGCTTCGTAAGGCCGACTCAAGCAGTGACCCTCACCGAAGGCTCCCATGACTCTTTTATCATCTACAGGAAACCATCTATATAGTTCCTATTGATGGTGTAAAAGAATATTTTGTTCCTCTGGTCCTATATTTTTAAAACCACCAATAGTGGAGCATGATCGTACAAAGATATGTTAAGATGTGTAATTGTGTCCTATGAAAATGAGTCCAAGCCTCAGAGATTTGAATGTCATCGATTGATCCTACTCCATATTCTAATGGCCCCTTTGTGATTATTTCACCATGTATACTTACTCTTGAAAAAATACATATCCATAAGACACTAAGAGTCTATGAAATTTTTTAATTCTTACATTCCATTAGTAGAAAATCCATCTCCGCCTCACTTCTATGAAGCCTCAACAATTTTATAAAATCACCCCTAGCGAACCATGATAGGTTTCCTAGATAAAACATAGATAAAGGCTTCCATAGAACTATTATTTGTGATTATTAAAAATTAGCATAAATGAATGATAATATGATTTCTCTACCCCTATACTTATTTTAGTAGTAAAAAACTTCAATAAAGCATCCATACAATCAACTAATAAGCTTAGTTTTGAGAATATTTAGATGTGAATCTTGCATGTATTTTCATGAATGCAGTCAGAAAAAAACCAAAGCTCTTAACTAATAATGAGATATGGATAACCCCCTATTTCAATTCTAAAATAACCAAAATATAATAAGTATCCCTTCTTGACTCAGTGGTGATGAAGGCATACTTAACACACACCCCAAATCCCCAAGTGTTAAAGATAATAAGAGGGATCAATAAACGATAGGTGAAATGGACTTATAGTCTAGTGTACCTGACTTAAAATCCAAAATTATGATGGACACCACCCTAGCCCTAACTCAGGTAGTGGGTCCTCTATCTATGCTAAAAGAAACAAATTTCACATTAATCATATCATTCCCATGTGTAGTGGAAATCTTCTTCAATATGAAAACAATTTCCCCTAGAACTGAGAACCTATTGGAATAAATATTCAAGGGAGACTTATTCATCAGTGTAACCCCCTCTAGAAATAGAGATACAATAATAATCCTTTGTATTGAGTTCTGAAATGCACCAATCTCCTTCAACACTCTATTTTTCATTCCTTTCTGGTAAAAAATTCCTTTCACAGTATACGTGAAACATGATTCAGGGATACTAACACCGAGACAGAAAATTTTTTAACTCTACCATCATGCATAAGGTACCATTAATATTTAAGAGTTAACATCACTAAATATTTTATGTTTTATTATTAGTCAAATTTCATAATCTAAACTTTTCTTTAAACTTATTCTAAATACACAAAAGAATTATTCAAGATTTAATATTTGAAAATTCATATATAATTAGATGTGCTTAACAAAATATCCCGCAAAACATAATATAAGAAACTAGAATAATAAATTATTGAATAATAATAATGAATAATAATAATTAATTAATAATATAAAAAATATTAAACCCAATAAACAAAAAATTATAAAACTAAAAAGATATATTGGAATTATTAAAACATAAAAAAGGAAATGATCCAATAAATAATGTCAAGTTTTTGTTATTTACTTAGTTGAAATAGGAATCAGGATCAATCATCTACTTTAATGTTCACCTTACTTCTTGTAATATTTATGGTTTTCCTTTTTTTCTATATTTGGGTACAGATATGTTAGTCACATAATGTATATAATACCCAAGAAGAGAAATAGAGATATTAAATGAAATGATGAATATTCTTGAATTATAATATTCTAATTTCTTCATATTTAATTATCTTCCAATGACCTTTCTTAACATATGTGAATAAAATATCCTCATGTTCATTTATCTCCCTCTTTATCTTTTTCTTCTTTAGAAGACATTAAAAATGTACCATTAACTAGAATATTTTGATAGTAATTTAAACTTTATCCTATATTTTTTTACCATAAGGATTTAAGAACAAAATTACCTTCGATCCTTATCAACCTGGAGAACCATATTCAAAAGGCACTTGATTTAATTCTCGATACTATTCATTTTATAATTTTTAATAGACAGAAAATTTAGGAAGTATGGATGAAATAATAAGATTTATGGATAATTTATTATCCATAAAGAATCTCAACTTCTCTAATGGATCAATATACTTCATCATCTAGAGTATGTGATCACTAAAGAGGTATCTATATTCCATATTACACTTGTATAGAGAAGTGATGATCACATTTATTTTTTTCCTCTCTTTCTCCTTTTCAAGATCTTGGAGATGAGTTAACATTGTGTATGAATCTATGTACTTATGTTACATCTTCAGCTCTTTGAAAATAGTTGACATATATTGAAATGAATATATGATTCTTCATTCATGTACCTCCATAAAATGAATCATATTTACTTATAGTATTATAATGTTAAAGTGGTTGTACCACTCTTTAAAATTTGTATCGATGAGGAAATTTTCTTTATTTAAAAAAAATCACCTTAATTCCATAATTTTTATTTCCATTTTTTCTATATAAAATAATAAAAAAAATTAGCACTTTATATTGATTATTAGTCATTTCATAATCAATGATTTAATTAATATCCAAATATTTTTTCAAATCCTAGCAGCCCTCACAATTAGATTTACAATATCTAGTCGCTTAGATATTATAGTGTCAATGATCTATATTTCCCTTCAAATAACCAAAACTAAGGCTTTATCAAATTAGTTGAGCGTATTTAGGTAGGATTTACTTGTTTAATGTATTAAATTCCAGGCCATTGATCTTTTGAGTGAAATCCAAAATCCTAAAATATTATACTTGTATTTCTTCAACACTTACCTCCAATTTATACCAAGTTTTTCTAATTAAATAAATCCTTTATGAAAACTAGGTTAAGTCAACCCAAAACTCTCATTAAAACTCCCTTGATAATTTAAAGTACATTGAAGAGGCCAAAAAAGTACTTTGAACTATGGTTGTATTCTAACTCAACTGATAAAAGTTGTTTTGATGGAATAATAATTTTGTTAAATAATTTTGTTGTTTGTCCTGTGTATAAATATAATTTATTTTATTATTTATATGTTTGTTAATTTCATGTGTAAATTACATAATAATTAGTGATGTCTGGATAGAAATTTATGAATATTAATTTCATTTGTATAAGATATCATATTGTATCCTTGATATATTTATTAATTACATTATGTTGTAACTTATGTATGTAATTAACTCTACCCAATAAAATATATCTTAAACATTTTATTCTAGTTTATCCAAGAATTCTTGCTAATTTATTTTTATTATGTGATAAATTTTAATCATCTAAATGAACCATGATTTTTATAAATAAAAAATCATCGTGCACTAAAAAAATAAAATAAAGGCATGATATGATCATGATACTTTATCAACTGGTTAATTTATCAAGCAATCATAAACCAACCTTAACACTACGAGAAATAACTATTTGAAATTTTGATTGGCTTAAGTTGTAGTATTCTCTATTCACTTATGTATCTCCTTGGTTGGATTCTTCTCGATTTAGGTCCTTTAATATCTCCATTAGCTGGGAACTTCAACTTTAACCAAATTATACTCACATAAAAGTGAGAGAAACAATGGATTTAGGTTTATATTAAATAATCCTTAGACACACATTCATAAACATAATAAATAAGGGATGGATAATTCTCATAGCATCATATTTAATTTAATAATAAATATCACATAAAACTATATAATAAATAATTAAATTGAATTAATAAATTCAATGGATAGACATGTCATTCAATGATCATGATCATTCACAACATGCAAAGACACACACATTTATTATTTTAATTATTCATTTCAAATTGTTCCATTTAATATAAAGTCACTAGAATTAATAAATTAAAAAACTAATTAATAAATTAATTATGTATCTTATATTATATATAACTTATATTTCTTAATAAATAATAATGATTTCATCATTTATTATTTAAATAAATTAAATATATTTTATTTTATTTTAAAATAATTTAATTGCATAACAGGTACATTGGAGGCCACATGGATTGTACTATCAACATCCTATTAAATATCATTTTCAGAATTTAACATGTAATTGATGTGAACTATCACTCTATATGTTGTGTGACACACGCTATGTATGATTCAGGTCATCTACCATAAAATTATATACAATGCAGACCCACATGATTAGTTATTATTTACATGATGTGTTGTTTTTTGTGTTCAAACCACATAGTCTTCACTATGTCTATGACCACGTGACATGCCATAAATATACATAGCACATACTGCTATTAGAATAAGTGAAATACACAACGTAACACCCCGATATTTTAAAATAAGAAAATTATTTTTGATACCATATGTGACAAGCAACACCAAGCTTAAGCAGCCCATGAAATATATTTCTTTAAATTTAATCCTTTCGATAGCTTATGGAACATACAAACCTGAGTCTAAGGGAACCATAAAATAGTATACCATTATAACCTAGAATTTAAGATGGAATTTATGAATAGTAATCAAAAAATTATGAAAGTTATTCTTATTAATTAATTTGAAATTAAATAAAAAGAATTTAAAATAAAAAGAATATTTTTCTAAAAAACTATTTTTTCTCTAAAAGACAATTTAGTCACTCATGGCGCACATAATTTAAAATTATTTTTTAGAAGTATTAATAAATTTATTTAATAAAATGAACTTAATTTTTAAAATTATAATATAAAAATTTTCTTTGGGTTAATTTTTTGGATTTTTCTAAAAAAATTATTTTTCAATGAATAGTAAAAAATACTGAATTTCAATTGAAAACTAAGTTTTTGTTTAAATTATTTATAATATTAAATAATATTATGAATTATTTTTAAATTAAAATTAGTTAAATTATATATCCATTAATATAATTTATATCATTTTAATCATTTTCATATTGAATTTGGATATAAAAAAATTGTAAACTTTTGAACATTTTCCCTTTAAAAACTCATTTTCTCGTCACATCTACGAGATTAATTTTAAATTAAATTTTGTAAATTATTTGAATTAAATTTGAAAAATGGATTCCATATTTTTAATAATTGTAATTTATATTATCTAATAATTTCAACTTTATTTTCACCAAAATTAATAGTGACAAGGTAAAAAACATAATCACCGCAGTGAAGGTAAAAATAGATTTACCTAGGGGTTAAACTAAAACGATAAGGGTTAAAATTACATAAAAACACGTCTAAAATCTATTTTATAGTCATATTTAAACCATTTAATATATAATTATGAATAAAAATCTATTTTAGAACCTTTTTGACACATGAAAAAACATGGTTACACCTTTTGTTTCAAAAGTTACAAGTGTGTCGCTCAACTCCCTTATAAAAGGTCACTCTCTCTCATATCTTATTCATGGATTCAAAAACTTTTTGGTTCGACTAATACCATAAAAAAAACTTAAAAAATACCATCCTATCATCCTAGAAGTCTTAGTTTGGGCATAATCCAACCTAAGAAGAATTGTGATGCAATCCAAAGGAGGATACCCAAAGAAGAGGTAATGTTCTTCAATGAGTGTTTTTATTTTATTTCTTCCTCCACCTCATTAAATTATTATTAAAACATTATTATTAAATAATATTAGTATCTATAATATAATTATGTGTTTTTATTTTAATTTCTTCTCCCAAAACCATCCCATTATCCATCAAATGGGTTATGAAATCATCATTTGTCTGTACAGAAAACAACTGCATCGTGAACCGATGCCATTTGTTTTTCCATCACCACAACCCATGGTTGGGTATGATGATGGATATAAATTATATAAATTATATTTATACCATAATTATACCTCTATAGTATTTATATCATATATACATTTTTACTTTCCATTTCATAGGGGATACAATAATGTTGCTAGTGTGTACATCCGACTACCGCCTCGCGAAGTGTTGTGATTCATCTTTCAATAACGCTTTACATGGAATTTAATAAGGACAAATTTAATGAATATATGTAATATAAATAACATAATTATTATATTTATGACATATTTATCACTCTTAAAATATAATATATAAATTTCTTTCTTACCATTTCACTCACTTAAAGATGGAAACATTGTTCGTGTACGTATAGACTACAACCTCCACAAAGCAATGTGAATCTCCTTTCATCACCACACCACATGGATGATATATATAAGAATATTTAAAAAGAAATAATATTTTATTAATGAAATTATTATCATTTTATAAATATAAAATTTTACTAACCTTCTTTCCATAATGATCATTGAAAAACGGAAGCATTACTCATAAGTAAGTATATTCTATAATCTCCATGATTATAACATAGTCCATTTTTCATAACCATATTTCAGGATTGGTTTTAAAATTTTATGTTAAATATGATAATTATTCCATGATTAATATTTTGTATATTCTATAAATATATAATATACATAAGAACTGGATCATTCATGATAAAAAACACATGAGAAAACAAGGCAATTAACACAAAAAACAGTGAAAATAATTAAATATTATTAATTAAAGGGTGATAAGATGTTATGAAAGGATCATATATGATATTTTAAATATTAATATGGTATTTTTATAAGTAAATAACATTTTTAAGACCATTATATAGGAGTGAAAATTATGTTCAATGAAAAGTAAGTTTGAGGTAAGGGACTCTGTCTCAATTTCCCTTTATTGAGGCATATTATAATGTTATGCACATAATTTATTTTATATGGTTTATATAATAATCCTTTGACATTAATATCATTATTACTTAATAATTTATGGTATTTGTGTTTAAATTTGAATTATTTCATCCAAAGGTAGTTTATTTAAAATTTACCAAGTGGTAAATAATTTTATGACTCAATTTATTTTCATTGGGTTATATTACTCCTTCATTGTCTTTGATATTCTAAGATTATATGTGTAATGGATTTTGACTATATATTATTGTATTTCTGCTTTTTTATTTTTATTTAAATTTGATACATATAATCTATTCATTGGTTAATTCTCAATTTAACATTATGATCGTTTTAAGGGATTATTTCACAATCTCATTCAAATTGAGATTTTGTATTCTTGAATTTAAGTTGAAGTAAATTATTTAACAATTTCCAAATAAACCCATTTAATTTTATTTTACTATATTTATTCAAGATATTTTAAACTAATATTATCATTTTTAAACTCTTTGGTACTTCAACTAATTGAGAAAATATTTTTAATAAAATAAAACATCATTTATCTCTTTGGTTGTAAATATGTTTTCTTCAAAAACTACGTTTTTTGAAAATGTTTTTAGCTATTTCAACATAATTTATTAAATAATTTTTTACCAATTTTAATATTTACAAAAAAAAATTAAAGGAATATTCATGTAATTTTCAAAAAAAATCGTGTTTTTTTAACAAAAAAGTGAAATGAATATTTGGTTTAATGTGAATGGCATGAATCGAATTTCTATATTTCATGACTAAAAAATTAAATATCCATTTACAAGTTTCAAAATTTATTTTCAAGTAAAAAGGTTTTCAAAAAAAATTGTTAAATTTTAGTATTAAAGGATATTTTTAAAATGATAAATATGTTTTCCTAAATAATGTTTTTAAAGATATTTGTATGGTAGTTTTATTCATCAATAATAGAAACCATTTATTCTCACTCCAATGGGTGTATGTTTTATTGATACCATACTTATTCTTTCTATGGATGGTTTATGATCATTTTGACCATGTAAATTATTGACATTCAATTCCTTAATTTATTTTTTTATTCATTAACTTTTCCTTGAAATATTCACCTTCCTGTGATCATTTGACAACAAATTTTCCCTAAATATCCATTTTATTTATCCAGGATATGTTAATTTATTAAAGAGTATATAATTTTTACAAATACTTATCTACATTGAAAGTTATTTTTTTATTTGGGTAAATGTTGATAAATTTATTTTCTTTACTCAATATAGATATTTGATGATAAGGAACGTTATTCATGAATTAAATCGATTATTTGATATATGAGAAATGCTTTAGACATAAAATGGTGGGTGGGGCCCGATATTATATATCCCCTTGATGAATCAGTAGATATCATGACAAAAATAAGTAAACTAGAATTAAATGGGTTCTTAACTGTTGTTTTAAACCATCTTAAGAAAGCTCTTAATGATAGATGTATCATGATGTCTGAGATAATGGCATCTAATAATTAAGATTTTCCTTCATTAAGAATTCTATTATTATTATCCATAAGATTTTCATAATGATATTATCCCAAGATGAATTTAATTATCAAATTATTCATGAAATGGAATGTGGATTCAGTTATTTACCTTTTCATATTGATTATACCATATCTTATCATGATAGTGAAGTTATGTAAATGACATGTGTGTTCAATTATTTTCTTTTCCATATGGATTATGATTACTGATTCATGATATCTCCCACTGTACTTAACCCTTAATGATCATTTGATCTTTCCCTTATTTTTTTTCCTTTCCCAAGAATACATGAAGTTTACAATGATTGATATTCAAGTATTTTCTAAAGGGAATAACTTT
Organism: Viscum album; assembly: GCA_963277665.1. NCBI lineage: Eukaryota > Viridiplantae > Streptophyta > Magnoliopsida > Santalales > Viscaceae > Viscum > Viscum album. The sequence goes on along the minus strand of OY728123.1, from coordinate 2,085,159,493 downwards.
ATTCAAAAAAAATTCTAATTTTTATATTAAAATGTAATGGAAGACTCATGTATGTATCAACTTTACCATGACTACTAAAATACTCAATATTTGGGATGTGATTACTTGTATATTATGCTAGTGTAATTAAGAAAACACTAGATCTGAGCTACTGTGGTTAGGGTCACTATAGTTGGTATCTAAAGAAGTTTACTATAAACCTTGGAAACAAGATTTAGGAAAAAATAGATTAGGGTTCATAACCCTATGATAGAATTTCAGGATAACTATATAACAACATCGTAAAGTTTTGGTAATATAAATATTATGTGGTTTTTCATGGAAATACATCCATATCTACATATTATAAGTGGATGCAGTTCTGGAATAGATGTAACTAGAGATAATAACTCTGAAAAGGGTGCATTTGGATTGACCTGATCGTTGCCTGGTTCACGACAACGATCCTTACTTCACACCTAGTTTGACACTCCCAAGGGATATGTTTTAAATAATTCACATTTTCTTTACAAACCATTATTAATGATTTGAATAGATGATGATAATTAATGAACTAGGTTAAACCTAAGGTGTATTATTTTGAAAATAATGTTTCATGAATTATAAATCATATAAATGATTCTTTGTTTTTCCCACTACAGTTATTCTTTCTCACACAATGCATTTTTGTTTCATTCAGGGGTTGAAACCTCAAGGAATCATGTTAATATTGAACATGAAGGAAAATGTGGTGACTATTAGAAACTAAATATAATGATGGTAAGATAGAACTATATCATTATTATTCCAAATATGTTATCTTGAAATATGACTCGCAACATATACTTTAACCAACTCTTGGCCTCACCAAATAAAAGAAGGAGAGACTTCTCTAATAGATCAAGTGATGGAGACCATGGAGGAAATAAGGATTGATTTCATTCAGGAAATAAATTTGGAAGGTGACACCCAAGAAAGTATCTTAATATAATGGGAAAATGATTTATGTTTGGAAAGAAAGGGAATAAATAAAATATTTTTTGAGGAAAAATGAAGAGTGTAATGGAAGGAAATAAATCCCACCCTAAGAATCCATTTATAGTTCATTGTCTTAAATTTGAGGAACATGGGAATTATCTCAGTTAATTCAATCTTCTAAAGGATAAAACTTAGACCAAAGAAGGACCTATATTCAAATAAAATGGATGAATTAAATATGTATTGGGGTTAAATAATTAAAATATAGTGGTCTTTTTACCTATGGTATTTTTTTGATAAAAATTATGAATCATCTAAGTATTGTGTTAAATTTTAAAATAATATATATATTAATTAACATAAGAGTTATGGATACTATCATGGGCTAATGATTTTAAGATTGATCAAAAGTTCAAAGTATTAAAAACCTTCTTTTGGGTTTTATGTGATGGGAGTCTATCAAAATTGAGGATATTTTGGGGGAAATTTACAGAAATCGTATTTTTTATTTGAAAAGTTATTTTAAGAATAATGACTTTTCATTTTATAGAAATAATTTTAAAGGTATTGATAACCTTTAAGGTTAATATTATAATTAATTACATTGGTGAAAATAATTTGTATTGAAACCCTTAGTAAAAAAGATATTTAATGTTTAATTTTATTTCATAGATATCTATCATTTTTTTTTGAAATTTTATAGGAATTATATTAATATAGTTTAGAAAAATCACAACCCACATGTTGGGTGACAACCCATCACTTCTGACAAGACTATGGGGCTTGAAAATATAACTGAAGGACGATAAGGTTTTAATTCCTTCCACTGGAGTATGTGATGTCCTGGTTAATATGTCATAATTTTTAGTTAAATGGTTTGAAAAATAAATATTAATGATGAACCAATACTATTATTGTTGATGTTTTGAGAATAATGTATTATATTGGATAACTTATTCTAACTATATTTGATTTGGAAAATAGTTAGAGACATATGGAAAGACTTGCCACTATTTTATAGATTTGATTGTCCATTAAAAGTGAATTTTACTGTTTCATACATAAAAAATTATTTTTTGGGTATTCATTTCTTAGATTAAGGTATGAATTTTAATTTTATTGAAGCATAACAAAAAAGATAAAATTTTTCTTATGAAATAGAAATGTATTAAGTAAGTATATTCCCTTGTATTTTTAGATAATAAAATAATTTCTCAACTTTTGAAAAAGGACATTGAATCGAAAACTTTATCCTATTAAATTCATATCTTATGGTTTATATGGAATTTTAAATCATAATATGTTTATGTTATTGAGGCTCTTAACCTTCCATTTATCATTCACTTGCCTGTGATCAATGATCTCAATCACTCTATATAATTATTTACACTTTTCTCCCAAGTATATATCTTCACTTTCCATAAATGTTATCCTAATTAGAAATCTAGTTATATGTTATTCTATATGAACATTTTACTTAAATTTCTATATTATTAAGAGAATATTTTATTAACCCTTTTACGATGTTGGTTTTTTAACTAAGGTATTTCCAAATGTCAAACACTTGATTATCGAGATCAAGATTAAATTGTGAGAATGAATTTTATTTAAGATGGGGATAATGTAACTCCCTAATATTTTAAAATAATAACATTATTTTTTATAGATTATGTGACACACGAAACTGATATTAAACCAAAAATAAAATATATTTCTTTAAATTCAATCTCTTTGATAACTTGCAGAACACGCAACCCCATGTCTAAAGGAATAGTAATATAGTATGTTGTTATAATCTAGAAATTAAATTGGAGTATACGAATAGTACTAAATAAATTATAAAAATTATAGATATCTATTAATTATATATATAATAATCATTATTTAAAATAAAAATAAATGTTTTCTGAAAAATTGTATCAGTTATAAAAAATGGTTTAATTGTACATTGCAAACATAATTTAAAATTAATTTTTACCACTTTTTGAAAATTTCATAAAATTAATTTAATTTTTTAAATCATAATATCAAAATTATCTTAGGGTGAATTTTTTTGATATTTCTGAAATATTTAATGTTTTGATGAATAGTGAAAATACTTAATTTAAATTGAAAAATAAATTTTCGTTTAAATTATTTATAATGTTAAATTATATTTTTAATTATTTTTAAAGTATAATTATTTAAATTATATATCAATTAATATAATTTAGGTCATTGTAATCATTTTAATATTAAATATGGATATAAAAACTTTTGAATATTTTCTCTTTAAAACCCTCTTTCTCATCACGCCTGCGTGATTAATTTTAAATTAACTTTTTTCACTTATGTGGAGGTAATTTGGAAAAATGTATTCCATATTTTCAATCAAAATAATTTATATTTTATGAAATGGTAAAATTAATTCTTCACCAAAAGGAATAGAGAAAATAGTAAAAAAAACATAATTACCTCTGTTAATGTTAAAATGGATTTACCAGGGGTTAAATTAAAACGACAAGGGTTAAAATTACCTAACAACTTATCTAAAATATATTTTATGGACATATTATGTCACTATTATGTATAATAATCTATAATAATCCATGTTTTACCCTTCATGAATGTGAAAAACAAGGGTACACCTTTTTATTTTCAAAAATTACAAGTGTTTTACTCAACTCACTTATAAAAGATCACCAATATCTTCTGTTCTTCAAAACTTCACGCAATTTTTAATCAGAAAAGACCTACAAAAATAACATCCCAACCTTTATCCTCTCATATGAGAATCATTTTTTTGGGCATAAATACAACCTAGGAAATCTTTTGGTGCAAACCTAAGGAGGATACCAAAATAAGAGTTAACGTTCTTCAAAGAGCATTTTTATTTTATTTCTTCTTCCAACACCTTAAATTATTATTAAACCAAGATGATATAATCACCATAATATCTACCATATACTTATATATTTTTATGTCAAGCTAATGACCTAATAATATCCTCACTTCCATCAAATGGGCTATGAAATCATTATTTGTGTGTACAGCGGACTGTCGCCTCGTGAACTGATGTCATTTTTTTTTTCATTACCACCTCTCATGGTGGGGTATGATGATAGATCTAAATTATACATATGATATTTAAAATATAATTATACTTATGGATTAATTATATAATATATAAATTGTTCACCTTCCATTCCATTGGGGTTTTGATAAGGTCGCTCGTCTATACGGTGGACTACTTCCTCATGAAGCATTTGGATTCGTCTTTCACTAACGCATTACATGGAATGTAATAAGGATAATTTTAATGAATATATTTTATTTATATGACATTATTATGATATTAATATTATATTTATCATTATAAAAAGATAATATATCATTTTATTTCTTACCTTTTCACTCACATAAGGATGATAACATCGTTCGTGTACGTGTGAACTACCACCTTCAAGAAATGTTGTGACTCTCTTTTCATCTCCAAATGACATGGATGATATATATAAGTATATTTAAATAGATTAAATGTTATTTATGATATTATTATCATTATGAAATGATAAAATATTATTTTTCTAATTTCCATAATGTTCACTTAAAAATGGAAACATTACTCATGTGTATGTATGACCTACCATCTCCATGATTGTAACCTAATCCATTTTTCGTAACCATAATTCATGAATGGTTTTAAAAATTAATGTAAAAATATTATAATAATTTCATTATTTTTATTCTCAAGTTGATATAACTATATAATATCAACAATAACTAGATATTTCATGAAGAAATATGCATGAGGAGATAAGGCATTTAACACCCGAAATAATGAAAATAATGAAAGATTATTAATAGGAGGGTGATAAGATGTTATAAAAGGATTATATATGATATTATAAATATTAATACGGTTTTTTAATATTTTAATGACATTTTTAAAACCACTATATATGATGTTAAATTACATTCAACCAAAAGTAAGTGTGTGGTAAGGGACTTCATTTCAGTTTCCCTTCATTGAGTCATATTGTAATTTCAGACACCTAATTAATTTTATATGGTGTATACACTGACCATTGGATAATTTATATCATGATTAATTAATAATTACTGATATTTTAAGTTTCAATTTTAATTATTTCATCCAATAAGTTTTACTTAAATGTTACCAAGTGGTAAGGAATTTAATGACTCAATTCCATTTCATTGGGTTATATTAATCCTTTATTATCTATGATATTCTAAGATTATGTTCGTAATTAATTTTAACTATATATGTTTATATTTAGATTAATTTTATGAGGATTTAAATTTATACACATAATTGATTTATTGGTTAATTATCACTTCAATGTTATGATCACTGTAAGGGTTTATTTCACAAATCTCATTCTAATCGAGATTGTCTATTCTTGAATTTAAGTTAAAGGAAATGATTTGACCATTTCCTAATAAACCCATTTAATTTTATTATAATCTAGTTATTCCTTATATTTTAAACTAATATTACCATTTTTCAACACTTTTATACATGAAATAGTTGAGAAAATATTTTTAATAAATTCTGACATTATTTCTCAGTTTGGTCAGAAAATTGTTTTCTTTCAAAACCATATTTTCAAAAAAAAATCAACCTCTTACAAATGATTTATTAAATAAATTTGTCATCATTATTACTTTTTATTAATTTTTTTAGAGGAATATTCATATATTTTTCAAAACAATTCTCGTTTTTATTTTACCAAAAAAGTGAAAGGAATATTTGTTTTAACATGTACGGCTTGAACATAATTTCTAAGCCTCATGACCAATAAACTTTTTTAAGGATTACACTATAAGTTTCAAAAATTATTTTCATAGAAATTTACTTTCATAATTTATTGTGAAATATTTGTTTTAAAAGTTATTTTCAAAATGAAAAATTATATTTTCCTCAAGAATGTTTTTAAATGTCTTGTTATGGTATTTATATTCATCAATGATAATAACCCTTCATTATTAATCCAATGGGTATATGTTTTATTTATATCATGATTTTTATTTCTATGTATGGTTTTTGATCATTTTGACCATTGAAAGTATTTACATTTACTTTCCTTATTCATTTATTTAGACAATAACTTACCCATAAAATATTCACTTTGCTATGATCATTGGACATTAAATTTCCCATAAATATCTATATTATTTATCATGGATATGCTAATTTTTTAAATCATATATCATTTTTACATATGGTGTTATAAATTGAAATCTACTTTTTTTAGGTTAAATATTGATAAATTAGTATTCTTTACTCAATATGGATATTTGATGATAAGGCACATTGTTCATGAATTAAATCAATTATTTTATATATGAGGAATACTTTGAACCTGTAGTGATGGGTGGGGCCCAGTATTTTATATCCCCTTGATGCATCGGTAAGTGTCATAAGAAAAATAATTATTCAAGCATTAATGGTTTTTTACCTCTATTTTTAAACATTCTTGTGGAAGATATTGAAGGTAGAGTTATTATGATGCCTTAGATCATGGATTCCAGTAATTATTCATTTCTTTCGTTAAGAATTATGTTATTACTATCCATTAAACTTTCACAATGATATTATCTTTGGATGAATTTCATTCTAATATTATTGATTAAATTGTATGTTTGTTTAGTTATTTATCTTTTTACATTTATTATTCCTCATTTTATCATGATAGTTAAGTTATATAAATGGAATGTGTGTCTAGTTATTTAACTTTCCATTCCCATTATGATTATTTATTCATGATAGATTCCTTTGTAATTAATCATTAATAAGAATTTGAGCTCACCCTTATTTTTTTCATTTCCCAGGAATCCATGATGTTTAATATGATTTATATGCAAGGATATGCTGGAGGGAATAATGTTATTATCAAAAAATGTTTTTAAATTTGTATATTCAAATGTAATTCTAGGCTCATGTTTGTATCTAGTTTAAGAGGACTACTAAAATATTTAATCTTTGAGACGATATTCTCGGTATATTGTGTCAATATAATAAATCAAACACCAGTTCTAGGACCCTTGGTTCAAGGTCTCTACACACAATGTGTAAAACAATAGTTTCATATTGTGTAATTATAGATTTTATGTGGAATTAATTAACACCAACTTTTGACCCACATGGCACACTGAAAATCACTATGTGTGTACCTAGTGTGGAGTGACACATATCACATGGCATGTAAATCTAGTTACACACAATGTAATCTATTTCTCATCAATTTTAGTAACTGTAAATTAATACATGACATGTAATTATATCATGTATTGGACCATGTGTCATGCCACGAATTCATGTTGTGTAATTTATATGGGGTTACATGGTATGTACATTCTACCTACAAATCATATAGTCACTGTCAACCTAAATGTTGCACTAACATTCAATACGTGGTGTGAAATGACATCCCTTACTAACCCATATATCATTCCATTATTTCTGTTGTATGTTCCTTATGCAGTGAAAAACCCATTAAATTTTGTGAAATTTACCATTACACTCCATGTAAACTTGGAATGTAGCCAACATCATTGGTACTTCTTAATGGTATCTTCAAGAATTATTTGCATGTTTTTTCCCATTATTGATCATAAAAAATTGAATTAACATGTTGTCTCATCCATTAAACTAAAAATGAAAATCTAAAATAGAATACAAGAAAAAGAAACACATGAAATTGGTTAGATTAAATTATAAATAATTATAAAAGAAAATGTTATCACTTAAATACTACTTAAAGAATCTAGAGCATAGTGAAAGAATCATGTTGGTTATCAATTTTTATTTTTCAAAAAAATAAATGCATAATATCTGAAGAAATTGATAAATGCACCATAAAATATCTATAGAGGATCCTGAACATTTAATTTATGATTAATTTTAAATAATAATTACTAAAATTGGGGTAATCCTTTCAATCAATTTTTTTCAACTCTTTTTTCATTGGTTTTTTTATGGATAATATAAACAAGAAATCCCATAGATATATCCCCACATGCTTTATGAATCTCCAAATGGTGTTCATAAAACTCTAGGTGCTAGCACGGTAGAATCTAGTTCTTCGTGATTTTCCTTGTCTATCATCATAATAATCCCGTGTTCTCCCAATATGTTCTTAAAAAAGGGATGAAGATAGGATTTCTCTTTAGGGGTTTTGAGAATTATAGTGGTTGTCTTCATTGTTTCAACATGTCCAAACATGAAAAATTATATAACTTAGAATATATACATAAAGTTAAATATCAATAATTAAACAAATACTCTTATCAAATTATTTTTCCTATATTGCTCCTTGTCAATTATTATTATTATTATTATTATTATTATTATTATTATTATTATTATATTTTTTACATGTTTTTATGATAATATCAACTCTTAAATAAATAAATTAATATTTATTTAAATGATATTCAATAAAATATATCACTTTCATCAGCTTATTATACTCAACCCATGTACTCTAATAGAATTTATCAAACCTTGAATAATAATAAATTTTATATTCATTCTAAAAATTAAATATTTTATTTATTAAAATTAGAAATAAATATTTATTTAAATATTTATGTGACCAAAATAAATAAATTATTAATCAACTAAAAAATGAAAAAATGAAAATTTATTTTCCACCTTGTGAATAATTAAACAAGAGATAAAATTCAACTAACATATTTCAAATTCAAATATGTCATGATTGAATTTATATGATCAAAATCACTTCCAAAAATAATATTCCAAAATTTGTTAATAAATTTATTCTAAATATTAAATTCAATATAATCTATTGAAATTCTGGATACATTTATTGACCCTCTAGTCCCGTTTCTCATTTAAAATAGGTAAATTTTTCCAAAGACTAAGATTAGTGTCTAGAAAAACATCAAGGCACCTGTAGATAAGGTAGTAAACATATCAACTATAATAATATACCTAAGAAGGATTATTTGAAATATAATCCCTTTTAAAATAGATTTATCATTAATTAAGATTCATACTTGTGTAAACACTGTATATTCTTGATTTAAATTTCTTTAACTTTTTTAAATGAACTCGCCATTAAACTACTCTAGCCCTCGATTTCATAAGACACTTTTATTTAAATGAATAGGACAAAGATATATTTCTTCAATTAATATTAAGGATCAAATACTTTATTGATTTATTTAATTAATTCTATATCACTAATGACAAACTCATTGTATGTTACCTTTTCGTGAGAAAATGTCATTATGGATTTAATCCATACATCAAAGTATGTGATTAATTATACACATTAATAATATTATTAAATATAAGGGAAAATACATAGGTAATGTTCTATTACATCACAACCCATTACTTTGAATGGTATTGGTGTTAGAGATATCATGAGGTGTTTTCAGAAAAAGAGAGTGGTGGTTGAGGTGAAATTATGGATAAAAATTGTTTCTATAGTGTGGAGGAATGTGTTGGGGCATGAGAGGTCGGTTGAATTGAATAAATGTATCATGATAGCCTCAAGGTTAGGATTTTTCATTTCATGGGTCACTGAATAATGATCCCTATGATGTGGTATTAGTCTATAGTTGATCAGGATTGGGATAGACTGCAAGCCATGTGGTTGAAGTGTGGTCTCCATGGCTGCGGTGTGGAGTTCGGATAGGTCATCTTGGTAATCCTTATGTTTTGAGTATCCATGCTTTGTATAATCTTGTATTATGGTGTGGGTGGTTCTTTGGTTGTAATTATATGTCATGGAGGTATCCATTATTTCCCTTATTTTATCTTGGTTTTTGGGATCTAGGCGTAGACCATGACAGGATTTCAAGGATTCAATTAACATAGTATTTTAGTATTGAGGAACCCTTGTGTCATGGTTTGGTGTACATCTAGCCATATTATAAATTCAAAATCCCATTTTAGTCACTTTTAATTTCATTTTATTCTCTTGATCTCAAGAAACCTACAATGTGATTTTAGGATTCCTTTCATCCCCTATTCATTGTTATCGATCCTCGACTTTGATAGGTTGATTGTTGGTTATTTGAGCTGAGTTAACCCTCTTTCCTACAAGGTTTAATTTTTACTTTATCTTTGTGATATTAGAAGAAATTATAATTCAATTTTTAGTACATTGGGGCTATTATTTTGATGAGTAAATACTATGGTTTAAGTTGATAGAAGATTTCCTTATGAGGTTGTGGCCTTTTAATCTTTGCTTCCACTAGTTCATTTGATTGTGAAGCTCAGGTTAAGGTAGAGGATTCAAGAATAGTCCCTTTTTTTGAAAATTATGGAATTATCATTATATTTTTATATTTTGGTAAAAAGTGTGAATTTTCCTAATAAATATAATGAAAAAAATGATTAAATATAAGAGAATAAGGTAAATCACATGTTTTTACTTGCTTTATTTATTGTTCCCCATGTACCTAATCGTTATTACTGCAATTGCTAAAAATCATTAATCTGGTTTAGACTTGTGTGTATCTATTGTTATTGTGTTATTAATTAATATCCCATAAAATCTCAATAACTTAAATAAGATAATGAATTAGTTTTTTTGAAAAAGGGAGTCAACATGAAATCATGCTTTTATAGGGAATAATGAAAAATGTTGGATGCCAAAATCTATTATTTTAAATTATTTAATTTTTTATTTTTACGGTTTTGAATGTGTGGTTAATGTGTTGAATACTATTGGGTGATTATTATGGCTAGGAAACTGGGATACTTTGGTTGGAATATGTTGGTCAGTGGGTCTATGTTTGGTTAGTGTGAGTAGTAATGGTTGTTTATGTGTGATGGTTGGGTTGTTGTTGTGTTTTTGGAAAACAGGTGTTGTAGTAGATTCCATGGGATGAATAATATGTTTTAATTGAGAATATTTAATTTTATAGTGGGGTTACTTCTATTTTTCCATGGTTTTAAAGAGTAAATGAAGACATTTTTTTGGAATGATGACATGGATTATTTTTTTAGGTTGTCTTTTAGTTTCTTGGTTGTTGCAATATATAGTTAAAAATGATATAATAGTGAATTGTCAGGGATTTAATTGAATTGAATGATTCTTATAAATAAAATAATGTTACATGAAATGAATAGGAAATGGTTGTAATTAACATGGTAAATATATAAGAATGGTTGTCATCAAATAAGGAATTTATTGGGGTGTTGAATGTAAAATGGTTGGGGAAAGTAAATCTAAGAGCAATGTAATGGAATAACTAAATGTGAATTTTTTAATGTACTATATTGTGGTTATTTTATGTGTGAAAGTGAGTTCGTTGTAGATAAAGAAATGGAAGCTATTGTTAATGGAAATTTGTGAGTATGTGGTGGTGACTATGGGTTGTAGTAGTGTTTTGTTGAAAAGGAACCTTAATTTGTGCTTGTGTTTGGTTATAACTATACTTGTAATTACTTGGTGGTTTATATACACACCCCTCCAAATTTGGAAACCCTTATCGATGCCCCACGTGCTTTGGGATTTTAGATTTATCTCTTAATATCAATGTTGACAAGAGATGGTTGGTTACACCCTCTTCTTTCTTATCCCTTCCAAGTGTAGCATGGGTTTTTGTAGATCAAGGTGTGTGTGATCATACTACCATAGTATGTGGTGTACAAGAAAACCCAATGAGGAAGTGGTGATATGATAGGTATATGATGTATCATTAGACCCTTAGGGGTATGGATGAGGAGGTATTGGTGTAGTGGAAGACCTTGTGGAGTATTGATGGGATTCAATTACATTGTGGTGGGTTATTCATAGTAGTAGGGTATGAGGTTGATTTACTTCATGTTCATGATACCCATATATACCATATATGTGGGGGATATATTATATGTGAGATTTGGTATTGTATTTGGGATTATGATGGTGATATGGTTATGTTATGTTCTATGGTTGTGATATGGGGATTAGTGTGTTATGGGATGTCTTTAGAAGGGATTAGGAGAACAGGACATTTGATGTTGTTCATGAGAGAAACAAAACATGGGGAAGTGGTTACAGGGTAACTATTTTTATATTTTCTAGATATAGTGTTATTACTCTTAGATATGATACTTAGTGAGTGAGCCTTTGTGAGGCTTGGTTATATTTGACATCATGGCAGTTGGTTTATTTTAGTGTTTGTTCGCTAGAGAATTAGTATTATTCTTACAAATTTTCATGACAGTTCTTCAACATGATCCTACTAAATATAAATTCCATTCTCACCCCTATATATATATAAACTTATTTTTAGGTTTTTGGGGTGAGTTTTTTTATTGGGATAGACAATAATAGCATGGAGTTTGGGTGTAGCAGTGGAGTTACTTCCAAGGACATTATTTGGTATTTTGTTTTTGGATTTGTATTTTTATTCCATTTTAAGGCATTCTAGGATTATTATGGATCTTTTTTATTTATATATGATGTGTATCAGTGGTTTTATTTATGTATTCCAAGTATATATTACTATAATGCCTCCCATTTTCATATTTTATACTCTTGGTGCACATTGTAAAATCGGGGCCTATTGGAGGTGGGACTTAGGGGTTCCATTTTTATTCATTGTAGGCCCAAGATGGGATCCAAGTGGGTAAATTTTATCACTACATGATTCACAATTTTATTCTACCCCCATACCATGGTTTTAAACTGTGTTTAAATTTAAAATTAAAAATATAATAATCATTTACACTACTAATTTGATTGAATTTTTTAATTTTGAAAATTTCGAAATGGTGAAATTTTAATTATTTTTCAAAATGTTTTCAATTTAGTTAGATGTTTTTTGAGAACCCATGAAGAAATTCAAGAAAAATGGACCAAACTGTAAGAAATACCAAGCACATATTTTCACTAATTTACTTATTCTAAAAAATATATCACTCTAATGGGATAGAATTTTTTTTTTTCGATCCATAATCAAGTCGGATTAAATTATATAGAGGATAATGATGCCAAATTCATATATTTGGTGGCTTGAAAGGTAGAATCATTATTCACGGTCTTAAGGACACTTGTGTAATTTGGCCATATATCGAGTTATAGGCCTCATATTACTATCAAATTTTGTGAAAATATTTTCTATATGGGTAAAAATAAGGTTTTCAAAATTAATATAAGATAATAAAGTTTTTCAAACTTGGGTTTTAAGTGCTATTTTGAATATAGGGTTCCCAAACAGTCTTCCAATTTTCCAATAAATTAGCACCTTAGGCACTGCATTTTTAATTTCATACAATAGGTGAAATCTATCATTTTAAACATTCAAAGGGGTTACCTTCATTATTATAGAAATTTTGAGATCTCTATATACTCATAGGAAGATCTAAAATAAATAATAAGATCTACTCAAGCCTCACCCTCCTCTCAATGGTGAACTAAACATTGGAAAATCATTGCAAGGGAGCTAAAAATAAGGAAAGTGAGTTCAAGAATATGTTTTTTTAATAGTTTGGTGTAATGTTTTTTTGAAATAAATATTTTAGTTATATATTAACATTTTTACTCTTTGAATACACTATTTGGGTATTATTTAATGAAACACTTTTTAATTTTTAACTGATTGGGTTAATATTTAAGTGGGAAAATTTTTTTATTCTGATTGGATGATACAAAATTCCTTTTTCTCTCAAAAAAACTTGAGATATTAGTATGATTTGTAATCCCTCATTCTATTTATAAGACACAAACCATGGAAAATTTATCTTTATGAACGGGGTTATTTATATGTGTACTATTCTAAAGGGAAAATGGGGGAATCATGATTTTAGTTACCCTAACCCAAATAATTACATTACACCAAATATTATTTTTAGATCTATACTACAATTCCATTTTTTTTTATTTTATGATATGCCATCTTTTTAACTGGGTTGATAGAGAACCCTTACTTGACCAAGATACTAAGAGGCACCAAGGCCTGAATTACATGTCTTTGAGTCCAGAGGCATAAGTACCTAACATATTTATTTGACCTAACTATACTAGAACATCACCACATCATCATCTCTTAAATTCATCACCTATCTCCACAACTAATGTTTCTAATGAATTGAAAATCCCTACTCATTTCTACATGGGCTGATGGAATTTCTTCTATATCCCTCCTTATATCCAAGTTTAGGTTTTCTCTACCAGGTGTCGACTATTACTTTGATTCATAATCCTAGGGTTCCTCCACTAAGGAAAACATGATCTTATCCATAGATCAGAGGCCATGTGGCCTCAAGGCCCTTAAGGTCCTAGAGGCCTTGTGGACTAAAGGATTAATGCTGGTCTGAAGGCCATTGATTTCTAGAAAACCTTTAGGCATATAGGGATAATTCTATGTCCCAAGACCAAATTCAATTAAATAGTTCTATTGCTAAAAAACCTCTATAGTACTTCTATTATAACTTGAAAATAATCCCTAACTCGGATTTGAACATGAGCTTCTATCATAGGATGATATGGTGTTTACCACTCTAGAACCACCACAACTACAATGATGACCTTCAACGGCTCCTCTTAAATATTAATTCATTCATAAAAATATTTTATTAACTCAATTTTTCCTTTTTATTCTACCTTAAAAAATTTGAACCCCCCCCCCACCCCTTCATTTTGTTTTATAAAAAATATTAAAAAATTACACTTTAAACCTCCACCAATCATTGATAGATATCCTATAATCTATAATATACTGTAAATAATCTCTAAAACCTAACTAATTTGATGTTTAACAATAACATAGTCATATGTTTTCACTTTTTCTATGTTGTTCTATAATTTAGAGTCTGTATTTTTTAATATGATCATTGTGTATTATGTAAAATATGTTTTTCTATCATTTACTATTATATTTCTAGTTGTGTTATAATTTATTTGATGTGTAGGTTTTGTTTATTATGTGTTCTTATTTAGGTGAATAACCTCCTTTTAAGATCAAACTGAAGAGGATCTTACATCATCGACATCGAGACACACAAAGTGACCCTTTGAAGGATGATATAAAATATATCAACAGCCCTATAAACCCTTATTATTATTGAACTAAAGTTGAAATAGAACCTTATATTTATATCATGAAATAAAATAACCAAACATTAAAGGAACAAATGTCACATTATATAGATATTCAACCTATATATATTCAAACACAAGGTTAAGTAATAAACATAGAACTAAAATTTCGTCTAATTCACATATTACTAAATTTCTATATACTTACTAGAGAAGAACCATGTAATAATTTAAATTAATTTCATACATTTTTCTAGTTAACTCACCAATTAAAGGTTAGGAGAACATTAAATTCCTTTTTCCTAAATTATATTACCCATCCATTGAAACTATAATAATAAGAAAAGAAATTTGTAGAATAGGACAATCACAAGGGGAAACATTAATTGAATATTGGAAATGATTTAAAAAGTTATTTTAATGTTTCAATCAATATAAAATTATTGATAAAATAATAATCTAGTCTTTTTATGAAGTTTTAATCCCTATGGATCATAGTGTGATTGATGTATCAAATGGTGGTTCTCTAGTGAAAAAGCCTCTATTCACTATAAGGAAACACATTGAAAACATGGTGCGAAATAAGAAATAGTTCCATTTGGGGTCAAATACACCTGTAAGAGGAGTCCATGAGGTATAGAGTTATTATTTATATAAGAAGATGGAAAAATTGATTGAATATATAAGAACACTAATCAAACAATATGATCTTTTCCAAGGTAAATCCCAACAACCTCCTCCAATTTATTATGGTATCCATGTCACTAACACCCACTACTTTGAACAACACCCTCAATTGAGAAACTCTTGTGACAGTTGTGAGGCAATATTCTTATACCACCCATAAAAATAATCTATCTGGAAATAACCATACTACCCATCCAAATTTAGATGGAAATAATAAAGCCTATAGTTGAGTGAGTATTCCAAATAACTGAGAAACTACTAGAACTACCCAGTGTAGGGTAATCATCCTCCACCACCACTCAAAAATCCTCAACCACCAAAAATTACTTTACAATAACCCCCACTAAAACTTTAACCAAGTAACAAATAAATACTAAACAAAATGGAATACCAAAACTTTTACTTCCAAAAAACACTCAACCAAAAATTCTAGACTTGTGGAATCGAGTGGGATAATTGGGAAAAATAATTGGTGAGATGAAGAATCAAGGTATTGGGAAAATTACTTCCCAACCACCTATCAATTCCAATGAAAAAGGTAATACATGTTCCATTTCACTTTATAATAGGAAATATTTATCTCATCCTACTGTTTCTAGTTATGATAAATCTAATCCTAAGGTAATTCATACTCTTAAATTCTTACCTTTTAAATATTTAAAGGATTCATATGAAATAAAATAAATAAAAGGGGTACAAAATCCCCCACATTAATTCAAATGTATCTCTTCCATTTCCCCTAATAATCCATCCTCTAATAAGGGTCAAGTTATTACCCATTTTCTTCATTTAATGAAGCAAACTCCTCAAAACACATAGTTTCTTAAGGAACTGTATTCCCATCACTAATGAATTCATGGGGATTAGAGAGTAATATTAGGGATAAATTTCTTATCTCTAATTCATCCAAAATTTCTTAAAATTGAAAGGATCTTAGAATATTTTTAATTCTATGTACTAGAGGGGGTGTTATTTCTTTCATCATATTCTTGTACTTAGTGATTTGATTAATGTGATGCCTCACTCAATTTTATATACTTTACTAGTAAGCTAATTTAATCCCATGGTGATCGTATTTTAATTATAAATAAAGAGTATGACACACCTAACTGATATATGAGAGGACATGTTGGTCAAAGTGAAGAATTTTGTGTTCCCTGTAGACTTATATGTACTTTCAAAGGAGGATGATAAAATACAAGGACGTTGATCATTGATTCTTGATAAAAAGTTTCTAAAAACTTATAAAACAAAAATAAATGAAAATAATGGAACCCAATCCATATAAATCAATGATTATGTTTTGAATCTTATAATTATAGGTTCAATAAAACACACCTTGATATAGCACTCCACTTTGTCAGTTATCAATTTTGATGTAATACCCATGGATTGTGGTATTCCAAATTCATTTTCTCATCCTATATCTTATTTTTCTCATATGTTAAATATTTTGGGTGAGGTGTCACCAATATATTACTTCATTGGTGTTAAAATGTTCAAGCACGTAATCGTATTGATGATTTCTTTTATATTGGGAGTTTTAAAACCATTGATGATTCTTTAATGACTATTAATATAAACTTTCCCACTAAGGATATAAATAGAGAGAAGATAAATAGTGCACATGAGATTATTCCAACAAAATTATTTCCTTCTATTCTCAACCCACCTTCTATTTAATTCAAACAACTTCCAAGTAACATAAAATATGAATTCTTTGAGGGTGTTGGCTAATTTCATGTCATTATTTCCAATAACCTCTCCCTAAAGTATGAAATAAATTTTATTAACCTTTTGAGAGAGTATAAAAAAGAAAATTAGATGAACATTGATTGTTATCCCTGGTATTATCTCATCTATGTGTATGAATATAATTCTCCTTGAGGATGAGGCTAAACTAGTAGGGAAACAACAGTGTAGACTAAACCCCACCCTCCTTGATGTTTTCAAAAAGGAATTAAGAAAACTATTATCATTTGGGATCATATAACCTATCTTTGATAGTAAATGGGTATGTCCCACATAAATTATGCGTAAAAAACTAGTCTTATAGTTTTTCATAATGAGCATAATGAATTGCTTCCCAAAAGAGTGAAAAATAGCTAGTGAGACTACATAGACAACCGTAAGTTTAATCATTTCACTCAAAATAACCATATTCCATTACCTTATATTGATAAAATGTTAGAAAGTTTTGTGAGTAAATATTATTATTATTTACTTGATGGGTTCTTTGTATACCTCCAAATATATATAAGCACTAGAAGAACAGTAAAATGTGTAATTTACATGATCATTTATTACATTTTTATATGGATGGTTTCCAATTGGCCTATAAAATGCTATGGGTACTTACCATCATTTCAGGGTTACTATTTTCTTAGATTACCTATAGCATTCCGTTGAATTTTTTATAGATGATCTCACTGCTTAGGGTTCCACTTTTAATGAATGTTTTTATAATATTTATTTTGTACTTCATCAATAAATTGAAAATAATATGGTTTTGAAAAATGATAAAAGTCATTTTATAAGGTAATGAGGCCTTTTTTTGGTTCATGTTGTTTCTAGGGAGTGTATATAGTTTGATAAGTTAAAAATTAATGTCATTTATTCATTTCCCTATCCAAATTATATTTGGGATGTGTATTTATTTTTATGATATTCTGGTTTTTATCATCAATTAATTAAATATTTTAGTAAAACTACACATTCATTACCCAAACATTAGAAAAAAAAGATGTGATCTTTATTTTTTATAAAAATTGTAAAATAAAATTTTATGAATTGAAAAACCTTATCACTTCACCCCCAATCATCTAACCACAAAGGTGGGATCTACACTTGAAATATTATGTAATTACTACATCTATGTTATTGGGGTTGTATTTTCAAAATGATTAGATCACACCTCTCATGTAATTGCATATACATCTCACACTCTAGACATAGCATAAAAAGACAACACCATAGCAGAAAAATAATTCCTTTCTATAATGTTTGATTTGGATAAATTTCATTCATATCTCCTTGGTTATAATTTAATTGTGTTTTTTACCATGATTCAATTAAATAATTTTTGAGAAATACTAATTCTAAACAAAGACTTTTTTGATGGGTACTCATTTTTGTAGAGTTTAATATCAAAATTCTGGAAAAACAAGGATCTAAAATTTTAATTTTCGACTATATTAGTTAAATCCTAGTCAAACTTTACATTTAATCATCTAATAAATAATAAATTATAGAAACCTTCACTGATGAGAAATTATAAATTGTTCATCATACAATCTCATGATTTTCTAACTTGGTGTAATTTTTGGTTACTTCATAGGAAAATTCTGGGTTTAATAAAAACAAAATGGATAGGATTAGGAGTGATTCTAGGTATTACATTTGGAATGACCCCATTTTGGAAAAATATTTAATAAAAAATTCATATAACGATGTGTACCCAACAAATAGTTCACACCTGCCCTCACATTATACCATACTCTTGTATGTGGGAGTCACTTTAGTCCACAAATAACTAAATGAAGAGTCCTAGATTCTGGTTCTTTTTAGCCAATATTATTTCAATATACTCAAAAATGTTTTAAGTCATGTGCATGATTCTAACTTACTAGAATTATGTATAAGAGGAGTGAGATTCCCCAAAAATCCAAAATATTATATGAGATATTTTATATTTTAGGTATTGACCTCAAGGGACCCTTTGTTATTTTGGGCTTCTTTTTATTCTTTTTGTAGTTCATTATGCCTTGAAATGGGTAAAGGAAAAGGAAACACAAACTGATGAATCTTTAGTGGTTGTTAAATTTATGAGATCTCAAATTTTTAGTCGATTTGGTTTACAATGTTTATCAATAGAAATTAGGGTTCACATTTCAATAATCTCAAAATGAATACCATTCTCCATAAATATCAGTTAGTTTATAGACTTTCAACTACATATCACTTCCAAACTAATGAACAAGATGATATTTCAAATCGTGAAGTTAATAAAATTATGGGAAAATAGTATAATTAAATATGAAAGATTGGAGTATATAATTAGATGATGCATAATGGGTCATGAACCAACCTAACTCATCCATCTATCAAACACGCAAGTTGTCCCATAACATACCTAGGGTGTGTTCCCAATTACACCAGGATGGAAACTTGTGTAAGTGAAAAAAAGAGTATTCAACATGAATGATTTCACTCGATAAATAAATTATACTAATAAAAAAATTTAATGATCCCTATATACTTTTAAGGCCCATATATAAAAGTAAAAAAGACAAAATAAATAAATAAAACAATTTACACAATTAAAACGCAACAATACCACAATTCAACTCCAACTCCTTCCAAAGAAACAGCACCAAAGGTCAATCACCCTATCTCTAAATATATAATTCACTGCCAATTTATGAAAATAAAATAAATATGGATGGCTAATTTAGAGGATGTGAAAAAGTAAACTAAATAAAAAAAACCAATATACCTCTATGTGACAACATGAGTCACCCTCCAACCTCAAACTAAACATGTTCTAAAATAAATCAAGGATTGAATCAGAACCTAAAGATGAAATGATATAAATATGTGTGAGTATAAAACATGATAGGAATTCTTAGTGAACCATGCCCCATATATTATCTTTAAATAAAATATCTATTTTTATCCAGTTTTAAATACAATTTATAAAACATAGGTAATTTTAATTTTCATGTTTAAAAATATCTAACATCAATCCATTACCCTTATTTCATTTATAATAGTTTCATTTGAAAGAAATAGATTAAAACTTTTAATGAGAATTCTATTTTAAAATATTTTTTTAGAAGAATCTCTAAATCATTTTCAAATCATTTTAAAAACTAACTTCATTATAAAATAAGATAAAATAAAGAGTTGAAAATATTAATAATATTAATAATAATAAAAATAAAAGAAATAATATAAATAACTAAATGTAAATGAGAAAAAATATCCAGAATACTTTAGTAAGAATAAAGTAAATGTGACTAATATAAAATAAGAAGGTACTGGGTGATTATGGGAGGACCTAGGGGATTAGTTTAATATCTAGAACATTACTATAGAAGAAACATCATATTGGTGTTATTGATGTAATCATATCAGCCTAACTATCAGTTGTTACCAACCTAGCCTAACTAAAGGAAAAAACTAACCTTGCAGAGAAAAGTCATACTAGGGGACACTAGTCAAATTTTGATCTTAAAATATTGAATCATTTGCAATCAAAAATTACACAATACACACTTGGTCCCCATTATATAAGTAAATTGTAGGTGAGATGATCCAAAAGGAAGGAATAAATTATATAATTTTTAACATATATTTAGATATATATATTTTTCACTACATAAATCCATAACTGGAAATAAGTTTTGGCCCCTGAACACCCCACATAGAATAGACCCTTATTAAAGTAACATAAGAATATAGCAAACATTTTCTATACCAAAGATTATTCTATTCTATAATGAAATCACACAAAATAAGGACATTCCCATGGGTGGGTTTTTTATTATAAAAATAATCTATATAAGTGTCAATTGGGCCTTAAAATGGTTTTATGGAATAAAAAATACAAAAAAAACTTTGAAACCAGTGTATAATACTTTAAAACATTCCAAACATTTAAAAAAAATTCTAAGGGATCCCTTTGAAAACTATTTTTAAGATCAAAACACTTTTTTTGATTTTATAATCACTTTTTAAAATAAATTTTGGTGAAATTATCAAACTTATGGTGTGTGAGGTTAGACAAAGAAGAGTGGGGAAGAAGGAGAATGGAGGATATAAGACCTTATTTATATGGAACCACCAATAATCGATAAGGAGGAGGTTGAAATATTGGGGAAGAATAGGGGGTCTTGACCCAACTCCCATGAGATGCGTTCAGAGCAATGACCAAGAGGGGGGAATAAAGTGGCATACATGGGGAAAGGAGTCATGAAATAGGGTCTTTTTGGATTCTTCTAATGTGTTGTGAAAATATGGATATGGGAAATTGGAGTAGTTTTTGTGCAGTATTCTCTAGGTTGTGTGTTATGGGTGAGGTAGAGGAGGGATTAAGGGGGTGTTGCGTGAATAAGAGGGAGGGGTGAAGTAAATATTTAAGAGGGATATTTAGGTAAAATAATTTTTATTAAAGAACTAGGTGCATCACATGATTTGGCCTCATGGTTATCTAAATCAATTTACAGCTGTCCAAGGATCACTGGAGGTCCTGGAGAAAGGTGCACGGTTAGACTACACTATTAAAATAACTATGCACCAACCATCAAATTGAATCTAAAAAATTGTAATCCTACAACACGGTTACTACATGGTTAGTAATAACCGTGAGATAACCATGTGACATGAACTGCATACCCAAAATTATCAAATTTTAAGGAGTTCATACCCATAATAAGTGAGAAAAGACCAATCATAAAAAAATAACATTAATAGTAAAAACATGGTCGAGTGTGACAATTCTCCCCACAATAATAATTTATTACCATAGAAATATGCAATAGACATGGTTGGATAATGGAATGGATATAACTCAACATCCTAAACTATTACTCGGTTCTTAAAGTTAAGGGACACTATGACTACTATCAGGACAAAGGTTCAAACACTGACTGATGTGACTCGTATTCATTCTCCAAACTCAATTCATCAACCAAAAAATATACATCCATAATTCAAGTGTCCCTCAATTACCATATTAATTGAACATACTCCAAGTTTCCAACCACTTCATGTAATGAAAACCCCACAATATTCTAAACTAGATAACCTAAAATAAAATAGGCTAACCAACAAACACATCATTCTAGTGGAGGATTATTCAAGGAAACTAAACATAAAAACGAGGAGGGGTGTAAATGAGTAAAGGTCAACCATAGTGGTCACCCCATAAAAATAGGAAACCACTAAGGAGAGGACCATTACAAGCATATCCATAAAAATATTAAATAAATCCCAAAAATTTATTATTCCAAATATTCCATGAATATTACATTATATAAAAAATATAAGAAGAAAAACTTCATTACACAAGGGAAATAAAGAAAAGTAAAATAAGAAAGGGAAAGGAAAAAATATAATTGAGAATGTCTCAATGAAAATATACCACACAAGAATATCATGGGTTTGGGCCTTGGGTCAAGAGGGAGTAACTAGGATACTACTTTCAAAAAATTTACTATCTATGAATCCAAATGAACCAAGTAGCATTCACCCCATTGTTCATTAAATATTTCATGTGGTTATACACAAAATAGAAAAAAAAGAAAATACTCAATCAAAAATTTATCAAACTAAAGTCATACCCAACCAAAAGTAAATCAAAATATAAAACATCACTATATATAAACAAATCATAACTTCTAAAATGAGACAGAAAATTCTTATTACCAAACTATTTTCAAAATCCCACACCATATAATTATTTCATTATTCAAATAGACCCTTAATTTTCCTTTCTAAAACCCATCTTTGACCATTTAAACCGCCCCATTCCATTCAAAACACTTTTAAAAAAACCTAAAATATAACGAATCAACTTCTCAAAATGAAATCACCAAATTAAATTATTTTTTAGGGAATATTATATTAAAAACTTAATTAAATTAAAAAACACCATATTAATTTTTTAACATCCACAAAAAAACTCATTTAACTTTTTCAAAATCTACAATTTAACATTTTAAACCAAGTTTTTATAAAATTTAAAACCACACTTTTCCCAACTAACATGAATACATATGATCAAAAAAATTAATATCAGAGAACATATAAAACAAAACACAAATGGGAACTAATTTATGTGTGAAACATCATCATGTGGCATGATGAACCATCTTCCAATAACAAAAATACCACTGAGAGTCTCATTGAGCTGTGAACGCAAACTCTGCATAGTTTTTCAGACCATGAGAGATCACTAAGTACCTCCATATCACTACTATTGTCATTCCCCATACCCAAAATAATCAAACAACTTATTTAACTTTTAAAAGAAACCAAAACATCATTAATAAATATTTAGTAACATCAAAAAATAAATTAAATTCAAACTTAGAATCAAAGACTCAAAACCCAAGATCCCAAGGAAACTCAAGGATCTGAATGGTAAAGAGTTCAAGAGGATATCTCCACACTTACCTCTCAAGTACCAAAATTCCTATGTCCAGCCTACCAGATAGAATCAAGTAAAAAAATGTTCCCTCGTAACTTAGGAATCCAAAATCCTAATATCTACTACAATTGTTTCATGAACCAACTAGAATTAACCCTCTAATGGATACCCAAGCTAGCTCCTGACATACCTGGGGTGCATTCCTAATCATGTCGGACTGAAAATTAAATTCAATTAATCAATTAGAATCCAATGGGAATGATTAAATTGAATAAATAAATTGAACAAACAATGGAAAACTAGTATGACCTATGCATACATCGGAGGTCCATACAGCCAAATAAAAGTGATAAAATAAACAATTAAAACAAAATAATCCATCAAATGACCTCCAAATCCCACCACAAAAACTTCTCCATAGATCCATCACCAAGTCTCCACCTATATTAGGTACCATTTATTTAAGAAATGAAAAGAAATAGAGATGGTAGATTTGAATAATGTCATAAATGAAACTAAATAAAACAAAAGAACCAACATACCACTATGTGACATCATGAGTCACACTCAAACCTTAAACTAGATATGATACATGATCAATCAAGGACTAAATTAGAACCTAAAGCTTAAATTATATAGATAAGTGTGATCGTCAAACTTAGTAGGCAGGCTAAGTGAACCATACCACATATATTATAGGTACCAAATGATCATGGGAGGACTTAGGGGATAAAAGGAATTTCTACAATAATACTATAAAAGATCCATCATATTAATTTTCTTGATGAAATTGTACCACCCTAATGCCCATTTGTACCCTACCTTGCCTAAACGAGGGGGAGAACACCCTAAGCTAAGAAAATTCCAACTAGGGGGGGTATCTAAAGCATGATCTTATAATAGTGTAGTGTCACGCCTCTAGTATATGGAATCAGGTATGGGTCCTCTTTTCTTTTTTCCCTTTTGAATTCTATGTTGTTTGTAGGTCAGGAGAGGTGAATGTGGGTAGTTGTGTGGGATTTTTCAAGTGGAACTACATTCTATTCTATAGTGCTAGTTCTAATCCCTAGAGGTTGTGTATGTGATATGGTTAGGATTAAATAGTGTGAAAGATAGTTTGCTTGGTTCTATCAATTTTGGCGTAGTCATGGCATAGAGAAGGGGCTACTCTATAGAGACCTAGATGGTGCAACTTTGATGGTTATGACAATTTCAGGGTCACTATGTCATAGAGCGGTGGTTGTGGCACAGTGGCCTTGTGAGGTCCTGCGATCATGCGTCTGTTGGGGGACATGGTTGGTTACTTACTATGGGATAAGTGTTTTTCAACCAAAATATACCTTAGGAATAAAATATGATCCTCTTTGATCCACTTGGATTAGATTATGACATTTATTATTATTTTATTTAATGAAGAGTTGAAAGTGTTAAATTCAAATTTTCATAACTAAAATATTTTTAATATAGGTTTATACATAAGATATATTAGAATATAAATATTAATTAGAAATAAAAAAATATTTCATACATAATGGTACTTTATTTATAATTTTTAGACATTAAATAACTAAATTTATTTATGACACAATGAAGAGGTAGTATTTACCTTATTAATGAAAGTTTAGATTAATTGATATTATAAATATCCAAATAAATGTAAATTTAGACTTTTGATGAATTAAAAAATTTATAGGTTAATATTACTTGTTAGGGTTTATTAAATAAATTTTTTTCTAAGTGATAAAGTTGTTATGACTTTCACAAAAACAAAATACTAAATAGTGTCAAAATTGACATAAATGAGTTTTTAAAATAAATACTATATTACTAACAGATATAATATTCCTAAAAACATATGTTTCAGCCAAAGAAATTATATAATAATTTATATTTCATTAAGGAACCACTTGGGGTTCTCTTGGAATTTTATAGTAAGTTTATTAACCATTTATTATAATAATACAAGAATACATGGTAAAAGTTAAAGTACTTAACTCAGATTTAAATCTAAACGATAAGGTTAATATGGTGACCTAAACCAATATAAAACATATTTGTTGATAATTTTTAAATCTATAATCACATTATCCTTGAAATAAATCTTTTTGAGCCATTATAAAATGAATATTATTTTATAATAAATTAATATTTCAAGATTTTCCTAAAGTGACCCTCACCTCTCTTATAAAAGGGTACTTCCCCTTCTCTAAAAATCACACCTCCAAAGCCAATTTTATTGGCCAAACCCTACTCAAATATCTTCCCAACTACCCTCAATTAAACATATAGGCCTTACTTTGATCAGAAAGATGACTTAAGGAGCTCTTCTGATCAAATCAAAAGGAAACACCCGAAGAAGAGGTAATTATTCCATCACCTCTTCCAAAGTTCTTTTCTTCTTCCACTTCATCTTTCTTTGTTGTTTCCAAACCAAAATAATAAATTCAGTACCTTCTAAATATTTTGATGTTATTATAAATATAATACAATCATATTCATTATTCTGTCCATCCTATGAATGATAAAGTCACCATATGTGTGTACATACGGCTTACCGTCTCCACGTCGTGGTGTAGTTTGTTATTCAACACTTAATTATTTGGATGGGTATAATAATGAGTATAATTGATATAAATAATAAATATAATATGTTAATGATTATTTATATATGATATACCATCCAATTACATATGATTTCACCATCAATAGAATGATATTGTCACTCGTGCGTATGTACGGATTACCGTCTCCATGAACACGATGAGATTCATTCCCCATCGTAACCATTAAAGAATAACTTTCATTTGATGATTAAAAATAATGTATAAGAACTTAATATAATTTTTTATATGAATCAAATACATCATATCCATAACAAATCTAACTTATGTAACAAAACATATAAAGAAAAACGAATCAGTTAACACCCGAAAAATGATACTACTGAAATATTATTACAAAAGCAATATTGGAAGCTCGTATATGATATCATATTTATGTATGTGGTTATTTTATAAATTAATAACAATGATTTAACTGTTATACAGAAGGTTAATGTACCCTTGACCAAGGAAAAGTACAAGGTAAGGGTTAATTTTACAATCTCTTTACTTATCCGAGGTTGTTTATACGTAAGTATCTACTGGGACTTCTTAATCATCCACCTTTGTGTTTCTTAAAAATGTATTTCAAAACATTTTTTACTATTTCTTTGAATATGGGTTTAATTAATTTTTTACTTTGTTTGAAGTTTTATAAAATGTTCTCAAAGGAATCTTTCCGTCATTTTCCAAACAGGGTACTTTATGTCATTTTCGACAAAATAAGGTAAGAATGTTTTTTTAACTTATATAGTGAGTGAAGCTATTTTCCATAGATATAACACCTTAAAAGATTCCCTTACAATTTTATAAGAATATTTTCAAAATAAATGTTTTATTTTATAATTATGGGACTTTTAAATTATTTCAAAATAGAAAGATATATTTCTCTCAAATATTTTTGATATCATTTATGTCAACATCTGTTGATGGATTTTACACTTCTTTGAAGTTGATTTATTATGATATCATCTTCAATATTGTATTAAAGGTTTTGTGATATGTTTAATTGTGGATGTGTTATTTTTATACCATTCAAGGATTGTAGTTAAAGTAATAACATTTTGTATGCTAATTTTAATACGAATATTTATGTTATGTTCCAACCTTTTTATATGAGGAATGCATTAGACTTAGTAAGTGATGGGTATAGCCCGCTATATCTCCTCGATGCATCAGTAGGTCTCATGAGACAAACTAGTGTGTTGGAATAAGGCCTTGAAAAAAAATATTTGAATTCTTGGCATGAGGCCTTGACTATGTGGTTATAATGTCTAGAATTATGCATTCTTTCATTATGAAATTAGCTATTGATATTACAAGTGATTATTCGAGTAGAAGAAAATCATTGTGAATAATAAAATGGATTTATTTGATTTATATTTTCCATATTATGCTTAATTTTAAGTTTAAAAGTCTTATGTTTTAGTCTTATACATTGCCTTAAATTTTTATGGTTATTTATGAAAGTTTATGATATATTGTTATCCATACTGAGCATCTGAGCTAACCCCTTTCTAGGTTTCATTTTTTCTAGGATGTAAATAAGTATAATATGACTGAATTGCAGGGATGTGTTAGGGGATATGATTGTATTCAAAGGAGACACGATGTTGTTGTTTTTTTATTTCATAATGTAATTTAAAACTTATGTATGTGTCTAGTATTTCCAAGGCTACTAAATCGATCGGTCTTTAGGGATTTAATCCCTTGTGATCATACCAATGTTATGTAATAATGCACCAACTCTGGGTAACTAGGGTCGGGGTGTTACAGTTGGTATCAGAGGAAGTTTGGTACAAACATTAGAAGCTATATTTAGAAAAACTATGATTAGAGAACATTACCCTAAGATTGAATTTGAGGATTAGTATAGAAGAACTTCCTAGAATTTTGGTAAAGTATAGATTTTGTGTATTTTCCAAGCAATACATCCTTTTTTGGATATGATCAGGTAGAGGCAACTCTGGCACAGATGTACCTAGGAGTGAAAACTCCGACAATGG
This sequence comes from Viscum album, assembly GCA_963277665.1. NCBI lineage: Eukaryota > Viridiplantae > Streptophyta > Magnoliopsida > Santalales > Viscaceae > Viscum > Viscum album. The sequence goes on along the minus strand of OY728123.1, from coordinate 2,085,131,082 downwards.
GTTTTGGGCTTGACCCTGGGTATCTTGGTACGTGGAAACAGGTCTTTCTGCACTCTTGGTAATGACACTCCGGGGGATATTCTTAGGATAATTCACATTTTCTTTACAATCCATTATGAAGGATTTATGAGAAAATACTTCCCCAAAGAAAACATTTCTTTTATTATTACGGATTATATGCATAAACTATTCAATTTACATTAGGTATTTTACAAGTTTAGAATTATGCATTGCGATTCATAAACTAACCTAGTGTATTCCATTGTTTATAAATGGTGCCCAGTAGAAGGAATGAGAACTCCAGCAATATGCATGATCTAAAGAGTAAGAAGGATCATATCTTGCATGGTCTTAAGACAACATTTAGAAGATAAATATTCTCCCACGTATTCTCATCATATGGAGAAATAATATCATGTCTTAATAAGATAAGTAAATAATTATCTGAGTCATATGGATTTGAAGGGAAGCCAGAGATGAAAAGGATGGTAGAGAGAAATATGGATAAAGGGAATAAGGGAAAGAAGGATTTTCCGATATGTGATAACTGTGTAAAGAATCACCTTGGTAAATTTTTGAATGTAATGGGGTTTGTTATAAGTGTGGAGAAAATTTACACCAAGTACGTGATTGCAAGGGTTAGAAAAAATGTTTCAAATGTACAATGCTTCATTTGCAAGGAGTTGGGACACTACGTGAATAAATTTCCCAATCATAAAAGCATACTTCAAATGAAGTTATTGGATAATAATCATGTTATGATACTGCCACATATGAAGAGGAATAATTAGTGTTCTTATATATTTTTTGTTAATGAATTATGTCATTTGATAATTGTATCAATGATGTATTGTTTATATTAATTATGAAAATAAATAAGAATTGTACTATAGTACTATTTCATTGAGGATTTGAGATTATATGGTAATAAAAAAAGTGACTCAACAGCATGTTAAAAGTTTTGTAAAATACATGGTTGAAGGAAATATAAACCTTAATATGGTCTTGATACTGATGTAGTGATTTTGGAATAAGATATGGTTAATTGGAATAAATTATATTGGATATTCTTGACTACCTTGGAACTGATTAATGGTTTGTTTATTCCATTATTGTTGGAGTATTCAAAATTTTTGGGTATAAGGAATATATCTAGTATTCTATAAGGAATAAGGGATCATGAATGTAATCAATAAAGTTTTATGATAATTTAGGGAGTAATCATGTTTTTAGAGAATACATGATGAAGGTACTCACATGTTATTATGTGGAAAAAAGAGATCTTCATTTTGTTATTTTTTATTTTTCTTATAAAAAGGACAACCTGAATGTCAGGGGACAACACGTTGCATCTAGCAAGGCAGCGAGACTTTAACCCGCAACCGAAGGGTGACAAGGGTGAATCACCTACCACGAGCCTACTTGATTTCCTGGTTTGTATAATATAGTTTTTTATTAAATTGTATGAAATATAAATTATAAATTCATTTTTTTAAACCCTATACGATTAGGTTAAATTAAATATTTTTGAGTTTTATTATTTTTGGAGTGAAAGATGGGTTTGTGGTAGAAATTATTTAAAGGATGGAACTCCACTTGCCAAGTATTATTTTTTTCTTTTCTTAATTATATGAAGAAAGTAATTATTAAACATTAGGGAAAGGAACTTAAAACCAAAAATGTGTTATCCTAATACCTTATGTTTTTATGAACCAATAATATTTTAAGTCATCAAAGATTTATGGCTTTGAGGCCATCAATTTTCTATTTTTCATTCACTTGTTTGTGATTGATGACCTCAATCACTCCCTATAAATATTTATGTTTTTTCTCCAAGTATATGGCTATAATTTCCACCAATGTTCTCCTATTCTAAATCTTAATTTGATGGTGACTTTTTCATTTCCCTATCACTCTTATTAAGTCTAAATTTTATTAACCCTATTTTCGATGTGGGTTTTCTACAAAGGTATTTTCTATTTTTAACCTTTTATTTTTTAAGAACAATTTCAAATTGTGAGGATGAAATTTATTGAAGGAGGATAGAATGTAACACCCTAGCATTTCATAGTACATTATCTCTTTAAATAAATTCATATCTTGCGCCACATGCAATATTGAGTTCGAGCACACCACAACTAACCAAACTAGCCGTTCAAAAAGCAGTTATGAACTTTATTAACTTCATTTTGAATTTTATATACTCCATATAATTTCTAAATCCATATTATGTGTTTCTTAGACATAATATAATAACAAATTCAATTTCTCAGATAAAATATGTATTTTTCAAAAAAATGCAATTTTACCACCTTTTAATGGAGAACCCTTTTTAAATCCAATATTTGACACTTTTATATTTTTATTTTTACAAAATAAACTTCTTCTTTAGAAGCGGGACATAAAATTCAGTTTGGATGAATTTTTGGAGTTTTTCTGATAACTTTCATATTTTGATGAATAGTGAATGATACTAAATTTTAATTGAAAATAACTTTTTTTAATCAAAATAATTTATAGTGTTAAATTATACATTTGAATGGTTTTGAAGTATAATTAGATTATATTTTTATCATTTAATCCAATATTGGTCATTGGAAGTAATTTCATATTTAAATTGGACATAAACACATATCAATCTTTTGATAGTTTTTACTTCTCAAAAACCTACTTTCTGGTTTTGAAAACGAGAATTAATTTTAAATTAATTAATGAAACTCATGTGTTTTGAAATTGGTAAAATATAAATCATTTTGAATTTTTATTATCAAAATTATCTTTGGGTGAATTTTTTTATTTTTCTGAAAACTTTCAATTTTTGATGAATAGTGAAAAACACTACGTTATTGTTTAAAACCAACTTTTATTTAAATAATTATAATTTTTATTTAAATTTATTTTATATTCAAAATAGATACATAATAACTATTTTTTCCAATGTAATTAATTAGATTCATTTTATAATAAGATTAGATATATAGAATTTTATTAAATATTTTAACGTCTTTTACCCACCTTCTAGGCACATTAGAAAATTTGAATAAAACATAATTTAACTGCATCTGTTAATTAAATTTTAAAAATATTAGAGACACGGTTGACATCAGTAAGTAAAATTTGGTCCAATAGGATGAAAATAATTTTTGGGGAATAGTAACGTTTAAATTTTATTTACCACGGTTAAAAGTAAATAGGGTAATTAAAGGTAAAAATGATATTATAATTACCCTAACACATGTCATAATTCTATTGTATAAGTGTTTTTCGACCAAAATAAACCTTTGGAATTAAATATGATCCTCTTTGATCCACTAGAATTAGATTAGTACATTTATTATTATTTTATTTAATGAAGAGTTAAAAGTATTAAATTCAAATTTTCATAACTAAAACATTTTTAATATAGGGATATATATAAGATAAATTGGACTATAAATATTCATTATAAGTATAAAAATATTTTCTAAAAAAATGGTGTTTTATTTATAATTTTTAGAGTTTAAATAATTAAATTTATTTATGACACAATGATGATACAGTAATTACCTTATTACTGAAAGATTAAAATAATTGATATTATAAATATCCAAATAAATGTAAATTAAGACTTTTCATTCATTAAAATAATTTTATAGGTTAATATGAAATGTTAGGGTTGATTAAATAAATTTTTTTCTAAGTGATAAAGTTGTTATGACACTCACAAAAACCAAATACTAAATAGTGTCAAAATTGAAATAAATGAGTTTTTAAAAAAAATACTATATTATTAAATGATATAATATTCCTAAAAATATAAGGTTTGGTAAAAGGAATTATATAATAATTTATAGGTCATTAATGAACCACTTTAATTTCTTCTGTAATTTTATAGTAAGTTTATTAACCATTTATTATAATAATACAAGAATAGATGGTAAAAGTTAAACTATTTAACTAAGAGTTAAAACTAAACGATAAGGTTAATATGGTGATATAAACCTATCTAAAACCTATTGGTTGTGATGTTTTTGACCCATCCCTACCTTATCCTCGAAATGAATCAGTTTGGAGCCATTATAAACTGAATATGATGTATAATAAATTAATATTTCAAGCTTTTCCTAAAGTGACCCTCACCTTTCTTATAAAAGGGTACTTCCCCTTATCTCAAAATCACACCTCCAAATCCATTTGGCACAGCCAAAACCTGATCAAATATCTTTCCAACAACCCTCACTTCATCCTAAAGGACTTACTTTGATCATAAATATTGCCTAAGGAGCTATTTTGATCAAATCAAAAGGAATCACCCAAAGAAGAGGTAATTATTTCATCACCTCCTTCAAAGTTCTTTTCTTCTTCCACTTCCTTTTTCTTTGTTGTTTCCATATAAAAATAATAAATCCAGTACCCGATACATACTGTGATGTTATTATAAATATGGTACAACCATATTCATTATTCCATCCATCCTATAAATGACAAAGTCACCATACGTGCGTACGTACGGCTTACCGTCTCCACGTCGTGGTGTAGTTTGTTATTCAAAACTTCATTATTTAGATGGGTATAATAATGTGTATAATTGATATAAATAATAAATATTATATGTTAATTATTCTTTGTATATGATACAAAATCCAATTACATACGATTTCACCATCAATAGAATGATATTGTCACACGTAGGTACGTATGGATTACCGTCTCCATGAACGCGATTAGATTCATTCCCCATCGTAACCATTAAAGAATAATTTGCATTTGATGATTAAAAAATGTCTAAGAACTTAATATCACTCTGGATATGAATCAAATACATCCTATTCATAACAAACATGACTTACGTAATAAAACATATAAAGGAAAACGAATCAGTTAACACCCTAAACAATGATACTACTGAAATATTATTAACAAATCAATTTAAGAAGATTATATATGATATCATATTTATGTATGTGGTTATTTTATAATTTAATAAAAATTATATAACTATTATACAGATGGTTAACATACCCTTGACCAAGGAAAATTACAAGGTAAGGGTTAATTTTACAATCTTTTTACTTATCTAAGGTTGTTTATACATAAGAATCAGCTGGGAATTCTTTATCATCCATAATCCATGTTTCTTAAAAATGTATTTTCAAACATTTCTACTATTTCCTGGAATATCGGTTAAATTCATTTATACCATTTTTTACTTTATATAAAATCTTTTGAAATGAATCTTTCTTTCATTTTCCAAACAAGGTACTTTAAAACCTTTTCAACAAATTAAGGTAAGAATGTTTTTTTAACTTATACAGCGGGTGCGGCTATTTTCTGCCGTTATAACACCTTTTAATATTCCCTTACAATATTATAAGAAACTTTTCAAAAAAATGTTCTCTTTTATAATATAGTGACTTTTAAATGATTTCAAAATAGAAAGAGATATTTCTCTCAAATAGTTTTGATTTCATATATGTCAACATCCGTCGATGGATCTTACACCTATTTGAAGTTGATTTATTATGATACAATCTTCCATATTGTATTGAAGGTTTTTTGATATGTTTAATTGTGGATGTGTTATTTTTATACCATTCATGGTTTATGGTTAAAGTAATAACATTCCGTATGCTAGTTTTAGTACGAATGTTTATGTTATGTTTCAACCTTTTCATATGAGGAATGCATTGGACTTAGTAAGTGACGGGTAGAGCCTTCTATATCTCATTCATGAATCTTCAGGTCTCATGAGACAAACTAGTGTCTTGGCATAAGGCCTTGAAAAAAAAATTATTTGTAGTCTTTCCATGAGGCCTTGACTATGGGTTTTTGATGTCCGATATTATGCATTCCATCATTATAAAATTAGCTATTGATATTACATGTGATTATTCGACTAGTAGATTATCCATGTGAATAAGTAAATGGAATTATTTAATTTATATTTGACATATTATGCTGAAGTTTAAGTTTAAATGGATTTTGTTTTAGTCCTATATATTTCCTTAAATGTTAATGCTTATTTATAAAAGTTTCCACTATATTGTTATCCTTACTGAGAATCTGAGATCGCTCCTTTCTATGTTTGATTTTTTCAAGGATGTGAATAAGATTATTATGACTGACTTGCAGGGATAGGCTAAGGGATATGAGTGTGTTCAAAGTAGACACAATGTTTTTTTTCATTTCATAATGTAATGTTAAACTTATGTATGTATCTAGTACTTACAAGGATACTAAAATAATCGGTCTTTAATTATTTGAACCCTTGTGATCATTTTGATGTTATGTAATAATGCACCGACTCTGGGTAACTAGGGTCAGGGCATTACACCATAGTGTTATACATTTCTCTTTGGTACTTTGGAGATAAATTATGTTCATGATTTGTTTTATATAATTATGTTCCCAATTGATATGGATATTGATGAATGAAATATATTTTATTCACCTTATTATACCACATGGATTTATGATATGTCATATTGATTATTTTTATCAAAATATGGCATGTTTTTTAAAAGAAAACCAAAGGTTTATTTTGTGTGGAAAATAATTTCTTTTGAAATGTTTTAGAAATATGGTTTATAAAATAAATAAGTAATACATATGGATAGAAATTTTATATATTATTTAGTGGTATCCTATTGATATTTAGCTATCACACCCTAATTTTTCCTTTGGATATTTATAGACATGGTTTTATAGGATACAGATAATGAGATGTGTGTTATGTATAGGATGAATCTCCATGATTGTGTTTCCATCTAGTGGGTAGGGATGGTGGTGATATAATATCACAAGGATATGGACCCATGTTTTAATTTTATTTCCATATATATGGTATCTAGTTTGTTCATTTAGATCATGTTAACTCTTTGTTGGATGTGAAATTTATTATTTGGTTATTTTGACATATGATGTATTTTGGATATCTATTGTGTTAATATTATTGTTTTCATCGTATCATATGTATATAGAGGTTGAAATCATTCCCATATTTATTTGTATCATACCCTAGTTCTTTTCTTCATCTCATGGAAATCGGGAATCCACTTATGGCTTTGTAGAAGGAAAATTCGTGTGACTTTAATGCTTGACCCAGGTTGGTGTGTTACAAATTAGTACCAGAGCCACATATTTTTATTAAATCTTACTCGCATTCTTTTGTGTCACCCTATTGTGTATGGGTATTATTGATAGAATAGAGGTAGGACTTTTGGAAATCAAGAGTTAGTATATGAGTGTTCATGGCCTGCTCACATTTTTTATGAACCTTGAGTTACTATGGGAAGTATAGGGTGGTTTAGAAACCTTGCTTATAATTTTAGAATTTTTGGATTTATTACTCTAAATTAAATTTTTGATAAGGTAATATAATTTAGTTTTAAATGGATTTTTTCTTAATTATTTTATGCAATATGGTTCCTTAAATAATAACATCTTTGAATACTAAAGAGGAAGCTGTAGAGAAAGACCTGCGGGTGGATACTTTGGTTGACTCAGTTTTGGTGAAAAATATAGTCTGAATGATTCAATCTATAGGGAAAGTAGCTAATGTTTAAATAGAATAGAAGGTGGAACATTATTTATAATTAAAAAAGTATAATACTTTGATATTTCATTGTGAAAAACGATCCCCTGAAATAAAATATTGGATTGAGATGCTTGAGAGTATTTTCCAATTCTTAAAAACTCCATAAGACTCCAAGATTACTTTTACCACTTATATTCTTAAGGGGATAGGAAATAGCTGGTAGAAATTTATTTTTTCATCCAAGTAGCATGAAGATATCACCTGAACTATTTTCAAGAAATCCTTAAATCAACATTTCTATCCCTAGACACTAAGAGTGGTGAAGGCATGGGATTTTGTTACTATAGATTCTGGAGATCATTATGTCATAGAGTATGCTACTTTGTTTTCTATGTTGGTTTACTTATCTCCAGATCTTTTTTCTAATGACTATCTCAAGGAATGGAGTTTTTATATGAGTTTAAGGTCTGATATTAGGTCTATGTTTATTCATATTTTCCTACTCACCTTTATGGAGGTTGTAGACAAGGTAAATTTAGCAGAGGAAAATATTGATGCAATAAAGGACTCTTCAAAGTATCAGTTATAGAAAGAGGAAAGCAGATTTTGTTCACTAGATAGAAAAGGAAGCAAGGTGGCCAATTCCAAAGTAGTGGAAGGAGTATGTAATAGATGTTAGGTCAGAGGTAGATCGTCAATTATTAGTTCAGGATAAAGATACATCTAAAACCTAATTATAAGGTAGCACCCAAGGTGTTTCATACCTATAGTAAATCTGGTCATATTTATAATTTCTATGATAGAGTATCCCAGGGTAGTAGAGATGGATCCACACTCACCAAGGGCTCCATGTTTATATCTAATGTAGTAAAAGGGTTTGGGTCTCAACCTTGAAATAAGAGTGACACCCAGTTTGTGGAGAAAGGGAGATATGAGGCTGGATATATCTATGCAGTGGAGCCTGCACTAGAGAAATTGGAGGTAGGAATAGCTACTATGAGAGGTATGATTTTTATTACACCTTCTATGGTTATATCCTTACTTGATACTAATGAAACTCATTCCTTTATCTATTCAAAAATTATTTATTTGATAGGTTTGTTCTTTAAGATTATAACATTCTTGATGACTCTTTCCACTCCTTTAGAAAAGAATTTGGGGTAGGGTTTGAAATGTACCAAATTTCAGGTTATGATCGCTAACCACAAAACCATATATAACTTTTTAGTTTTTGATCCTGACATAATTGATCTCATTATTAGAATGGATTTTCTTATTATCTATAAATACTATATCAATTGATATCATAATTGGGTCTAGTATATTTATTCTAATGAATCCACTCATGTCTTTCAGGGTGAGTGTGATCCTATATCTAGGAGATAAATGTTTTTCCCCAGTGTTGAGGCGATCTCATGATAGTTTTCAGCAATGTTTCTTAATTCCATTTATCCATGTATTAGTGGCCCTCTTCCTACCTTGGTGAGTGAGTATCTGAAATGTATTCTAGACGATTTCTCTAGGTTTCCACCTTATAGGTAAGTTGAGTTCTATATAGACTTTCTTATAGGGATAAAGCACGTTTCTTTTCCTTCATACTATATATCACCCATTGAATTAAAATAATTAAATTTTCATCTTGATTATTTTGAGGTTATATGATTTATTTATCCTAGTGTTTCACCATGGGAATCGCCAGTAATCTCTAAAAATAAATAGGATAGGAATATTTGACTTTATGATTATTATTGGTGACTCAAACAAGTGATAGTTAAGAACAAATATCCCTTTCCAAGGATTTATGATCTTTTTTATCAACTCATTTGAGGCCAGTGGTTTTCAAAAATTGATCTAATATTAGGGGACCATCATTTAAGGGTCTGAGAGGATGATATTCCTAAGAAAAAAGTTCAGAAGAAGGTATGGTAATTATGATATATGTTCACAAATTTTTTCCTTTCAAATTCTTATTCTATGTTTATGGATTTAATGAATCAAATATTCCATTAGTTCTTGGATTATTTCATGGGTTTTTGTAGATGATATCATTATTTATTCTAAATCAAAGGAGGATCGTACTAAGAATTTAAATATCATCCTTGGGATCGTGAAAGAGAATTTTTTTTATAGAAATCTATCCCAATGTCAGTTATAGATTCAAGAGGTTAACTTTTTTGGCCATGTGACTTTTGAGAAGGCTATCTTGGTGGATCCTGAGAAGATTCTAGTAGTGATATCTTGGGAGCATCTTAAAAATGTGTTTAAGATCTAGAGTTTCTTTAAATTATATGGCTACTACAGGTTCTTTGTTTGGGACTTCTCTAAGATTGCATCACCTATTAGAAAGCTAACCTTTAAGGGTGTGAATTTTGTTTAGAGTGATCAATTCCAAAGAACTTTTTAGGAGTTGAAAGTGATATTGACTCAAAATCTAGTCTTGATCCTTCCTAAGATGTTTTTAGGATATGATATCTATTGTGATGCCTTAGGTATCGGTTTTGGTTGGGTTCTGATATATGGAAGATAGGTGGTAGCTTATAGATCTCATTAATCATTCTCTCACGAAAAGAACTACCCCATCTTAGATTTTTATTTTCCATTAGTGATTCACATCTTAATATTGGTGATTTAACCTATTCTGGGAGTGGTTTATAGTGTATTGATATCATAAGAGTCTAAAGTATATCTTCACTCATATGGATCTAAACTTGAGAAAAATATGTTGGTTGGAGTACCTTCAGACCATTAATTTTGATATCTAATACATCCCTGGAAATGGATAAATGGTCATAAATTTTTTGAGAAAAAATAACTGACTCGTGATGTAAAGGAATAAGTGGGAAATTGGTTGTTGATGGGATTATTTTCAAAATTACACTTGGATGAATGGAGAGAATATGGATAGGAATTCCAAGATTTTTCTTGGGATGATCATCTATGGATGATAAGATTCAACTTGGACACATAGAGGATGAAATTTTTGAGTGATTTAGAAGAAATATTTATGGTGGAGAGACATCAGAGGATTGGTCTTGGTCTCTTAATGGGGATTTATGATTTTCAGGTGGTATGGTTGTTCTAATATAATTGAAAATGTAATTGATGGATAATAGACACTAATCAAATTACTCTATGCACCCTAGAGATACCAAGATGTATCATGACTTTATGTATCAGTATTAGTGGATAAAAATGAGTTGATTAATTTTAGAATTTGTGTCTTAATGCCTCACATGTCATAGAATTAAGGTAGGACATCAGTGGCATGCCAGTTTACTGAAAACATTACCCATTCTGGTATGTAAATGGCATTATATGGCGATATAATTCATGATTGGGATACCATAGACTACTAGTATTAAGGATGTGATATGGTTGATTATTGATTGAATCATGAAATCAGTGAAATTCCTAACTATTAAGGGGCTGATGAAGGTAGAGGACCTTCGGAACCTATATGTTTGGGATATTGTTAGACTTTATGGTGTTACATAGGCTATCATTCAAGATATAGACCTTACTTAAAATCCTGATTATGGAGTGGATTTCATGCAGAATTGGGTTCTTAGTTAAAGATAATAATGGATTATCATACCCAGCTATATGAACAGACTGATGGAGCCATCCATATTCTTTAATACATGTTTCGGGTGTGTGTTCTTGACTTCAGTGGATTGTGGGAGAAGCATCTTTCCTTAATCATGTTTTCCTATAAAAATAGTTATTAGGCTTAGATCAGGATGGTTCCATTTGATGAATTTTATGGGAAGCGCCTCATATCACCTATTTGTTGGGAAGCGATTAGAGAATGGTCTTTAGTTGGACCAAACGTCATTCAGAAGAAGACATATATTATGAAATTGATCAAAAATATATTAGTGACCACATAGAGTTTTTTGAAATCATATATTGACTGGATTCATTATATATTGTAATTTCAGGTAGTTTATCAGGTTTCCCTCATAGTTTCACCTCAGTCGGGATATAGATGTATAGGTAGGTAGGAAACTTTTTCACCTTATAATATCAATCTATTTGAGATTGTAGACTGACTTGGGAAGGTGTATTGTTGACTAGACTTACCTACTCATATGAATTTTATCCATGATTCATTTCATGTTTCTCAACTAAAGAAGTATAAGTTGTATTTTTACAACTTAATTGAGTGGTAGTATGTTGGTATTAAACCTAACACCTCAGTTATTTAAAGGATTGTTCGTATTGTGTACCTTTTGAATAATTCATTATGTTGCAAGAGGTTCCCATTGGTTTGATAAAGATGGCAGTGTGGTAGGGACAGTCAAGAGACATGAGAGCATGAGGACTTGATGATATCGAAATGGTCTTACCTATTTGGATAGTTGTGATATTGAGCCATTATACGGACAGGAAAATTTTATAGTGGGGAGAATTATCACACCCTTGTATACGGAATCAGGTACAGAGCCTCTTTTGTTTTTTTTGTTGAATTATGGGTCATTCTTTGGTTGGGATAAATTAATTTTGGTAGTTGTGTTCGATTTTTCAAGTGGAATTGGATTTTATGGAGTGGATATAGTTTTTTTTCATGGAGGTTTTGGCTATGATGTGGTTAGGATACCACATCATAGAAAAAAAATTGGTTTTTCTAATTTTTGAATTGTTATAGAATAGAGAGGGGGATACAATGTAGATACTTGGAAGGTGGAAGTTAAATGATTATACCAATTTTGGTGTCATGATTCCATGTAACAATGTTCATGTCATAGTATCCTTGTGAGGTCTTCAAGGTTGTATCATAGTGATGTACATTGTGTCGTAGAACTTTCCCATGGTTTATATGATCTCATTGTTAACTATGGCATGAATTCTGAATGCACTTTTGACCATACACCACTATGGCATAGACAACTCCCTTTCACCATAGTCCATGTCCTTTACGGATACTTTGTGGCATAACCCTATGTGTTGTTCCATGATGCCTATTTTTTATAATGTTTGTAAATATCTAACCCGCTTGACCCAAATATGGTTTTCATAGATTTAAGGGCTCCTTGGTGATAATTTTTTCCCTCTCCCTCTTCCCATTGGGGGAAATTCATACCATTTGAAAGCTCAGATATCCATTTATTTTCATATGGCTCTAAAGGAACTTATATCTTCATCTCCCATCACTAGTTATGAATGGAAATAAGTTTTCATAATTTTTAAGGTAGAAACCTCTATCCTATGGTCTTTCACTTGGAGATCCTTTTTTATTATTTTTTTCCTTTGGCTTTGATTTATAGAATTGAATATTGATAATTTCCTTGATATTTATTATAAATGGGAATTTTTTTCAAAAGGGGATTTTCTTAGAAAATGGGATTTTATGCACATGATGGGTTTGAAAAAATTAATTAAAGTTGTTTTTGAATTGAAAATGTTTTTTCAATAATGGAAGTGGTGTGGAATCACTATAGAAAATATTTTATTAAATATGGTCATGTTTTTCTTGAAACTTAATGATATATAACACAATGGGAGACCTTGGAATATGGGAAAAAACTAAGTATATAAAATACTTAGTAGAGTAAGCTGTTATTAGGGTAGGAGCCTTTGATGACTTGGATTATAGTGGGCAGCCTTTCCCATGGACTGAGTTTATCAGACTTTAGGATTCACTTATGTCAGGTAGTGTTCATTTGGGTGCATTGGTTGTGTACATCCTTATCTCATGGATTTTTCTTCGGTGATTTGAAGATACATTACATGCATGATTTATTTGATATAATTATTTTACAACTTGATTTAGATATTTATGCTTGAAATATTTTTTATTCATCTACTTATACCATATAGATTTACATTATGTCATATTTATTTGTTTATCATAATATGGGGTGTTTTTTAAAATAAAACCAAATGATGATTTTATAAGGAAAATGTTTTATTATAAAATGTATTGAAAATATTTTTTATACAATAACTAATGGATTCATTTGGATAGAAATTGTATAAATTCTTTGGTGGTATCCTGCTAATATTTAGTGCTCATGGACTTCTTTTTCCTTTGGGCATTTGTATTCATTGTTTTGTAGGATACATGTAAAGGGAAGTTTTTCATTTAGAAGAAGGATCTATTAGATCGTGTTTCCTTCTAGTGGGTTGGGGTGGTGGAGAAATATGTCCATGGGGATATGGACCCATGGGTTTCTTTAGGTTCTATGTTTATGGTGTTTCAGTTGTGCATTTAGATCATGTTATCCCACTATTGGATTTCAACTTTATGATTTATTTATTTTGACCTACGGTGTATTTTGGATATCTTCAATGACACTATGATTTTTTATATCTTATAATATGGATGATGAGGGTGAAATCATTACCATGTTTCTTTATATGATATCGGTGTGCTTGTTACTAGCCCATGGTGATCAGGAATGAACTTCGGGTTGTGGAGGGCCAATTTAAGTGACTTTATAGGTTGAACTAGGTTTTTTAGTTAAATGAAGCATGTTTTCTTGGAAATTAAATGAGTATCTCTTAGTCCCCATGACATAAATAAAGTGTAAGTGATCCCATATAAAGGGTATAAATCAATGGTATAATTATGAATACATATTTAGATATGTTTCTATATATTATTACAAAAAATCAAAAATATAAAGAAGGTCGCACCCCTGAACATCCCTCAAGGAATGGTCCATTATTAAACAAACATAATCATATAATAAAAATTTCATATACCAAGGAATATTTCATTATTTAAATAAAACACACAATACATTTTCATGTCCAATGGTGGGTTTTTCATCATAAAACTCCTCTTTACAAATTTCCAATTAGGCCTTAAAATATTTTTGTGGAGCCAAAACCACAAAACTAACTTTGAAATTGGTATATAATACTTTAAAACAATCATAATAATTTAAAAGTTTAAGAATTTCTTTTCAAAGGACTGTTGGGTCCTAAAATTTTTTCCAATGAAATAAAATACTCCCACAATCACTTTGAAGAAGAAAGTATTCCTACAAGTCTAGAAAGGTTAATGGACTCAAATCGAGTTGAAAATTTTAGAAGAAACTTGAAGTAATTATAAGTTTTTAAATAATTTAAAGTGGACCACATACCATCATCGGTAAGGGTCCATGGACCGCTAGGATCATGAACCACCGGTACAAGGAATGATTTGCAAAACACTGGCCTGTGAACCGATGGCGAGTGAACACGGTGGACTGTGAACCGTATCACTGAAGGACTCATGCACGTGAAGACAATATGGATACCATCTCTCGAACTCAGCAGTTCTCAAACGAAGAAAAATGGAAGGGTTTGGCAAACCATGATCACAAACGGAAGCCTCCACAAACCCTGATTGACTGAGTCTTCTACGGGTCAGGATATCTCTACATGTGCCTCTATAAATGGTGTCACATTCCCATAGATACGATTTCCCTGATGCACTATAAAAGGATCACATAAGGAATTGAGAAATGAAGGATGAAGAAATCTTAAAGGGGACCCATAGGTTGGAAGAACTCAGGGAAGATTTCAGCTTTAGTCTTGAATCATCGGTGAAGCCCGAATTGTGAACCACACCTTCCACAGGTACATCCAGCTACGAACCATAAAACGGGGGAACTTAATAATAAAAATGGAACCGCGAAAATAAATGGTGAAACTGCGAACCATATAATTCTTGTGGACGAACTTCCCACAAAGGATGATCCTCCGAACCCTCCACCAAAACGGTGTCTTGCATAGTGTATCTCTATGTGGACTTAAACAAGCGTTGTGCACTGCACTAGTACACAGGTGAAACCCAAAGCGGCATGACGGACCACATTCAGGACTGCATACCACTGTGGTCTGCGGTAGTCCATACCCATGCCCGCTTACCGCATCGGTACACGGAAGACCCCTATGCCCGCATACCACTTCAATATGCGGAGCCTACCCCATCCCTCATAAGAAACCAGTATGAAGAATCATGTATTTTTGGGTATTATTTCCTCCATTCCCAATCTCAACCCTTCATTACTATCCAGTCCTCCATAATCCCTCTGCAAACCAATCCTCCCGCATCATGCCAAAGCCTCCTCGAAATCCACTGGACCCATATGATCATACCATCAAGTGCATCATGGCACCCCTTTGAGTCTATATACCCATGGTAAGAAGAGTCACAAAGGCTCTACCCACAATGGTTCAGGCTTTGGGAATGCATGTGGGTCTACATTCCCATAGTAACTTAGAGTCCAACCTTAGGATGATGACATAAACCTCCCTATTTTAAGGATTAAGGGTGATCACCTCATTTTCCATTCAATGAAGAATGGTGATCAGTCGAAGGGGTTATGTTTGCTCCACCCTTTTATGAGGATGCAACTCGTCCACTTCTCAGAAAGTGTTCTAGGGCCCTCCCACTTATGTAAGTTCCCAATTTTCCAAGGCCGAGCCGCATGACCTTTAATGCCATCTCACATTAAAGGGTATGTTTCTCTGTGGCCTCACCCACCATCGCCTAGGCCTCTTCCATCGTAGGATTTCCCTCTCCCACCAACTAGAGAGGAAGCATTTGGTTGTTTTTATCTCTTGCATCCTCTTCTTTCTCACACCAATCATGAATCACGTGGGATTAGAGGTTTATGACAAATAAAACACCCACACAATCTGAACTACAAAGACTCTGATTCCTGATCAAACCAGGATACGTAGTATGCTTTATTGAAGGCCCGAGCTCAAAAGGGTTCCCATACAAAAGGGTTCACCCAAACAATCCCCCTCAAATGGGAATATTTTACGCGTATCCCCACACACCATCTAAACTACGCGGGTCACGATTCCTCTAATGAGGATTTATAGGAAACCCATATTGTGGGTCCGATCCCAACATCAAATCACCTTTTTGTCCCTCTGGATGAAGATAAACTCCAGAGTGCCTTATTGTATGGTTCAAGTCAGTAGTACCTCTGTAGCATCAATTATATGTATGTCTATAATGATCCTGTAAATCAGGGGTATCCCTTGGACACACTCTACAGGAATGAAACAAGGATTCATGAACATATGAACATGACTTAAATCTATAAGAGATCCCTAAAACAGGTGATAATATTACCTCAGAATGGTGTTGTGATCCCAACTTCCCATCCTCTTGACCAATGGAGTTCTTAAGTGTCATTTTCAAAATCATTGTCCAATGAATTCCAACCTTTGGAATGCAGGTCCATGAATCATAGATACCAGGGTCGTTGGGTGTTTCTTACTCCACAAATAAACCCTTTGGAGACCATATGAGGAATTTCTATCCGAGGAGGACTAATTGCACAAGTACTTGACCCCATGAAATCGCTCGCTGGAACCATCTGACTGTGGAATCTTCTTTACACAACAAAATAGGTGAATTTCCCATCCCCAGCAAAGTTAATCCAACCCTCCTTTAAAGTATAATGATGTAAAACATGTCAAAATGAAATAAATGGTGAACTTGATGATAACTCATCTCTATAGAAAAGAGGTGAGAAATGATTCTCGTCGGGCCATTTCATCATCACCTGAACTATGCCACCTAAGAGGAAGCACAAAAATGGTGAACCCAACATGAATCCTAAACCAAGGTGGTGGTCTTACCCCGCTCAATCTTCTTTTCCCAACAAAAAAAAAGGGGGAAAGGGGGGAAATATGAATAGTTAGATATGAATATGTTTAAAAGAATGATACTTTGACATGGTTTTGCAGTCTATATGTCATATATATGTTGCATCTTCCCACAGAGTGGCATTCGATCCAAATGACATCCCGACGACCGATGCAGACACCAACATCTGCAACCATGCAGGCAGTTAGGGCCCCAACAAAGATCAGGACCCCCTTATCCTACCCAGGGTCTTCAACACCAGGTATCCAACATGATGACAAAAGAGTACCACTAAAATTGAACTCTCCCCACGGTGGAGGCCATGAGACAATCCCTCTAGCCTGAAAAGGTTTTTCAGCCGTCTCCTCAGTCGCGGTTGTCACCCTAGCACATGGCAGCCCCGGTGGTCATCTCAAACCATTTCGGGAGCCTGTCTCAGAAACATGACAACGATTACCTCCCTTACCTTAGGGAGGCAGATGAATCTGATGCATACAACTTCATCTCAACTGCATAGGGGTCCTACTCATGGGACCCTTCTAGAGAGCGTTTCCACCAACACCAGATGACCAGACCTCCTCCCATATAAGAGAACCTTATGCTGAGGGCACCTGCTAATGTCTATGAGACCTGGGGCCCTCGGTCTTTGGGAAGCGAATATATAATTAGTAACATGCTATCTCCCTAGTTCTTGAGGAGCAACTCTGCCATACTAACATGGTGGAATTCAACGGGTAGTCATATGACTCTTCCCCCTCCACTCAAGCCCACCACAAAAGTAGGGTGGCACAATATGAGCATATGAACATTCCTGCTAGTTCTTGCTAGTCCTGCCGTGTAGATAGAGTGAAAAACTATAGCCAGATACAGATATCTATCGATGCGCAATAATCCCGTCAACCAAATAGGGTAGAAACCAGCTATATGAAGGCACAAATACCTATAGATGCATTTCAATCCTACCATCAAAATAGGGAGGAAACTAGATATACATAGGCATAAATACATGCTGATGCATTTCAATCCTACATCCAAATAGGGTGGCAATGATCTATACATAGGCACAAACACCTGCTGATGCATATCAAACCTACCATCCAAATAGGGTGGTAAGAAAATATGAGCATTGTCAAATTATTGCGGATTCCTACAAAGCCCGTGAGACAAATACAGTGGCAAGAGAGAAAATTAAAATCCCCTCTCATGAATATGAATACCACCAGTCAAATACGGTGGTAAATTGAGAAGAAAACCAATGGAAGACTTGTTCCTCTGTCCTGGCATAAGAGAACTTCCAGTATCTACTAGAAACTCATGGAGGACCGTAGCAGGCACAAACACCTGCACCAATTTCATAATGGGCCTTCATACCCATTCCATCCAAATATGTATCTTAGTATATCCTAGAAATGATGGAATATTAGATGTCGATCCCAGACCATATCATCCAAACATGCCCAGACATTATTGCATTAGTAGAAAAGGTGGGAAACTGGGCCCACAACCCAGTTTCCTCGAATGGAATTACTCACTCACAAAATAAGTTAGTCACTCTAGAGTAGTTATGCATCCCTACTCTAGTCCAAGAGGGTCAACGGCAATATCCCATCATACAAGGACAACCAGATCGGGAACAAATACTCGTTCCAACTAGGGGATGTCGGTCCAACGTGGTTGTCGCTCTAGGGTAGGCATATATTCTTACTAAAACTCAAGATTCTTTTCGGCGTATCCCAGTGACAACACGAGACCCAATAATATAGGGAATCATATATGAAGATTGTTACCAATAGCATACATCCCCGGTTTCCCACAAGAGAGCGCTCAAAAATAAAATGCGCCAAAGGCAACTGGAAAATGAAAATCAAATACATGAAAATGCTCTACTGGAAGATGGGGTTCTTGATGCCCTCAAACATATATCAGTAAAGGATCAAGACCCTGTCAGTCCTTTACCAAATTATAGAAGCTGAAGTAGCAACTGCGAAGGTCTTACCCATAATATTACTACCAGTAGCTCTAAAGGTCCTCCCCAGAGCACCCACGGGGGCTCACTCCATGGGCCAAGAATGATCGATCATGAGATTCTATCTCTGGAAGCGCAACGGGGTATCCCTCCCCTCAACCTAAAGATCAGACAGCAAGAAGGTCCTCCCCTTTCTTTCTTCCTCCCTGATGGTCCTCTCCATGGTATACGCTGCAGATATGCTTCTCCCTATAGTCAGACATCAAGTCATGATGGTAGTCCTCACCGTGATGACACTCATTGAGAAGGCCCTCCCTACAATGGTAGTTGCTATGAAGGCCCTCCCCATAGTAACATCAAGCAATGAGAAGGTCCTCCCCTCATTAAAGTACATCCTGAATGTCCTCCCCAAGATGTGTACTGTAGAAATTCTCCATGCATCCAGGTATCAAGTCATGATGGTAGTCTTTTCCATGATGATGATAATTTTTAAGGTCCTCCCTTCAATGTAAATTGTTGTGAAGTTCCTCCCATTAGTGACACCAAGTAGCAATAAGGTCCTCCCCTCGCTGTATCCCACCCTGAAGGTACTCCCCAGGGTATATGTCATAAGAAAATTTCTCACGGTCAGGCATCAAGTTGCAATAGTATCCCTCACCATTGTAGCACAAATTGCAAAGGTCCTCCCTGCACCCAAAAGTCATTCTAGTAAGAAGTTCATCCCCTTGTTGGAAAAAAGATGATAAATCACTCCTATGTTGAGGCACTCGAAAAGGAGTCAGACACATTGGGCACTCTATCTATAATGTGTGATATTATTTCTCAACCATAGGATGGCACAGGGCCATGCTCATCTTTTGAACCACCCTCGTGTCGTCTGCATATCAATGAGGCTCCCACCATCCTTGATTCTTGGAAAAAAATCATTAAGAAGCAATCAATATGGGAATATCAAGTAGAGGATCCTCTAGAAGAACAGCAGCAGGATATGTTTCTTGTGAGAAGACAACTAGCTAAGGATAATATGCCAGTGATTTATTGTCCTAGGGACACTTCTCACTTTGACATACTAGGAGAGTTGTTTGGGGAATTCATACATGACATTTGGCTCAATATATAGACAAATATTTGTTATTCGATAGAAAAAAATATTACCCTATGAAGGGTATGAAGACCATGTCAACGTGATAAGGGAGCCTCATCGTCTAATCAACCTAGAAGCCCTCCTATCCACATAGTAGCCACAATCAAAAAGGAAAAAGAAAAATATTGAACTAGCCTATCTCCATGCACTTCACAAGTTTCAACGCCTCACTGGAAATTCCCTGATTGGAGTTCACATTCAGGGATGGGGATAACATGGAGCTCTACACTTCACCCCTCATCCTATCCAGAAACCCCCTTTGAAAATGACATCTTGAAACTTCATCATCCAAAGGTATTAATAAAGTGAAACCTCTTCTCAAGAAAGATGGGATACTCAACAAAACCTAGCCCAGAGTAAGTCTCAAAAGTGTTAGGACTGAAGAGATCAAACCATCGAAAATATTCTGAGTCAGGCAACCAAGAACATACAGAAGACCTCCCACCAAAGGTAAGCTAACTAGCAAGCAGTTATCATGTATTCAAAAGACCATAGAATCGATGTAGTCCCAATTCCATACTAGGATCACACCTGTGTGGGAGTAGGTGAAATTGAAAAGGTGGAGATAGTGGCAAGTACTGCTACAATACGGGAATAACCCCATCCCATATGGTTGGGGGCATTTTTAAATCAAATTGCTCCCGTAAGACCAACAAATACAGGTCGTAGTGCATTAATGGAAGAACAAAAATAACCCCAGCCTACAGGACTAGATGAATTTTTACCACAAGTCCCAGCACAACAGACGTATGTCTTCTCCCATCAAGGAAGAACGATGGATAGAGGAGTCACCCCTTCCACCCCTTCTCGTGGTTCGCACCCTCCAAGACAAAGGCACATTAAGAGGTCAGATCAAGGCTCCCTTCGGGTCAACATTCGCTAATAAACCCAAATAATACCATAGTATATAAGGATAAAATCCCAAAAAGGATATAGAAAGTATTCCTACCATTCAGCACCAAGTACATTGCCCCAAGATGGTATGCCTCAGTGAATGTGGTAAACGTCAACCCCATGGATCTCACAGGAAATAACATAGTGGGAGAGGAAGAAAGGGAATATGGTTCCCTCCCAAATGCATCCCACACTAAGGCTAATAGTGTGCATACCCAGAACCAGAGAGAAGTCCTAAATCTGGGTTCCCCCTCGGTTAATCTTTCATTACCCCCCATGTGAAACCCCAACAAGGAGAATAATAAATCCAAGGTCATATATGACCCGCCTCCTCCTCCCCCTGAGAATGTGTCCTTCACTCTCAAGGAAAGGTTCGCTAAGAAAGAGGAATAAATGACAGAGCTTAGGAGAATTAATGTCGAGCTACGTCAAGGGAGCTACCTTGTCAGATGTGTTCCCCCCACAGAAGGTCAATAGGTGTTCCTAGAAGAGGTTATCTTTCCACAGGCACTCATCTCGGTGAATGAATCCATGCTTAGAGGTCCGTTCAACCCAACCTCGAAAGGACATCAAGACTTCCCCCCGTTGGGAAGGCAGCCAGAATATATTCTGGTAAACCCACAAAGGATACCTCCGGCTGGGTATCCACCTCAAATTCCAGCAATGTCGTCACACCCAGTTTTGGAAACTGTCGCACCATCCCAAACTCAAGCCCGACAGGATATGCATCAAGGGATCTTGAATACCATAGAGAAACTAATTTCTTGACTAGAATCCATGGAGGGACGGCGAGCTCTGATACAACCAAAGTGAAAACCCTGCCCAGATTGGGTGAGCAACGTTCCACCACCACTAAATTTCGGGAACCCAATATTCCTAGAATTCAATGGATCTAGGGACCCTAAACAAAATTTAATGCATTATGCCTCTTATTGTGACCCCATGATGGGAACTCCGATGAAGTAAGAATTAGTAAACTCAGGTTCTTCATATGAACCCTGGAGGGCTAGACCTTCATATGGTATACTAGCCTACTAGAAAATTCAATCACAGGCTGGGAGGATCTCCGATGACAGTTTCTCTTCCAGTTCAGTTCAATGCTTCCTAAGATTACAGTCAATGATCTCATGAACTATAAGCAGTGAGATAAAGAAAGAGTCTCAAACTTCATTTCCAGATGGAAAGGCCTAACTTATTCCCTTAACCGGCCACTCACCTAGGATGGGATGCTTACCATGTGCATTGATAACCTTCAAGATGAATTACGAACCCCGCTTATCCCGGTGAATTACATAGGTGGGTTCTGAGAATTCTCTAAAATTGCCCAAAGAATAGAAGACTCCTTGTAATAGACCAACCTCAAGTCCCGTGTGGCCCCATCAGCCCCAGGAATGCTTCATTTTCAAGGATCTCCTACAAAGTATGGTGGAAACTGAGAATTTCAAGTTGGTACTACCTCTAGCACAAGTGGTGTATGTCTCCACCTCAAACCCAAGAGAGGAAAAGGTATGGAAAATAGTCCCCAATAAGAAGGAAAATTTTTTTGACAATTAGATTAACCAGAAGATTGTCAACTGAGTTCATGGAATCCTCCATTCGTAGTTGAAACAACAAACCGTGCCCCCTAAAGCTCTAAATACAACACATCTATCCTCCTCGGCCCCACAGCCCTCTTAAGGCCAAGAGGGCAGAGAGAAAGAGTAAGAAGGTGGGATAACACAAAAGTTGAGGTTAGTGTTGACACTTTCAGACTTAATTCCAATAGTCTTGGTACAACGGGCACCACCCTGCAAAATGGTACAGCGGGAACCGCCCTGCCAAATGGTACAACGGTCGTCGCACCTCCAAATAGTAAAATGGGCACCGCCCTTCCAAATGGCACCATCAGAAGAAGACAATCAGACAGAAACATTTTTAGATCAAGAACTGATATTAGGATCTATTAATTTCATTCACTTAATAGACCCCTTCTTGGATGGAGACTATGGCCATGAACCTGAGTTCCCCACGCCCAACCGGAGAGCTGGAGGAAGAGGCTACAAAGGCTGGAGGATTCCTAGAAGGCACGATCATGGCAGGAGTCAAATTCCCGACCATGCCAGGAGTCAAACCATTAATATCGTAGAAACTCACGGAAGGACCCTCCAGCAGACACAAAAAGAAATAGAATGATCCTTCTCCTCCATATGAAGAAATACAAGCCCAGTTATCCTAGAGTATCCTTCAGAGGGAGAACAAATATCAAATTTCTGATGGAATGCAGGTAGACCAGTTCGTCCAAACCCAGAAAGGACCATAGCACCACCGGAACAGGTCACAGAGGCCTAACCATCGATGTCCAAATCCCATACCCCTAAAGTGTCTTTGAAAGAGAAACCCTAAGCCGGGAAGCACCAACCTTTAGAGCAGAAATATGATATTATAAAGTATCAGGCTTCAGTGCCAGCAAAAATGTCAATCCTGGATGTGTTAATCTTATCCGCAGATCTTAGGGAGGCACTCATCGAAGACTTACAAAGTCCCTAGGAGTTCAAGGCCAAAGTATCAGAAGCCAAATTCTATCAGACAGAGACCAGTCCCTAATAATTTCACGCCATCATTTCCTTCACATACAAGGATGAAGACTCCATCATGAAAGGACGCATCAAACCCTTATATGTTTTCAGTAAGATAAATGGAATTTATGTTTGGAGGATCTTTATCAACAATGGCTCTGGAGTCAACCTCCTCCCGCTGCGAACGCTTCACCAGCTGGGTTATGATGAACACAGCTTGACACCCTACACTACAAATCTGCTGGGATATGAAAAAAGCGAGCAAAACTGTTGAAACAAATCAAGCTTAAAACTTGGCTTGCAGACCTCATGTCATATTCCGAGCTCTTGGTAGTACGGAAAAGTACGGCCTTCAACGTCCTGTTAGGGAGGCCTTGGCTGCATTATCATGCTACAATTCCTTCATCATACCATCAGTGCGTCAAATATTTCACTAATGGGAAAAACGTAACATTTAACACGGATAAATCCCCATTTGAGTCCTTTGATTTTCATTATATCGACACAGGGTTATATGAATTGGAAGAAAATCATTATTTAGCCGACAACATTGATTAGATTACTACCCCGAATGGATTTGAAATGGATCCCAACGATCCTCTCTAGTAACTTGGGGAAGAGTATATATTACCCAACAACCAAGGTAAATGCACAATTGAATGTCCAGATGCAGACTCAATCATCTGGATTGTCTCTTTTACGGCCGCCAAGTCCAAAGACATGGAAAAGTGGGTAGACTCCCATTATTTCCAGAAAATCCCTAATAGGGATGCTCTTGGCCTATCCTCAAGACCCCAGACGTCCATGGCCTTACTCACTAATGCAAAAGACGATTCCTCTCCCAACATCAGAGAGTTCGTCTCAAGAATCCTTTGTCAATCAGAAGAGGAAGAAGATGAAGATGATGAGGATGAATAAGAAGAAGAAGAAGAAGAAGAAGAAGAAGAAGAAGAAGACCTCAAAGATTCCCCTCCTACATTCAAAGAAGGTGTCTCCCACACAATCAATGAACATAGGTAGATAAACCTGGGCACCAAAAATGACCTGCGGCCCACTCTAATCAGTGTGTCTATACTTGTGATGGAGAAAGAGGCATATACCTCCTTCCTAAAGAATAACCAAGATGTGTTTTCTTGGAACAGCATAGAAATTCTAGGCCTTAATCCTGAGGTTGCCACTCATCATCTGGGCTTACCAGAAGATCATCGGGACTATAAGTAGGAAGCCAGAAGGACTCACCTGATGCATGCTGCCAAAATAGAGGCTGAAGTTGACAAGATGATCGAAGCCAACTTCATACGGGATGTCCAGTATCTGATCTAGCTGAAAAAAAAAGTCCCTATAAAAATAAGAATAGATGGATTAAAATCTTCATTGACTTTAGGGACATCAATTGGTATTTCCCAAAATACAACTTCTCAGTCCCGATCATAGAATTGTTGATCAAGGAAACTGTTGGATATGAATCCCTCTCTTTCATGGATGGATATTCTGGATACAACCAGATCCATATGGCCTGAGGAGATGAATAATCTACCTCTTTTAGGGCCCCTCAGTGGGTTTTATGTTATATGGTGATGTCATTTGGTCTGAAAAATGTTGTATCCACATATCAGCGTGCCATGCATCGCATCTTTAAGACCTCCTTGGGAAATTTCATCGAGTGTTATGTTGACAATTTGGTGGTTAAATCTCATCATCACTCAAACCACCTGGACAATCTTGAAATTATCTTCAACCAATTGCGGCAGTACAGTTTAAAGAAGAATCCCCTAAAGTGTGCCTTTGGAGTTAGCTTTGGAAAATTCCTTGGCTTCATCATATGCCATCGCAGCATAAAATTCGACCTTGAGAAGTCAAAATATATCCTTAGCATGTCCCCACCTCACAACCTCACTAATTTGAGAGGTCTCCAGAGGAACCTCGCCTACATTCGGTGCTTCATAGCCAACCTGGTGGGTAAATGTTTACCTTTCACTAGGCTTATGAAGAAAGGAGTTATGTATGAGTGAGATAATGATTTCCTAGATGGATTTGACAATATCAAAATATATCTCCTAGGAACGTTGTTGCTGATGCCACCAGTTGAGGGTAGATCACTAATTTTGTATGTAACCAATCTAGAATGGTCATTAAGTGCTTTACTTATCCATAAGAATGATGTTGGCAGCGATAACAGCCTCTATTACCTCATTCGATAAATTATTGATGTTGAAACTCGATATTCAAAAATTGAAAAGAACTTCTTAGACCTAATCTTCACGGTTCAGAAACTTAGGAATTACCTTCAGCACCATGAGGTCCACCTAGTCTCCTACTGAAACCCCCTCAAATATATCCTCAACTATCCCATGCTAAATGGGCCCCTATCACGATAGGTGGTCATCCTACAATTATTTGACATATGGTACGTACCCCAGAAGGACATCAAAGGATAGGTGTTAGAAGACTTCCTGGAAGAGCACCCCTTAGATAAAATAACAATGTTGGATGCTGAACTTTCGGATGAATAAGTGTTATCCGTCCAGAAGGACCCCCAGACATGGGAAATGTACTTCGATGGTGCTTCCCAAAGCCCGATATGGAAAAGGATGGAAAACCCCAAGCTCAATAAAGTGGGGAAGGGAATTATACTAGTGTACCCCTGAAAAGTCCATCCTATCTTACTCTTTCCTACTTTTAGAAGTGTGTACAAATAATGAAGTAGAATATCAGGCCCTCAATGATGGCTTGGAACTCGTACTTCATGTGCAAGCCAAATTCCAAAAAATAAAGGGTGATTTATATCTAGTCATCAAACATGTCAATGGTGACTATGCCATTAAGAAAGTAAGTATTAGTCCCCTTGATGAACAATGCTCAAGAACTTATGGAAGAATTATCATCAGAACCAATGTTGATCTATATCCCCCGGTTTCAAAATAGTCAAGTCGATGCTTTTGAAAATGCTGCCACATCCTTGGTTGATCCAGACTGTTATGAAACGGTCATTAGCATTTCCCACCACCGAATGGTCATGCAATTCATCCAGATAAGCATGGTGGAAATTGACAAAAATAGCCATGTTTCTGAGCCTTATGGTCACGCCACCAGCTGGATGACGCCCATTGAAAATTACCTTCGGATTGGGGTACTCTCACCAGATAGGGCTGGAAGGGAACAAATACGAAGATGGATAGTGAAAGAGTGCTGTCGTGGGCGCCCTCAAATGATTAGTGTGATTTGGGGTACTTAAGTGCAGCAGAGTGGCTGACCAAGGTCGTCTCTCAAAGGAAGAAGTGAATTTAACAACTTATTAGAGGTATTCTAAAAAAATAAAATAAAATAGAATAGAATAAAAACACTACTTTAAAGGATTGGGGTTTGTTGTAGTTTATGAATCTAGAAGAATTTTTCTGGAAGAAGATTGTATAATTTTTTTTTGTTTTTAGTTTTGAAATGAATTTCAATTTAAATGACACAACAAGAAGATGTTTTTTTTAGAAATCTATTTAAAAAGAGTAATCGATCTAACTCTACCTCTTCACTTTATTATTAATCATTATCATTTAAATTAACATTCACTTAATTATGATCCCTTAATTTGTTAAATCCTGAACCCTACGAGAATTAACTTTACCACGAAGATTGAAGTGAATTTTAACCTTAGGCTAACTTCGGAACATGCAATCGCAGCACCCTGCTTTGATTGATATTCTAAGATTAGCTTATGATCAGTGGTAAATTAAGGCACATATCCATTCTGGAAATGAGGGTGAATTGTGTTTAGGGATTATATTTGAACTCTACAAATTTATCTCGTGTGGTCTTGTATTACCGATTAAGATCGCGCTCTCACAATTTACACAAAATCCCGACCTCGCGTGTTTTTATGTTAATTGTTCAATTGCTTGCTTAGTTTCTTACAATTTAAAAACACAATTCATGGATCATATTAAGTGAATTACAGTAGCTCATTGATTCAAAATAATTAAATGAATAGGGTAGAAGATAGATCGATTACTAAAAGACTACTCTTCCATGGGTGGCGTAATCATCGTAGAAGCGTTTTGCATGTGCAAAGGTTTAAAATGGGTATAACCCAATAATGCTTCTACTCAAGAATTCCAGCCCAATTAGGAAGATTAAGAGAAGAAGAAATTTAAACAAAAAAAGAAGAAAAGAGAAGAAATATAAGAAGAGCAATGAAGTTTATTACACAAATGAAAACATTACAAAATGAAGAAGAGAAGGAGGCTTCGATGAGGGGATCCTTGCTTCAAGAGCTACCCCTCTTACAATGGTTGGAGAATTTGGGTGAAACAAATTCTCCTCTGCCTCCAATCTCCCAATGCACGTCCCAACCCCTCCAAATGAGAAAAACTCTAATTTATAGAGGGGAGGGGAGGAGAGGTTACCAGTGGTTTTAAGTGTGAATGTGGAAATTCGGCCAAATATTTTATGCCAACTTGCACCGCCAATTTGACCACCAAAACGCGTGAATTGGCCGGCCTTCCAGAAGGATGATTTGTGCCACATCATGTCACCGAGCTTTCATCAAAATTTGGGCTCAATCAAAGCCCGTATGTAGAATATATGGCCCAAATACATAACCTTCTCTATTCTGGAGAGCCCAGCCCAACTTTGACTTCATGGCCCAATTCCAACAACTAAATGAACTCTTTAGCTTTAGTGTCCTGAATAAAAGTTGTAGATAATTAAGTTAGGAACACTGTTACAAAATTTCAAATTCAAATAATAAACATAAAAATATTTATCTTCGAAATACTACAGTGCACTATTAAGGGTAAAACTGGAATTTTCACCAAATTTTCAAATGAATGATCAAATCCCAAATATTTTATAAATAAACATATTTAACACAATGTGAGGAAATTATATCATTTATTATCAATAAAATATTCAATAAAATAGTGTTTTATCAACTCCCCCACACTTACCCTTTTGCACACCTGGGCAAAACCTCATATCAAGTAAACATCAATATCAAATCAAAACCAATTTTAAAACACATATCTTTAAGATCAATCAATTTCACACCAAGAATAAAAAAGATATCATGCCTCATAAAAAACCTTATTTCAAGTTCTCCATTTATATCATTCAATATATTTCCACTTCATTTATCTACCCATGCACAAAACACTTACCTCGCTTGAATTTTCTCTCATCACTCAAATATCAATTTTTTTTTTTGCAATGTCTTTCTCATCCAAACTCATACAAGGGTAACCATAGGCTTGATAGATTCCTACATCGCTACCCGATGTGAGTCAAGGACATATTTTTATCATGAGGACTTTTCAGGGTTGTTCTGTGGCTTTCGGTTGGTAGGATTAAGATGTGAAAAACTCTGAGGCTGAATGAGGAGGGCTTGACTCTTTTGAAGCAAAATTGCATTAATCTAATTTTCACTTAAATATGGTCTTCTCTTCAATCCCCATAGTATCAATTCAGCTCCATCATCATGAAAAGTCATGAAAGGTTTACACCATTCATCATTTCAGCATAAAAAGTGTCAATCTTCTCAAACATGATTTTCTTGAAAGCTTCAGATGGGCACAGCTTTCCTTGTCATGAAAGCTCCAGAAAAGGCACAGCTTCACTTGTCATGAAAGCTCCAGAAAAGGCACAGCTTTCAATATAATGACTTTCTTTAGCAGCAAACACATCTCTTCAGAATTTAATTTTCCACCCAAAGTATCACAGAATGTGGTGGCAAAACCCAAGACAACTTCCCCCACACTTAAGCTCAACTAGATTATGCAATTTCACTTCAAGAGTTGGTTGGATAGGGAAAATTGGCTTGTAATATGGCTTAACCTAACAGGCTGTGCATGGCTTCTAAGGGCTACAAGGATTAAATATTCAAGGTAGGCCATTATAAAAAAGGATTCTTTTAAATAGGGGCTTTAATACCAAACAAATGCCTCAATCATTTAAACATAAGTACCTCAAACCCTCATGTTTTGACAGGAATAGATCAAATTCTGGTTAAATCAAGTATGGTTTGGTTCTCTCAAGAAGTGAGGTGAATGTAAAGAATATGAAAATAATGGTTTAGAAGCCTCACAGGAAAGTGATTTCAAATATAAAGACAGTGAGATTGGCATGGGATTCAAAATTCAGCGTACTTTTCATGAAATTACTAAATGTTTGAACTTGAAACAAAGTCATTTCAGCATTCATTTAAGCTTAGTTTCAAGGGGTAAATTGTTTCACTTATTGATATGGATTTAAAAATGGTGATGAGAATCATTTCAGCTCAAAAGTTTCAAAAACACACAGAAAATTGTAAAATAAACACACAAATTTTGAAAAACACACATTTTTTTTTGGTTTTTTTTTTAAACAGGAAAACAATTGAAATTACTAAACTAAAAGGTTCCCTCCCCCACACTTAAAATATTGCATTGTCCTCAATGTGAACCTATGAGATGATATATGCACATGAAATGCAGAATTTTTAAATAGGACAAATAATATAAAAGTGAAAGGGTTAGGAACAGCCTGATGTGATCAAGTGATGATGGGGTCATGCAGTGTGATAAAATCCACTGCATCAGTAGGATGGCCCTCAATGTATCTCTTCAAACATTGCCCATTGACTGTAAAGCTCCTTCCAGTGTCCTCTTGTGTGATCTCCACTGCACCATAAGGAAAAACATTAGACACAATATAAGGACCTAACCATCTGGAACGCAACTTACCAGGCATCAACTTCAGTCGTGAACTATACAGAACGACTTTCTCTCCAACATGAAACTCCCTTTTTTGGATCATTTTGTCATGAGCTGATTTTGATCTTTCCTTGTAGAGCCTTGAGTTCTCATATGATGACAGTCGAATCTCCTCAAGCTCTTGAATTTGCAACTTCCTTTGAATTCCAGCTTGGGCCAAATCCATGTTACATTTCTTTATAGCCCAATATGCTCGATGCTCGACTTCCACGGGGAGATGACACGCTTTCCCAAAAACAATCCAAAATGGGGACATACCAATGGGGGTCTTGTATGCTGTCCTATAAGCCCACAATGCATCATCCAAGCGCTTGCTCCAATCCTTCCTATTTGGCTGCACGGTTTTCTCCAAGATTTGTTTCAACTCACGATTTGAAACCTCAGCCTGGCCATTTGTTTGGGGGTGGTATGGTGTTGATGTTTTGTGTGTCACCCCATACTTTCGAAGGAGGGAAGCAAAATTCCTATTGCAAAAGTGTGTCCCTTGGTCACTGATGATGGCCTTTGGTACTCCAAACCTGAAAAAAATATGTGCTTTGACAACGTCCACAACAACATGAGAATCGTCAGTCCTGGTGGCCTTGGCCTCCACCCATTTACTCACATAATCAACAACAACCAAAATATACAAAAATCCAAATGAACTAGGAAAAGGACCCATAAAGTCGATGCCCCATACATCAAAAATATCACAAAATAGTATGGGTTGTTGGGGCATCTCATGTCTCCTAGAAATGTTCCCAGTGTGTTGGCAACGAGAGCATGACTTACAAAACAAATGGGCATCATGGAACAAGCTAGGCCAATATAATCCAGAGTCTAAAACCTTCCTAGCTGTCCGTTGGGGTCCAAAGTGTCCACCACATGCAAGTGTATGACAGAATTGCAAAACAGACTCAAACTCATGATCAGGAATACACCTCCTAATGACTTGGTCACTACACATGCGCCAGAGGTACGGATCATCCCACACATAATACCTAGACTCACATTTTAATTTTTGGACTTGATGCTTCTTCAAATTTACTGGGATTTCAGAGCCAACAATGTAATTAACTAAATCAGCATACCAAGGATGCTTACCTGAGATGGTATAGAGATGCTCATCGGGGAAAGTGTCCCAAAGTGGTACCTGATCCAAGGTGTCATCCTCTAGTGTGCGAGTAAGCCTACTCATGTGGTCCGCCACCAAATTCTCTGATCCCTTCTTGTCCTTTATCTCAATATCAAATTCTTGAAGAAGGAGCATCCAACGGATAAGTCGTGGCTTTGCATCTGGCTTCTTTAGGAGGTACCTCAAAGCTGCATGGTCAGAAAAAACAACTACTTTAGAGCCCAATAAATATGAACGGAATTTATCTAAAGAAAATATGACAGCAAGAAACTTCTTTTCTGTGGTAGTGTAGTTTGATTGGGCTGAATCTAGCGTCCTCGATGCATAGGCGATCACATGTGAACGTCCCTCCACCCTCTGAGATAAGACAGCTCCAACCGCGAAGTTGGAGGCGTCACACATAAGCTCAAATGGAAGGTCCCACCGTGGGGGCTGTATGATAGGTGGAGTGGTCAGACACTTCTTTAGCTCATCAAAGGAAGTCCTACAAGAATCATCAAACACAAATTCAGAATCTTTTTGAAGTAATCGTGACATAGGAAGAGCGATCTTACTAAAATCTTTGATGAAGCGCCGATAAAATCCTGCATTCCCTTGGAAAGATCTAACATCACGCACACATGAAGGATAGGGTAAGGATGAAATAATTTCTACTTTAGATCTATCAACCTCTATCCCATGTTTTGACACCACATGCCCTAAGACAATGCCATGCTCTACCATAAAATGACACTTTTCAAAGTTCAGGACCAGATTCTTCTCAATACAACGATTCAACACATTTCCCAAACTACTTAGACATTCATCAAATGAAGACCCATACACTGTAAAATCATCCATAAATACCTCCATACAGGTCTCAATAAAATCAGAAAAAATACTCACCATACATCTCTGGAAGGTACCTGGGGCGTTGCAAAGTCCAAATGGCATCCTCCGGTAGGCAAATGTGCCGAATGGGCAGGTGAATGTTGTCTTCTCCTGGTCCTCTGCTGCAATGGGAACCTGAAAATAGCCAGAAAATCCATCCAAGAAACAATAGTGTGTCTTCCCAGCTAGTCTCTCAAGCATCTGGTCAATGAATGGAAGTGGGAAATGGTCCTTACGAGTGGATTGATTTAGTTTCCTATAATCGATACACACTCGCCAACTGTTTTGTACTCTCACAGGAACTAACTCATCATTTTCATTTTTTATAACAGTGAAACCAGTTTTCTTTGGTACAACCTGAACAGGGATAACCCATTGTGAGTCAGAAATAGGGTAAATGATACCCGCCTCAAGTAATTTTTCAACTTCTTTCTTAACAACTTCTAGGAGGGTGGGATTAAGTCTCCTTTGTGGCTGTCTCACCGGTTTATCCCCATCCTCCAATAGAATCCTATGCATGCAAATGGAGGGGCTAATACCTGATATGTCTGCCAATGTCCAACCAATTGCCCTAATGTTATCTCTCAAAAGATTCAAAAGTTTTTCTTCATGTTCAAAAGAGAGATTGTTAGCAATTATGACAGGTAATCTATCACCACTGAGCAAGTATGCATATTTGAGATTTGGGGGCAATGGCTTGAGTTCCAATGTAGGTGGGTGATGTATGGATGGAGAAATTGATGAAACATACATATCTTCACAATGAACATCAGTATCAGAATAAAAATCATCACAATCAGAGAATAAATCACCAAATCCATCAGCATACTCAATAGCCATGTCATAATCAGAGTTCACATGATCAAAATCAGAATATGATTCCATTTCAAATTCAAATATTAGAGAGTCTTGTTCCTTAAAAATGGGTGTAGAAGTATTCTTAGACATCAAACTAGAACCAATACTCATAATCTCTCTAAGCATAGGACAATCCAATTCCATGATGTTTCTACTTGGTGGTTCAAAATGGGAGATAACAAAAGCAGAATGGTCCTCTGAGGGGTACTTCATGGAATCCATAACATTAAATATCACAACTTCATCTCCAAACTCCATGGAAAGTGTACCCTCATTGACATTTATGATAGCTTTTGCAGTTTTGAGGAAGGGTCTACCTAAGATAATGGGGGCATGAGAACTTACCTGATCATCCTCCATGTTAAGAACATAGAAATCCGCTGGAAAGATCATGTCTCTTACCCGGACAAGTACATCCTCAAGGACTCCCACTGGATATGCCGTAGCTCTATTCTCCAATTGCACCACTACTCTTGTTGGCTTCAACTCACCAACCTGCAAGGAAGAGAATACAGAGTGAGGCATCACATTTATGGAAGCTCCCAAATCACAAAGAGCATCAGAGAAGTGCAACTCCCCTATGGTACATGGGATGGTGAATGTCCCGGGATCCTTGCACTTTGTTGGCATTGCTAGAGTTAGTGTAATGAGTGCCGAGACATTCCTTCCAAGGTTGATCCTCTCATTTCCCTTGAGCCCTCTTCGATTGGTGCAGAGTTCTTTTAAGAATTTGGCATACCTTGGGATTTGCTTAATGGCTTCAAGTAGAGGAATGTTGATCTCCACACGCTTGAATGTGTCCAAAACCTCCTTTTTCATTGCTTCTTCAGCCATCTTCTTGTTTTGAACAACACTGTTTGGAAAAGGAAGGGGTTTAGGAGGAACATCATCAATCTTTTTCTTACCTTTATCTTTCTCCTTGGATTGCTCATCAGTTGGTATGGAATGCGGATTCTCTGAAGTTGAGGTGAATCTAGGTGGAATGGTAGGTGCAGATGTATCGTTCATTTGCTTCCCACTTCTCAATGTGATGGCACTAACATTCCCCTTTGGATTTGGAGTGGGTTGGGAAGGTAGATTTCCAGAATTCTTACTCACAAGTTCATGGAGGGCGGTGGCAATCTGACTCATTTGAGTCTCCAACTCTCTCAGCTCCGAACCTTGACTCTTCAGCTCATTCTGTTGATTAAGAACAATTTGTTTCAAAAGATCATCAGTGTTAGAGTCTACCTTGTGTTGGATATTCCCTTGTTGCTGACTCGTTGATGTTTGAGCTTCGAATCTCCTTTGGGGTTGTTGGAAACCCTGTTGGTAAGGTGGAGGCTGCTGGAAGTTTGGTTGAAAAGGGGGCCTTTGTTGTTGTCCAGAGCCATACCTCATGTCCGCTAGATCTTTCCACCCTTGGTTGTATGTTGGATCAAACTTCTTTTGGGGATATGGTTGTTGTTGTTGCTGCTGAAATGGTCTCCCAGGGAACAC
Organism: Viscum album; assembly: GCA_963277665.1. Taxonomy (NCBI): domain Eukaryota; kingdom Viridiplantae; phylum Streptophyta; class Magnoliopsida; order Santalales; family Viscaceae; genus Viscum; species Viscum album. The sequence goes on along the minus strand of OY728123.1, from coordinate 2,085,096,345 downwards.
TGCTGCACAATCTTCTGTTTCTTGGAGTTGTGGGCAACAGTCAGTTGGGTGGCTTGTCTCAGTGCAAATACCACAAGGCCTTGAAGGAGGGGGTTGGGATGTCTTTTGAGCCAATGCAATCTGCCTCACCATAGTTGTCAATTCTTCTAACTTAGTATCAATCAAATGACTTTCAAGAGAAGAAGGACTTACTTGATGTACTCCTCGAACATGTGGTGTACCTCTATCACCGAATTGTTGAGAGTTTTGGGCCATTTTGTTGATCAATGCTCGTGCAGCTACTGGTGTCTTGTCCACCAATGCTCCTCCAGCCGCATCATCCACCATGCTCCTCTCCATGGGTGTGAGTCCTTCGTAGAAGTATTGGATGAGGAGTTTCTCACTGATTTGGTGATGTGGGCAGCTTGCACACAACTTCTTGAATCGCTCCCAGTACTCATACATTGACTCCCCTTGTGCTTGCTTGATCCCTGATATCTCCTTTCGAATGGATGTGGTCCTTGATGCTGGAAAAAATCTCTGCAAGAAAAGACGTTTCAAATCGTTCCAACAAGTTACATCTTCGGGTTGTAAATAATACATCCAATCTTTCGCAGCTCCATCAAGTGAGAATGGGAATGCTCTCAGTTTGATTTGATCTTCAGAGACATTTCTAGGTTTTAGGGTTGAGCAAACCACATTAAATTCATTCAAATGTTTATTTGGATCCTCACCAGAGAGGCCATGAAACTTTGGAAGTAAGTGAATTAACCCAGATTTTAGTTCAAAGTCCGATTCGAGATTTGGGTATGCAATACAATTTGGTTGATAGTTAATATCAGGTGCAGCCAATTCTCGAATGGTTCTATTAAGTTCATTTCCATTGTTTCCAGCCATTGTTTCTTGTTTTATGGTTGAATTTGAATTGCTTCCAATTTCAATGTTCTGATATTGGAGTAATTCTCCAACCGGTTGAATGTTGAAACTTCCCGTAGAATGAGAATGTCTGATTCGTACCCTAAGGCTACGTTCAATCTCAGGGTCAAGATCTAAGAGATCTTCGGGATTAGTTCGAGTCATAGATCAAATAAAAATGAAAAGAAAGAAGGTGGACCATAGTAAAATAAAAATGAGAAGTTTGAGTTGATGGTCCAAAGAGAAGTAGAAGAAATTAAAAGAAGAAGAAGAAAAATCAGATTGGGTAAAGAATGAAGAAAGAATAGAGGAAGAGAATAAAATGTAAGATAAAATAAATACCTCTAATTGGTTGAAATAATTACTTGCCTCCCCGGCAACGGCGCCAATTTGAAAGAGCGCTGTCGTGGGCGCCCTCAAATGATTAGTGTGATTTGGGGTACTTAAGTGCAGCAGAGTGGCTGACCAAGGTCGTCTCTCAAAGGAGGAAGTGAATTTAACAACTTATTAGAGGTATTCTAAAAAAATAAAATAAAATAGAATAGAATAAAAACAACACTTTAAAGGATTGGGGTTTGTTGTAGTTTATGAATCTAGAAGAAGTTTGCTGGAAGAAGATTGTATAATTTTTTTTTTGTTTTTAGTTTTGAAATGAATTTCAATTTAAATGACACAACAAGAAGATGTTTTTTTTAGAAATCTATTTAAAAAGAGTAATCGATCTAACTCTACCTCTTCACTTTATTATTAATCATTATAATTTAAATTAACATTCACTTAATTATGATCCCTTAATTTGTTAAATCCTGAACCCTACGAGAATTAACTTTACCACGAAGATTGAAGTGAATTTTAACCTTAGGCTAACTTCGGAACATGCAATCGCAGCACCCTGCTTTGATTGATATTCTAAGATTAGCTTATGATCAGTGGTAAATTAAGGCACATATCCATTCTGGAAATGAGGATGAATTGTGTTTAGGGATTATATTTGAACTCTACAAATTTATCCCGTGTGGTCTTGTATTACCGATTAAGATCGCGCTCTCACAATTTACACAAAATCCCGACCTCGCGTGTTTTTATATTAATTGTTCAATTGCTTGCTTAGTTTCTTACAATTTAAAAACACAATTCATGGATCATATTAAGTGAATTACAGTAGCTCATTGATTCAAAATAATTAAATGAAGAGGATAGAAGATAGATCGATTACTAAAAGACTACTCTTCCATGGGTGGCGTAATCATCGTAGAAGCGTTTTGCATGTGCAAAGGTTTAAAATGGGTATAACCCAATAATGCTTCTACTCAAGAATTACAGACCAATTAGGAAGATTAAGAGAAGAAGAAATTTAAACAAAAAAAGAAGAAAAGAGAAGAAATATAAGAAGAGCAATGAAGTTTATTACACAAATGAAAACATTACAAAATGAAGAAGAGAAGGAGGCTTCGATGAGGGGATCCTTGCTTCAAGAGCTACCCCTCTTACAATGGTTGGAGAATTTGGGTGAAACAAATTCTCCTCTGCCTCCAATCTCCCAATGCACGTCCCAACCCCTCCAAATGAGAAAAACTCCAATTTATAGAGGGGATGGGAGGAGAGGTTACATGTGGTTTTAAGTGTGAATGTGGAAATTCGGCCAAATATTTTATGCCAACTTTCACCGCCAATTTGACCACCAAAACGCGTGAATTGGCCGGCCTTCCAGAAGGATGATTTGTGCCACATCATGTCACCGATCCTTCATCAAAATTTGGGCTCACTCCAAGCCCGTATGTAGAATATATGGCCCAAATACAGAACCTTCTCCATTCTGGCGAGCCCAGCCCAACTTTGACTGCATGGCCCAATTTCAACAACCAAATGAACTCTTTAGCTTTAGTGTCCTGAATAAAAGTTGTAGATAATTAAGTTAGGAACACTGTTACAAAATTTCAAATTCCAATAATAAACATAAAAATATTTAGCTTCGAAATACTACAGTGCACTATTAAGGGTAAAACTGGAATTTTCACCAAATTTTCAAATGAATGATCAAATCCCAAATATTTTATAAATAAACATATTTAACACAATGTGAGGAAATTATATCATTTATTATCAATAAAATATTCAATAAAATAGTGTTTTATCAGATAGTCAACTTTTTCATGTACAATGGGGTAAACCAAGAAAAGGTTCTCTACAAATGAGGCCTTGACGGAGTCCTTCTTAGATGCATTGATGGAGAAGAGACTGCTTCTATCATGAAGGAAGTTCACACCGGAGCATTTGGAGTGTACCAATAAGCAACCAAGCTCCCTCGCCAAATCTGAAGGCTTGGGTATTACTGGCCCACTATGATACAAGATTGTGTCGTATTCACCAAAGAGTGTCATTCAGGTCAAGTCCATGACAATTTTATACACCAACCCCTAGAGTTACTTTATACAGCTAAGTACTCCTGGCCATTCGCCACTTGGGGTATGGATGTTGTGGGACAATATCTTCCTGCTACAGCCAAATAGTTTAATTTTATACTCACAACAACCGACTTCTTTTCCAAATGGGGAAAAGCCATATCCCTTAAAGAAGTCAAGGTGAAAAACATCACTAGCTTTGTGAAGGCCAACATCATTACTAGATTTGGTGTCCCTCATACAATATGGACAGACAACGATACCAACTTCTGCTATGCTGAGTTGGACAAGTTATACTAGGAGTATGGAATTAAAGCTAACCATTCATCCTATTACCATGTGACATCCAATGGTAAGATAGAGGCTTTCAACAAGACTCTATCCAATATACTCCAAAAGATGGTTTATAAGGATAAGAAATTGTGGCCACACAATATGATTTGTGGGATTACCGGACCATGACTCGTACTACCACCTAGGTGACCCCGTACTCACTAGTATATGGGGTGGAGTTGGTTTATCCTATCGAAACCAAAGTTCCATCACTTCGTGTGGACATTTTCAATCAACTGTCCATAGAATATCAATCCCAGAGACGGTTTGATGAGTTGGAGTAGCTAGATGAAAAAAGGCTGCACACTTTACACCATTTGGAAATCTACCAAAACCGAATTGGACGAGCCTTCAACAAAAAGGTTCGCCTTCAATGTTTCCATGAAAGATCAATGATGTTAGTCCTTAGAGACCCGTTGATACTCTGGAAGAAGCCCCAAAAACTTGAACCAAGTTTGGAATGACCATATGTCATTCATAGGGTCTATTCCAATGGAGCATACTCCCTGACATCAATGGATGGATAGCTCATCACAGCTCCCAAAAATGAAAATTTCTTGAAGAATTATTTCACGGAATAGCAACGATCTCACCATGGTCCAATATCTATGACCCAAAACTATGAGTTATAATACCCCAAGCCACGGTCCAAACTCTAAGACCTTAAACTATGAGTAGTAATAAACTGAATTCATGGTCCAAACTCTATGAACCTATATTAGGAGTTGTTTTTTTTTACCATCATGATGTTAAAATGTATGGTATTATCCCCATGTCCCAAACTCTAAGACCTTAAACTATGAGTAGAAATAATGTTAATTCATGGTACGAACTCTAAGACCTTAAACTATGAGTCATAGTCATTTCCACATGATGTTAAACTGTAAGGAACTCATCCCTGAAACATGACATTAAATTGTAACACACGCTACAAGACATTAAACTTCATAGCACAAAGCGTCCTAATTTCATGCTGATAAATTGCATGATCTCTCACAAAACTACATGTGGCTTGATTCCTTCCCTCATAGGATACGTAGAGATGCCTCGATTCTCGATCTTGGCCCAGCCCCACTAAGAAAAAAGATTCCCCCATCATATCCTCTACCTCCCAACACCGGCATGAGAAACCTTGTCACTCTTTTTTCCCACATCATGTATAAATCATATGAGCTTAGGATCAGTGGTAAGGATTCTCTTGCACAAACAAATTATAGGGAAATATGGTAGATCCGGAACCTGTAGAAAATGAAATGAAAATGTCCCCACACATGGACTAAGCCAGATTAGTAGTGGGAATATTCATAAATATGTATGGCTTTATTCCTGCCTTTGTAGAATACGTAGCAATTCTCGGATTTGACATCCCAGCCCAGCCATCCCCCACCACCAAAAAAATTCCTATTTCCCCGTGTGTAGGTCAGACTTGTACAGGGAGTCCATGAAATTCCCAAACCATATGAAAATAAACTAAGAAATTGTTTAAGAGTTATGTGTGGCCCAATTCTCAGTGTTACGAGATCCCACACATTCCCCTCACTCATGAGAAGTCAAAATATCATGCTTCCTGCTATACATATGAGTCATATCTATATGGAAGTTCCAATAGCTCATGGGTAATCACGATCTAGATATTCCCTCTATTACAAAACACATCTTTTTAGTTTTTCAAACTTTATACCCCATAAAAACGTGGATCCCAATAATAATTCATTTCCATCTGATATAGAAGGATGGTGTCCAGGAGACACCTTTATTTGACTATGCACATCAGGCCCCAATGGATCTGCATATATTTTCTACAAATATGGTCATCAATCAAAAGAAAATTCATCCCCATGAGAGTCATATCCTATCTCAGTATGCCCTATGGATTCCAAGCATCGTATCATCCCTCCTGATTCAATTTCCCCCCAGGATTATGGTTTACACCTTCTATCATCGCTCACATCTAAGGAATTCCAGAGCATCCTAATTTCGATTAAATCAAAACTATTAAAAATATTTATGACAGTGTAATCATTCTCACTACATGACTCTAAACTACACAACATCAAGTCCTCAGCACACAAAATTAAACTGAAAATCCAAAATCATCCTTGTTGTATGATGTTGAACGTCGTAGAAATGGTTTAAGCCTAATGTTCGCTCTAATGTTGATTTTTCTATTCCTAGGTAATAACCCAGAATCCTCATAATCCCTTGTTTCTCACACCGATCATAGCTCACACAATCTTAGGGATCTTAGTAAGAGATACACCGTGACATTATGGAAAAACATTCAAGGAATTTGGTCTTAGCAGCAGAACCCTAAAAGGTATGTAATAGTTCCATTCCCCACGAGGAACCCCACGTCCTGGCTATACGACATTAAATGATAGGGTACCCCAAACGATGAGGAAAATTCCTCACCCAGCATGTGAGCCAGATATAGGTAAGGGATACCTAATTCCATGAGTAAATTGCAGCCCAAATGTATCCAATATGTCAGGATACACTCCTTATATTCACATCATTTCCCGATGGCTCTACATATGTTTCCCACAAAAATGGTCGTCAATCAATGGAAAATTAGTCCCCAAGAGATTCATCTCCTATCTCAGTACTTCAATTGGCTTCCAAACCTCGTAACATCCCCCCTGATTCAAGGTCCCTCAAAGTAATGTTTTACATTTTCCTCCCTACACACTTCTTGGATATATCAGAACATACGGGCCAGATACATCCCTAATCTCTTTTTAGGTTTCTAAAGATACCTCATCCATATGCGTGTAGTAGATCCACATATAAAATAAGAGTTCCCCAACTCATTTCCAGGTATCCCTGGAGAAGTTCAGTTAAAATTCCCCCCCTTTTGTGATCAGGTTCACCCCTGGTCAAAGGTTATGTATCATGTTCAGAAAGTTCCCAGTCTCTATATTCCTTCATATTCATCAAATATTGAAGGCCAGTGTCATACGGACAACTTTGATTAACTATACACACCATGCCCCAGTGGATCTTCATATTTTTCCTACAAAACGGAATTCAATCAAAGGAAAATTTGTCCCTAGGAGAGACCTTTCCAGTTTCCGTATGCTTGGATAACATTCATTTCCTGTCACACCCCCAGATTTAGAAAACTTCCAGATAAGAGCTTGCATACCTTCCTCTCCCAAATTCTCCTGACAAAAAAAATAAAAAAATGGATTTCTAACTGAACTGACCATTCACCATCTCTTCCTTACGTAAGTAAGAATCATATGGGAATAGTAGCCCACTCAAGGCTGAAACGAATGAACCTAATGTTTTCATACACCACTACTCAAGCCAGCCACCCACTATGGCTCCCGACATCAAAATAAATTCAAAGTGTTTCATAACCCTACCAGGACATCAAATATATAAGTCCAGTGTCCTGTAGACACCTTTGATTGACTATGCACATCATGCCTTCGTGGCTCTACATATGTTTCCCACTAAAATGGCCATCAATCAAAGGCAAATTTGTCCCCAGGAGAGTCCTTTCCTACTTCCGTATTCCCAAAATGGCTCTAGAGCCTTATGCATGTCCAAAATTCACAAGTTTAGGGTCAATAAAAATCCCTTATACATGTCTGAATGATATTATAACATTATTAGCAGACGATCCTGGATTAGGGCCCTACCTTGTTAAGTTTGGTCAAAGCTGTTCGACCTAAAATATCAGTAATAAGTTTGATTGGCAGAACTGTGAACTTCTAGAGAATGAAAAATACGCTATACTTGCTAGAGGGAAAATATACAGAAGGCACCTCTGGGTAAAAGTAGAGTATTTGTTCATTAAAAAACATTGAGCCATCAAAATACACATAAATCTTATTAGGTTGAAAACCCACGAAGAGAATCCTAAGAAAAAGTCAAGTTATGTCCGCTAATCCTATGTTAAACAGTCTTAGGAAAAAATTAGGGTTATAATGAAAAATACAAAAAAGTTCATGAGGTGTTTCATAAAACCTCAAGAATAGTCAAACTATGCTCACTGAGTCCCGCAGCTCGGAAAAAAATTAGAGCACAGTTTGATTATTTCAGTTTATGGGCTTCAAATCATGGTTTAAAAGTAACACCTAATTGAAATGATGTTTATATGATTTATTATGATCAATTGACAAGACAGGAAAAGGCAAATAAAAAGGATTTAAAGGCAAATCCGTTTCATTGAGTTCAAAAAAAAATGGAGCAACATCCCCAGTTCAGAGTCTCTACAAAGTATAAAAAGGGGAAAGAGTACACATCATGACTTGGGATTGAGCTACAACAAGGATCGGTTCACCCTTTCCAGAAGGATGGCAAGTGACTGCCACAATCCATCAATATTTTGCTCCAACATAGCTCTATCCTATGTTTCGGCCTTAACTGTCAGACTCACCCACTCCAGAATGACTTTAAGGTCCCACCATTTCTTTTAGATGGCTTTGTAGTTGGAACAAAAAGAGGTTAGTTGATCCCTCAACCTTGCTATGGGGGCATATCACTCTCACAATTCTTCTTTTTTCATGTCCACCAAATCACAAGCCTTCACCTCCTCGGCCGTTAAGTGATCGAGTTCCTCCGAAACATCTTAGAATGTCATCACATGATGATGGGAAGAATTGAACTTGGACAATTTTTTATCACAGGAGGAAAGGTCTTCTCAGGGTAATGATGATTTGGTAGATGAGGAGGTGTAAGTACTGATAATCTAAGCCACCAGAACCCATCTAGGTGAATAATTGCCAAAAATTGTCATCCGCATCAGCAAAATTGGCCATAGGTGTCTCTGTGGAAAGAGCACATAACTGGTTCCATACCTTCTTTCTCACTTCTTAGTAACTTCCAACGACACTAGTACCTTGATCCTCCCCCGCCTCTACTTGTATATAAGTAGGAAGCATCATCATAGGAGTGGGGATGGACCTAAGATAGGCCACCCAAGATAGGGGACTCTCTTTTCCCTCATATGTTTCAACCTATAGAGACAAATGTAGAGGACTATCCATAGCATTCAGGGTGATTGGTGATACTCTACTGGTGCTAGCCTCATTAAGGTCTTGGGCAGTATCTGCGGGAGGGGAGCGGTCAAAATCACTCCCCACTAAAATAAGTTGTACCGATGAAGCCCCTCTCAGACACTTATAACAAAGAACCGAGCATCTTCTTACCACAAGGGCAGGAACAAGTGGTGTATCCATCATGGATGATGCAGGTATAGGAGTAGAAGGTTCAGTTGTCTCACTCTTCACAATAGAAGGAATGTGTGTCATTGTTGTTGGGGCAAGGATGGGGTAGGAAATTGTTAAAGGTTTATGCACCAGCCGAACTGGTTCTCTCAGCATCCCATTGAGGAAAATACCCTCCCACAGTTGGGCATATTCCAACAACAGAAAATTGGATTCTATCATATTGGGGATGAAAACATCCATAGAGGCACCTTTATGCATCATCATAATCCATAACTCGAGAAGAATTATGGGATGAGACTCTCCCCTTAACTGAGTAGGGGAAAGAAGTGCATCTTGTTGAAGGCATCAAAATTGCCTGGAAAACCGGTAAGGGAGGTATGACTCACAAATGACTACCCGATCTATACGAGCAGTGAGCATCCCATCCTGAAGTGCGATGAGGTACAATAATTCCTCCAAAGAACCTCCCATGTCACCTCTTTATGACCCATGAGTAGTAGGATACAGTGAAAATGAGAAACGGGAAGTGTCATTCAACTGCCCAACCACATCAATAACTCCTATATTCTTATGATGAACAGTGAAAATGTTGAGAAGGGTGGGTTGGAAGTCAGAATGAGGAACCTTTACAGTATTCCAGTATTCATTATAGGGGAAATGTTCTACCATCCACCCATACAAAAATTGAAACAGTCCGCTGAGATGGTGTGGGGGCCTACCTTTCTATATTTTTCCCAACAATTCATAAATTTGGATGAGGGTAGGAAGGGCCAAATTAATGGGATGACCCTATGCCAATGTGGTTGTCATCATAAAAGTATAGGTCTGAACCCCAGTATATACATCACGTGATGGGAAAATCCATTTGCTCAAAAACATGGCAAAGAAATATTCTAATTTAAGAATAGGCGGTACGTCTGGTTGAAGCTCATATCCTTATGTGGTATATCGTCCTACTTCAAGGGTAGTATAATATGACCCTAGAGTTTGGAAGGACTGATGGGATGGGTGAGATCGACTGTGGTGATCCCTCAACTTGTGTTTGTTCGCTTGCAAGAATGACCCTATCCACACCTCAAATGGGACAAGAGAGCAAGCATAGAGGGTATGATAAATTAATCCATCTTCCATAACCAGTAATACCCTTGTCAAAGGGGACATGTGTTCAGTGTCATTCCAAGTAGAGGCTACTGGGAGAAACTCATTATACATATCTCTAAGGATGGGGAGTCCCCCAAGCTGGTGGATATCCCAAAAGCTGATTCCCACCTCCCCATCCAATAAATAGAAGGTGTTGGTACTTGAACACCAGTGACTCAGCAACTCAGGAAGGATTTCCCCTGGGGAGAAGACTGCAAACTGATAAACCCATGTTATCTGATACAATCCCACTACCTCTAACTAGTCATAGGACTCCAAATAGCTCTAATGTACCCAGAATGCCCAGGACAATTCATCGGAGAAACATCCTCTGGCCCACAGATCCCACTTAGTGCTCCACCCACCATTAGGATTTTCTTGGGAGATGTTGATAAGGGATGATTACTCTCGAGTTCCTTGTCTCAGGACACTATCGTGGCACTCTCGGTTTCCCTAAGTCAATGTCGAGCCTCCTAGTATGAAAACATTCTCTTGAATTATAGTGGGTGTGACTTATCCTTTTGGGGAAATGTTGGATCGATCATGTCCTTGTAGCACCTCTAAGAGGATGAAAAGGTCAACAGGGTCAGCCAATGGCAGAGGAACATTTTCAGGGAGATCAAATCTGTAAAGTGTCAACTGTACAGATAGCGGGTAATCTAAGAGCTCTGGCATGAATAAATCCTTTAAGAAGCTATCACGAGGAATAATGTAGGTGAGTAGATGATCCTCACTATTCCCCACGATGGTCTCCCATGCCTTCGTCGATTTTATCATAGCTTGTAAATCATCCATTGTAACTTGGATGGGGGATCCAAAAGCTGATAAAAATCAGTCCAATAAAAAAATCGATTCAATAAAGGCTTCAAAGGACTGGCTAAAGGACTTTAAATATGTCTGCATAAGGCTCTGCGTACTGTTCCTAGAAATGGTATGTGGTATCCACATCCCTTGTAATGCATAATGTGTGGAAGCATCACACTACATATGGCTATGGTACTCAGAAGAATCACACCGCATACCACTATGGTAAGTGGAAGCAACCATTGCATATGGCTACAGTACACAGAATAATCACACCGCATATGGCTATGGTATGAGGAAGCGTCACACCGCATACAACTACAGTTTGCAGAAGCATCACACTACGTACAACCATGGTACGTGAAACCTCCATGAGGATCTAACCCGCGAATCATTTGCCAACAAATGGAAGGGTTCACCGAAGGTGGATACCGCGAACCTAGACCTGGTTAAGTTCATTTTCAAATATTTCTAGTTAAAATTTTAAGTTCGTGTTAATAATTCATAAATTACGGTTCGCCGATTCAAGATCAGTATGTGGAAATGCAAGCCACGTAGAGTATTTCTACATGGAATCCATATTTTAGTTTTAAAAGTCAAAAAAATTGTTCGTGAAGCCCAAAATTTGGTATGTGGACAGAGGTATGGCAAAAAATTGGTTCGTGGAACGTACGAAGCGGTTCGCAAACAGTATTTTCACAAGAAGCACGGTACGCAAATGTAGAGGAAGATGGGGGAGTCCATAGAACTTTTCTCCATTAGAAATGGTAAAATAAAAATGACATGGGCCCCTATATATAGGTGTGTTCCCCTCCTAACAGACTTATCTGTTCTACCGCGAACCATTTCAGTTCAGGAACCTCTTCTACATCGGAATAGTCTCCTTTTCATTCCGAACGTATCACATTCCAATGGGGGAGTTTTTCGGGTGATGAAAATTCCTCCAAGGGAATAAAATACTCCCACAATCACTTTTTATAAGTAATAAAGTATTCTTACATGTCTAGAAAGGTGAATAGACTCCAATCAAGTTGAAAAATTCAGAAGAAGCTTGAAGGAATTCTATGTTTTCAAAGAATTTCAAGTGGCTTGTGTACCATCACCGAGAAGGGTCCACGGACCCCCTTGATCACTAACCACTGGTATGCAGAATGATTCTCGAACTGCTGGCCTGCAGAGCGATGGATAGAAAACACGGCGGACTGTGAACCGTGTCACTGAAGGACTCATGCATGTGAAGGCAATCTGTGTACTGTCTCGTGAACTCAGAAGTTCACGAACGAATAAAACTGACAGGGTTCCGCAAACCATGATCGTGAACCGAAGCCTCCACAAACCCTAGTTGATTGAGTCTTCCAAGGGTCAGGATATCTATACATGGTCCTCCGAAAATTGTTCCATATGATGATAAATATGATTTCCTAGATGCTATATAAAAGGATCATAGAAGGAATTGAGAAAGTACAGATGAATAAATCTTAAAGGAGACCCATAGGTTGTAAGAACATGGAGAAGATTCTGGATTCAGTCTTGAATCATCGGCGAAGCCCGAATTTCCAAACACACCCTCCATAGGTACAGCCAGCCGTGAACTATAAAATATGAGAACTTAATAATAAAAAGAGATCCACGCGCCTAAATAGTGAAACTGCAAACCATATACTTCTCATGGATGAACTTCCCGAAAATGATGATCCCTCGGACCCTCCTCCAAAATGGTGTCCCATGTAGTGTATCTCTATGTGGACTTAACCCATTGTTGTGTACTGCACTAGTATATGGGTGGAACCCAAAGCAACGTGACGGACCACATTCAGATCCACATACCACTCTGGTGTGTGGTGGTACATACTCATGCTTGTGTACCGCATTTGTATGAGGACGACCCCTCTACCCACATACCACTTTGGTATGTAGAGCATCCCCATCCCTCATAAGAAAAAACTACGCAGAATGGGGTACTTTCGGCTATAATTTCCTCAAGTCCCAATCTCACCCCTTCATTACCGTCCATTCCTCCGTAATCCCTCTGCGAACCAATCCCACAGCATTAAGCCAAATCCTCCTCAAAATCCATTGGACTCGTATGATCAGACCATCATGTGCATCATCATTCCCCTTTGAGTCTACATACCCATAGTAAGCAGAGTCATGAAGGCTCTCCCCACAACAGTTCGGGCTTCGGGAAAGCCTGTGGGTCTACATTTCCATGGTAACCCGGATTCCAACCTTGGGATGTCGGCGTAAACCTCCATGTTCTAGGGATTAAGGGTGATCACCTTTTTTCTATTCAATGAGGAATGGTGATCAGTTGAAGGGGTTATGTTCACTCCCCCCCCCCCTTGACGAGGATGCAACTCCTTGCCTTCCCAGAACATGTTCTGGGGCCCTCCCACTGAGGTAAGTCCCCAATTTTCTAAGTTCGAACCGCATGACCTTTAATGTCATCTCACATTAAAGGGTTCGTTGCTCTGTACCCTCTCCCATCATCACCCTGGCCTCTTCTATCGTAGGCTCTCCCTCTCCCACCAACAGGAGAGGAAGTATTTGGTTGGTTGGATCTCTCACATCCTCATGATTCCCACACCGAGAATGAATCACGTGATCTTAGAGGTTTGTGATGATTACAACACCCACACAATCCGAACTACAAGGACTCTGATTCCTGATCAAACCAGGATATGTAGGAAACCTACTTGAAGGCCCGAGCTCAAAAGGGTGCACACCTAAAAGGGTTCACCCAACCATACCCCCTCAAATGGGTAGATTTTACACTTAATCCCTACACACCATCCTAACTATGTGGGTTCTGATTCCTCTATCAAGGATACGTAGGGAACCCATATTGTGGGTCTGATCCCAACATCAAATCACATTCTTCCCCCCTGGATGTTGATGAAATCAGAGCACCTTATTGTATGGCTCAAGTCAGCAGTACCTCCATAGAATCAAATATATGTATGCCTATGACGATCCTGCAAACCAGGGGTAGCCCATAGACACACTCTTCGAGAATGAACCTAGCATTCACAAACATATGAAAACGACTTAAATATATAAGAGAGTCTTGGAGCAGGTGATAATACTCCCCTGGAAGGGTGAAATGAGACCAACTTCCCATCCTCTCGACCAATGGATTACTTAAGTGTCATTGGCCAAATCATCATCCAACGAATGCCTACCTTTGGAAATCAGGTCCATGAATCATGAACACTAGGGTCGTTGGGTGTTTCTGGCTCAACGAATAAACATGTTGGAGACCATACGATGAAGTTATATTCAAGGAGGACCAATTACACAAATACATAGCCCCATTTAATCGCCCGTTGGTACCATATGATTGTGGAATCTCCTTTGCAACACGAAAGGGGTGAATTTCCTATCCCTAGTGGGGTTAATCCAACCCTCCTTTAAAGGATAATGATGTAGAACAGGTTGAAATGAAACAAATGGAGAACTTAACGAGAACTCATCTCTATAGAAAAGAGGTGGGTGATGATTCTCGTCAGTCCATTCCATCATCACCTGAAATGCACCACCTCATAGGCAGAACAAGGACAAATAACACCCTTGATATCTAAGGGTTCCCTTTGAAAACTAGTTTTAATGTTAAAACACTTTATATGATTTTAGAATCCCTTTATAAAAGATATTTTAAAAAATCATCAAACTAGTGTGTGAGGTTAAACAAAACATGTTGGTGCTAATCATTTCAAATATAAAAAACCTTTTCATATAAATTAAAATCAATTTTTTCTTAATTTTCATTTCAAAAAATACTTTAAAATGTCTAATATTATTAATTGATATCCAAAACATTTGTATAAACAAGATAGAAATTAATGGATATTAACTAAAAGTTAATTGCATAGGGAAACCTATCTATAACTAGGTGAAAAGGATAATAAACCCTCAAGAGTGGGAATAAAAAAGTTTTATAAGAAAAATACGCATCCTAGGAAACCAAAACCATAAGGGGAATCACTAAGAACTCACCTAGGGTTCGAAAAACCAAACATTGCACTAATAGGAAGGGAATATAATATGAAAGAAGATAGTGGAAGAAGTAGAATATAGAATAGGTGATCATACCTTGGAGAAACCACCAATAATTGAAAGATATGAGGCTAAAATCTAAGGGGAAGAAAGAGGGCAGTTATGTCTCAACTCCCCTGAGCTGCGTTGATATCCTCGGTAGAGAGGGGGGAATAAAGAGGCATTCATGGGGATGTGGAGTCACACCATAGTCTCCCACTAGCTATCTAGCATATTCCATATGAAAAAAGAATAGGTAGAAGAGAAGGTTGTGTGTATATCTCCCTAAGCCATGTGTTGTGAGTGAGGTAGAGGAGGGAGTAAGGGGTGTAGCATGAACAAGTGGGGGAGGGGTGAGGGTGAGGTAAAAATTTTACAAGGGTATTTATGTAAAATAATTTTTTAAAGAACTGTATACATTTCACAGTTTAGCCTCATGGTTGGCCAAACCATGCATCATCCATATGATGATCACTTAAGGACTTAGAGAAATCTATATGGGTAGGTCGCATGGTTAGAAACTTAGTGCCAACCATGCAGTTGGCTCTAATAAAAACTTCAATAATATCACATGGTTGTTGTAGGCCCATACACTATGACAAATTTTTATCCTTTTGGGGTTATGTGGGCTAAAAATGAAAATATCCAATATCCAATCATTTTCAATAGGTAGGGACTAAAGTGAATGTATGAAACCCTTTAGAATTCCCCAAGGAACGAACTCCAACTTCAAGAATCCACATATCAGTGACACCCACTATTTTATATCCTTTGTTCACACCTTCACTTTAATTTTCATGAGGAAACTATAAATTCTATTTGTGCGGGTGGATAATTTCCTAAGTTAGTTAGGAATTTTATCATCTTTCTTCTTTTCTCTATCTTTTCCTTGATGAATATTATTTTTATGTTTCTTTTCTCTCTTTTTCTTATTTTTTTCTTTTCTACTAGAATACTCATTTAAAATTTCTATCTCATTATATAATTTATTGAAAATTCATGTGGAATTTTCCATTCTCACATTTCTTTAACACATAAAGGAAATTTATTTCACTGATGGCATGTGATTTTGAGAAATAATTTAACATTAATGAGTGATTTTAGTATAATTAGTTATTTTAAAATTATATTATTGTTTGTATCTCTATAAAACCATTGATATTTTGATACTCTTTCTATTTGAGTTTTTTATAGTAAAATCATATTATTTAATATCTCCACATTTAATTTCACACAACTAGGAAATGTGAATATTTCTTACTTAAGTAAAGGTATATATAAGTTAGATTAATGTTATTAATATTTCCAATATTTTTTCAATTTTTTCATTTTTTAAACGATCAGTTTCACTACTATACCAGATTGACCTATGTGTGTGTAATTATAACTTGAATTTTTTACTCCTTTAAAAAACTAATAATGAGAGTGTTGAAATTTAAAATGCAAGGGGATACTTAGGTCAAGAGCTTAAGGTTTTACTTTCAAGAAATATTAAATGAGTGAGTTTTTAAATTTGATTACAAATAGTATAGAGAAGGTTCGGTGGAAAGAATCGGTTAGGTTAAAAAAATTGAAATGACCTATATAAAATAGATAAAAGTGGATATATTATTGTGAAATGGTTATCACACACACTAATGGATATTTAGTGGAATGGTTAACTTCTTAATTCTTTTCTATTATTATTATCATACATCTCCTTAACTTTTTCTCTAATACAATTTATGAGACACACATTTCCATGCATATAGTGATTTAATCCTCAACATGGTTCTTGTTTACTAATATTTATAGTATAAATTAAATTTCCTACTAACTTTAAATATTCATAAATTATGGAATGTCATCATGAATCATTTTCTAAAATATTAATTTCCCTAGGAGTGAAAATTTTTAGGTGTGGGACTGTGATCATAACATAATTCACTATTTTATTCCACCCTTATACCATGGTTTCAAACTATATTTATATTGTAATTTACAAATATAATAATCAATTAAACCTATAATTTGATTAAATTTTTTAATTTTAAAAACTATTAAAAGGTAAATTTTACTTTTTTTAATGTTTTCATGTTAGGTGTTGTCGATGAGAGACCATGATGAAATTCGAGCAAAATGGGTCAAAAAATATGAAAGCTCGTGCATATATGTTCACTGGATTAGTTATTCCAAAAAATCTATCACTCTAATTTGGATTGAATTTTTTTGAATCCATAATCATGTGGGATAAAATTATCTATAAGATCATGAATCCCAATTCATCCATTGTGTGTTCCTAAATATTGAATCATTATAGGGAATCTTGATTACTCACAGTCATGAGATCACTTCTATATTTTGGACATATTTTGAGTTATAGACTTCCAATTACTTCAAATGCTTATGTGTAGATATTCAAGATAATGGGATATAACTTTTTAATTTTTTTCAAAATGTAAGATAATAATATATAGTCTCCCAAATTTTGGTTCTAAGATGAATTTTGAAAATAAAGTACCAAACCACACTTCAATTTTCTAATAAATTGGAACCTTGGGTACACCATTTGTAATAATGGATGGGGGTCTATATTATTTTGAATAATAAAATGGGTTAACTTAGTTATTATATACATTCTAGAGCTCTCCATCCCCATAGGGAGAGATAAAATGATGAATTATATCCAATCAAGTGTCCTTCTCCTCTCTATGGCAAGCTAAATGTTAGGCGATCATTACAATGGAGTTACACATCTAGTGAGTGAGTTATGGAAAAAATTTTCTACTATATTGGTGTAATTTATGTTTGAAACATTTCTTTAAGTTTTATATTAACATAGTTATTCTTTGGAAACATTTTTTGGATATGATTAAATGTAAAACAAATTACATTCTTAACCTATAGGATTGATATTTTAAGTGGGAATCATGTGTTGTTTGGATTGGAAAATATAAATAACCTTATTATATCACACATACTTAAGTTATTAACATTATTTTATATCCTGAATTCTATTAATAAGATATGAACCTTAAAAAATTTATTATTTTGTCAAGTTTTGGTTCTAGGTTCACTATTCTAAAGGGAAAAGAGGGGAATCGAGATCATGGTTAACCTCATCCAAAGAATTTCACTAAACCAAATTATATTTTCAGGACTTTCAAATTATTGTCATATGTAATAAAACTTCAATGATAACCATCTTATAATCCTATTAATACCAATTTCATTTCATAAAATTATTTTCTCAACTAAATTTTTCTTTGTTATTCTACTTTCAAACTATTTTCAAACCCCCCATATTTTATTTTTTGTTCTATAAAACATATTAAAAATGAAAACTTTAAACATATAATGATCCTTTATAGATGACCTAAGGTCTTACTTATTCTATAAATAATATATAAATCCAAATTAATATTATTATGCATGAAATCAAGGTCATTGGGACATGATAGAGTGTTATCAATGGTTTTTTTAAGAGTTAGGGTGGAGACTGGAGTTTCAAACTTGTGAGTATTTCATGGGTTGGTAAGGAAAAGATTCCATTTGATCTTGGTATGTAATATATACTGGGGAGGCAATATATGACATGGAATTTTAGGCCCCAAATGATTTAATGAAGGGACCTTGAATTTATTGAAAGACCAAATGAAATGGTGTTGCATGCAGGGTAGAGACCTAGGAAAGGTACTTGTATCATGATTTTTTATACTTGTGTTTGAATTGGGGATGACTTTAAGGAAATTAAATTAATATAATTAAATTAATTTGATTAAATAAATTTTATTAAATAAATTATATTCTATAGATAATAAGAGTTTGGTTCCTTAATTACAGTGATGTCAGTCGGTCATCATCCATGCATGTTCTAAGTTAATGAGGTTCAACAGACTGACTATTTGACCATATAATGGTTGACCTAACTAAGGATGAAAAAATTAGAGGAAGATTTTGTGTGAGTTCCAATGTCAAGGGATGGCTAAGTGTTAGGGGAGAATATGTGGTATATAGATAGAGCACTGGATGGAGGAGGTTGAGATTTATTTAATTATGATCTATTCAAGGGTTGAGTATTGGGTTTTTCATGTTTTTAGTCATATGTTTGGAGTAGTATAGTAGTGATGGATATTATATCTCAAGGATTAGAAAGAGGAATATTTATTTGGGATTTTTTTTAAAAAGTAGTTCTGTGTGAAGTTTTTATCAGAAATAATGAGGGTTTTGAAGAGGTAATAGTTTATCTCGCTCTATAAGGGGATATAGAGTGTGAAAGAGGTCATTATTAGACTCAAGGACCTATTTTTATTCACCATAAATCTTTTTCTGTTTGAGGTTTCCAGAGATTGGTGCTTAGAGGAGGTGTTGTGTCCCATTATTCAATATTAGTTTACAACATTTACATTTCCAATGTACTTATAGGTGTAGAAGAAGTTTGATATCTTTGATAGAATGCACGCTAATCCAATGTTATCTTAAGAGGTAATCCATTAGATTTCCTTGAGGAGTAGATATATTTCTGGTGTATTGTAGGTATCTGGGAAGTTGAGGATTATACTGAAAGGGAATATTCCTCATTTTTTCCTTCCCATTTCTCTATAGCCTATATTTCATGTGTTCCTATCAAGTGACCAATACTGGTGTTCTTTTCTTGTGGGGGGGGTATGTTCATTAGTGATTTCAGTACCTAACGACACCCTAGGATTAGTGTGGTTTAGGAGGTCAGGACTTTTATCATACCCAACAGTAGTAATTTCCTTAGAGACCATATTAGTAGTATGGATAATATGCATATATTTTTAGGATAATAGATGTAGCTAGTAGAGGATAACACCATTATTTCCCTCACCCACTGGGATATTGGGTTAAGCACAGGCATGGAGGTGGATGTTAGTATTTAGGAAGAGTGGTTGTATGTGAGAAGCTTCATGCTATTGATGTGATAGTTTCATAGGAGATATAGATTTTTTGAGGTATTATCTTCTTATCATCTACCTTGGTTTAGGCCTTGATTCATTTGGTAGCATCAAACTCTTTTCTTTCAACCACCTTAGTTCGTGCCTTGGGACTCAATGTGAAGAAGATTTAACTACCCTTGGTGTTGACTATACTAGTTAGAGGTCATACTAAGTTATTTTATGTGTTTCAAGGTTTTGAGATAATAATGGGGCAACATTAGTCATCTAGGAATTTCTTAATGCTCTAGATATATCCATATGAAGTCATTATAAAAAACGGTTTGTTGTATTTGGTGTTCATGGTTATTGATTGTTTAAATAGTATAGTTTTGTTCTATGATGAGGAGGGTTAGCATGTGGTTTTCATCGAATGTTAGGATTATTATATGGGTCAAAGGTTATTAAAACTATTAATATATTAACTAGAGGCATTATCCTTAGATTTAGCGTATTCATGGGTGATGGAGTACCCTAGAGTCATGGAGTATTTTTTGGATGTCTTTCATAAGTAAGTTATGTCTTTAACACCCTCAATGTGATATCGAGTTTGTGATATAGTTGTATCCAAGTTACTCTCTAATTTCTATGTCTCTTTGTCAGATTTAACCTTCTATGATTCAAGAGTTGGGGATTCAAATAGATTATCTAATTCGGAATGGACTTATCCAATCAAACCTATCTCCATCGGATACTATTGTGTTATTCACCCAAAAGATGATGGTGGTTTGTGATTAGGTATAGACTATCATTTCTTGAATCATGTGGTGGTCAAGAACCACTACCATATTTTATGGACTATCAATTTATTCAACTAATTAAAGGGATCCATCTAGTTTTCAAAGGTTGATATACGGCCTGGATATCGCAAATTGATATTTTGGGAGGAGGACATCATGAACACTACTTTCAGGTTTCAATATGGGAACCTTGGACTCTGTATTCCATGAGTTACAAGATTGATTCATGTTCATGTTAATAAATTAAATCCTCATATACTCAAAGTCAATGGAGAATCATGTTAAGCATCTCAGGTTTTTCTTGCAAGTCCTTCAAAACCATCAAATTTATGGGAATATTTCCATGTGTAATTTTTTGAAGTGGGAAGTGTACTTACATAGACATATTTTATCTTAATAATGAGTAATAGTACATTCATCAAAGATTAAGGAATTTGTTTCTTGGGAGATACCCAAGAATTTCATAGTGGTTTGTAGTTTCATTTGTATCATGAGTTATTATCATATATTCATATATAAAATATCTTAGGTTGTGATTCTATTGAAAACCTTGACTTGGAATGGCTAGGATTTCTTATGGACTAATTAGTTTTAGGAATCTTTTGACTACCATAAGTAGAGGTTAATTAGTGCTTTTATTCATTAGATTCTAGATAATATAGTCATGTTTAAGGTGTTTTATGATACTTACCATGATAGTTTGGTTTTTTGGGGGATGAAAAAGAGATCAGTGATATCATATGGGTCTAGGCTGTTGTAGCCCCATGATTGTAACAATGTCACCCATTATCTCAAGTTGTGGGGGTGGTTTTTTCTTTGAAGTTGCAGAGACATTACCACATCATTGATTGATTTATAGTCTTCACAGATCACAAGAACCTGAAGTATGTACTCTCTCAGCAAGATTATAATCTTTGAAAATAGAGTTGGGTGGAGTTTCTCTAGTATTATGTCATTGAGATCTCTTACACCCTAGGAAAGGAGAATGTGGTTGAAAATACAATGAGTATAAAATAATAGGTAGATGTTGTTAGAGAGTTTGAAGATGCTTGGAAGGTGATATAGTATCTTTCTCTAATGAATATTGATATATAAGAGGATAGTTCTAGAGGTTTTATGTTTCATATGATAGTGTAATATTTCTTGATGCAATGGATGGAGGATTCTCATTGGGGAGGCTCATAGGTATAGGTGATGCAAGACTGTGTTTTTCATGGTGATTCTATGGGGGGATATTCAAAGGATACTTGATATCATATATTTTTTTGATGGAGGTTTTATTCTATTGGTGGTGATTCGTGATGTTCTCCATGAATTCCATACCTCAATGGTAGTAGTTAATCATAGTAATTTTATTGGAATACTATGAATAATTATTGTATTTGTTGAAACCATAAGTATAATATGAGTGCAAGACTGATCAAGGTGAATTTTTTTTCAATATGTGATGAATGATTTTTATGAGCTAGTTCAAAATATGAAAATTTTGGATTTGATAGTGATAATTATAGGAATGTTATAGATTCACTAAATCGATAAGTATTGAAGAAAAGGTCTAGTGTATGGTGGATAGAAATATTTTTGGAAGATAAATTCTACACTGAAACACCATTGGTTGCATCATAGAATTAGTTTGGTTCAGGTTTTCTCTCTGGATTATTGGAATTTTATACACTATAGAAAGATGATTCACTGTATAACATTACTTTTTACTATGAATGATCAAAATAATTTGAGTTTTATATTCTATAGAATAGTGGTTTATGCCGTGAGGGTTTCACATAAGAGTAGATCCCATCTTGCTTAAAGGTGATTCTGTGAAGAAAATTTTCCAATATTTCATTATAGTGGGCTACATCATAATTGTCTTAGAGTATATAAGAGGGTATTTACATAATGGCAGATCCTAGTTTAAGTTAATTTCATTCAACAAGCACAAGAGATTGTGCCAAGTTAAATGGATGCATACATTATGGAGAACAGATTACACTGTAGGGACAAGTTTTGCATTAGGGGAAATTGAAACCCATGTAAATTTAAACCTAAAGTGATGGAACTTGTTTAAGTTTTAGGAAATGTTGTAGTTTTTATAAGTTTAAACTAAGACCCGCATGTGAAGTCTTACTAAAGAGAATATGTACACCCTATAGAAATATCTTGTGATGTGGAGGGTGTTATTTTGAAAGAGAAATGATTTGATGATTTCCAAGCCTGTATAAGTTTATTTCATTGTGGAAAGGTCTATGTCACTATTTTTCTTCTGTTTGAAGAAGTTATTAAAAAAATCATGATCATGGTATATTAATGAGGAGGTTAAATAGTGAAAAAAAATTGGATCTGGTCAACAGGAGGCTACACCACAGGTTGGTTATATAAGCCACTATTTTTTATTGGGATCTCATTCTATATTGTAGTGGAAGGTTTTATGATGTATTAAATTCATGAAACAATATGACTTTATAATTGATGAAGGGACCATATCATAGTCAAGTAGTTATAATAGAGCTAGAACTTTGACCAAGGAAGTTATGATTGCTATTATATGGCCTTAACTCGAGTTTAATGGAACTAAATGGATACACTAAAAGTGTGGTGCACCTAGAGAAATATCATAAATATGAGATGAAGTGGGATTATTTTGATCTACAAAAATAATAGTTACAGTCTTATAAAACTTCATGTAATGTTTTTTAAAGAGGGGAGATTATGGAATAAAGAGATTATTAAAAATATGAATCTCAGAAAGGAAAAGAAATTTTTATTATTGAAAAGAAGGAGAGAGATTGGAATTTTTTGAATAAATTTACAAAGAATAAGAAGAAGAATATATCATGGAAGTATAGTTAAGAAGAGGGATTCTAGGTTTATTTTTTAAAGTAAGGAAACATGGTTCCATGAACTCTCATGGAAAGTAGATACTACTCATAGTGATATGTATAGTAGGATATGAAGGATAAAGAGGGTATCAATGACACCCATCCTTAAATTATGGTGAAACTACAAAAAATTAGTGATATTATCCTTTTAGTGTGTTCCAACTTTGTTTTTCCATTTGAAGCAGTGATTGAAAGAGGTAATTATGAGGTAAGTGACCCTAGAGAGATAATTCTTTTAACCTAAACCTTTTTAAAGGCAGTGATCCTAAGAAGGAGTGGCCTGGACTAAAATTCCATGAGCTATGTAATTTAATGATTTGGTGCATCAATGCATTATCAATTGAACACTCCTTGTATTAGTCCATAGTGGTGAACAATTTAAAAAATCAATGTGTTCCTTGTTCATGCTTGTTTATATTTTTCATAACACAATATGATAAATTGAGTAAAGTTACCATTTATTATATCAGATAAGGGATGGTCAAGAGAAATAGTAATCAAGATAGAATCTAAAAGAATAGAAAACGGGTAACCATTATATTTAAGAGGCCAACATCATCAAGGTTTGTGAGAGGTTTAAGGGAAATAGTATAATTAGAAAGAATTATCATACCATGATTCACCCTCTCCCGCATATTTGGGTATCTCAAACCTAAGCCCCTTGAGAAACCTATAGTTTGTATAAGACAGAGGATATATTCTATTATGTTTGTTTTTTATCTCACTTTATCAAATTGGTTTTTAAGTTGAAGTTTTAGACTACTCTAATTTTCTTTTTTTCCATGGAAAATGGAAGAAAATCAAAGAAGAATCAAAATTATAGTGAAATTTCATAACATGTAATTGTGTTTGTAAATAGTGAAATATAGATGAAGGATCCAATATCCTTAAAAAGGTGTATATGAATAATTCATATTATGATTAAATTTATCTATATAATGATATTGTAGGAATTAATTAAGAGGATTATAGGCCAATTAAATTTGGGTGTATTGAGGATGAGGAAGTCCAAAGGAGGCCAAAAGTGGAAGTTTTACGCTTATCAAACGAGATAGATCGGCAGTTAAATCAATAAAATATGAAACTTAAAGGGGAGATAAAATCTCCGTATATCAAGATCAAATTGTTGGGAATGAAAGTTGAAAAGTTGAAAAGCCTAAACATGGGGATTGTTTAAATATCCATTGATCTAAGGGAGAAGAATGATTCCCAATAAATAATTGAAAGAGAATTTGAAAAAATTAGAAAAATTGAAATCTAATGTCAAGTAAAAGATTCTGAACTAAAAATAATTTAAAATATTTAAGAATAATAAGGATGAGAAGGTTTTACACCTATCGAACTTAGTTGAGGAGAAAGAAAGACTGAAATAAGAGATTATTTTCCTTAAAGACTCTATTTCATAAATGAATTTGTTTTCAAAAATGGGGATAAAAAATAAGTATTTTTTCCCTATCCTTGAATAGGTAATATAATACCAAGATAAAAACCTCTTATTTTCTCAATAGAGGAGAGAAAGGACGTTATTTCTAAATGGTGAGAACAAAAGGGAAGTTTGCACTCAGATAAAGTTCAAATATATTCCTAATATACTCACATATTTTGGGGTATAAAAAATTGAGTAGGATTGTAGATGAATTATACCCTATGGATTTCATTGATAATGGTCTGAAATAAGTGTTCATATTTCCATACAAATATAGGGGCCTTCTTGGAACCCTATGAGTTAATGTTGAATTTTTTGAAAATATAAGTGGAAGACAAGTTCAAGATGGATCAGGATGTATTTTTTTACATTATGTTATAAATGATTGTTATATACTTATTGAAAACATGTAAAGATTTAATTTAATGTTAATTATTAAATAATTTTTATGGATTTATTAAATCCATAAGGTTTGAATCATAAGACTATTTCATGATGGAGATAAATCAGTATCAAATACAGACTCTACATCACAAAAATTTTATTGCACTATAGAATTAGATTGGTTGGGGTTGTCTCTATTGGATACACCATAGAAAAACCACACACCACAACACATTATTTTTCTCAAAAAATGATGAAAATAAATTGAGTTGAATACACCTCATAACAGTGTGTGACACCATGAGGGTTTTTACATAAGGGAAGATCTTGGACTTTATAAAGATGAATCCATGAAGAAAAGTTTACTATGACATTGTGTAGTGGGATACGAAATAGGGGTTATCCAATCTATGTGGTGGAATTCATGTAAGGGTAGATCATAGTTTTTGTAAAGGTCATTCCTTGAGAATAGAAGATTGAATCAAGACCAATGGGTTCCAACCCCATGGATAATATATTATGCTACTAATAAATGTGTTACATTAGGGTTAGTTGAAACACATGTAAGGGTAAATGTGAATCTATGGAGTTTTCATAAGGCTTAGGTTGTGGTGGAATTTTCGTAAGGGTAAACTAATCATGTTACATCCCGACCCGGTTTACCATCAAACCGGTAGCCGGACTGATGAGTCACATGGCCTCAAGCGTGTCTCCTCGTATGACAGAGTTTTCTAACTAGAAACAAGGGACTTAGGAGGTTATAACGGGGAGACTATACCCTCATACTAGAGATTTCACAATAGTATAACACTATATAAATAGATGATAAAAACTGAAGTAGTAAATAAATAGATAAAAGAGAAGTGGAAGAATAATATATTCAATTTAACAAAAGTGGTCGATTCCAATTTCTACAATAGTTGAATACATAACATGGTAAAGGTAAATAACTAAAAGTAGAAAATAAAACAACATGATTTAAATCACAGTTCAAAATTAAAGAAAATACAACAAATTCCATGGGCGTTCTTCACGAGTATCTCGAGCATCATCTTGGTCCTTTTCTCCAATCTCTAAGATAAAAGTAATACTACAATCGACCTAGATCCTACAAATATAAGGTCTACTCAGGTAACAATGGAACCAGAGCAAGGTGTGAGAGGAAATTTCAGTAGGCTGGAACCCACGGGGTCAAGCCCAATCCAATGGAATATATATTAGATAGTGTGTAGGTATATAGAATTGAATAAATGGAACTACATAAATAAATAACACTCGTCCAGGTTCCTAAAGGACACCTGATGGCTATACCAGCTTCGGCTCTTGCCAGAATAATTATCTGACCATGTTTCTAAATATATATATATATATATAATAGAATTATATGTGTGTGTGTGTGTGTGTCTATATAAATAGATATATATATATATATATGTTGGGTTGGATTGAGACATACATTCACCATTCAATTCTAGGGGAGCTCTCATGGTCTTCCCCTAACACAGGTCCAAGAGCCCTTAGTCTCATAGAGTATAAACATTTGATTCATGTTGGGGTGGATTGGGACATACCACCACCATCCAAATTCTAGGGGATCTCTCACAATATACCCCTAACCCAATACCAAGAGCCCTTAGTCTCTTGGAATTCTCTCATTTCAAAATATGTTCTCGGGTGGATTGGGACGTACCACTACCATCCAATTCCAGGGGAGCTCTCATGACCTCCCCAAACTCAATACCAAGAGCCCTTAGTATCATGGCATGCAATAATTTTTATATATCGAAATTATAAATGGTGTGGGGTAATAGTTCCTCCCATCCATAACATTTACAACTGGCATGGGATAAGCATGCCTCCCACCCATAAACATATATATAGCTAACACGGGGTAAGAATGCCTCTCATCCATATTCATTCAATATTTTTTATAATTATAATGTAATGCATAAGATAGTACCTATTATGCATTTCAAAAATCCATACCATATTCATAATCTATACACAAGGAAAATCCTTTAAAAACCAACACTTAAGGAATAACCTATTACTATTTTCAAATTAACACATTTTATACCATTTAAGATATCCAAAGAGAAGCATGTCATTAACCATATTCCATTTCATTTCATGGAACATTTTCATCTAAACAATTTCATACAATTAAAATAGTTCAGTATAGCTAAACCATTTATTCAAAGTACATCATTTGGTTTGGTTCATCCTACTCACAGTCACTTCACTCAATTTAACTAAACATGGAAAATTGATTTTAAGTTTTAAGTTCCAAAGGGAGGAGAGGACTTACCATGATTATTTTGATGAAGAACTTGTGGAAATCCAGGTGAAAATGGTGATAGAGAGGAGGTCTTAGGAAGGGGCTCATTCGTGTCTCAAAGCAAAGTGGGGGATGGTGCATCACGACTCAAAGGGGGAATAAGAAAGAGGGTTTGTGTTTTTAAGTTTTTATTTTATTTTAATTTAATATAAAATAATTATATTTTTAAAACTAGGTGAACTGCATGGTTTTCCAAACAATGCAGTGTATAGTTCAATGCTACTACCTCCCTAGAACACCGTGCAGGCTACATGCACAGTCTGTAAAATCTTATGCAGCCCATGTGAAACACCTTTTTCCCCCTTAAACAAGGCTCTGTGGTTACCTACAGTGGGAAGTGGTTTTAGAAAAATAATTCACCCTCTACATCTTTTTAAAACTTGACTTTTCTGGGTCTGGCACTCCAGGAACTCCTCAAGACACCCAAAAAACATAATGGGCCTTCAACCATGTACAAAAACATCACTTTAAAAGGTTACAACTCTTAGAACTTCATTCTGAAGCTCAATTTTAAAAATGATCTATTCAGTAATTGAAACTTTTCAGAAACCTTCTTGTTTTAGTCCGGTTCAAAACACAGAATGTTACAACCTTCCCACCTTAGAACTTCTCATCCTCGAGAAGCTTTTGGGAACAACGTAACACATCACTCGACCCACAAGTGTTGTGAATCTCTGTTCAAATAGTTGTGTTGTGTTCCTAATGAAAAATTCACCTTTGGGAATTATTTTAAACACAAGGCACAAAAACCACCAAGACTCAAACCAACACTCATTCTCCAACCAAAACATCGAGACAGATCTTACCCAAGCTCATTTACCCAGAGACAGGATCTCTTCATTGTCTATTAAAGAAACTGGCCAAAGGTACTTCCCACATTAGTCTTTAACATTAAGCATCCCATTCCAAACTATGGTTCAAACCTCCATTGGAATTTCCTTACAATCATGCCTCTAAGCGTTTTAACGATGCTCCTTGTGTGATTCCTGAAACGATTAAAATAGTCGATCCCCGTTGACCTCAAAGCCCAAGTCGAGCCTAATTTCATTAAAATAATTAGCCGACACAAAATAAACTTGTATTTACCTAACGGCATTCCCTAAAATAGTTCTTCAGTGACCATAAACATTAAACAAGAGAGTACAAGAGTCAAGACACAACGGCTGACAAATTTAGAAGATGCTCGGTTTAGACGACCAGTGTTTTATAAGATGAACTGTGATTCCTTCTCCTAAGGAAACTCATTTTTGGCACAAACAAGTTTATTTAAGCCTAAACCCCACTTCCGATGATGTCTCTAAGGTCAAACCACGAAGGAAACCAAGCACCTATCATGAAAATTTAAAGATAACCACCCAAACAAGCTCGAAAACTTTAAAGCATAGGTGTGGCATAAGTCTGATTCTCTCTTAGTGAATCTAGGATGACGTCAAGATAGGGGACATGCTCGTCACTTATAAAAATACACTAAGAGGATTGAAACAGATTCTAGTTACTCATGACCAATTACTGGAAGAAATAATGTTTTAACCCCAACAGTTTGACTTGCATTGAAAGAGACTTTACTTCACCAATAGACAAACCGTCATTAAGATAACACAACACCAAAACATATAGAGAAGGTCAATACAACAAAAATGGTGTGTCAAAACACTTTAGTCTTCTGAAATCCATCCCAAGTATTGGGATGAAACTGACTCTTTAACGCCAAGACACTCTACTAAGGAGATGACCCAAAACTGCACTCAACATCTCAAGGCTCAAAGATTCAACTGATCTCATCTGGTTCGTTAGCACATTTATCACTCAATGGTACCGCGTACATCAATGCATACTCTTTGAGGAAAAGAAAAGGGTCAAACAACAAAAGAAGCATCCAACCATTCCCATGGAACTTCTAACCAACCGAAACTGAGTGTTACCTGATGATCAATCCCATAACAATGTCAAGAAAGAATTAACACCCATCTGAACAAGGGTCTCATGAAAATCTTAAATTCCTACAAGGGACAACGGTACCCGAATGACACCAAAAGTTAGAAAGATCATAGGTTTTTTAAGGCATCAATCTTTAAGGGTGAAACCTACCACAGTTTATCCTATCATTAGAATAAGCATCAACCCAACCATTTGACCCCACCAAAAAAAATTCACGAGCTTAAGATCCTAACATTTAACCCATCACTAAAAGTTTTGTTCCAAGGAAACTCAAAGAGAACCCAAACTACCCTTACATGAGGGTCTTACCAAGGTCACCACTACAAGTTCCATTTCCAAGACCTTTTCATTTATTCACATTTAATCTTTAAGAACTAAAATATTTAACCAAAACAGCAGGTAGCATTTTTCTAAAATCAAACACAAGGTACTTGATTTTTTTACCCAAATCCCCAAGGGAAAAACAAGAAATCTTTCACAAAACTTCCTTTTAACCATTAAACATTTATAGATATCCTATATTTATTAATAAATTGAGAAAAAAAACTATTTAACCATTAAGGTGACCTATGAGAGTCCCAGTAAGCCAACCAAGGTTCATTATCATGCAACCCAATAATAGTTGCTTCATTTTGAAGTTTTAATCACCCAAATGGGTCATCCCACAAAAATCATGCCTCAACCAACCTACTTGAGTCCAGTTGAACATTCAATATTTAACTAATTAATTTTAATTATAAATCACACAACCCTTCATAATTATAAACGTTTCACAATATAACATAATCACATACAAAGAGTTTGACTACATGGGTTTCCATTTACGAACTCACGAAGCACCCATACGCTCCATGGATTGATAATTTCCTCATATTAGTCAAAACAAATGGAATTTCATAATTTAACATGCTTGAAAACAATGGTCCAATCATATGGGTGGCTACCTACCAGCCTGTAAATCACCCATACACCTTACAATTTGGAATTTGGCTCCCTCTAGTCAAAATAAATTCACTCTAGATTTTAAACTTAACAGCCTTTACATTTTAACATTAGCCTTAAAAATATATGTATATTTCATGATCAAAATGTTTTGAATTTACAGGTTAATATTTTCGGGTTATAAGGCGCCCATACACCTTATAATCAAAAAGTAGTTCCCTTTTATTCACAACACATGTATTTTTCAACCCATGCAACCAATTACCTATTAACCAAAACTACATGTTGTAATAAGCAGTAACACAACAGTATGACATATTATCAAGAAAGGCATGCTAAATGACAAACATCATGGCATAATAATCAAGGCATACTATCATATCATTAGGAAAACTAAAAATCAACTACGTGGTATGTAAATATGCATGGCATGTGAATTTACTATGTGCCTAATATGATACATGTAATGAAACCTCCTTTCCATACCAGTCCAAGGGTGAAATTTCATAAAGTTCATAAATCACAAACAATGGAAACTAAAATAATCACTCTAGGTGAAATCATATCCAATCTAACGGTGAACAGCATGAATAACAATCACATACCTGTTCATTTCATCATTTTCTATACGTGGGGTGATCAGTCCCAAGAGTGGATACTAACTAATATCTGATATATTCCTAATCTATTATCTACCAACCCAAAATAGTAAGATAAAGGAAATGAAAAAACCAATAATGCCACTTTTTAATGTCCCGACCTGGCATACCATCAAACCAGTAGCTGAACTGGTGGGTCACAGGGCATAAAGTGCATATCCTCATATGCCAGAGGCTGACGAAAACAGCAAGGGTATTGAGAGGTGATAATGAGGATATTATACCCCCGTATCAGATATTTCACAGTGGTATAATAGTATACAAATAGAAGATAATAGCAGAAGTAATAAATAAACAGATAGCAGAGTAGCAGAAGAATAATATATTTAATTTAAGGTCGATGAAAGTTTCTACAATAGATGAATGAATTCCATGGTAAAGGTACATCACTGAAATAATAAAAAAATACAACATTCTTTACATCATAGTTAAAAAGTAAAGAAAATACAGCAAATCCCATGGTCAATCTCCACAAGCATCTCGAGCTTCATCTTGGTCCCTTTCTCCTATCTCCAAGGTATAAGTGATACATAAATCAACCTAGAATCTAAAAATATAAGTTCTACTTGGGTACCAAAGGTACCCAAGCAGGGGGTGAGATGAAATCTCAATAGGTCGGCACCCACAATGTCAGGCCCAATCTAGTGGAATATAAATTAGATAGTGTGCATGTATGAAGAATTGAATAAACAAAATAAAATAAATAAATAACACCCGTCTAGGTTCCTGAGGGACACCTAACGGCTATAACAGCTTCAGATTTTTTCCAGAATAATCATCTGACTATGTCACTATATATATATATGTGTGTGTGTGTGTGTGTGTGTGTGTGTGTGTGTGAGTTGGGGTGGATTAGGATATAACTCTGCTATCCAATTCTATGGGATCTCTCACAATTAAACCCTAACCCAATTCCAAGATCCCTTAGTCTCATGGCCTCTAAGAATTTGACTCATATTGGGGTGGATTGGGACATACCACCGCCATCCAAATTCCATGGGAGCTCTCACGGTCTACCCCTAACCCAATACCAAGATCCCTTAGTATCTTGGAATTCTTTCATTTGAAAATATGTTCTAGGGTGGATCGGGACATACCACCACCATCCAATTCCAAGGGAGATCTCACAGCATGCCCCTAACCCAATACCAAGAACCCTTAGTCTCTTAGCATGCAATAATTTTTATATATTGAAATCATAAGTGGCATGGGGTAAGAATGCCTCCCACACATAACATTTACAACTGGCACGGGGTAAGATTTCCTCCCACCCATAAACATATATATAGCTTGCATGGGGTAATAATTCCTCCCATCCATAATAATTCAATCATTGTAATAATTATAATGTAATGTATAAGGCAGTACGTTTTATGCATTTCAAAAATCCATACCATATTCCTAATCTATGCATAAGGAAAATCCTTTAAAAACCAACACATAAGGCATAATCTCTTACACATTTCAAATTAACACATTTTATCCAATTTGATCCATACAAATGGAATCATGTCATTACCCATATTCCATTTCATTTCATGGAACTTTTTCATCTAAACTAGTTCATACAAGTCAAACAGTTCGGTATATCTAAACCATTTATTCAATGTAAGTCATTTTTTGTGGGTCATCCTACTCACTGTCATTTTACTAAATTTTCTTAAACACGGAAAATTGATTTTGAGGTATAAATTACAAATAGTTTGTATTATTTACCCTTATGGTATGCTACCATATTTCCTAATTCACTCTTACCATTCCATTCACCTTAACCAATTCATTTAACTCATTGTGACATTGAAACTAAATTACAACGACTCAAGTGTAGAGGAGAGGTGTTATGGAAAAAAATCATGTGCCCACTTGGGAAAATGTAAAAAAAGGGATCAAGAACCTAAACAGGTCATTTATCAATTAAAACTTAAACATAAAGAAAAAATAAAGGCAATAAGTAAAGCATCATAATAGTTTATCCCTGTATTTTTTTCTTGAAAGCAGTGTACCTCTATTGGAGGGATTTTATTACAAAAAAATAACTTTGTTATTAAAAAATCAGCCATTAATTTTATGAATTTCATTATACATATCAAATAAATCATTTAAACTAGGAAACCATATTGCATTAATTAAATCAAAGAACTATATGATAAGCAATTCAATTAATTCAATACTAAAATTAAAGGGCGTGGAAAGTGACCATACCTCATGGTGGAACCAAAATGAATAAATCATCTCTTAGAACATTATAACTAGAAGTTTTTTCTCCACCACTAGGCATATGCACCTTCACATACATGTAAGGACCCCTAGACCCTATTCACACATCTTTATTTCCATGAACATGTGCAAGGGGAACCTAATACATATGCTTATATGTGCATACCCCACTCCACTCACCTAAGTATTCATTTTCATATATATACATAGAAAAACATATCCCCATAAATGTATATTCACTAACATGGATGAATATACACATAATAGGGGAACCTACATATACATATATACGTACCTATGCACACACAGGCGAGTTGCCTTAAACCTGGTGACTCGAAACCACATGAAATAGTCCAACACACTACACAAAGAATACTAGGAATCGTAAAACACTAAAGACCTTAATTTAGAGAGTTAAAAACAAGTAGCAAGAAATAAACCTCACCTAGAATGGTGGAGGTGAATAAAAACAAGCCAAAATACCTCACCTTTGGAGGTATTTGATGGAATCCACAAGAATAAGTCCTGAGATACCATTCACACAACCCTAAACCAAAATAAAACCTAAATCGGGTTAACCCCTCAAACCGTAGGTTCAGCCGAGCACTTTAGGGAAATGGAGAGGCTAAAATTAAGTCAAAAACAAGGAGGATAATGGAGTAGAGGACTTACCATGATGATTTGGATGAAGAACCGATGGAAATCCAGGTGAAAATGGTGACAGAGAGGAGGTTGTAGAAGGGGTATCGCATGCAGATCAAAGGGGAGAGGGGGATGGTACATCACAATTGCAGGGGAGAAAAAATAGGGTTTTTTTTAGTATTTATTTTATTTTAATTTAGTTTAAAATAATTTTATTTATAAAATTAGATGAACCGCATGGTTTTCTAAACTGTGTGCAAACTGTGTGGTGTACAGAACGAGGCTACTACCTCCAAAACACACCGTGAGGGCTAGAAATATGGTTTGGAAAAAAAAAACTTTAGCCCGTGAGAAACACCTCTCCCTCCTTAAACAAGACCGTATGATTACCTACAGTGGGCTTCATGGTTTCAGATAAACTGTGCATCCTCTACATCTCTTCGAAACTTGACTTTTCCATGTTCAATGCTCCTGAAACTCCTCAATACACCTGAGAAACTTAAAAACCTTTCACCCATGTCCAAAGACATCACTTTTAAAGGTTAAAACTCTGATGACCTCATTCCAAATCTCAATTTTAAAAATGACCCATTCAATAATTCAAAAAGTTCAAAAACCTTCTCATTTTAGTTTGGTTCAAAACACGGAATGTTATATATCACCTCATGTAAAGGATTAATGAGAAAAAGATATCCATGATATAGAAAGATATTGCAATGTATAGGGTGTGTTTTTTGGTAGAGAAATTATTTAATGATCTCCATTCTTATATGAGTTTACGCCATTGTGTAAATGGATACACCATATTCAGTTTAGCGTTTGAAGGAGTTTTGAGGAGATTGTGTCATGATTGTTGGAGAGTAGTGAGGAGGTTGAAGAGCTTGATATTTGTAGATCTAGTTAATGGGAGGATATTACATAGAGAGTTATTATACACCTCCATTTTTTATTTTTCTCTCATTCTACATCATAGTTTAAGGTTCAACATTGTTATAAAGGCATGATGGAGGATGATTGCATCATTGAAGTAGGGACCATGTCGTAATCAATCAATTATAGGTGAGTGGGAAATTCAAGAACAGAAGTCATCCTCAAGATTTTAGGGACTTAACTTGGATTTAATGGCACTAAATAGACACACTAAAAGGGTAGTACACCAACATAAATCTCATAAATAGAAGCGGATGGAGGATTAATTTGATCCATCAGATTAAAGGATACAAGCTTATAAAACTACCTATAGTATTTTTGAAATAAGGGATATTAGAGAACAATCAGATAATAAAGAGAATTATTATTTTTTATCAATAAAGGAGATAGTTTTACACTCATTGAAGATATTTCTAAATAATAATAAAAATAATATATTATTATAGTGTAGTTAAGAAGAGGAATTCCAATACTATTATGGAAAGTGAAGAAAGGTGAATTTGTGACCTATCATGGAAAGTAAATGCTTCTCATGGTGATATAAATAGTATCCTTTGAAGGATAAATAGAAGATCAAAGACACGTGTCTATATATTTTATTTTATCTGCAAACAATATATGGTATTATTCTTGGAATGCATTCCAACTTTTTTCCCATGAATTAGTGTGTGAAATATGGAAATGTGAGAGAAATGATCCTAGAGTGATAGTACACCTAACCTAAACCTTTACAAATTCAGTGATCCTATGTGGAGTGATATATCCTAAAATACCACATGTAGTGATATTTTATGATTTGGTACATTGACATATTTTTTATCGCATGCTCCTTATATTATCCCATAGTAGTGGACCACATAAAATTAAATGTGTTCCTTATGTTTTTTTGTATTAAATATAAAAAATTTGAAAAAATTGTTAAAGAATCAATTTATTATATTATATTAGGGATGTTTAAGAGAAATATTAATCAAATTAACATCTAAAATAATGGGAAAAGGGTAACCCTTATATTTAAGAGACCAAGATCATAAAGTTCTATGGAAGGGTTGATGAAAATTGTTTAATTGAAAATAATTATTATACCATGATTCACCCCCTCCACCCTATCAGATTATCTCATATATTATCCCCTTTTGAGGCCTATAATATTCAAGATGTAGCATTATTTTAGGGGTCGGTCTGGGTAACCCATGACGAAGTGATCAGTAGAAAATTCAGTATTGCAGTGCCTGTTTTGTCAACAGGTGAAGGTGTAGCAACATATTCCAGATGGTTTATGAAATCATTAGTGAAGGTCCTGGGTGAAGCAGAAGCTCGTGGGTGGATGTGCCCACTTGGATTTTTGTCATTAGCAATGATCAATCTGGGATCAATACGACGATAAATGCCAGACTCCATAGATCGAATTAAAAAAATAGACAAAGAAGAGGAATAGTCTTGGAACCATAAATGTGGATCATCACAGGTTGATTATAAATAATTTAATTAATTGAAAAGAAGTACCTTTTATGGTGTTCTTTCTTCGTTGATATTTCTAATCACGTTCTGATGTGATTCGTCATTGCATCGCAGAAGACAAGTGTAGACTTCCTCTAGTAGTGATCCACACGTGCACCATGTATCTCTCAACGTCGCCAAAGTAATCTCCAGGTGCTAGTGTAGAGAAGCCTTTGCTTGCATTGTTTTCCTTAGATCGCCTTGATCCGGTGAAGTTGGATCTCTCTTGGTCTTGAGAGTGTTCTTGGGGGATGGAGTTCTTTTAGTCTTGAGAGAATTCTCCAGAATTGTTGTGCACAATGATTCTATTAGGAAAAGAGTTGGGGTTGTGAGGATATTTATAATTGGGTTTGAGGTTGTAGAGTTATGAAAATAAATAAACGTGTTACATGTTTTATTTATTTCATTAACTCTTTTCAAAACCACATGTCAAGTCATTAATTCCTTGACATACGCCCACACTGATTATAATAAATATCATTTAATAAAATGACATTATTTCTTAAAAATCCCGACTGGAAAAACTACATGGTGTGTAATCATAAATACACGGCGTGTACTTGTTTTTCATTGAAAACTACACGGAGTGTACATTCAATTTACACGGCATGTATATCTTGTTTTCATTTTATCATTTCCTTTCCAAGATGAAAACTACATGGCGTGTAGTCATTAATACACGGTGTGCACTTGTTTTCCTTGAAAACTACACGGTGTGTAATCATTAATACACGGTGTGTATATCTTGTTTTTCATTTCCTTCTTCCTCCATCATTAAAACGATTCAGGCTTCCTTGAATATTTATTAAACCATATATGGGAATAATATTTATTCTACTTGAGATACTTGGATACACTTAGTGTGTGACCCTCTAGGCCTATTTATTGTTGGCATTAGGCGGGCTTGCCTATAGTCCAAGATTCCTATCTAGCAACAGGTCAAGGCACCCAAGAGAAAGAAGTTGATGTCGCATTGACGTGTCACCTCAAACAAACGCTTACTCTGTAATTTAATCCCTTTGTCTCAATATCTCATAAAGGAGGTTTCATGGCAGTGTCATAAACCTATATGCTTGATCTATCATTCTTTGACTTCCAGAAATAAACTCGTCGTGATACCATGGCCATGGAATTTGTTTGACAGTTCTATTTCAATCAAAGGGCCTGAGATATTTACTTCCATAAATATGGAAGGGAAAATCCTTCCTCAACTTATCCATTAACAACATGTCATTCGTGACACACCCAACGTACCCTACTTCCTGCCAACTGTCTTCGTGATGGTTTTCTTCAGCAAATATAAGTGTGCGAGTCATGACATGAGTTATTGATAATCATCCAGTCTAAGGACCATTACACACGCTCGTAGATATCAATGTCTAATGACACCAAAACATGCGGAATTGCTACTGGCAGTTCTGTTCTCATAATCTCCCATCTTGGAGATTACCAAGTGTGAACTCCATGAGAGAGAGTCTCGTCTTCTTACGAGTACTCACACATAACGGTCTATATACTATGTGTCATGTCATAGTATTTCATCCAACTGCAGAACTTTATTTAAGAATTTTTTTATAGCATTTAAAGGTTCTCATCATAGCGTGTATCTGCCATGACCTTATCAATGCAACAAATATTCCATGACATTATTATATTATAGTCATGTAGAATAATGAAAAATATATAATAAGTGAACATTCATGTAATCAAAGTAAAAAAAAATTGGTTCTCAGGACACCAACCCTAACAAACTCCCACTTGGACTAGAGCCAACTGCCTAGAACTTTTAGACCGCTAGACCTCACATGATGATCATGTTTCTGCTGATTCAAGGCTTTAGTCAAGGGGTATGCCACGTTGTCTTCTGTAGAAATACTGCTCACTGCAACTTCACCTCTCTGAGAAAAATCCCTCAAGAGATGATTCTTCTGAAGTATGTTCTCTGTCCGCTGATGTGACCTTGGCTCTTTTGCAAGTGCCACCGCTGTAGTATTATTACAATATAGTGTGATAAGATCTTTACTTCTAGGTACAACATCTATCTCTTGGACAAATCTTCTCATCAATACTTCTTCTTTAGCTGCCTCAAAAGCTGCGATATACTCAGAATCTACTGTAGAATCTGCGACCACACCTTTCTTTGAGCTCTTCCAGCTCACTGCACCTCCATTCAAACTGAAGATGTATCCATTCTGTAACTTCATGTCATCTTGATCAGTTTGGAAACTAGCATCTACATGTCCTCTGATGACTAGTTCCTCATCTCCTTCATAAACCAGGAACATATCCTTAGTATGCCTCAGATACTTAAGGATAGTCTTGACCGCCATCTAATGGAGGTCTCCTGGATCATCTTGATATCTACCTACCACACTTAATGCATAAGAAACATCTACACTTGTATATATCATAGCATACATGACTGACCCAATCACAGATGCATAAGGGATCCTTTCCATTTTCTTTCTTTCCTCATATTTTTTAGGACACATTTTCTTGGAAAGATGAATGCCATGTGACATTGGCAACAATCCCCTCTTGGAATATTCCATACCGAATCTCTTCAGTATCTTGTCAATGTATGTACTTTGACTTAGGCCCAGCATTCTCTTAGATCTATCATGATGGATCTTGATCCCAAGAATATATGCTGCCTCACACAAGTCTTTCATAGAGAAGCATTTATCCAACAATGCCTTAACTGACTGTAAGAAAGGTACTTCGTTTCCAATTAGAAATATGTCATCAACATATACTATTAGGAAAACAATTGCACTTCCACTAAACCTTTTGTAGACACAAGGCTCACATCCATTCATAACAAAGACAAATTCCATTATGGATTCATCAAAACGAATGTTTCATGACCTTGATGCTTGCTTTAATCCATAAATGGATTTCTACAACTTGGATACCTTGTTGGCATCCTTTAGAGTCACAAACCCTTCAGGTTGTGTCGTGTAGACATCTTCCAAGAGGTTCCTGATAAGGAATGTTGTTTTGGCATCCATTTTTCAAATTTCATAGTCATTGTAACCAGCAATGGCCAATAGGATTCTGATGGATTTCAGCATCACAACCGATGAAAAGGTTTCATCATAGTCAATTCCTTGACGATGTCTAAAACCTTTTGCAACCAGTCGTGCCTTATAGGTGTTGATTTTCCCCCCCATGTCTAGTTTCTTCTCGAATACCCATTTATTACCAATAGTATTTACATCAATTAGAGGATCTACCAAAATCCAGACTTGGTTTTGGTACATGGAATCCATTTCAGAATTCATGGCTTCTTGCCACTTGGCAGTGTCTGTGCCTTCAACTGCTTCCTTGTAGGTAAGAGTATCATCATTGTCAACAAATAATGATTCACCATACTAGGTTACAACAAAACCATATCATTCTGGTTCTCTCACCTCTCTCATGATCCTACGCATTTCTTATGTCTCTAGAATAGATTGTTCTTTCACGGGGCTTTGTGGAATATGTTCTTGTACCAACTCTTTTATATCTTGAGCCTCAACTTCAACGAAGTCTATCTCTCTCCTACTATATCTTTTGGATATGTTCTCCATCTCAAGTAATATGGAGTTTTTTGTCACTGTTACCTTTTTATCTGAGGGTTTTTATAGGTAATATCCCCTTGTTTTCTTGGGATATCCTATAAAGATACACTTTGTGCCTTGGGGTGAAATTTTATTACCTGAAGAGGCCTTAAAAATGATTCTCTACCCCACACATGTAAATTTGATAACATGGCTTTGCGTCCACTCAATAATTCATATGGAATACCATTTATCGATTTAGTTGGTACTTGGTTTAGTGTGTGTGATTCTGTTTGTAATGAATATCCCCAAAAGGATAATGGAAGACTCACATGACTCATCATTGATCTCACCATGTCCAATAGGGTGCAGTTCCTCTTTTCACTTATGTCATTCCACTGAGGCGTGTAAGGAGGAGTGAATTGAGATAGAATCCCAAAATCCCATAAGAAGTCAGTGAAGTCCTGATTAGGATATTCTCCTCCTCTGTCTCATCGGAGTTTCTTAATCTTATTACCAAGATGGTTCTCAACTTCATTCTTGTATTCTTTGAACCGATCAAAATAATCTGACTTATACCTCATTAAGTAAATATATCCATATCTACTAAAATCATCAGCAAAAGTTATGAAGTACAAGAACCCACCCCTTGCTTCAACTGGAAATGGTCCACACACATCTGTGTGAACTAATTAAATAATCTCTTTAGCCCATTCTCATTTCCCACTAAATGGGGATTTGGCCATTTTTCCTTGTAGACATGTGTGACATACACCAAGTGGTTTTAGTTCAAAAGAATCTAAATACCCATCTTGATGTAATTTTGTCAAACATTTCTCATTGACATGTCCTAGCCAGTGATGCCAAAGTTGGGTGTGGTATGAGTCATGTGAATTAACTTTTTCATCAATTTCCATTACTTGGTTTGTATAGTTTAACACATAAAGGTTTTTATATAAATGTGCCCTACCAAAAAAAATGCTATCTTTATAAAAGTAGCAACATTCATTTAAAAATTTGAAGATGAATCCATCAGTATCTAATATAGATACTAATATAATGTTTTTGGTTACATAGGGTACATAATTAAATCCTTTTAAAAACAAGACCATCCCAGTAGGCAATGTGAGGTGGTAGTCTCTGATAGCTATAGCAGCGAGTCTGGCTTCGTTGGCTGCTCGTAGATCCACCTCACCTTGATCAATCTTTCTGAATCTACATGGGTCCTATATTTGGATACAGATGTGAGAACCACAAGTTGTATCTAATATATAATTTTTAGAAACATATAGATTTCATTCTATGATAAACGCACATGAAGCTTCCCCTTCCTTCCTTGGATGGGTGCAGTTTTTCTTCTAGTGGCCCTTCTTGCCACATGCGAAACAAAAAACATCTTGTTCTCTTTCCTCCCATTTGATCTTCCTTTTCTTGGAAGGCCTTGAAGAATATTTGGGCTTAAATATCTTCACCTTCCCTTTCCTTTTATTCACCATAAGGACATAATGATTTCCACGCTTCATATCATTGTCCACTTGGTGAATAAGGATAAGAAGATCATATAGAGACTTCTCAATGTTGTTCATGTTGAAATTTACAACAAAATTAGAGAAGCTCTGGGGAGTGATGTGAGAATGAGATCAGTACCCATTTCCTCAGGGAGTTTTAACCCTAGAACCTCCAAGCACTCAATGTAGACAATGAGATTGACTACATGAGGCCTGGCTAGGGCACCCTCTCCAAGCTTTCTTTGAAATAGAGCCTGGGATATCTCAAACCTTTCATGTCTTTCTCTCTCCTGGGGAGACCAAGGAGGTGCTCGAGCAAGCTATAGGCATCCATGTCTTCATGAGACTTCATGAGCTCACTAGACATTGATGATAACATCAAACATTGAACGTCGAGTGCATCATTCAAATTTTGATCATAGACCAAGAAATATTGATCACTCTCCCCTTGGGCAGAAGAATTAGGAAGCGAGGACTCCAGCATGTAAAACTTTCGTTCAAGGTGTAGGATAACCCAAAGGTGCCTAAACCATTCCTGAAAGTTACTTCCAGTGATGATATTGCCTTTATCCAAATTTGATCGCAGAGATAATGTGGTTGATGAGCTTTTCATATTGATTCTACAATTTAAAAGATCATATTTATCAATACTTTCTTGATTAAATTTTATGAGAAATAATAAATTTTATTAATTCTCCCACTATTTTATCAAGTCCCAATGGCCCTCACCATTGAACTCAAAATGTCCAGTTTCTTTGACATTCTAGTGGCAAGGATCCATATTCCCCTTCCCATAACCCCAACAAGGGTTGGTCAAGATATTTGAAGGTATTTAGGTAGGTAGGTCTTTTCCAACAATGAGCTTACAGTTCCTTGATCTGTTGAGTGGAATCCCCAATACTGAAATCCTGACATGGATTTCCTCAACACTTGCCTCCATTTTACATCTAGTCTAGCAAGGGTACTCCTCTTGATGTAAAATGTTTAAGTCAACCTAAAACTTTCATAAGAGCTTCCTTTATAAAAGTAAGTGTCCCAACAAGGTAAATTCAATCACGTAGTTTTATTGAGTCTTTCCCTTAATCAAGTAACGGAAGGCTTGGTCTAACTTAATATAGTATTTCAGGGATTTTATTCTTTATGCATAGTTTTGAATTATCACATTATTGTTAATATTAAGTGATGCTTGCTTAAGTGATTAACTATGTTCTTATAATTTTTACGCATAGTCCGGTTTTTATTTTATTCCATCTTTTCATGCTTGTTTATTTCATTAATTATGTGATCGCGACAACACATACATAATAAATAAACCATGCAATCAGACAGGAATAAAATAAGATGGCATGATCATGAGCTTCTATTGGTTAGCTTATCTAGTGGTCTGATAAGCTAACCCTGACCTAGGGAAAACACATTGAACCCAATGGTTTGTGTTTTGCAGCTCCCATTTGTCCACCTTTGCATCTTATTGGGTTGGTTTCACCTCGGCTTCAGATTTTTGAACCGTCTCCACTGGCTTGGGAGATCCTCCATTACATGGGGTTTAAATTAAAGAAATCATGGGCATGCAGGACCTTCATTTTATTGGAAGAAGACTCGCAGGCCAAAAAATTTAAATTAAACAAATTTAAATGAAACCATACACACATAAAAAGGGTCTTTGTTCTATCTCATGATCATCCATATCATGAAACGACATTTACGCATATTTAGAATTCAAATTCATTTTATCGTTCTATTATTTAAGATAAGTCGCGCTTGAATTCAATTAATTATGATCTTATAATTAATAAATTATTTATCTTAAATTCCTTTCTGAATTTCCTTGAGATTCTTCTCATCCATATTCCTTGTATAGGTATTTGTACTTTTGGAGGAAACCTTGTGAAATTCAATTTTTGGAAAGTACACAGCGTGTAATCTAGCCTACACCCCGTGTATTTTTCACCCTTTATCCAAAGTACACGCCGGGGGTTTTGGCGAGTTTTTTATAATTTTAAAATTTTGGAGTACACGACGTGTAGATTAATCTAACATGGTGTGTACTTCCTTGTTACGGAGTTACTGGCCTGGAAATCCCATGTACGTGGAACACGGCTTCTCCTTGTACATGGTTTCACCTGGACCGGATCGGACTACATGGTGTATTGATTCAACATACACGTCGTGTATTCTGGTTTCCACGTTCCATTCAATTATGGTCAACACAGAGTAATAAAACTCATGTATACTCAATTCACACGGTGTGGTTTGGCGGACCAGTACTGTTTCGTTGAACCTGAGTACACGGCATGTAGTTTTCACTACACATCGTGTATTCTTATGTTGTACGGATAGAAAGAGAGGATCCTCCAGATGAGATCCTTATTTTTAATTTAATCAAAATTAAAATTAAAAGTTCGTTTCTATGAGGTGAATCGAGAAACAAAGGAGGAAGAACATATCTCATTCATTCAGTTTTATAGAACAATTTATCTTGGATTGAATCAAATATAAATGAGTAAATTATCAACGAAAATTAAATAACTATAATCAATGCTTTAACCTCTCTCTGATACCAATTGAAGGTCCCGGGTGCAGCGGAAGCTCGTGGGTGGATGTGCCCACTTGGATTTTTGTCATTAAAAATCATCAATCCGGGATCAATACGATGATAAACGCCAGACTCCACGGATCGAATCATAGAAATAGACAAAGAAAAGGAATATTCCCAGA
Organism: Viscum album; assembly: GCA_963277665.1. NCBI lineage: Eukaryota > Viridiplantae > Streptophyta > Magnoliopsida > Santalales > Viscaceae > Viscum > Viscum album. The sequence goes on along the minus strand of OY728123.1, from coordinate 2,085,052,260 downwards.
ACCATAAATGTGGATCGTCACAGGTTGATTATAATTAATTTAATTAATTGACAAGAAGTACCTTTTATGGCATTCTTTCTTCATTCATATTTCTGATCACGTTCTGATGTGATTTGTCGTTGCATCACAGAATCCAATTGTAGACTTCCTATAGCGGTGATCCACATGTGCACCACGTATCTCTGGACGTCGCCAAAGGAATCTCCTGGCGCTATAAGGGAGAAGCATTTTCTTGTGTTTTCCTCTTTAGGTCACCTTGATCCATTGGAGGTGGATCTCTCTCAGTCTTGAGAGTATTCTTAGAGGATGGAGTTCTTTCGATCTTGATATAATTCTCCAAAATTATTGTGCACAATGATTCTCTTAGGAAAAGAGTTGGGGTTGTGAGGAAATTTATAATCGGGTTTGAGGTTGTAGAGTTATGAAAATAAATAAACATGTTACGCATTTTATTTATTTCATTAACTCTTTTGAAAACCCCATGTCAAGTCATTAATTCCTTGACATGGGACCACACTGATTATAATAAATATCAATTAATAAAATGATATTATTTCCATAAAATCCCGACTGGAAAAACTACACAGCATGTAATCATAAATGCACGGCATGTACTTGTTTTCATTGAAAACTACACGACATGTACATTCAATGTACACAGCATGTATATCTTATTTTCATTTTTTCATTTCCTTTACAAGATGAAAACTACACAGTGTGTAACTATTAATACACGGTGTGTACATTTTTTCCATGAAAAACTACACGGCTTGTAATCATTAATACATGGCGTGTATATCTTGTTTTTTATTTCCTTTTTCCTCCATCATTAAAAAGATTTAGGCTTACATGAATAATTATTAAAACACATACATGAATAATCTTTATTCTAGTTGAGATACTTGGATGCACTTAGTGTGTGACCCTCTAGGCCTCTTTATCGTTGGCATTAGGCGGGCTTGCCTAAAGTCCAAGATTACTATCTAGCAATGCGTCAAGGCACCCAAGAGAAAGAATTTGACGCCGCATTGACGTGTCACCTCATACGAAGGCTTACTGTGAAATTTAATACCTTTGTCTCAATATCTCATCAATCAGGTTTCATGGCAGTGTCATAAACCTATATGCTTGATCTATCATTCTTTGACTTCCAGAAATAAACTCATCGTGACACCATGGCTATGGAATTTTTTTGACAGTTCTATTTAAATCAAAGGGCCTGAGATATTTAATTCCATAAATATAAAAGGGAAAAATCCTTCCTCTACTTATCCATTAACAACATGTCATTCATGACACACCCAACGTACCTTACTTCCCACCAACTGTCTTCGTGCCAGTTTTCGTCAGTAAATCTAAGTGCGCGAGTCATGACATGAGTTAATGACAATATTCCTATCTAAGGACCATTAAACACACTCATAGATAGCAATGTATGATGACACCAAAACATGTGGAATTTCTAATGGAATGTATTTTCTCATAATCTCTCATCTTGGAGATTACCAAGTGTGAACTCCATGAGAGAGAGTCTCATCTTCTTACGAGTACTCGCACATGATGGTCTGTATACAATGTGTCCTATCATAGTATGCCATCCAACCGCATAAATTTATTTAAGAATATTGTTATAGCATTTCAAGTTTCTCATCATAGAGGGGATCTTCCATGACCTTATAAATGCAACAAATATTCCAGGACATTATTATATTATAGCAATGCAGAACAATGAACAATATTTAATAATTGAACATTCAACTAATCAAAGTACAAAACAGTTGGTTCTCAGGACACCAACCCTAAAAATTAGGATATAATAATCACATAAAAATTATGAAACCTTTTTCATAATAAAATATTTATTATAAAAATAAAGTTAAATATTTAAAATTTACTTTTAATTTAGAAACCTATTGTTAACATTTTGAAACCTAAGTAATATTTTTCTAAAAACATTTTTTATACGTTATATGTTTTTCATTTTAAAATTAATTTTATATCAGTTTAAAAAATATAATATGAAATGGGTTTTATATTTTTATTAATAATATCAAAATTATCTAGTAAGTTTAATTTTATATTTATAAATTAAATTAAATTATTGAGGTTAAAAAAGAGTTATTGTGGTAAAAATAAATTATGGTAAAAAAGTTAATTCAAGGTAAAAAGATTAAAATATCTAAAAAATTATCTATTTTTTATATATGATAGGTGGACTATCCAATAATCTTCCACTATCCATTATTATCAACTTTTGGATCCACTTTCCTTTGAAAGTTACATGATATTAATATAAATTTATGGGTATTTATAGATGTTTCATCCCTCTCACTTATAAAAGTATCCTTTCACCACCCCACTTATCCACAAACCAAAAGCCTTTTAGATTTCCTAAATTATTTTTGAACCCATTTATAACTATCTTTCCCTTGTTCTATAGTTTTTTTTCTCCCCAAAATTCCAATCTAAGAAGGATCAAGGAGTTGTTCCAAGGAGAAAGGTAAAAAATTATAATTAGACATTCTTCAATTCTATTCATTTATTTATTATTCTACCTCCTAAAAATAAATTCTAGCCATGCTAACATAATCATATAGGTATCATAAGTATACTAAAATGTTATTAATTTAATGGAATAATTTTTTTTACTTTCCTCCCAACTATTCAGAAAATGAAAATGTCGCTTGTGCGTGTATATGAGGACTACCGCCTCCATGGACGATGTGTTTTGTTTTTCATCAACCCCTTAAAATGATGGTTATGAGAATTTATTTAATAAATAAATATTATATTTATTAAATAATTATAATTATAAAAATATAAATCATTTTCAACCTTTATTTATTTCCATCCTTTGAAAAATAAAAATGTCACTCATGCAAATGTGTGGAGTACCACCTCCATGAAAGACATCTTTACTTTTTCGCCAACACCATTCATGGATGGTTATAAAAATAGATTTAATGTATAAATATTATATTTATTAAATTAATAAGTTTTTTAAAGATAAATGGTGAACTCTATTAATAGTATCATCCTTATGAAAATGAAAATGTCACCCAACTTATAGACTACTGCCCACATGGATGATGCATTTTGTTTTTCATCACTGGTTTAATAAAAGGTTATAGAAATAATTTTATTATTAAATATGATGATAAGAATAATATTATAAATTATTTACTATTCTATAAATATTAAATTAAAATGAATAATGACTATAATGTAATCTATTGATATCAGTAAATTACCTAAAACAAGCATGTTGTTGATTTAATCCTCGCAAATCATACCTAATGATATCTTGTAGTGAAACTATAAATTAACAAAAAATTAGGTAACATAAATTATAATATATTTAGTAATATATTAATTACAAAATTTGTATGAATAAATAATAACCAACATTTTTATTATGAAACTTTAAGTAAATAAATGAAATTATTAACATCTGATGATGAAAATAAACTATCACTAACTAATGAATGTATAATGAAAGATTATAATTAAAGTGTATAAAATTTTATAGATATGAATAAATTTATGAAATAATTTATTAATATAGTTATTTTTATTATATATGATATTATAGCAGGACAGAACTAGTGGGAATCCAATGTAAGGGTTTCTCATTAAAAAGTTTCCTTCGTTGAGACATGCTTTGTATTATACAACTATTTTATTTTATATGGTATATATTAAATAATTGAAATATTATATCATAATTATCCTTAAATTAATGTTTTTTAATTTCCATTTCATGTTATCTAATTCAATAGAATTTGATTCAAAAGTTCCAAAATAATTAAGGGTTCATTTTCCAATCTTACTTATTTTTTGTAGTGAACCTTTCTCCTCTATATCCATATCCATATTCCCACCAATATTCTCCATTATTGTTTTTGAAACCAAAATATGTATTATATCATGGGATCTTATTATTTCTAATAAACTCTTTTCAAAATCATTTCTTATTATTCTTTTTATAATGTGGGTTTTTATAAATTTATTTTAAAATAATAAAATTATTGTCCTTTCACATTTGTATATTTTATCTTCCACTCCATGTTTATGGACTTATCATTTATTCATTTTAAAAAATCAATTTTTCAATATTTATCTTCTGAAATAATTTTTTATGAATACTTTTGTTTATCTTTAAGAAAATGATATTTAAAAGTGACATGTGACTTTATTTCCAACTAACTTTGTCTTTATTTAAAAAAAGTGAAAGGAACCAAATTTTAACATTTTCCATACAAATTCATTTCTCCCACAACCTTCATCAGCTTTATTTAAGAAATTTAATATCTACTTTTTCATGTTTTTTCAAAGAAAATTTCATTCAATTTATTTTATAAAATATTTTATAAAAAGGGTATCAAAAATGTAATGGGTGTTTTTTCTTCTTTCTCCAAGTAAATTTATAATTCTTTTCTAACGTTCTTTTCATATATGTCAACACCCTTTAAATTGTTTCATCTTTCATTGGGAATATGTGTGAACGATACCATCCATCTTCTTTCTATGATTGGATTATGATCATGTTATTCTATTTATTGAATGGGGAAAGTGTTAACATCTCGTATGTTTATTATTCCAATATGGTTGTTTATTGATTAATATTGAAAGTTGATTATGCATTTCATTTTTTTTATTTCTTTCATATGATAAATTCATTAGACATAATTAATTTATGGGTGGGGTATATAATTATATATCCCCTCAATGCATTGGTTGGTCTCATGTGACAAAAGGATTGTGTATTTTGTGTATTCCTATCCAATTATTAATGATGACTTTACATGAGTCATGGATGGAAATATCATGATGTCTTAGAAAGAGGTATTGATAGTAAGATCATGATGTCTTGGATTAAGGATTAAGATGTCCCGCATTATGTATTTCATATTCATGAAATTATTTTTTGTTATTAATGTGATTATTTACATTATTAATTTATCCATGGATATATTTCATTACAAATTTATTGATTATATGTCATGTTTATTGATTGTTTACTTTTTCATATTGCTCATTTTTTTCTATGATAACTCTATTGTAATATGCCCCTACTGAGAATTTGAGGTTACCGTTATTATTTTTTCAATTTCCTTGGGTTATTAAGAAAATTAATTCATATAATCAATCTACAATTGTATCATGTGTAGTGAATTTTATGGGATATTTTGAAGACTTATTTTATAATAAGGAATTATTGGTATAGTGGGAAAAATATCCATTTTATGGAAAAATATCGGTTTTAATTGTTAAAAATTTAACTCTATAAAACTCTAAACCTAAAAGGTCCTTCACATGTATGTGAATTGATATCTATTATTAATATTTTAATAATTAATGGTTATGTTTGGGTGGATTAAGTTGATTTTAAAAATTATATGTAATGTATGTGTTTATTCATACAAGATTCTAGGAGTGTGGGTATAGGGAATCATAGTTCATATCAAAGAAATGTTTAGTTAACTTTTGAGGTTAGGAAGAGTATATGATCTAGGTATAGAGTGAATGTAGTGTAAATTTAGGTTATTTTGAGAAAATACTAATATATCTTAGGAGTATACATGATTAAGTTATATATTGATTAGTATGTGATTTTATGTTTTTGGGGGATAAAGATCAAGTTTAATTCAAAGAGAATAGGTTTCCATAATTTTTTGGGTTTAGGATATAGTAAGAAATATATTTATTTAAGAAATATTAAAAATTAGGACTATAATACATAATTAGAAACCGAAAGGATAATTCTAAATTAAGGGAAACATTATAAAATTTTGGTAAAGTATAGTGTTTGGTTTTTTAGCAATGGTATCCTTTTCTGGATACAAACAAGTGGTTGTAGGCTCTGGTATATATGCACTAAGGGGTAATAACCCTAAAAAGAATAGTTTTTCATTAACTCAACCTACACCTAGTTCATAACAAAGAATTATAACTTAATTCCTATTTTTCATTCATGGGAGATATGTCTTGATTTGCATGATATTTATAAACCATTATGAAGGATGTTTTCACTCTCTTATGGTAGGGTTAGAGAACCAAATAGGAAACTAAACCTAAAGTTTCATTGGTTGAAATGATGGTGTAAAATGATGAGACATATTAGGATTGATTTTTTATACAAATTATTTACTCTCACATTATTAGAAATTATCATAACTATTTGGTTTTAGTATTTGGTTGGAATTGGGATCATGAAAATGAAGTTGTGAAAGTTATATCCCTAGGAACCCCTATTGATTAAAACATAATTAAGAAATAATATTTTTCATAAATGGTTGTAAAAAATGAAAATATGGAAATATTTTTATTAATAGGTAAAGTATGTGTTTCCTATTCTTAGCTAAGATAGTAAAGTAGATATCTCATTAGAAATTATATCTTGAGTATTTTTTAAATTATAGATTCCCTTAGCATTTTTAATTAGTAGACAATAATTAAAATTGTGATGATTCAATTTGTTTAAGAGGGATATAATGTGACACCCATATATTTTAATACACACTTCTTCTTAAATAAATATTGATTAAATAGCTTGTTTCACATGCAACACCAAACAAAAAAATAGTATCGTATTTTATTAAGACAAACATAAGAATTTTAAAGTAGCATTTGAATTATTGGGTATAAATATAGGTAACCTCATAATGAAATATATTTCATTTTTAATATTATTACACTGATGAAATTCAATTAGTGTGGCTAAATAAATAATAAGATCAATTTATGCTTAAAATGTATTTTTCCTTAAATTCGGTTTTTTCACTATGCATTTTTATCTCAATGAACTAATAATATTATGGTTAGATGATGATAAAATATATTTTTCACAGTAAAAACATATTAAAACAAATTTAATTATAAATTTATAGGAAATAAGAAAAAGAACAATTAATATTTAAAAAAAACATTTTCTTATAAAACAGTTTTTCATTAAATTCTATATTTCCATTTAAATGTTACATTACAAAATTTTGAATTTTGAATTTGAAAAAATGAACTTTATTTTTGGATTCATAATATCAATATTAGTTTAAGATAAATTTTTTATATTTTTCTAAAAAGATTGATTTTTAGGTGAATAGTACACAATACTGTTTTTACAAATACTGTAACTTTTATGACTTCATTAGGATATAAGAATGACTTAAAAATTTATTAAACATATAATAATGACTTAAAATTTTATAAAATATCTTATATAATAAAATATGTATTTAATAAATAAAATTATACATTTAAAATGTTAATTTTAATTTAGAAACTTATGATTGACATTTTGGAACCTATGTAATATTTTTATAAAAACTATTTTTATGCATTATACGTTTTAAAAATTAAAATAAATATTTTATCAAATTTAAAAAATTAAAACTATGAAATGGTTTTCATATTTGTAATCATGATATCCAAATTATCTAGTAAGGGTAATTTTATTTTTAGTCATTAAATTAAGTTACCTAGGTTAAAAATGAGTTATCGTGGTAAACAAAATTATGGGAAAAAGTTACATTAAAGGGGAAACCATTAAAATATCTCTAAATTTATATTTTTTTGTGTATGAGTGGTGTTATGAGAAATAATTATCTTATCTCTATTATTTCCCACTTTTGGTATAACACCCTAAGATTTTAGTACATGTATTTATTTAAATAAATATTATATTGAATAGCTTGTAGCACAATAAATATTGAACTAAAATGAGTCAAGAAATATTAAAATAAACCTTTATTAAATAGAAATATATTAATCAATTATGATACTTATTATTTTTTTACTGATTAAATTTAATGTTTAGAAAATGAGTAATTAATATTATATGATTTAAATCAATCAATGTTAAAAAGAATTATTTTTCAAATAACTTTTGTTGATGTATTTTATATTTTAGTAAAGTTATCACATTTGAAAAAAAAAACATTATATGAAATAATTGATTAACAAAAAATTATAAATTTATGGTAAATAATATTAGGAACACTTGAAGTTTAAAAAGTTCATTTTCTTGTAAAAGTTGTTTTTATTTATATTTATCATTTTTATTTAAATGCTAAATTACAAAATTTTGTAATTTTAATTTGATAAAATGAAATTGTTTTTTGAATTCAGAACATCAAAATTAGCTAAGGTTAAAATTTTGAGATTCTTATGAGATTATTGATTTTTAGTTGAATAATGAAAAATATTGTAGCGTCTCAACCTGGGAGCCACTTAGAATGGTGCCATAAGCCAGATTGCCACTAGGCCTCAAGAACACCTCCCCATATACCAGAGGCTGAAGACTAGTAGCAAGGGTATAATTATGGTGTTATGGGGAGAATATACCCACTTAATTAGAGTAAAAAAATTGCATATCAGATATAAATCAACAGATAGTGGAAGGAGTATAAATAAATGACAAAGCAGAAGAAGGTAATAGAAATAACTAAATAGAAATATATACAATCACCAAATATAAAACCATGCATGCATTTCCATATGATTCTACAATATATAAAGTAGGAAACATATAGCAAGTGATAAAATATAGTAAAAAAAAGAGTAAATCCCCTATCGAAACTCCATGAGCATCCTGAGATCTAGCCTAGTCATGTGCTCCTAATATCTCATGGTCAATAAATGGAACAAGAAATGATCCAAAAACTTTTAATATTGAAGTTTTTTTGGAACCCTAGTGAAATGGAGTCCCAAACAGGTTGTGATACATACTCATTAGGCCAACACCAATGGTGTCTAATGTATTACAGTCTACGAATATAAAATACAGTGGTGTGCAGTTTTGACAGATAAAATAGAAAATAAAGAAAAGTAAACAAGTCAGATTAGGTTCCTCAAGGACACCTGGCTGACCATACCTACTTCATCCTAATCTGTAATATCTATGAACAGAAGTCACCATGTAAAAATAGGCATATATATATATAATTATATAATTATTACTAATCAATACTCGAGGTGTAACTCAAGTGCCCATGTAAGGTAGTATCTGTAACCATATTGCAATCTCAGGTAGTCACATGTGACTGAACATAAGACCATTAGTCATATGTAATTATAAACATGAATGGTATAAACCATTTATCCTAGGTTACCATCCAAGGTATCCCATAAATAGAAACCCAAATATCACCTAATGAGTCACGTAATAGAATTAATTTTTGAGACCATCCTTTGAGTTCTATAGTGAGGAATCTCAAGTATCACTCATAACATCTAACTTCCCTATGAGTCCGTCCATGGAATTCCTTAAAAAGGAAACCCATGCACCACTCAGAGCATGTGGAAATTTTTCCAACTTATGAGATCATCCAAGGATTTATATAATGAAAAACCCAAGTATCACTCAAGTTGTAATATAATTAAAGTAACCTTTGAGCCCATCCAACACATTCCACATATGGAACCTGAGTATTGCTCATGGTATGTTTAGTCTCTGAAAGCCTGTGATCCTATCCAAAGCATTCTATAAAATGAAACTGAGTACAAATAATTTAACTATTTAAATTAAGAAATAAAAAATCCATTTTCATATGCATTCCACATTACTGTTCATCCATTCCACCTAGGATATTTCATTATAAGCACTGAAAAGTCCATGGGAAAGTCCATTCTATTTACAGTTTTAGTAATAAGTTATACCAAGAATTTAATAAATGTGACAAGTTTAGGTGAAATATCCACAACAGTTAACACCATACATAAAAAGGTAAGATAGTACATGCTAGTATTAATTCCATAAAAAATTCATCAGGTTAACTTAATTAGAACATGTCTGAAATTCAAAATCACATAAGGGCCACGTGACATGGTATTACCATTCACTATACATTTAATTAAAGGATCCATCGATTATTAACTAAGAAAAAACCACCTAAGAGATCTTTGGGTCACTAGGGGATAATATATTGGATTTCAAAACCCTTCCACATTCTAATTAATTTTATTTAATTAATCTTCTCACGTTTAATAAGGCAGCACACCTCATCAGGTGGTTTTATTAGAAAAAAAATTCTTAATTTATAAGTAATTTTAAGAACACAACCTAATTAGCGGTCTACATTGAGGAGAGAAAAACTCCAAAAATACAATTTAATGGTAACACCATTAACTTCAAGGAATTATTAACTACATCAGGAATTTTAAATTTAAGAGGTATCGCACAGAAAACCCAATGAGTGGCACAACACTGTAAATTATATAACATCAAGACTTTAAGGGAAAATCCTTAGACCACCTACCTCATAATTAGTACACTCTAATAATCCAATATCAATCTTTTATTTGATCCGGTTTGATATAAATTGAATAAATGGACAAACACCCTGAAAATAGGGTGAATTAGCTCGCATGAAGATAGCATTTAAGATAGCGAGACAAATGTTGAAAGGAAAAAGAGGAAGGAAGAGATTATCGGTACGCATCCGATGTGACTGATAAGAAACGATTCCAATATCAGAAAATGGATATATCTCTATTCCTATCAGAGTAAAGGAGGATCTCATATGAGAGGGAAGCATCATAGTGATGGGAGGAGAAAAGAGGGGTGGCTTTATAAGAAACCATGGGAAATCATCTTTCCCATCTCTTTAAAGAGACGCATGGTTTAGAAAACCATGCACCAACTATGCATCCTACTTTTCCAAGGAGAAACACCCCACATAGTTAAGTCACATGGTTTTATGTAATCATGCACCAGTCATGTGGTGCTACTCATTAAGTGGCAAAAAGGGTGTGGGAAAGGCGCACAATTTGGGAAATTCATGCACAACCTCTGTGGGTCAACCCTACAAACCTACACCAGGCCACATGGCTATTCATAAGTGGTTACATGGTTTAAAAAACTATTCCACATAAGAAAATGGGTTTCATAGTTGACCCGTATAGTTAAACTAGTCATGTGCCTTATTCTATTTCTCTAAAAATCGGGGCCTTCAGAGCCTGATGCTTCCAAAACTCAGTTGAACTCCCAAGACACCTCCTAGGGTGTAAAAATTAACTAAAAACAATTTTAATTATTTTTAAGCTCAAATTTTACATTCTAAGGCTCACTTAAATATTTCTCCCATCCACCAACTAAAAATTTCAAATTCTTTCGATAATTCAATCAATCCAAAAACCACAGGATGTTATGAACTCTCCACCTTAGAAATTCTCATCCTTAAGAAGTATTTGGGAATAATGGAACAACACAAGATATACTAGGTTCTAAATATCTTATTTTAATGGTCTATTTGTGTTTCTAAATTCCCAATACACCATTGGGTTCTATTTTAATAATACACCACTTGAATGGTTCAACTTGAGTCAACACTCATATTCAGAACTAAAACATTGAGATAATGATTACCCAAGATCATATTATTAGAGAAATGATCAATCCATTATCTCTTTACTCATCTATCCTATGAAACTCTCCACTATAAGTTCTACTATTTAACACCCAATTCTGATCCACAGTACCTCCACATTCGGAATTTCCTATTTAAGCATACCCTTATCACTCTAATGACGCTCCTAGTGTGATTCTCAAATTGATCGAATATTATTTTTTCAATTAAACTCATTTAGCCTGGTGGATCTAGATTTTAATAAAATTATCGTCTGACTTTCACTACACTCACCTCATCCCAATGACATTCAATAATCGGTCCCTCGTCAACTGTATACAATAAAAGGAAAACCTCAAATCAAACTACATCAAGTTAACTACAGTCAAAAATACCTAGATTAAATGGATGATGCATTTGAAATATATGTATTTATTCCTTTAAACATAGGTACCTTGAGATCATGGGTGTATACCTGATAAAGTAGACATGGGTCATCACCCTTAAAACATCACATATGAGCCTAAATGAGGTTCGGGGTAAACTTAGAATCATCTACTAGACTCCATGGATCTCATACAAGGTAGTTCATACTCCAGCATTTACAAGTGAGACATTGGTACATAGTTGAAATGTCCACACATTAAAATGTTGACTGAGCCCAACAGTAGTCAAGTTAAAGAGTTTGATGGTGTTCGTGAGTCCAAACAAGTTGTTCCTACTCGAGACCCCAAGTATCACTCAGGAATAACCATGCCTCTAAAAATAACAATGCTTATAAAGAACACTCCCACAAATCTTTTTTATCGAACAGAAGACCGTTTTAAATTCTTTCTTTATCTCAGCATATAGTTTAAACTCTCTCAGTGTATCTCGAACGATTTCAGGATAGGGTATATGATCATCACTAAGATAAGAGTACACTAAGAGGATTAAGTGTTCGGTATAGTTTAAAACCAACCATGTCTGACATACACATAGAAAAATAGTTAAATCATCTCTAGCCAACTCCTTTTAAAAAGGGATTTAATGATCTAATCGATGCATATTCATTAACCAACCATGATGGATTCATTATTGAGGAATTATATGATCGTTAAAGAATAAAAATTAAAGTTCATCCATGACTAAGGGTGTTTTTAAAGTTTACAAACACATCCAACTATATCATTGTCACACAGCCTTGAAAGCACCCACACATTTCCAAACTTACCAGTTTCATGGGAATTCAAAAGTGGTAGTAACAATTTTTTAAATGGTCCTTTCATGATTGTTCTCCCTCTACTTGTAGGACACATTGATACATGTTTTAAATGATTCTCCCCACCTTATGAGTGTCCCAGTCATCATTTACTAAGAATAGGAAATCACCTCAAGACACGCATTCCATCAACCACTAACCCCAGGTCGTGGATTGGGCCAACACTCTTTTAACAAGCGCCTATTTGAAAAGAGAAAAAAACTAACCAATTAAAATCAATCTAGATCAGATTAATCTAGACGTATGCATGATAATTTTCTCAAGTTACGTCCACATGTGCCATAGCGTTAGGTCTAAAAGCCAAAACAAACTGACCAGGGTGTTCAAAAACCCAATACTCTTTATAACTTCATCCCGAGTATGGGGACATCTTAGATTCCCTTTAATGCCTAGTCCACCCTACCCTAGATATGACATGTGATAAATCATAAATTCTGAAGGATTAAATGATTACCACCAAACTCATGTGGTTTATTCCACCATTTTTTTATAAACTTGACAATTATGGCATATATCGACGTATACTACCATAAGATTTCACAATAGTGCAACTATTGCATTTATCTTCCTTTAATTTTCAAGACCAATAACGCCATGAACCTATAAAATCATGATAAATCACACGATCTAACGAGTCACTGAACATTCTGGAGCCATGTCTAACCATCTAAAATTGATAAATACATGATGCTCACACCCTTAACAAGGGTCAAACTATCGTACGAAAACCCATCCCACCTGGGTTTCATTTTTGAAACTAGCAGTCCTACTCAAGACAACCAGCTCTTGAATGACACCTCATGTCTTAAATTACATTATATCATTTAGTATTTCTTTATTTTTTAGTGTTTCTGCCAACATTGGGATATCCCTGTAAAGATACATAAGTCATTGACCCTATAATAAGGTCACATTGGTAAATCACACTAAGATCACCACCTCTCATTTAGGTTCAGCACAGCCTAAGAAAAGTTACAGAATCCTGTAGTATTTTCACATTCCTATTCTAAGTCAAAACTCATGGAAACATTCAAATAACCCTTAACACAAGGTTCCAGGCTAAGAACACCCCAAAAAGATTTCATTCAAGACATTTCATTAAATCACATTAAATTTTTCTAATTCCATAAGGTACACTGGAAAGTTATATCAAAATTTATATTAATAATTATTTATTTAACTAATATCCCATCACAATTAAGAAATTTATATAATAAATTCCTTTCATTCATTTTAATTATCTATAAATATTCTCATATCCATGCTTGGTTAAAGTAAATTTCAATTCCAAGCTATAAATGAAAACACTCTTTAGGTTTTAATTGGAATTTCTATTAACCTAAAACTCATAATAAAATAAATATCAATAGATAAAAGTTCTTATAAATTTTAAGGAACTATTCTAGTAATATGACACCATGAATTTATAATTAACATCGTATAAGTGGTTGCTGACACTTTAAATAACTATACTTACATGGCATAAACATACCCCCATGGAGCAAAGTACTAAAGAATAAAAATATATAGGAGGCCTACAAGGATCCCATTAATCTATTTTGGGTTCATCTAAATGAAAACTAATTTTATTTAAAACATTAATATTTTTAAAACACCCTTATTGGGTTTATTTTTTAGGAAACATTCCCTAAATATCCTCCTTGGGTCCAGTTATGCATTTAAAAAATTAGTTATACGGGTTGTCAAGTCTAATAATAAAGATACTAGCCTTTATAAAGGATACCAATTCATTTAAAGTTAAAAAATTTAACATCTGTTATATTTATACAATGGTATTGAGGTATATTAAGATCTTATACAATGGTTCAATTTTATGGGTTTCCATTTTCTAATTTATATATCACGCATACATTTATAGATTGCAAATTGGATCCCATTTAATTTCAACTAGTATTTTTTAGCCCATGAAACCAATGGTACATAGAAAAAAATTCATTATTGGTTAGTTGAGGTTCCACCAATAAGTTATATCCATTTAGGTTGATGCAGACACCTTAATAACCAATTTTTCATCAAAATGTTAACTACACATGCTATCACAAGCAGTAGATACAAGGAAACGTGGAAATTAATTTCCTAATCATGGTAAGAAGAAATACATTCTAATAATCATGCAGTATGGAATAATAATCATAGAAATTTGTTTTATAGGAAAACATGTTAATAATTCACCTACTAAAGGAATAAAAATAATCATGTTAAATAGATCACACAAGGCACATAAATATGTATCTGGAATTAAAGTAATAAAATATACATGTCATTGAATATTCATGGCATGTGAATCTCTATGTTCCTATAATGATGCATGTAATTATACTTCCTTTCCATATCAGGCCAAGGGTGAAACCATAATCTTATAAATCTGTAAGCATTGGAAATTAAACCAATCACTCAAGGGTAAATCATAATCAATTTTAATAACTAATATCATGAACTACAGTCCCATCCCTGGCCACTTGGTATTTTTCCAATGTGTGGGTCGATCACTCCCAGACATGGTTATTTACCAAGTACCGACACATTCATAATATCCTATCTACCAACTCCAGAATAATAAATGAAGGAAAATAAACCTCTAATACCACTTATATAATCCTAAAAAACATCCACTTAGAATGGTTCCCCAATATGAATTACCACTCGGCCTCAAGCATGCCTCCCTATACGCCAGAGGATACTAACTAGAAGCGAGGGTATAATGATGGTGTAGTGGAGAGAATACACCCTCCTATTCAGAGTATCATAGTGTTATATCATATATAAATCAATATAATGTGGAAGGAGTATAAATAAATGTCAAAGTAGAGGGAGGTAAAAAAATAACTAAATAAAAATGTGTCCAATTTCCAAATAAACATCCATGCATACATTTTCATGTGATTCTAAAATATCAAAATATGGAAACATATAGAAGGAAATACAATATATTACTAAAAAAATAATAACTCCCCTAGGGAAACTCCATGAGAATCTAGATCTCCAGCCCTATCCTATAATCCTAATATCCCATTGTCAATTAATGGAACATTCAATGAACTATAAAGTTATAATCATGAGGTTTATTCAGGTACCCCATTGAAATGGAATCCCAAACATGGTGTGATATATACTCAGTAAAACTCTACCAATAGTTTCTAAAGATATCCAATATATGAATATAAAATATATCATTGTTTAGGTATGATAGGTAAAAAACAAATAAATAAAATAAACAAGTCGGCTTGGGTTCCTCAGGGGCACCTCGCTGACCATACCAGCTTTGGCCTAAGCCAGAATATCTTTGAACAGAAGTTTCCATGTAAAACGAAACATATATATATGAGTATTACTAGATAGGACCTGACGAGTAACTCAATAATCCATTCAAGGGAGTCTTTGATACCATGGATCAATCCTGGGTAGTCACATGTGATTGAATATAAGACCATTAGTCATATGTTAATATAAACATGCATGATATAAACCATTCATCCTATGAGCCCATACATGGCTTCCCATAAAGAGGGACTCAAGTATCACCCAATGAGTCATATAATACCATTAATTTATGATATATTCCTTAGAGTTCCATAAAGATGAATCCCAAGAATAACTCATAACATCCAACTTCCCCATGATCCCATCCATTGAATTCTGTGAAAAGGAAAACCACATATCTCTCAGAGTACATGGAAATTCATCTAACCTGTGATCTTATATAAGGAATTTTTTAATGAGGAACCCAAGTATCACTCAAGACATAATATAATTCAAGTAACTTCAGAGTCCATCCAAGTTGATCCACATAACTTGAGTACCTCTCATGGTATGTGTAGTCTCCAACAGCCTATGAGCCCATCCAAGGCATTACGTAAAAGGAACCTAAGTATCACTCAAGGTGTAACACAAATCATTTAATGATTAAAATTATGTAATCAAGATTCCATGTCCATACACATTCTACATTATAATCCAGGCATGCAACATGGTCCATTTCATTATAATCACTAACAAGTCCATGGGAAAGTCTATTGCCTTTACAATTTCATTAACAAGTTATGCAAAGCATTTAATAAATGTGATAATTCTAGGTGAACTATCCACAATAGTTAATATCATACATAGAAATTTTTGATAATCCATGATAGCATGAATTCCATACATAAGTTATGAAGTTCACTTATTTATCCCATGTCTTAAATTCATAGTCACATAAGGTTCACATTACATGGTTTACCATTAACTATACATTTAATTAAAGGATCCATCAATGAAGAACTTGGCCACAACCACTTAATAGATTGTTTGGTAACTAGGTTATAATATAGTGGAGTTCCACACCCTTTCACATTCTAATTAATTACATTTTATAAACCCGCTCACATTTTATAAGGCAGTGCACATAAACAAGTTGTTTTATTAGAAAACAATTTCTTAATTTATTAGTCATTTTAAGAACACATCCTAATGAGTGGTCTATATTGATGAGAGATACCTCCAAAAATATAATTTAATGGTAAAATATATTTAGTTCAAGTCCTTAGGAACTATATCACGAATTTTACATTTTAGAGGCATCACATGAAAAACTCAATAGACAGTACAATAGTGTAAATTATAAAACACTAAGACTTTGAGGGAAAGGAATTATAACACCTACCTCATACTTAGGATAATACACTTGTCTAATATTGAGCCTTGATTTTATCTAGTTTAAGATAAATTGAATAAAATAAAAAACACCCTGAAAATAGGGTGAATTATCTTGCATGAAGAAATAGTTTAATATGGCGAGACAAATGATGAAAAGAGAAAGATGAATGAAGAGATTCCTAGTATGCATCAAATGAGACCGATGGTAAGAGATTATGATATAATACGAGGGAGATATATCTATGCCTAAGAGAGAAGAGGGGGATCTCCCACAAGAGGGTTGTTTCATCAGTATGGGATGATAAGGGAGGGAAATTTTTAAAAGAAACTAGGGGAAAACCATCTTTTCTAGCTATTCAAAGAGTTGCATGGTTTGACTGGATGGTTTGGAAACCATGTGTTAACCATATGGCCTCCTCTACCTAGGAGCCTCACCATGCATGGTTAGGTTTCACAGTTTGATTTAACCATGCTCCAACCAAGTGGTGATACTATTTAAGTGGCACAAAGGGTGAGGTCTAGGCACTCATTTTGGTAAAACAATGTGAAGCCAGTGTGGGTCACCCCTGCACACCTACACCATATCGCACAACTATTTTTAGGAGGTTTCATGATTTAAAAAAACCACAAACCTTAAGAATAGGGGTTTCATGGTTTACCCACATAGTTAACCTAACAATGTGCCAATCATGTGCGTTATTCTGTTTCTCTAAAAACTAGTTCATTTGAAGTTTGATTCTTTTGAACCTCAACCAAACATCTAAGATACCTCCCAGGCTGTAAAACTTAACTAAAAAACACTTTTAAGTGTTATAAATATCATATTTTAAATTATAAGGCTTATTTAAATCTTTTTTCCCATGCACCAACATAAAAGTTCAAATTCTATTAAGAATTCAACTGGTCTAAAAACACGAGATGTTTCAAATACCGATTTTACAAATACCATAACTTTTATAAAATAATTATGATATAAAAATGACATAAAAATATATATGAAATCTTTTTATCAACAAAATATGTTTTTAAGTAGTAAAATAAATAATTCCAAACTATTATGCTCAATTTATAAACTCATTCTTGAATTTTTTGAACCTAAATTATATTTTATTCTAATAAAAAAACTAGTTTATCCCATTCATTTAATTAAGTATTCACAATGATCCATTCGGTTTTGGATTTCTTTTCAATTCATAAAAATATTATATTTTTATCCATAATTCCATAAATTTCATGGTGATTGGTTTTATACATGATTTTGGTATAAAATATTTTATATTCTAAAAAATATGTTTTTCTAAAAAAACTATTTTTCATTATGTTTTACAAAATTCTGTTAGAATTAGTATCCTCCAATTCTATAAATTGAATCTAGTAAAATGGATTTCATATTTTGAATCATTGTATTTAAATTATGTATTAAATTCCATTTCATTTTTATTCATAAAGAATATGTATCTGGGTAAAATTTTGTCACCATGGAAAAGGTTAAAAGGGGTTAATGAGGGAGTTAAACTAAGATACAAGGCTTCAAATATCTCTAAAACTTATATAACTTTTACTATATGGGTGTGGTTAAAACTTCCATTATCCTATATTTTAAACTCTTTATATTTGGAGACACTTGATTGAATTAGGACATTTATTTTATATTACAAAATTAAAATATATAAAAATGTCACCATCACTCACTTAATACTTTTTCAAGATAATGATAAGGCTAAAAATACTTTATATATGGTTAAAGATCATAATATTGACAATAACTAAATTAGATTTATTTTGGCAATCTATTTTTAATTCAAAATTTTTTGTCTCAGTGGATAACTCAAGAGAGGTGTGAATTGACTTTCTAATAAAATTTATATTTAAAAATAATTTAAAAACTTAAATAACTAGATTTGATAAAATCAACCTATTAACAAAAATAACATGAAAATAATTTTATATTTTGAAAATATTCTCAAAATATCAATCATATCTTATATAAAATAGTTTATAAAATATTTTAACTTTCTAAACTAATCTACTCAAATAAAAAACTTTATATAGAACAATATTTTAAGTTAACAATAAAATTATAGTTTTTCTTAGAATTTTATAAAACTAAAACTAGTCTGATTTAAATCAAAGAAACAAAAAAATAAAAATCAAAAAACAAGACACGATATAATTTCACAATGGGTTTTGTCTCAATCATGGACTTAATCCCCTCCACTTATCAATAACCATCAACCAAGTAGTTTATTATAAAATAAACTAATCCACAACCTCGATCGGGTTTTACAAAAAATAGCACATAAGGTTATCTAGGAACAAAGCATATTTCATAGTTATACATGGAATAAAAACATGCACAGTTCACACATGACCTCTTACAAAGTTTTATGTGGAAATAAAAAAGATGAAAATAGAGAGAGTGTGTCAATAACTCTTCAGTTTAGCACAAGAAACTATGTTTTACAAATAAAAAAATGTAAACAACAACATTGCTTGAATATAAATCATAAATAGAAAGATAAGAGTTTAGATTTGAAAATATTAAGTGCCTCCCAATCCAAATAGTTTCATTTTTTTGGAAGTCCATGAATTTTTCTTTGGAAGAATCTCGAACAAGTTGTAGAGAAAGTGTTATAAAAGAGAGGTACATGGAAGTCTGAAACACTACTGTAAAATAGACATATACCCATAGTTTTTCTTAAAACTGTGGGTACAGGTCACCTATACCCATGGTTTCTCCCAAAACCGTGGGTATAGGTTTTTTTTATGACCTATACCCACGATTTTCCAAAACAGTGGGGGGAAAATCACTTATGCCCACGGTTTTGTCTAAATAGTAGGAATATGATTTTTTTTCAAAGACCTATACCCATGGTTTCGTAAAATCGTGGGTGTAACTTTCCTGCATTATAGCGGAAAAAAAATATGTGGGACACAAAAACAAATTGGCAGGAAAACCTATACCCACATTTTTCCCTCCTATACCCACGGTTTGATTTAAAATATTTAAGTAGATATAAATAAGAAAACACATAAGTCGTGTAGATTTGTTAGCGATTCACTACTTAGTAATGATGGTGGTTTCGAGATCGAATCTCATCGGCCACATTTATTCCTAATACAATGAGTGAGAATAATGTATTAAAATAAGTGTAGATATATTTTACAACAAGCAATTTAGTTGGGTTGGTTAGTCGTTGGATAGTTCTCGGGACTAACATGGGTTCGAAACCCAGCGCTATATTTTTTCCTAATACAGAAAAATATTAATATATTTTTCAAAATATAGGTATTTGTTAATGTAATTGTTGTAGGTGAAATGGCGAGGCACAGAGTATTCAAAGTGGTGGTCGCAGTTTCTAAACCCGCTGGACTTTTTTTCTTAAAACCGACGGTTAATATTAATATAATTACATTGATGGATACATATTAGTATAATAAATTCAAGTAGGTTAGATGGATTGGTGTTAATTGAGAAAATTGAAGGTCACGGGATCAATTCATAGCTCTGGTTTTTTTCAATATATTTAAACCGACGGTTTTAAAATCGTTGGTAGAAGGCTCTGACATAGTGCAAAAAAGGCAATGACACGGTGGAAAGATCTTTTCCCATGGTTTGCAAAACCATGGGTATAGGCTATGGACATATTCCAATGCCTGGGTTTCCCAAGGTTTCCCAAACCGTGGGTATAGGCTATACCCACAGTTTTGGGGGCTATACCCATGGTTTTGAACCATGGGTATAGGTCATTTTTCAGTAGTGAAAAAGCTTTTACTTTCAGTCACTGATAGTCTAGGAATATTCCACATACATGTGCCTATTATTCCTTTTATTTTTTCATGTAAGGATCTATGATTATATGCTCATTAATACACCACAGTATCACTATCCCACACCCACACACACGAGGAAAGTCCTTCTGAATGTATATCACCCTATGTCCAATTACCCATTGTAGGATAATAATATAAAAATCAGGATCCTCATACTAACCAATAGATCTAGAAAATTATGAATCTATTTTTACAATAATCATGGAAATTTGTAAAAATAATCATTCTTAAATCTACGTGCTTTTTTCTAACATTAAATACATAAAATAGTCATTGGAGAATTAATTTTGAAATTAATTCTAGATAGATATGGTAGCTCTCTGGAGGTATCTTCATTGGTGGTAGCCCTTTAAAATGGTATCTCTGTGAGTGGTATCTCTTATCTACTGGTATAACTTCTATGTTGTTATATCATCTATGGGGTAACACTTCTCTGGGGCTAGATCCATCTAATTCTAACACTTTTTAACTGATGGTAGATATTCATGATATAAGTACCATTGTGACAGTATATTCTTATATTCTTAGCTTCATCTAGTGGTATCATCGAGCGATGGTAGCGAAAAATAAACTAATGGTAGATTATTGAACTAACAATAGCATAAAGGTGGGGAAAAATTCAACTAATAGTACCTAGGAGTGGTATCATGTTGTAACTAATGGAAGGATGATCGGTAGCTCAAGATTAAGAAAGTTTTCATATTTTGGCCAGAATAAAATTTACTATCATAAAATAGTAAACTTATTAGAATTATAACAAACAAGGTTTATTATCATTAAAATAAGAAGTTTCTCAAAATTATCCTCCTTTTTAATGAACACAAATAATGTAATTTAAAACCATATATAAAATATTCAACGGATATATAACAGATACAGATGAATATGATGCTTAACATTTCAAGCCCATATGTGATGAACCTAGTTATCTAGTCAATCCATAATTTAATTACTCATATTATATGAAATTCCATTCAATTAATATCCCTTTTGGGATTAAAAAAAAGGTAAAATAATAGGAAATAAAATAAGATAGGAGATAGAAATATGAATAAAATAATGATTGTTATTATATATCAATGTCAATAGATTACATCGCAAAAAAGATTACAAGGGAATATACAAAATCCCTAAAAACCCTAATTAGAGTCTGATGAAGCCTTTGTATCTTGACTAGAAGTATAATCCACTAAATACTTTCCCTTTCCAATTACTAGAGTTTTAGGAGGAGGAGGATTTGCATGAGGATGAAATACAATAGTAGATTCCACAAGCCTGATCTTCCTTACTTCCTCAACAAGATTAAGTTCAAAAGGATTAACAGTAATAGATATAGTCTGTAAAGGTGAAAAATGAGTGTAAAATTGGATCCAGAAAATGGTATAGTCTGGGATTCTATGATAGCCATCCTAGGTCGAGGTTTTTAACTGGTTCACCTACTCCTTCAAGGCCATGTTCACAGGATGCATCCATAAATTCATAGGTAATAATTTAAAATTGGAATTAAGCTCATGCTTGGTATAAATCCTTAAGAGGTAATACTTTATAGATTTAGTGATATTTTATCTATCACTCCTTGCCTCATTTAAAAAATCTCTAAAAAAATATAAATATGAAAACCATGTGATTTGATCTAGATATGCTATTATTGGTGATAAGAATAAATATCATCCATCATAGCATGCAATTCCTCTATAACTATAGATCTGATTAAATTATCATCCACTGAATCGGGAGAAATAGGTGTTAGAGCTCTGGAAGATAAATATTCGGGTGTAAAAAGAGACTCCAACCTCTCTAAAAGATAAATATATCTCCTAGTAAATATGGAACTCATATCCCTCATAGTGATCTAGATGGAATCCATCTATTTTAGTAGCCTCTTGTTGTTAATATCAATTTGTTCCATCTTAAATAGCATCCTAAGCTGAATGTGAGCAATAACCATGGTGACTATCATCCTGGTGACCTCTTCACTGAGCGTAGTTTCTTGAACTAAGGAGTTCCTAGAAATCACACTAAGATATGATAACAACTCTTTCATAATGAAATTAATATATTTTCTAGTCAAATACCCAGAATGAGGATAAGAAGATAGAGGAGGAGGAGTCCTCTACTGACTAGGAACAACAACATCCACTTACCTAGTTTCTATAGTAGTTACCTCAGAAGAAAAAGCCTCTAACCATTCTTCTATATCAATTATCTCTAAAAATAATCCCTTGAGATCACTCGGGTCAACTGAAATGGTAGTTACACCATGCTCTGGTGGACTTCCCTAATCAAGATCATCATCATATAACTCAAAATATTATAAAACAAGCTGAGAAAATATTGGAGATTTCTTCATATAGAGGTCGCTCCATCCTTATCACTATCAGAGGTAATTTTCTCATTATGGATTCTAGAAGCTCGTTCTTCTGAATCAGAAGGATTATCTCTACCACTGGAACCTTGGATAGTTGAAGGAGAAGGAGATATACCCTAAAACTCACTACTGTGTTAAACTTATCATAGATTTTATCATTAGTATCTACCCACTAATTCAACTAAGTGTTTTAATTAACCCTCATCCTTTTGCAGGTTACCTGAATTAAGTGAAAACAACCACATTTGGTCACTTTGTCTTCACCTTTAATCATAAGATCTCTTTCCTATAACATAGAAATATTAAATTAGGGTAGTCCAAATAATTTTACCTAGAGGAATACTTTCTCACCTCTATAATATATGATATCATATATCTATAGAAATTTATATTATGATCTATTTTAATAAGAAAAAATAAAAATAAATCTTGATACCTTAGGATTCTAAAATCCCATTTCTTAGGAAATAGTATATGCTGTATAAATTTGAATAGAAACCTATATTCACCCCAAAGTGCTATGGTCGTAGGCCCTTACATAGTATCATTCCCAATAAACTCTAATAAAAAATGCTCAAATACAAATTTATATGATTAATCATGAATGAACCTTGATATTCTTCATAGATACCCTTGTATATAACACTTAATCACCTTTACAACTACTTCAGAGAAAATATAAGATCCTTTCCATCAATAATAGTGTTAATAACATATTTCTTTTCTCCAAAATCATACACCACAAACTAATAAAACTCATAAACCAACCTAGGTTAGAATGGTTGATAATTCCTTGAGAACCATTCAACCCATCACTAGTCCTAGATCACATTCCATGTGAGTGACTTTCTCAAAACAAACTATAGGGAATCTATGTATTTTTCTGAAATTACAGACCAAGATTTGATTTGAAGGTTATTCGGTTCTACAACAGGCCGATAATATTTTCCTCTATCTTTCTTCAAGGGAAACGATTCATTAGAAGATCCACTAGGATGCTTCACTCTCACCATTTCCACATTGGTTTGAAGGATGAAGGTAGAAGGAGATGAAAGGTTATAAGAGAAAGCAGATAAATGGTTCAAAGTAGGTGTACAGGAGAGGGTTTTCAGACACCAATTATAAACAAATGTTATCATTTAAGGATTTTAAATAAAAAAATATATATAATATGAATAAAAATAAATAATCTCAAGAAAATAACTTTAATTGCAAAAAATATAAATAGTGTAAGGAACGGTAGATCCTAATGGTACACTATCACATTGCCACACAATGGTAGATTGTCATGTTTTCATCCAAATGATGGAACATTACAGTACCATTACATAGTAGCATGTAACATTTCTATGTTATAGTAGAATCGAGAAAATATCTTAGGAATGGTAGTATGAAATGGATGATCACTATAATAGAATGACTAGTAGTCGATACCTAGCATGACTAATGTTCAATCCTCATGATTGATCATCATATTCAATCGTCATGGTTGATCATCCATGGTAGATACTAATGGTAGATACCAATATTAGATACCAACCTTGTGATATTTTTACTAGAGTGAAATAAATCTAAGAATAAAAGATTAACCAAAACTTACCATTCCATGCTCATGTCTGATATAGCTTAATCTTTAAAATTCAAATACTTTGTGAATATGTTATCAAGTTGATGTTTGGTTCCTATGAACTCAATATTTATATCACCTTTTTGAAAATTATATCTCAAAAAGTGATGTCTTACATCAATATGTTTAGTTCTCGAATGAGACACAAGGTTATTGGAACTGATTAAAGAAATTTCATTATATCAATGTAAAGGTACATTTATAAATTGATATTCAAAGTTTATTAAGGTGTGTTTCATATATATAATATGTGAAAAAAAACTACATATATTTTTGTACTCAGCTTCAGTAGTGGATGATGCAATGAATTTATACTTCTCACTACACCATAAAACCAGAGACTTGCCTAAAAATTGACATGTTACAGAGTTTCTTATTATATACAAATTATAAACACCAAATTCATCAATTAAATAACAAAATAGATCAAATTATTATCCTTTATAATAGAAAAATCCTAAATTGGTTCTACATTTGAGGTATTTAAAAATTCCTTTGAAAACAAGTAAATGTGACTCTTTTGGATTTTCATAAAAACAGGAACACTTACACACAATAAACATTATATCTATTTGGTTAGTAGTTAAGTATAGTAATATTCCAATAATACCTATGTAAGTGGTTTGATTATCTAGTTTCCCAATTTCATCAAGATCCATCTTACAGCTAGTACCCATGAAAGTGTCACAACTATTAGTATTATCCATGCCAAAATGTTTTAAAATATATTTAGTTTACTTTATTTTATTTAAAATAATACCATATTTATTTTGAAAAATATGAAAATTAGGAAATAATTCAATTTCTCCCATCAAAATCATTTCAAATTCACTTTGAATAATTCTCAAAAATTCAGTACACAAAGAATTTCTTGAAGGTCCAAAAATAATATCATCAAAATTGATTTTTACAACTAAAACATATTTTGAAATTTTTTTAACAAATAAAGGTAGGATTATATATTCCTTTATTAAATCCTTTTTAAATAAAAAATGATTTATTCCTATCATAATAAGCTCTAAGGGATTATTTTAAACCATATAAATATTTTAGTTAATTTAGAAACCTAGTTTGATAAGTGAGGGTTTTGAAATTTGGGGGGGGTTTCAATGAAAAAATCCTCAACTATATAACCATTTAAGAATTAACTCTTGACATCCATTTAATATAGTTTGAAATTTAAATGTTTCATATAGGGAATAAAAATTTTCATGGCTTAAAGTCTGGATAATAGAGAAAAGGTTTTCTCATAGTCAATACATTCTTCTTGACTATATCCTTGTGAAATTAGACTTGATTTATAACTAATTATTGTTCTAAACTCATAAACCTTGTTTCTAAACACCCATTTAGTTTCAATAGTTAGTTATTCCTCAGCCCCTCAAATAGTTCCCAAACTCTGTTTCTTTCAAACTGATTTAACTCTTCTTTCATTTCCATTACCCAAAATTCATAATTAATTTCATTGTTAATGTTTTTAGGTTCAAGTTATAACTATAAAAATCGATAATAAACTTCGTTTCAAGGATAATCTCTAGTTTGAGTTCATGTATCTTGGTCTTTAACAATAGCAACTAAGTAATGGTAGTAATTGGCAGGAACCTCCCTATTGGTCTCCCCCTCACGAGGGTTCTATCAAAAACAATACATATGAAGACATATCTGTTAATTCTAGGATTGTTATTGAATTAATTGCCCATAATAGTGATGGATAGGTTTTGGAAGCTCATTTCAGGGCTATTCATTCCTTTTGGAACCCTACAGTGGCGGAAGCACCTTCTATTATTTATGGAATTCATCTCACCCGCTCAAAAACGTGGACCAATATTTTGGTCGAATTTGACTGCCTGTAAGTGATTAATGCTTTATCAAATAAGGAGAAGGACTCATAGAATTTTGGACTTATTCTTAGAAAGATTTTGTCTTTGACTGAATGCTTCACTGAATGTAGATTCTCTTTTATAAAGCACGGGGGGAATCTAGAGGCTCCTCATTTGGCTTGTTTTAGGAAAACACAGGGTGATCACTGTTAGGTAGACTCTGTCCCTGAATGGATTTGTAGGCCTCGATATATTGATCATTAATATATTTCATCTCATTTCAAAAAAAATGTATATATTGGAAAGGTCATCCTACAAATTTTCTAAAGGTATATTGTGCTCATGTGGATATGTTTCATCAAACTTGACATTAATAGATTATTTCATAATCTTAGTCATTTTACTAAATACCCTATATGATTTTATGGTTATATAACATCCAATTAAAATACCTTCATCACTTTTGGAATAAAACATTTCTAAATTACCTTTTTTATTGAGTATAAAAACTTTACAACTAAAAACTCTAAAGTAATTAACCATTGGATTTCTACCATTCCATAATTTATAAGGGGTCTTCTTCAAAAGTGCTCGTATTAGAAATCTATTAATTTTATAGAAATATGTGTTCACAGATTATACCAAAAAATAAACAGGTAAATAATTCCCATTAACATGGTCAGAGGAATATCTTAAAGGGTTATATTTCTTATTTTTATTACACCATTCAATTTTGGAGTAATAAGAGCAGAAAAGTTGTGAATGTAGCTATGTTGTGTACATAATGATTCAAAATATTGATTTTCAAACTCACAACCATGATTAATTCTCAAGGTATTTACCCTAATTCCACTAATAATTTCTACGATTCTAGTATATCTAGAAAAACATGAAATAGAATCACTTTTATAAGAAAGGAAAAATACCCATGAATATCTTGGATAATAATCCACTATAATATAGGCATAATGAATTCCTGATAAGATGGAAACTCTAGATGGTCTAAAAAATCCTTGTGAACCAATTCTAAAGGTTGATAATTTGAAAATTATTTCTTTGGTTTGAAATATATTTTGCATTTATTTTCATTTTGATAGGGACTACACACTTTGTTTGATGGGAATTTTATTTTTGGGTAGATCCTTAACTAAACCTTTCCTAGTCATATCTCTATGAGATTTTATATTGAAATAGAACATATTCCAAGTCCAATATTAATTGTTAAATTCACTTAAACATGAAACATTCTAAGAAAATAAATAGTTCAGATCAATAGCATAAACATTATCATTTCTCATAGATTTAAAAACTAAATCTTTTTAGGAATCAAATGATTTGAACGAATTTTTTTCAAACATGACATGGTGACCATCATCACATAATTTAAATGCTAAACAAATTATACTTTAATCCATCTAAAAATAAAACTTTAGAAATTAAAATATTACTAGAGTTATCGATTTGTATGAGTACAATTATTTTTCCTTTAGCATTGTCACCAAAATGGACATGTCCACCATCCACTTTAATTTGGTTCTTAAAGCATGAGTAGTCCCCATACATGTGTTTGGAACATCTACTATCTAGATACCATAATTTCTTACTAGAACTTTTCAAGAGGGTTTCCTACAAAATAGATTTAAACTAAAAATAATTTTGGTGCCCGTATTTTCTTGAGTATAGGGATATTAATAATAAGTGATTTAGGAATCCATAATTGTTTTATTCGTATCCTATAAGAAGACCTTAGAATTTTAGAAATTAAAACTTTATTAGGTATACTATAATAAGAAATATTGATAGAACTATATGAACTGGAACTTAGGCCAAATTTGTTTTTATATATTTTCCTCTATCCAGGTTGGTAACTAATTATTATAGAACACTTAGGATTGTTTTTTTACCAATAATACAGGTTAGATTTATTCCTTCCATTATTGAATCTCTCTAGATCCTTTTCTAGTTTCTCATTTGATAATTTTATCTCATTATTTCCTTTTAACAGTTCATAATTATTATCTTTTTCTATAGTATGATTAGTTTTTAAGTGAACAGACATAGTATGTTCTTCATTAAAATTTTATATTTATCCTTCAATTCGTTAAATGTATCTTATAACATGCTACAATATTCAAATAATTCATTACTAGAAATATTTTATCTATAATTTTTATTTTCAGAATGGTTTGAAATGTGACTAAGTGATTTAAGAAAAATATTTAATACCTCAATTGTGTTTTTCATGAAACGCATATTAGCTTTCTGATTTGTCTCTTCTCTACATGAGTCTGAATCACCTAAACTATCCTCATATTCACTCCATGTGGCTTTCATATACTTTTTTTAATCTTTTTCCTTTTTTCCTCACACTTATTATTATATTTAATCTTGGTATATTCTACTTTGATGTGTCCTTTCCTTTAACACTCATAAAAGGTTATGTCATATATAGAATCATCCTTTTTCAACACTTTTCTCCAATTTCTTTTTCTATTATACTTACCTCCATAGTTTTATTTCTTGAATAATTTCTTCTTCCTATAAGACTTATTGAAACATATGGCTAAATCGTAACCACTATCTGATGGTGATTCCTCATCACTTGAGATTTTATTTTTAATATTCTCTTTTAATTTTGAGTTATAAGTATTGAAGATTGTTGTCTTTATTTTGGGTTTATCATCTACTTCCTTGTTCACTTATAGTTTATCTTCATACATCATGAGTTTTCCAAATATTTCCTTCATTGGTAACTTACTAATGTCACATGATTTCCTTATGGAAATAGAGGTTCCTATCTGTCTGTCTAGTAACCATCTCAAAATTCTCATTGCTTGACCCTTGTTAGAAATTGTATTTCCTATTTCACGTGTCATGTTGACTACTTCCTTAAACCTGAGATACATTTCAAAAATGGAATCATTAGGATTTATCTTAAAAGTATCATCTTTAATAATATAATTATTTAAAATCATATCTTTAACATTTGAATTTACTTCATGACAAGGAGTTAGTATATCCCATGTTACAATAGCAGTAATACAAGTACATATTTTGTTAAATTAATTCTCTCTTAAAGAAAATTATAAGTAATTTATATATTTATAATTACAACCATAGGTATCCTTAGTATCATCACTCTAATATTTTATAGGATCTTTAGTTATTTCATATGTATATTCTATAACAATACATATTTCAAATCCCATTCTCTCTATATGAATTTTTATTTTAATCTTCCATTTATAAAAGTTAGTTCCATTAAAATAAGTAGGTTGGTTAGTGTAATTTCCAACAATTTTAGTATTATCCATAAAGATATAAAATTAAATAAAATATAAATTTAATATCTTCAGGTAAAAATTTATCATAGTAAAAAAATATTGAAGTGTCTCCAATAAAAAATGTTGAATTAGAGATCTCAATAGGGGGGGTGAATTAAGTTTCCAATAAAATTTATCTTTAAAAACAATTTAAAAACTTAAACCCCCTAATTTGATAAATTCTCCCATTTAAAAATGGAAGGATTGTATAATTTGAACTTTTGAAAATATTATCAATAGATTGATCATGTCTTAGTTAAAATAATTTTTAAAATACTTTAAATCTTGAAACTAATCTACTTGAATCGAACACTGTATATAAAAAACTAATTTTAGTTAACTATCATAGTTTAATTTTGTTTAGATTTTTAGAAAACTAAAACTGATTTTACTTAAATAAAATAAAAAACAAGAAATTAAATAAATAAGACACAATGGAATTTAATAATTGATTAGGTATCAAGTAGAGACTTAATCCCCTCTACATGGAAATCACCTACTTCCAAGTAGTTTATTATAAAATAAACTAATCCATAACTTGGATCATGTTTTAAAAAAAATAGTATATGAGGTTGTCCATGAAAAAATCCTATTCTATAATTATATGTTGGGTAAAAACAAGAACAAGTCACATAATACCTTTTACATATTTTTACATGGTAATACATATGAGTAAAATAGAGAGTTTTTGTCAAGCACAATCCATTTTATATCAAGAGACTATGTTTTACAAATAAATAGAGTAAATAAAAACAAAAATCGAATGTAAAGTATAAATAGAAAGAGAAATAGTTTTGAGATGAAAATATGAAGTGATTCTCAATATGGATAGATTCATGTTTTCTATAATACATTAATTTTTATTTATAAGAATCTCAATAAAGTTAAATAGAAATTTTAGTAAAATAGGGGGTTATGGAAGTCTGAAAAAATATTTTGATTTTAGACTGTGTTTTTCATGGATATTCCACACACATGTTCCTCTTATTACTTTTTTCATAATGTGATAATATATGATTATATTCTCATGCATTTTCCATGGTGTAACTATCCCACATTCACACGCATGGGGAAATTCCTTCTAAATTTATAGAGTTCTGGGTCAAATTATCCATTGTAGGATAATAATAGAAAAATAAGGATCCTTGTACTAAGAAACATATCTGAATAATATAACATGGTTTTTAAGATATATATGGATTTGTTTAATAATAACCATCCTTAAATCCAAGTGCTTATATCTATCTTTAAATGCTTAAACTAGTCTTTGGAGAATTAATTTTGAAATTAATTCTGGAAAACTACGGTAGCTCTCTAGTGGTATCTTCACTAGAGGTATCTCTTCTAAATGGTAGATATATTAGTAGTATCTCTTCTTTTTCTAAAGAACTTATTTGGTGGTAGATATTCTCTGGTGGTAGATCCATCTAATGGTAAAACCGTTGAATTGATGCTAGATGTTCCTAAAGAAAGTACTATTGTGATAATAGATTATTAAAATGGTAGTGTCATCCAATGGTAGTATCAAATGGTGGTAGAAACTAATAATAGTAGATAAGAATGAATTAGTGGTAGGTTTTTGAACTTATGGTAGCATGGAGTGGTATCATAATTCAATTAATGGAAGATTGGATCTGTATCATGTTGTAACTAAAGGTAGGATGACTGGTAGCTCAAGACTTCGGCAAGTTTTAAAATTTTAGACAAAATAAAATTTACTATAATAAAACATTAAAATTATTATAAAAATAAAAAACATTATTTATGATCATTAAAATAAGTATATTCTCATCAAAAATTATAGTATAATTATCTAAAATGTGAACGCAATGTCGACACAACGCTTATGTAATAAATAAATAAAACCAAGTAAATATTTTTAAAAACATTAAAAGTGATTAGGTTAAGATATATTATGGTTTTGAAATAATTTTATAGAAAATTATGAAGTAAAAAATTTGGATTTAATTATTTATATTCTAACTATATTATGATTTTTATTTTTGTAAAGTCAAATTGTGTGATAGGTCCAAAAAATGAATATAAGGATATTTAATGTAAAATAATATTTTATTAATTGATTTATAAATCATAAAAAATTATAATTGGAAAATTAGGATGTTTAATGGTCTAAAATTTAATCCATGGTCTATTTTTGAGCAACTTGGAAATTTTAAAAGTGATTTCAAGGTCCTTAGAGACTTAATATTTGTGAAAATGCCATTGATTTTTTCCTATAAAAGAGGACTTAATCTAACCTTACAAAAGTAACATATGAGTTAAGTTTTATCCAAAAAAATATTTACAAATAACTATTCATAATTCCTATACCATGTTCCCAAGACCATGGTGTGACTATAAACCTCTCTTCTGAAGGCCATAAATCGAAAGGAGAATATCAAAAAAAAAAGTATAAGTATTAACTGGATTCTTTCAAGTTTATTTCTTCTTGAACCTCATTAAAATATATTATAACCACACTAATATAGTGAAATTAGTATTTTTATTATACATAAATATTATTACACTTATGGTACAACCTTTTTATCTCTCTTTCATCCTATGGAAATAAAATTGTCACTCACATGTACATGCGGACTACCACATCCATGAAGAAATGCATTTCACTTTTCATTACTGCCTCACATGTCAAGTTATATATATGTATTTAATTAATAAATATGAAATTTATGATATATAGAATTTTATTTAAAGATAAATCATTATCCAATTTATTTTCTTTCCATCCGTTGAAAAATTAAAACGTTACTCATGCGTACATGTGTACTACAGCCTCCATGAACAATGTATTTCATTTTTCATAACCAACATACATGGATGATTATAAAAGTTTATTAAATGTATAAATATAATAGATATTAAATGATTAAAATTATTTATATAACAAAACCATGACCAAGGTTCAATGATCGGAACCACAAAATCAAAAGATGCTTGAGAAACAAAATAATTAACACCTAAGTAATTAGTTTTAACAAAGAATTGTGACTAAATAGGTAAAAATAAGTTGTGAATAAATGATATAAATATATATCTTATATATATTTTACCAATAAATCTAAATTTATTATTCATAAGTTTTCAATGAATCTAACTAATCAAAAATCCAAGGTATGGGTTTATCATCTCAAATTTCCTTCTTCAAGGAATGTTTCATATTATTCACCTATTATTGTGTATATGGTGTATATATTGTATATTTAGAATAATTTATAATTATTATATTTTTTTTAATAGAATTTAATGTTCAATTTATGTTTATTGATTCAAAAAAATTTGATTTAAAAGTTACCAATGTCGAAGGGTTTATTCTAAAATCTATTTTTACTTAGGATTGTTTATGTTTAAATTTTTATAGGGGAAATTGTGATATTTTTCTATTAAAACCAACAAAACTTTTTATAATATTGAAATTTATTGGTTTTTAAAGTATTCCTCCCATTTAACCCCTCTTGGGTACTCAAAAATACTGAAATAATTTTTTTAAGCAATGTCAGCCTTATTTCTCTTTTTTGGTTGGGAATCATTTTCCACCATATCCGTATTATTTATTTTGATTCAAGTATGTTCTTTTTTATAAATAAATAATTTCCTAAGGTAAATTTTAGTTAAATTTTACTTTATATACAAATTTTAAAAGGAATATATTTTACCATTTTTTATACAAGAAACATTTGACATTTTACAAAACTATGAAAAGAATGTTTTTTAAGTTTACAGAATGACCATAATTTCATGTCATTATAGTCATTATTCATTATCAATATTAATTTACAAGTTTTTATGGTTTTTAAAATAAAATATTATTCCCCTTGTTTAGATAATTTTAATTTTTAAAAAAATAAAAAAGAAAAGGATGTTTCTTCTTTTTTTCAAAGCTATTTCTTAATGTCATTATAAAGGTATTTTTTGCCTATGTCAACATCCTAAAATTTTGTTAAAGTAAATAGTGGAGGTTTCATAGAAATGGAATATAATTCTACATATAAACAACTGGACTCATTCTCTAGCACAGATTAACCTAGGTTTAATAATCATAAAAAGGGTTGGTTGGGTCTTGACTCAATCTCTACTCAGTTCACAACTAGTGGGCTAAACTGTACACTAGGTTTGATACTCTCAAGGGATATGCTTTGGACATTTCATATGATTATTTATGAGATTTAAGTAATTATTTAAATATTTATTCTCTATCACTCTTAATATCAATGTTGAATAAACTTTATATTCATTATTATATATGGTACGAACTTAAGGAAGTTTCTATGAAAGTTAATCTATCAACTCAGGGAATATTGACATTTCATATTACTTGATTCAATAAGAATATTTATCTATTGTTAATTCATATTGATTATGTATTATATTAATAATTTTATATATAATTAATGCATTATGATTAGTAAGTGATGGGTGGGTCTCGATATTAGATATTCCCTCGTTGCATCGGTATGTCTCATGCGACAAAAAAGAATGGGTATAACATGGTGTATGCTAGACATATATTTATGTTTTATGGTTTGAGAGTCATTAATGGTATGAAATATGTATTGTTTTAGAGGCCTTTATGGTATGTGATATTTATTTTTGAGAGGCCTTAATTATTTGTAATATTCCATAGTTGAGAGGCCTTGATGGTAAGATAATGATGTATGGCATTATGCATTCCATCACTATGAGATCAATTATTATTTTCCATGTTATTTCTAAGTTTCTTCCCTAGATATATATTTTTCTTAAGTTATTTATTATATGGAAAATTTATTGATTATTTACTCTACCATAGTTTTTTTTAACCCTTGTGTATTCATGACAGATTTCATTGTACTAGTTTCATTATTGAGCACCTAATCTCACCCTTTATTTTTTTTCCTTTCCCCTAGGTATCAAGAAGGGATATTTTAATTATTTAAAGGATTTTCTAAAAGTAATAATACAATTTTTATAAAGTTTATAATCTATGCTTTATGTTTCTAATGTAATATGGAAATCATGTATGTATCTATTCTCTTAAGACTGCTAAACTTATTGATCCATTGGGATGAGATCACTTGTAATTTGTACCAATGTGTTATAATAAAAATCATCTTTAGTCTAATAGAGTTAGGGTTTTTACAGTTGGAATCAGAGAAATTTTAGTAGTAACCTATGGAACTATATTTTAGAATAACATAGATATCATGAGAATTATGATAAACTCCTATAATGTTCAATAAATGTTTTAGATATTTTTATATTATAGACTAATATTCATAAATATTTAAGATAATTAATTATATAAAATTATTTAGTTATGGTTCCTAGTGGAAGGAATTGAAAATGTATCAAAACCCATAATCAATTTAAGGATTTACCTCCTAAGAAATTCAACATAAATGGTAATGGAGCTGAGTAAATTATGACTATATTAGGGTATTTCACTCATGTTATGACCAATAACCATGCTTCTATAGAAACAATATTACTTCACAACATTATAAAATGATATTGGATCACTTAATGTAATATAAACCTCCACCCTTTAATGGAACTATTAATCCTATAATAGATGAAAATTGGACCAAGTCCTTTGACAAGATATTTTTATCTTTGATAAGTAATGAAAGGGAGAACATTATTATATAAATCTATTATTTAAAGGTATATGATGATAAATGGTGGTCAATAGATTAAAATGAAAATAAGAATAAGGATATAGAGAGGATAAATGGAATAATTTTAATATAATGTTCTTTGATAAATATTTTCCTCAAGATAAATGAGAAAATATGTAAAAAAATAAATTTAAAATAGAAGGAAAAGGAAATTTTTATTAAGATTGAGTAAAACTTTATGAGATTAGAAAGAAATGTTATGAACTATATACATAGTCTAGAAAGTAAGATTGAACATTTAATTTTATAGACTTAAGTTAAGCCTCCGAAGGGAACTAGTCTCTCAATAATTTTAATCATATGATGATATGGTATTAAGTTCCTTTAGGAAGGAGAAATTATTTTCCAAGATTTATATTTTTAAAGGAAATTAAGAGAATAAGAGGATGGATGATCACTAAGGGAAAAATAAATGAGGAAAATGAGAATAATGGAAGGATGGAATTTTTAACATGTGATAGTTATGGAAACAAACAGTGGGGTCATTTCATTAAAGGAATGGGAGTCTATTTAAATTATAGAGATAAAGGCCATAAGTCATATGACTACAAGGTAAGGGAAAAACCACTAATATTCAGTGCTTTAATTGTAAGGAAATGGGTAATTATTTGAATCAATTCCCCATATATAAATAAAATTTATCCCATAAGATATCAAAACAGAAAGGCTAGTATTATACAATTATTACAACTAAAGTTTAAGTACCACAAATTGTGATAGCAAGTACTTTGATCATAAACTCATTATTTATTTGATTCTTTATCTATAAACTCATTAACATTTTTCATGGATATTGAATCATATATTAACACTCTGTGTAAATAATTTTCAATAAATAAACCTTGTAGGAATCTAGTTAGAATGAGAATATACTAGGTGGTCACTATTAAGATGTATAGTTATTCCCTAGTTATAAAAACGGTTGTTATACCTATGTTTAACTTTGACATATTCCAGATTTTTGTGGATTAAGAAATGAGGAATTATTAAGTTGAATCTTGAAATAACCTCATTTGAACCAACGGTTTTGTATATAATGAATAATTTAAAGGTTAAAGTATTATAAAATTT
This sequence comes from Viscum album, assembly GCA_963277665.1. NCBI lineage: Eukaryota > Viridiplantae > Streptophyta > Magnoliopsida > Santalales > Viscaceae > Viscum > Viscum album. Next base: position 2,085,015,280 of record OY728123.1, on the reverse strand, counting down.
ATATGGGTATTATTATTGATGTTTTAGTAATTAATGTATTACTTCTTCCTATGAAGTTTTATTAATATTGAGTATTATCTTAACTTGTTTTGATAGTTTTTTTTAGACTAGTGAAATAACTTTTCATTTTTTTGGATCTTATGATCCATTAAAGGTTCATTTTTGTGATTTGGTCATGAAAATTTCCTCTTAGTCATTCATCATTAGAATAAGAAATGGAAATTGATTGAAACACCCAATCAAAGTGAAAAAAAATCAATTAATATATGGAAATGAATCAAGTATTTTTTGTTCTAATAATATTTAAATTTAAGATAAAGATAAACTTATTATGTGAAAAACATAACTCATCTATGAATATTTGGAAAATCATCCAGAATTATAAATCTTATAAGGACATATATATATATAATTTAAGAAATATTTATGATAAGTTTCATATCCTTACCAAATATAGCGAGTTTGATATTTTAGTAAAAATAATATCTCGTATCATATCATCATTAGTAAGAAATAATTGAAATTTTGAGGATACAATTTATGTAAGGGGGTAGAATATAATACCCCCAAGATTTTAGTATGTGCTACCCATTAAATAAACACTATGTTTAAAAACTTATAACACACGCAACCCTGAACTAAAATGACCCACGACATATTATAAAAAAAATCAATATAAATATAGTAATAAATTATGTTATTTATTACTTTTTTGACTGATGAAATTTAATAACTAAAAAATAGATAATTAATGTTATATAATTAAAATCATTCGATGTTAAAAAATGGTATTTTAAAAAAAATTGATGTGTTGTGTATTTTAATAAATAGATAACATTTAAAAGACTTCAATATATGAACTAATAAATCAAGAATTAATTATAATTTTTTATGAAAAATTATTAAAAACACTTGATGTTTAAAAATTCCATTTTTCTATAAAATTTATTTTTATTTTTATTTAATATTCTCATTTAAATTATAAATTCTAAAATATTAATATTATAATTTGATAAAATTAATTTTAATTTTGAATTCATAAAATCAAAATTATCTTAGGGTAGATTATTTGTATTTTTTTGAAATGGTTAATTTTTAGGTGAATATTGAAAAATCACTATTTCACAAATATCATAACTTTTATGATATAATTATGATATGATAATTAATTAAAAATATTTAAAACATTTAGTTCAACTTAATTTTTGTTTAAGTAGTAACATAAATCATTTAAAACTACTATTTTGAATTTGAACACCCACGCTTGACTTCTTAAAACCTAAGTTGTATTTTATTCTAAAAAAACCATTTTAGTATGTTTTATTTAATTAAGTATTCACAATGATCCATTAATTTTCGGATTTATTTTAAAGTCATGAAACTATTTTATTTTTATTAATAATTCAATAAATGTTATGTATATCGATTCTATACATAATTTTTGTGTAAACTCATTTTTATGCTTAAAAATACATTTTTCTAAAAAGCCTTTTTCCTAGTGTTTTACACGCTTATATTAGAATTAATTTATTTCACTTCTAGAAATTGAATCCTATAAAATAGATTTAATATTTAGAACCATAATATTCAAATTATTTAATAATTTCAATTTCAATTTTAGTCATAATGAATAGTTACCATGGTAAAAGTTTGTCATCGTGGTAAAGGTTAAAAGGGGTTAACGAAGGGGTTAAACTAAAAGATAAGACTAAAAATATCTCTAAAAATTTTCTAAATTTGACTTTATGAATTTATTTCAATACTAATTTATCCAATATTTGAAACCTTTTCATTTGGTTCCAGTTTATTTGATAATGACATTTATTTTATATTATAAAATTAATATAAACAAAAATGTTACTCTCACTAACTTATTACTTTTTCATAATAATAATAAGAATAAAAAAATTATGAATGGTTAAATATAATAATTTTGATTATAAAAAAATTAAATTTTTTTTGGTAATTGATTGTTATTTTTAAATGAAAGTATGATTATTTAAAATGCTTATGAAAAGTTGAAATAGTCTTTGTGCAAGCAGTAGAAGAATCAGATAAATGATTTTAGAAAGCATTAAAATTGATAATTTTTTGATGAATTGTTATTTTATATATGTAATTATAAATAATAAGTGATGTTGTTAGTTTTTATATTATAACTCCACTTTTATCTTGATGTTTTAAAAGTTAGATTATGTGAATAGTCTCAAACGTGAATATAAGGATATTTAATGTTGAGCAATATTTTACTAATTGATTTAAAAATCATAAAAATATCATAAGAAGAAAATTTGGATGCATAATGGTTTAAAATTTCATACATTTTCATCATCATAATTTTTTATTATAGAAAAAAGGAAAGGGACAAAGGCCTACACCATAAATAGAAAAGACAACATGGAGAAGACCACATGGAAAAATAACATATGAATGCAATATGAAAAAAGGATAAGTGTGGGGCTATGGGGGTCAGAAGTAATGGAGGTCTAGTGTATCCCCTCAAACTATGTCGACACATTCATGGGGAAGATAGCCCAAGATGGAATAGCAGATAACCGGCCCATCCTGTGGAGTGATGGAACCCAAGAAGTCCATTACTTTATTACTCTATCACCAAGTGTGAAGGATCTCCATGTGGATTTTGATATACCTTGAGCACCTATGGATATAGTAAGATATAGTCCAAGGGGAGATATTATTATCATGAAAAGAGTTATGGAGAATCATGGAATCATTTTTCACTATGGACAGTTCAATATGACGTTCACTGCATAGTTGTTGACTAGTGAGCATAGTCATGCCTTCCACCTGAAGAGATCCTCTGTGTTCGAAAAAAATAGTGAAAGTTGTGATGATTGAACCCCTCGAGTTATGTACCAGGACTCCACCCCTCATGATTCCCATGCAGAAAGATTCATTGATGTACATCTTGAGACTTCTTAAGTTGGGGTGCCACTGGATCCACTAACCTAGGGGAATAGAGAGTAGCCTGGTAGTTGGGCTATAGAAGTTGGATAAAGGATGGGGTCTCTTTGGAATTATTTATGAGCAGGGAAAAATGGATCAACATGTTGCAGGTCCTAGAAACCAATTCCAATCTCGAACTGGGGGTATCCTCGAACCTAGCCTTATTCTTGGCCTACCAGATGCACCAGCATCCCGCAGCAAGGATTTAAGATCTTTCTTTCCTTTCAATTCTATTATGATCCATTCCATGAAACCAACTGGTGAGAAAATGGTCTCCCCACAGGTCTTGCGTAGTAATACCAGTGAAGACTTATATCTATGAAAATGCCATTGATTTTTCCTTATAAAAGGGGACTTAAAATAACCATTCAAATGGCACATATGATTTGGGTTTTATCTCAAAATTATTCTCAAATAACTCTCAAAAATACCCATACTTTATTCCCAATACCCTTGTGTAACTATAATCCTTTATCCAAAAGTCTTTAAGTCTAATCGAATGGTGGATATCAAAACAAGAGGTATAAGTCTTAACTGAATTCTTTCAAGTTTATTTCTTCTTCCTCATCCTTAAAATATATTATAACCATAATAATATAATTTAATCAGTATTTTAATATACTTAAATATTTTTAGGTTGATATTATAACATTTTTTCATCTCTCTTCTATTCTATAGAAAATAAAAATGCCACTCGTGCGTACTTGTAGACTATCACCTTCACAAAGTGATAAGTTTTATTTTTCAATACCACCTCACATAGATGGTTATATAAATAAATTTAACAAATATATATATTATATTTATTAAATAAACAAATTTATAGAAATAAAAATTATTATCAAAATCATTTTACTTCCATTCGTTGAAAAATGAAAATGTCACCCATGCGAACATGCGGACCACCGCCACCATGAATGATCTATTTATTTTTTCATAGCCACCCTACCTAGATGGTTCAAAAATTGTATTTAATGTATAAATATTATATATATTTCATTATTAAAATTATTTATATGATGAAACCATAAGTAAGGTTCAAGGACTGGAACCTCAAAATCAAAACATGCATGAGAAACAGAATAGTTAACACTTAAATAATTGATTTTAATAACGAATTATGAGTAAATGGGTAAGAAAAAGTAATGAATAAATGATATATATAAATATATATATAAATATTGATCTTATATAGACTAATTATAAATATAAATTTATTATACATGAGTTTTTAATGTGTCTAACAAAGTGGGAATCCAATTTAAGGGTTTATCATTTCAAATTTCCTTTTATGAGACATTTTTTGTATTATACACTTATTCCTATGCATATGATGTACATACTTTCTATTTTGAATATTTTATCATTATTAAATTTTTATTCATAGTTTTTAATATTCAATTTCAATTTATATACTTAAAATTATTTTAATTTAAAAGTTACCAAAGTCCTGAGGGTTTATTCTACAATCTCTTTTTACTCGGGATTGTTTATATATAAATTTCTATTAGAGGAATTTATTATATTTCTCTATTAAACCCCAATTATTTTCTTCTACTCTATTTATTTCTAGGATTATATCTATTTTACCACTCTTGGGTACTCAAATAGACTGAAATAATGTTTTTAAGAAATGTTGACCATATTTCTGCTTTTTAGTTAAGAATATTTTTCCTTAATATCCATTTTATTTATTTTACTTAAAGTATATTATCTTATATAATTAAAATATTTATTAAGGTAAATTTTATTTAAATTTTAATTTCTATTCAAATTTCTAAAAGGAATCGTTTCAAACATTTTTCTTACAAGCCATAGTTTACTTTTTACATAACTCATAAAAGAAAGTTTTTTTTAAATTTTACAAGTCAACCACAATGTCCCACTATCATAGAACTTATTAATTATCAATATTACTTTACAATTTTCAATGATTTTTCTAAGAAAATAATATTCTCCTTGTTCAAATAATTTTTTTTTTAAATAAAAAAGAAAATGATATTTCTTTTTTTTTTAAAAACACTTCCTAATGTCTCTATAAGAGTGTTTTTATCTATGTCAACATCCTAAAATTTTGGTAAAGTAATTATTGTTGGTTTCCTAGAAATAAAATATATGTATGGATATAAAAAAGTGTATGTAGTCTCTTAAAAAGATGTCCCTAGGGGTAATAACCCTAAAAAAGTTTGGTTGGGAATTAACTCAACCTTTACTCAATGTACAACTACCGGTCTTAACTACACGCCTCATTTGAAACTATAAGGTGATATGATTTAGAAATTTCACATGATTATTTATAAATAATAATTAATGGTTTAAATTATTTTATATACCACTCTTCATATCAATTTTAGATAAATCATATACTCATTTTTATATACAATGTTGACGGAAGGAGGCTTACTAAGAAAGTTATTCCATTGACTGGATAAATATTGACATTTTGTATCACTTGATTCAATATAGATATTTATTGATTATTAAGGAATATTTATTATGTATTGTATTGATTATCAAATATATGAGGAATGAATTAGAGTTAGTAAGTTATAATTGGGACCCGAAATTAGATAGTCCCTTGATGCATCGATAGGTATCATGAGACAAACAAGATTGGGTATCGCATGGTGTATTCCAACCCATATATTTATGATGTTATAGTTGAGAGGATTTTAGGGTGTGTAATATGTATTGGTATATACGACTCAATGGTATATAATATATATTGGTTGAGAGGCCTTGGCGATATGTAAGATGTCTTGGTTGAGATGACTTGATGGTAAGATTAAGATGTCTGACGTTATATATTCCATCATTATGAAATCGGTTATTATTTTTCATCGGATTACTAATTTTTTATTCATCGATTTATTTTTTATTCAATTAATTGATTATTGTTGATGCTCCTTTCATCACAGAATCTAAAAATCGGAAAAGGGGAATATCTGAGCTCAAAGTGATTTAACCTTTGAAGAAAATATCAAAAATTGACAAAGGCATGAACAAAGGATCAAAAGCAACTTCACCGCGCAAGTTATATCACTGTCGCGCAAGTCCACTTGCGCGGCGCCCTCTTGGTCGCGCAAGTGACTTGCGCGACCTAAGTGATAACCGCCCGGTAACCGCCCGGGGTCTTCTCCTGCCTATAAATAGACCCTGTGGGCCCCCCATTCGAGGAAGATCTTTTCCCAAAAACTCGGATTGAAGCTCCCGACGCCCAAGTATCTTCTAAAAGCTTCCGGAACACTTCTAAGGTAATTTCTTACCTAGAACGGAAGATCTAAAGAGAAGGAGGAAGGCCTAAGTGTTGAAACTCATCAACACTTGCGCTCCTGAATGGTCAGCCCTTAAGGGAAGTGACCACACTTGCACGCCGCCTTATTCCTTCAATAGAACTTGCGCGTCCCTTATTTGGAAGAACCTCAAGAGGATTCTAAAGGGATTAATAAAGAGTCACTCAAGTATTCTAATGCTGGTTGAAAATTCCGCAAGTACCCCACATGTCACGCAGGTATACCTGCGCGATCAATACTTGCGCGCCCACGTAAGACTTGCGCGCCTTTCAAGACTTTCGCGCCCCTACCTTTTTTGGGTGCCCATCTTTCCCATTTTACCCCTCTTAAGCCATTTCACCTTTCCTATTCAAGATTTAGTCTTCAAGATACTCTTCAAAGCCATTTATGGCATGATTTCTTGATTTGAATTCCTTATTAGAAAGGAATTCTGTGGAATATCTCTCAAAACATAGTGATTTATACATCTTTATGTCATCAAAGATTGATAGTTCATTCATTCAACCTCATCCTTTAAGATGAGATAATCCTTAACTTGGGTCTCCTTTTTTAGGAATAATCCCCAGTTATAAGTCCTTTAATCTTGGCATCTTCCTCAGGAGTAAGTCCCAAATTCTTAAAGTTCCCAAATCTGGGCATCCTTCTCAGGAGTAATCCCCAAACCTTAATTCCTTAACTTGGGAATCCTCCTCAGGAGTAAGCACCAATCTGAAATATGGGCATCCTTCTTAGGAGTAAGCCCCGAGTCCCTTAATTTGGGCATCCTTCTTAGGACTAAGCCCCAATCTCAAATATGGGCATCCTTCTCAGGAGTAAGCCCCAAACCTTAATCCCTAACCTGGGTATCCTTTTCAGGAATAAGACCCAGTCATAATCATGGTCTTCTTTTCAGGAGTAATATCCAAGTCCCCTAACCTGGGTCTCCTTTTCAGGAATAAGACTCAGTCATAATCTTGGGTTTCCTTTTCAGGAGTAATCCCCAAGTCCCCTAATTTCTCTTTAACCAGTCCTAATTTAAGTTTGATCTGGGATTCCTTCTCAGGAGTAAAACCCATTTATCAATCCTCTCCTACTTTGGGTTTCCTCTTCAGGAATAAGTCCCAAGTTAGAGTATTCAAATCTCCATGAAGCACATATACCTTTATGGACATTGTTCCTGGATTTTCTCCCTAAAGTAAATCCTCTGGGCAGTCATACATACATAAGCCCCAAACTATTTCTTATGATTGCATCTTTCATGGCACAATTGTCTAAATTTTACTAATACCTCTTGTTTCTCACACCGATCATGACTCACGTGAGCTTAGAGTGTAAAAGTAATTGTGACATCCTTCTTTGAGCCATCAATCATAAACATCATACCCTTACTCGAACTACGTGGGTTCTGATTCCTTTTCCAAAACAAAGGATACGTAGGTAGCTCATTTATGGGTTCGATCCCAACTCTGAAATAATTCATTGTCCTTCTGAATGATGATAAACTTCAAGTGCCCCATTGAGTGGCTTTAAAACCATCCTGGTCATCATAATGACCAAGAGACTTTTATATAAATGTTTTGAAGGATACCATTGACCAAGAATCTCTAAATAGATACAGATGATTCTCTATTGATGAAGAACCTCGAATACATATAAAAGATTCTCTAAATTTCTTACATATTTAATCATTGATTGTTAAAACTAAAGGAAAGCTCATTTTATACTTGGTAATGTAATAAGGATTCACGAACATAACTTAAATCTATAAAGAGAGTCTCGGAGTAGACAATAATTCCCCTCAAAAAGGTGTGATGAGTCTGACCTCCCATCCTCTCGACCAATGAAAATTCCTAAACCTCATCAGTCCACAAGCTAATGAGCGCCTACCTTTGGAAAGTAGGTCTAAACGGATGTGGAATCATTGGATGTTTCCGGTTCTACGAACAAACCCGCTAGAAACCGATCGGAACGTTTAAATCTCCCATCCAGAAGGTCATCCCTGAATTCCGTGCGAAACAAAAATGGTGAACCCGGCGTGAATCCTTAACCAAGTTAAATTGATGTTCTTCTTATTTGTTAGGCCCCTTGGGCCAACAAAGCAATCATTGACATGTGCTCATCCAAAAATGCAGTGGCCGGATTCATCTTGATTATGTCTGTTATATGGAACAGGCACTCTTTTTTCAAGATCTTCTGCAAAATGGATTTCCTTAAATTCACCCTTGTGAATACTGCTGCTATAAACACCTCTACTGTGAGGTCTACTGCTGTGAAAACCAATGCTGCTACTCCTGCTGGAACGTCGTCCGCTCTGAGGATGACATCACCAACTCAGCCTCTTCAACACTGGGTTTCTAATTCACTGGTTAAGGAGTACCGTCGCAACGGTACTATCCCAACTCTGGAGGCCGCTCGTCAAGCCCTCCAAGTTAACAACTCTACCTGGTCATCCGGACAATGGCGGCCAGCGATCAAGAAGCAGGCGGTGCTGACTACCGTCTCCAACCGTTTCGGGTCGTTATCCCCGGAACGCAATTTCCATTCACTCCCTTACTCTGAGGAAGTGAATGTGAAGGTCCTGCAGGGCCTTAATTCAAAAAGACAGGAGTCCTTCCCAAGGGCTCCCATTAACAATCGCCGCCAGACTCGAGCGGTAGTGCGCCCTCAACATGATGAGGGTACCGACTCCAGGAATTCAGCTCAGGTTCTTCGAACCCGAGCAGGCAAGATGAACCGCCAGAGAAGGAATCCGGTTAATAATGGGCAGGTTATCATCCATGTCATCTCCGGAGAAGTTCACCAACCTAACTTGGTGGAAAATAACGAGCAGGCACACACACCTACCCGTTTTAATTCCGCTGTCCAGCAGACTCGTCTGACAGCATCAAGCCAATCCCGCCAGGCAAATCCGGCGGAGTACTATAGGCAGGAACATGCACCTGCTTGTGCATCATCAGTTAGTCAGCAGGCTCACCTGACTACATATGATGGATTCCACCAACCTAACTTGGTGGCGAACAATGAACAGGCACACACACCTGCCCGTTTTAATTCTTCTATCCAGCAGACTCGTCTGGAAGCATCAAGCCAATCCCGCCAGGCAAATCCGGTGGAGCACTATAGGCAAGAACATGCACCTACTTATGCATCACCAGTTAGTCTGTAGGATCGTCTGACTACATATGATGGATCTCATCAACCTCGTTTGGCGAAGTGTAATCAGCAGGCACATACACCTGCTAATACTAATCAAGCCTACCAACAGTCTCGATTGGTAGCGCACGGAGAAGTCAGTCGGAAACCCCCGATGACAAACAGGAGGCAGACTCAACTCTCTGCCTCCACATTTGAGTACTGTCAGGATTCACTAACAAAAAAAGGAGGATAGGAGCAGGCACATACACCTACTCCAAACCTAGAATGGACGTATATCCCCATTCCAGCGGCTGAAGTCACCAAACATATTTTGTCAATGGTGAAAGAGCAGAAGCAAATTCCTTCTCATATTCTGGATGCTTGCCAGTATATCATAACAACTTCAGCATCATCTCAGGGAAAGACACATAAATCTATCCCTAGCAGTGGAGTGACACATCAACGATTCACTCTGGAACAGACACACACATCTATTCCAGTCCAAGAGGGTTATGGGGCATACTCCCCCATATCATACGGACAACCAAGTCAGGCACATACACCTGATTTGAGTGAAGATCGTCAACCTAAACTGACCATATTTCCTGATCAGGCACATACACCTGCTCAGAGTAACCACTTTCGTCAATAAGTGGTTTCCAAAGCAAGTAATAAGGCATCTAAGAAAAAGATCTGCCCAGCACAGTCAGGAGATCAAAGGCCAATCGGTAACAAGGCCTTGCTCGATGCTGGAGTTCTTGAAGCCCTCATACATTTATCTGTTGGAATTCAAGGTTCTACTCCCTCGGTTCTCAATAACAGGAACATTAATTCTGAAGGTCTTCAATAGACACTTCCTCATGAAGGCTTGCTTCATGAAAATTCGGTCAATCTTGAAGTTTCTTCTTCAGATGAGAGCCACAGGAATCCTCTGTGTGGTCAGAAGACCAAGGAGAAAGAGATCTCATCTTTTGCTGTAACCCATTATGGTGGTCCTCCCCATGATGATGAATTTCGCTGCGAAAGTCCTCTCCGTAGTAGTGATTCACATTTCCTGGAAAATACTCCAGTGGACAATGTAGTGCCGAGAAAGCCATCTTATCTTTAGGCACTTGCAAATGCGAAACCAGTCATGTCTGATGCTTTATCGCTAACAAGTGAAATACTTTCTTAATCAGAAGATAGCTCAGGGTGTAGGTCATTCTCCGAACCACCCCTAAGTCATGCATCTTTTAGTTTGATCAATGATCTCTCTACCAATCTTGTTGAATCCGATGAAGCAACAAGGAGACACCAAATCTGGTCAAAACAGGTAGAAGAATCTTTATTTAATGATAAAGAGGAAATGATGAACATGAGGAAAAAACTGGAAAAAGGTGAGGTACCAGTCATGTTTTGGCCTTTGGCTGACTCCCAGTACGACATTCCAAAGATGTTGACGGATGATGGAATCCATGATATTCGTCTCAACATATGGAAAACTCTTTGTCAATTGAAGAAGAAGGTATTATCTTATGATGAATATGAAAATCATCTTAAGATAATAGAAGGGCTACAACGTCAGATTGATTTTTCATCTCTATCAGTCTCTCGGTATTCGAAGGCTGAAAAATAGCAGAGAACCCTTCAACGTTCATGCCTTGGCGCACTAAGAAAATTGCGTCAGTTAATTGACAATGCTCCATCTGATGTTCATATCAGAGGATGGGGTGTTCACGGAGCACTACATTTCACAGTGCTTTCTAGTCAGCAAAGCCCGCCGAAAATGGTCTCATGCAATGTTATTTCCCATGGCCGGCCACAGTCAATGGGATTTGTTCATAATCAAAACCCTGCTCAAGAACAGGCTTCAACTAGTTCCTCTCAAAATCAAGCATATAGAGAAAAAGTTGTTGAATTGCTCCTACATCAAGCAGGCGAGAATATTTCACAAGCCTCTCGTATGGAGCAAACACATCATCAAATGACAGAAGTCTCGGAAATCATCCAACGGTCTGTTGAACCAGGTGATAAAAGTGGATACAGGCTAATGCATCCAGCTAATTTCCGAACTAAGATTCGCAAGATCAAGAGATCTTTTAAGAAGATCTCAGACGTAGCATGTCAAGAGACACCCCAGCTTGTCAGACTGGGGACTTCTTTAACTCAACCCTCAGATTCAACAAATGGGATTCGAAGAGTTGAGCAGAAACAGCAGGAACATCCCCAGTTCTCGAGACTGGGGACTCTTTCAAATCATCAATCCCCTCCTCAGAGAATGTCGGTCTTTTCTCGATTGGGGAAGAAGCCCCAAGAGGAACGAAGATCCAAATTATCAGGAGATTCCCTCCAAGTTATAGCTCGTCAAGAAGTTCCTAAAAGATTGAATCAACAAAAGGCAATGTCTCATCAAAGACATGAAAGAAGACAATATCACAGAAATGTTGATAGAAGAGATGTGATGCATTATGCATCAATCAATGTCATCAATGTCGTTTTTTCTAATCCACCAGAGGAGACTCACTCAGGGGACTCAGATGAAGAGTGTCCTGCTCAAGAAAATGTACGCACCGATACAAATGAAGAAGGTGTACGTACACGAAGTCAAAGGATTACTCAGAACCTAGGTAATCCACTTCCCTCCCTCCAAAAGGTATCCAACAAAGGGAAGGGAAAGAATCAGGTTACATATCCTTCCTCTGGAGAAGGTCAGTCGCTCTCATTAGAGCAAAGGTTTGCACAACAAGAGGAAGAAATGAAAGAATTAAGAAGGTTGAATGCAGAACTACTTCAGAGTAGTCTTCTTCTTAAGAATGCTGAAGTCCGACAGCCGAAGGAATTTGTTGCAGTTACTGAGATGGATCAAGAATATCCTCCTTTATCAGTACACCCTCAGAGGTCTAATCCTACGGGTCAAGCGCAACAACGGTTGGCAGTGCTACCATCAGTTGCAGCACCAACCACCACGTCTGTCCAAGCTCTATTCATTGCACCTACTCAATACCAGATTCAACCGGATGTTTCTCAAAAGTTAATAACTACTATTGACTCATTAACAGCTCGGTTAGAAACTACGGAAGGGAAACGGGCACAAGTTCAACCTGAAAAGAAAGTTTACCCTGAATGGGTAGATTCAATTTCTCCTCCATCCAGTTTTGAAAACCCTGTTTTCCCTACTTTAAATGGATCAGGCGACCCTGAACAACATTTGACGCATTACGTGTCTTGTTGTGATCCTATGATGGGAACTCCAGAGCAGCAAGAAGCAGTGAAACTCAGATTCTTCGTGCGAACCTTGCAAGGACCAGCTTTTGTCTGGTATACAAGATTGCAATCCCGGTCAATCATCGGATGGGAGGATCTTCGTCAAAAATTCCTTCTTCAGTTCAGCTCAACTTTTCCAAAAACGACAGTTTTTGATCTTACAAACTACAAGCAAAGGGAGAATGAAAGAGTCTCTGATTTCATTGCTCGCAGGAAGGGATTAACGTATTCCCTGAGTTTATCACTCCCTCAGGAAGAGCTGTTTCCAATCTGTGTGGCAAATTTGCGTGATGAATTATGCACGCCATTGATCCCTGTGAAATACACAGGAGGGTTTCGAGACCTTACTTCAATCGCTCAGCAGATTGAAGATTCCCTTATACAGGCTAAGGTTAAATCTCGTGTAATTCCATCAGCTCCAGGAAGAAGAATGGTTAAAGCAGAAACTGCTACAGTTATTCTTAAACAAGCACCTGTACCTATTTATACTTCAAAACCTTCATCTTCTCGAAAGACTCCACCTCCTGAACGCCAACAACAAAGGCCGTTTCGTCCAAATGATCATAAAGATCAACGACGAAAACAATTTGAGGATTTGAAGAGTAAAACATACTCTTTCTGAAGTGAGCAAGTTCCTGGTTACTTCATTTCAGCTCTGGAAAATAATTTGGTTCAAATACCAGTGCCCAAGAGGCCAAACAAGGAAGGAGATGAAGACCGTCCCAATTATTGTCCCTTTCATCAAATGTTGGGGCATCCCATCCAGGAGTGTTTTGTATTTAAAGACCTCCTGCAAAAGATGGTCGACTTGGGACAAGTCAAATTGAAGGGTTCTTCAGCTCATGTAGCGTTTGTTACCGCTACAGATCCAGAGGAAGGAGGCGAGTGGCAGGAAGTCAAAAGCAAAACTGCGCAAAAATATGATGATTGGATGGTCAGAAAGAAAATCAATCGGACCCATGCCATTTTGCGAACACAATTGAAGAAGTAAATTGTGTCTCCTACAAAAGCTACAGTGAAGCCTCCATCAAAAGACAAATCCTCAAAAGGGCAGCGCAATTCAAAGAAGAAAGAGGAATCAGAAGAAGATGAGTATGTATCGAGGCCTAAGTTGTCTTTGACTCTGGCAGATTTCATGCCATCTACTTCAAAGCCACGGGAACCGCCCCATCAAACGGAACAGCCTAAACAGGCTAGTCAGGAAGAGTCTTTATCAAACGAAGAGTTAATCTTCGGTTTTGTTAATATGATTCAATTAACAGATCCGTATTCCAGTCGTAATTTTGATAAGCCTGAATTCCCTGTATCAAATAAGGGAATCCGAGGAAGTTCCAGAGGTTCAGGATACAGAGGAAGACGTGGATCTTTCTGAAGCCACTACTCCAATTCTACCCCTGTTAGCACTGTGTATGCAGCAGAAACTCGTGGTAGAGCCCTTCAGCGAGCTCAAAAAGAACAAGCAGGTACTTCTGTTAATGGCCAACTCAGTCTTGGTACAGTTATTTTAGAAGACCGATTGAAGGTTCCATCTTCTTTATCTCAGCAAGTAAATGGATCTAATTGGTCTAATATTCCAAAACCAAGGATGTTTCCAACTTCTATCCCAATACAAGATGCATCAGCTTCCAAAGCATCTACTTCCAAGGTACCTGCTAAACCGCATATTCCTGTTGGGAAACGCAGACCTCTATATCAAAAGTATGATATATTGAAACACTTGGCTAAAGTACCAGCCAAGTTATCAATTTTGGATGCTTTGAATCTGTCAAAAGATTTTCGGGAAGCACTCATTGAAGCTTTGTCAAGTCCTCAGGAGTTTGAAGCTGAAATTGCTGCAGCTGAAGTCTATCACATAGAGAATAATCTTGCAGAATTCCATGTAGTGATATCTTTTACTGATAAAGATGAAGATGATGTTGTGCATGGGCACATAAAACCTCTCTACTTATCTGGAAAAATCAATGGTGTAGATATCCGAAGAGCTTTCATTGACAATGGTTCAGGAGTCAACCTCATGCCCATTCGTACACTTCGTCGATTGGGCCTCACGGAATCTGATTTATCTCCTTCTACCATGATGTTACAAGGATATGATAAAAATGAACAAGAATCACTGGGCGAAGTTACACTCAGAACCCAGTTTGGAGATCTTGTATCCAATTCGGATTTCATGATTGTTGATCAAGACTCAGCTTTCAACGTCTTGCTTGGAAGACCCTGGCTACATCAGCATGCGGATATCCCTTCATCATACCATCAATGTCTCAAATACTCTTTCAATGGTCAAGTTGGAACATTGTATGGTGATAAGGCCCCGTTCAAGACATGTGAGTCTCAATACATTGAAGCGGAATTTTATCACATGAAGGGAAGAGAAAAATCTACAATGAAGGAAATTACCAAAGTTAATGCTCCATATGGTTTGGATAAGATTCCAATAAATCCATTTACACATGTGAGTACAGATTATGTGTTAACTATCAGTCAAATTGACAAAATAGGCCCAAATCAAAATACTCTTATGGAAAGATCCATAATGTCAATTACGGAAATCGAGCCAGACAACATGGGAGAAATTGGTAACCTACCAAACAGTGATGAAAGCCTAAGTGGTGATGTTTTCATTTCATATTTTGAAGTCCAACAAGTCTATACTTCGCCAATCGGGCCAGAAGAAGTTATAGCAACATCAGAGGTGAATAATGATGTCGATTCTCAATCCATCATCTCCTCTTTATTTCCCAAAGAAGGCCCTTCATCATCAATAGGGTCGGAAATGGAAGCTTCTTCTTCAAAATGTGAAAATTTTGACATCTCTTTTGATCATGAAAATTTCGTTTTGTCATATACTATGCAAGTAGAAACGGAATAAATAGCACATGATGAAGAGGAAGAGGAATATCTTAGAGATGCTCCTCCAGCATTTGAAGAGGGTATCTCTACCACTGTGGATGAACTCAGAGAAATAAATCTGGGTACAGAGAAAGATCCACGCCCCACTTTAATTAGTGCGGCCATGGCCCTTGAAGAGCAAGAGATGTATATTTCTTTTCTAAAGCAAAATAAAGATATTTTTGCTTGGAATTATACAGAAATTCCTGGGCTTGATCCTGATGTTGCTACTCATCATTTGGGTTTACCAAAAGAACATCGAGGATTTAAGAAAGCCGTGAGAAGAACACACCCAACTTATGCTTCCAAAATTGAAGTTGAAGTGGATAAGATGATCAAAGCTAACTTCTTCAGAGAATTTCAGTATCCCAAGTGGTTGGCTAATATTGTCCCTGTAAATAATAAGAACAGACAAATTAGGGTTTGCATCGATTTCAGAGATCTTAATCGGTATTTTCCTAAAGATGATTTCTCAGTTCCGATTACAGAACTCTTAATTGATGTGATGGCTGGTTATGAAGTACTCTCCTTCATGGATGGATATTCTGGATATAATCAGATCCAAATGGCCCCAGAAGATGAGGAATCTACAGCCTTCAGAGCCCCTCAAGGTGTGTTTTGTTACCGGGTGATGCCCTTTGGTTTAAAGAATGCAGGTGCAACATATCAACGCGCCATGCATCGTATCTTCAAACCTTTCTTAGGAAAATTTGTTGAATGCTATGTAGACGATTTGGTGGTTAAATCCCAACAACGTTCTAATCACTTGGCTGATTTGGAAGTCATATTCCACAAGCTTCGACAACATAATTAGAAGATGAACCCCTTAAAATGTGCTTTTGGGGTAACCTCAGGAAAATTCCTCGGCTTTGTTGTATGCCATCGTGGTATTGAAGTCGATCCTGAGAAGACCAAATCAATCCTTGGTATGTCACCTCCTCAGAATTTGAAAGAATTAAGAGGACTTCAAGGACACTTAGCCTATATTCGGCGTTTCATCGCCAATTTGGCAGGAAAAAGTTTACCCTTTACCAAATTATTGAAAAAAAGAGTCACTTACCAGTGGACTGAAGAATTTCAAGAAGCATTTGATGTTCTCAAGAAATACCTCTTGAGTCCACCAGTACTCATGCCACCTGTCGAAGGTAGACCACTTATTCTCTATGTGATAGCTCTAGAGCGATCATTGGGTGCCTTTCTAGCTCAAAAGAATGATGCTGGGAATGAAAATAGCCTCTACTATCTCAGTAGAACTATGATTGAAGCAGAAACCAGGTATTCAAGTATTGAGAAGTGCTGCCTGGCATTAATCTTTGCAGTTCAGAAACTGAGACACTACCTGCAACATCACGAGGTCCAATTGGTATCTCGCAATAATCCTCTCAAATTCATCCTTAGTAGTCCAATGCTCACAGGACGTCTAGCAAGGTGGGCAGTTATTTTGCAGCAGTTCGATATTCAGTATGTATCTCAAAAGGCAATTAAGGGCCAAGCTCTGGCTGATTTCCTGGCTAAACATCCTTCAATGGAAGACACGTCTTCAGATATTGAACTCCTTGATGAGGAAGTATTCTCTATTCAAGAGAGTCCTCAAACATGGGAAATGTATTTTGATGGTGCTTCCAGAAGTCCAACAGGGAAGAAAATGGAAAATCCTAAATTCAACAAAGTTGGTTTAGGAATTGTGCTCATTTCTCCAGATAAGGCAGTGTTACCTTATTCCTTTTTATTGTGGGAAGGTGGTACCAATAATGAAGCTGAATACCAAGCTATTATCACAGGCTTGGAGTTAGCGCTCCAAGCATAAGTGAATCACTTAAAGGTGAAAGGTGATTCAGACCTGGTAATCAAACAAGTCAATGGGGATTATTCTATCAGAAAAGAAGAATTAATCCCTTTGTATGATTACTTCAGAGAGTTAATGGAGGAATTCCCTTCAGAACCGACATTTTCTTATGTCCCAAGATCACAAAATGCTCAAGATGATGCACTGGCTAATATAGCCACAGCTCTAGCAGATCCAAATCAGGACGAGACAACCATCAATATTGCCCACCATCGTGCAATTTCACCTTATGTTCAAGCCAGAACAGAGGAAATTAATGAAATTAGTCCCATTCCTGAACCATATGGTCATACTATAGGATGGATATCACCTATCAGAGTATACCTTCAAAATGGAACACTTCCACCTGATAGAGCCGAGAAAGAACAAATCTGGCGACGTGTGGTCAATTTTACTCTTTATGATAGCCCAAACCACTTAGAGAAAATTCTCTACAAACATGGTTTTGATGGAGTTCTCTTCAGATGTATTGATGGTGAAGAGACAATGGTTGTCATAAAAGAAGTGCATGCAGGAGTCTGTGGTGCCCACCAGTCTGGACATAGACTGTCTGATCAAATTCGAAGGCTTGGATACTTTTGGCCTTCAATGATACAATATTGTGTTAATTTTACAAAGAAGTGTCATTCATGCCAAGTATATGCCAACTTCATTCATCAACCTCCAGAGTTGCTTCATACAGCTAAATACTCGTGGCCATTTTCCACATGGGGAATGGATGTGGTGGGACCTTACCCTTCATCTACGGCCAAGCAGTTTAAGTACATTCTTACTGCTATTGATTTCTTTTCCAAATGGGAAGAGGTAGTACCTCTCAAAGAATTCAGTTCTAAATGCATTGTTAACTTCATCAAGTCTAACATCATTACTAGATTTGGTGTCCCTCATACCATATTGATGGACAACGGCACCAACTTTTGTTCTTCTGAGGTGAAGAAATTGTATCAAGAATACAACATTAAATCCAACCATTCATCTCGGTATCATACGGCAGCCAATGGACAAATAGAAGCCTTTAACAAGACTCTTTCAAATATACTGCAAAAGATGGTGGATAAAGATAAGAGATCATGGCCTGATAAACTTTTTCATGCTTTATGGGCTTATCGTACTACCACCCGCAATGCAACGCGGTCAACTCCATATTCGTTGGTATATGGAACAGAAGTAGTCTTGCCAATTGAAGTTCAATTGCCCTCACTCAGAGTATCCATTTTTGATCAGTTATCTATAGATGAGCAATCCCAAAAGCGATTGAATGAATTGGAATAGTTAGATGAGAAAAGATTGTGCACTTTGCACCACTTGGAAATCTATCAGAATCTAATAGCACGAGATTTTAACAAAAAAGTTCGTCTTCGTTCATTCATTCAGGAAGAATTGGTATTAGTTCTCAGAACTCCAATGATACCAGGAAAGAAACCTCTCAAGCTTGAGCCAAAATGGGAAGGACCTTATTCAATACATAGGGTCTACTCCAATGGAGCTTATTCATTAATCTCAATGGATGGAGAACTCATCACGACTCCAACCAATGCCAGATTTCTAAAGAAATATTTTGTATAAACACAAAATATGGTCCCCAGAACCAAGACTCTTACAATCGGTTCATACAGCAATAGTCCAGTATGACTTTAAACTGCATCATCATCCACGGTCTATGAATATGACCTTAAACTATTTTCACTTACGTCCAACATGACGTTAAACTATAGAAATTATGTCCCTGCAACATGACAATAAACTGTGCGGCACCAGTTCGTCCTTGCTATATGACGTTAAACTATACGGAAATGGTCCAGTATGACCTTAAACTGCAACTACGTTCAACATGATGTTAAACTAAAGAAATTATGTCCCCGCAACATGACACTAAACTGTGCGGCACCAGTTCGTCCTTGCTATATGACGTTAAACTATACGTCAATGGTCCAGTATGACCTTAAACTACAACTACGTCCAACATGACGTTAAACTAAAGAAATTATGTCCCCGCAACATGACACTAAACTGTGCGGCACCAGTTCGTCCTTGCTATATGACGTTAAACTATACGGCAATGGTCCAGTATGACCTTAAACTGCAACTACGTCCAACATGATGTTAAACTGTAGGAAAGTCCCTTACGTCCGGAAAGACGTTAAACTACATAAGCACTTAAAAGTCCAGTATGACTTTAAACTGCATCATCCCTGGTCCATGCATATGACCATAAACTATTTGCAAGTCCCTTATGTCCAGCAAGATGTTAAACTGTGACGTCCTAAATACATGATGCTAAACTGTATAAAATTCCCTTACGTCCGGAAAGACGTTAAAATATATAATCATCAAAGGTCCAGCATGACATTAAACTGCACCATCCACGGTCCATGCATATGACCTTAAACTATTCGCACTTTCGTCCAACATGACATTAAACTGTGGGAAAAAAGTCCCCAATGCGTCCAACATGACATAAATGGTGTGTTATTTTGTCCTTACTGCATGACATTAAACTGCATAGTCCCCCTTTCGTCCAATATGACGCTAAACTGTATTGTCCCCATCGTCCTAACTACATGACGCTAAACTGTACAGAAAGTCCTTGATATGTCCTACATGACATTAAACTGTTATTTTGTCCCTGCTACATGACACTAAACTGTGCAGCACCAATAGTCCTAACTGCAAGACTTTAAACTGCATAGTCCCTTTTTTATGTCCTACATGACATTAAACTATGAATTGTTAAGGTTGTTGTTACCTCTTGTTTCTCACACCGAGTATGACTCACGTGAGCTTAGAGAAAACCTCAACCGTAAAACTCTCTTTGGGCCGCTAACCATGTATAAGTCCCAACAACATTTTATTTAGATCGTTGTCCCCAAGAAAAACTTGATCATTAATTCATTATTTAATTGAATTACACGGACTTTGATCCTTTCCCTCCAGACTGGGTATGTAGGCAACCTCCCAGGGTTCAAGCCCAAAAACAATCTCTTCACATCGGTTCACCACCATCTCATATGATTTTGATTCGTGAAACCGCCCCTGGAATCAATATCTTTACATTGATTCACTTTCGTCCTTCTTATATGACGTTAAACTATACAACACTTTTGTCTGGTACGACAATAAACTACAATATTCTTTGATTTCCTCATTTGAGAGAGAACTATTATTGACATTGATTTTTTTTTTCAATCATGTTTCATTTCAAAAGACTACGTGCATACATGGTAATGCCTAAACTTTTTATCTTAGGTTAAACCATCATTGCACTAAAGTCCCCTTTCACCCTTCACATGTACGAACCAAATTTGTACAAAGGGTAGTTCTAGAACTACGTGGACTTGATTCCCATCCTTATGGGATATGTAGGAACATTCGAGTGTCCCTCAAATCCAGTCCCAAGTCTTTTGGGCCTAACCCCAAATTTCACTTTCAGTCCCTTAGCTGAAAAGTCCTCATGAAAACACACTCTGTGTATTCATTATTATGGTCCGAGTTCTATGACCCTAAACTAATATCTCTCATACTTTCGTCATGCACGACGTTAAACTGCATTTCAAGAACTATGTATGGCTTGATTCCCATTCTTATGAGATACGTAGTGAAGTCCAAAATTTCAATTCAGGACCCAGCCACAACATGATTATGGTTATCATTAACCTATGTATCTCTATATACATTGAACAATACCCATATTTATGTGTTATAATCCTAACCTTAAATATTTTCAGATCTTCATAACCCTTTTTCATGACTTCTAGTCACAAAAATGTCAAACTTCTGAGAATTCTTTTGCATGACTATGCAGCACGTGCCCATAGGTGGCCTTGCATAAACAGTCCACATAATAGACTTGTCAGCTAAAAGATGCTATTTATTTGACCAGGCAGCCAATGCCCTTAGGTGGCCCTACATATTTCAACCCCCTAATGGGTTTATTAAATGATAGTAACTTCATTCTTGGGAAGAATGCCTCTTTTGTCCTTATTTGTCTTAAACGACAGTATGTAGGGATCCGCAAAAAAAATAGCCATCCTTAACATATTTGTCCCATATCCTTTTTCATGATCTGAAAGTATTCAAGTCAATGGTTTATTCTTATTCCCTACATTTGGGTCAGACCTTCGTAGGAGTGATATTCATCCAGTTCTTCGATATTCTTGTTCGGAAATATCTTCTCCATATTCAAGTACCTCTTTCCATACAACAAACTCTATACTTTAGAAAATTTGAATCTCCGTAAACTTTCACTGGCTTTTAGCACTAGGAAAGTAAATTTTTTAGAGTTCTTTCACCTGACTATGCAGCACATGCCCATAGGTGGCCTTGCATAAACAGTCCACATAACAGACTTGTCAGCCGAAAGATACAATTTATTTGACCATGAAGCCAATGCCCATAGGTGTCCCTACATATTTCAACCCCCTAACGGGTTTTGTTAAATAATAGTAACTTCATTCTTGGAAACTACTTCTTCTAATGCCTTTTAGCTCTTTTTCATATCATTCCTCAGATTCAAATATTCTTAAGCCATAGTTTACATATTTTCTATCATACTTGAGTATGGTAATATGTTTTCAGATAAATTGTCAAGGAATTGAATCAATTTTAATCCATTTTGGTCAAAGCTATTTCGACCTTAAACATTATCCCCTTTATGTTCGGCATGAATGACTTTAAACTGACCACAAAAGACAAAGGAACTCTGAATAAAAATCAAGTTCCATCTCACTAAATATACATTTTTTGTATGATTTAGGTAATATTGAGCAATTAAAAGATTCAAAGTTTGTAGGGTTATTTGTAATAATCCTAGTAAAAATCAAACTATGCTTACTAAGCCCATTATCTTAAGTAAATTTGAAGCAGGTAGTGAGAGAATGTTGGTACAAATAAGTGAAAGTGAAAGTGTTTTTCATTGATGCACAAGAGTTAGAAGGAAATCCACAGACTGGAGTCTCTTCTCTTTTTCAAGAATTACAAGAGGCTTTCAACATAACACTTCATTTGATTTACGGCATCCCGAACTTCATCAGCAACCACCTGGAATTCATTCATTCAACTGGATACAATAAGAGATGCAGTGATACCAGCTCTTCTTGGAACAATTGTAAAAGGATGTTCTTGAGTGCAGTTTGAGAGAATTTTCTGCTGATCAAACAGTGACTCTGTTTCTGTCCAAGAGACTTAGAAGATGGATACATGGATTTGAGAATGGAGCATTGGAAGTAAAGAGCCATTTAGAGAGAGTACTCTTTTCAGATATTGCTCTAATACCATGTTTGTCTTCTCTCCACCAACCAGTAGTGGAAAACATTTCATCCCATGGGTTTTCCATTTTCATATCTGCAAGGAAATGACATGGAGGAAGAATTTGAAAGTTCACACCATTTTTGTTGCTATTAATGCACAGCATAACCGAAATAGAGGAGTAGAAGTGCAGCTGCATATTAGGTGTATAATTGTTTGCATTTGGAACATTGACTCCTTGAAAATGACCATGACCACACAGAGGCAGATAGATGCTCTGTGGAAAATTAGGATGATATTTCTTCAAGTACTTAGCCAAATCTGGGAGAGTGTTGTCGCAGATATCATAGTAATCATGGCCAATGATGTTCATCATGTCATCAATCCGCTTGCTATCCAGTTCATCAGTTGTTCCAATTCCCTTAGGAACCATTGAATCTGCCCAAAAGTTGAATAAATTAAACTCTTAAATGGGTTTATTTTTTTTTCATAAAATTTGTGAAAGATTTCGAAGAAATGGCTAAGGCATTAAGACGCGCAAGTCTAAAAAATGGCGCGCAAGTTTTCGTGTGCCGCTCTAGTTTTTGGCGCGCAAGTATAAACCGCGCAAGTAGAAATACCTTTACAGTAGCGCGACATCAAGGAAAAACACTGGAAAACAGAACAACCTGCGCGGCTAAGGTGACCTGCGCGGCGAGAGCTCGAAGGTATGAAGTCCGGAAATCCGGATGCTTGTACGGAAGTCAGGCCCTCTATTTTATAGACGCATCCAGGACCCTATGCGCCGTACCCAGTGCGCTTAAGGCCTTCGCGCCGCAAACTTGCGCGCCGCCCTCTGTGCCCTGAAGATTTGCACGCCCCCTTTTCCTTTGGATGGATTCAATTTCCTCAGAGTCAAATCATCATTTCTTTCTGGATCCAACTATGAGGGGGGACTTTTTTTGACGCTCCTTTCGTCACAGAATCTAAAAATAGGAAAAGGGGAATATCTGAGCTCAAAGTGATTTAACCTTTGAAGAAAATATCAAAAATCGACAAAGGCATGAACAAAGGATCAAAATCAACTTCAACGCGCAAGTTATATCACTGTCGCGCAAGTCCACTTGCACGACGCCCTCTTGGTCGCGCAAGTGACTTGCGTGACCTAAGTGATAACCGCCCGGTAACCGCCCGGGGTCTTCTCCTACCTATAAATAGGCCCTGTGGGCCCCCCATTTGAGGAGGATTTTTTTTTCAGAAACTCGGATTGAA
This sequence comes from Viscum album, assembly GCA_963277665.1. Taxonomy (NCBI): domain Eukaryota; kingdom Viridiplantae; phylum Streptophyta; class Magnoliopsida; order Santalales; family Viscaceae; genus Viscum; species Viscum album. The sequence goes on along the minus strand of OY728123.1, from coordinate 2,084,991,430 downwards.
GCTCCCGACGCCCATGTCTCTTCTCAAAGCTTCCGGAACACTTCTAAGGTAATTTATTACCTAGAATGGAAGATCTAAAGAGAAGGAGGAAGGCCTAAGTGTTGAAACTCATCAACACTTGCGCGCCTGAGTGGTCAGCCATTAAGGGAAGTGACCACACTTGCGCGCCGCCTTATTCCTTCAATAGAACTTGCGCGTCCCTTTTCTGGAAGAACCTCAAGAGGATTCTAAAGGGATTAATAAAGAGTCGCTCAATTATTCTAATGATGGTTGAGAATCGCGCAAGTATCCCACATGTCGCGCACGTATACCTGCGCGACCAATACTTGCACGCCGCCGCAATACTTGCGCGCCTTTCAAGACTTGCGCGCCCCTACCCTTTTGGGTGCCCATCTTGCCCATTTTACCCCTCTTAAGCCATTACACCTTTCCTTTTCAAGATTCAGTCTTCAAGACACTCTTCAAAGCCATTTATGGCATGATTTCTTGATTTGACTTCCTTATCTGAAAGGAATTCTGTGGAATATCTCTCAAAACCTAGTGATTTAAATATCCTTATGTCACTAAATATGGAGAGTTCATTCATTCAACCTCATCCTTTAAGATGAGAGAATCCTTAACTTGGGTCTCCTTTTCAGGAATAATCCCCAGTTATAAGTCCTTTAATCTGGGCATCTTCCTCAGGAGTAAGCCCCAAATTCTTAAAGTTCCCAAATCTGGGCATCCTCCTCAGGAGTAAGCCCCAAACCTTAATTCCTTAACTTGGGAATCCTCCCCAGGAGTAAGCCCCAATCTGAAATATGGGAATACTTCTTAGGAGTAATCCCCGAGTCCTCTAATTTTGGGCATCCTTCTTAGGAGTAAGCCCCAATCTCAAATATGGGTATCCTTCTTAGGAGTAAGCCCCGAGTCCCTTAACTTGGGAATCCTCCTCAGGAGTAAGCCCCAATCTCAAATATGGGCATCCTCCTTAGGAGTAAGCTCCAAACCTTAATCCCTAACCTGGGTCTCCTTTTCAGGAATAAGACCCAGTCATAATCATGGACTTCTTTTCAGGAGTAAGCTCCAAGTCCCCTAATTTCTCTTTAACCAGTCCTAATTTACGTTTGATCTGGGATTCCTTCTCAGGAGTAAAACCCAGTTATCAATCCTCTCCTAATTTGGGTTTCCTCTTCAGGAATAAGTCTCAAGTTAGAGTATTCAAATCTCCATGAAGCACATATACCTTTATGGACCCTGTTCCTGGATTTTCTCCCTAAAGTAAATCCTCTAGGCAATCATACGTACATAAGCCCCAAACCATTTCTTATGATTGCATCTTTCATGGCACAATTGTCTAAATTTTACTAATACCTCTTGTTTCTCACACCGAGCATGACTCACGTGAGCTTAGAGTGTAAAAGTAATTGTGACATCCTGCTTTGAGCAATCAATCATAAACATCATACCCTTATTAGAACTACGTGGGTTCTGATTCCTTTTTCAAAACAAAGGATATGTAGGTAGCCCATCTATGGGTTCGATCCCAACTCTGAAATAATTCATTGTCCTTCTGAATGACAATAAACTTCAAGTGCCCCACTGAATGGCTTTAAAACCAGCCTGGTCATCATAATGACCAAGAGACTTTTATATGAATGTTTTTAAGGTTACCATTGATCAAGAATCTCTAAATAGATATAGATGATTCTCTATTGATGAAGAACCTCAAATACATATAAAAGATTCTCTAAATTTCTTACATATTTAATCATTGATTATCAAAAATAAAGGAAAAGCTCATTTTATACTTGGTAATGTAATAAGGATTCACGAACATAACTTAAATCTATAAAGAGAGTCCCGGAATAGACAATAATTCCCCTCAAAAAGGTGTGATGAGTCCGACCTCCCATCCTCTCGACCAATGCAAATTCCTAAGCCTCATCAGTCCACAAGCTAATGAGCGCCTACCTTTGGAAAGTAGGTCCAAACGGATGTGGAATCATTAGATGTTTCCGGTTCTACAAACAAACCCGCTAGAAACTGATCAGAACGTTTGAATCTCCCGTCCAGGAGGTCATCCCCGAATTCCGTGCGAAACAATTATATAGAAATTTTTTTGATTATTTACTCTATAATATTGTTTATGCATTAGGTATTCATGATAAATTTCATTGTACCCTTTCCCTTACTCAGTGTCTAATGTCACCATTTATTATCTTTTCATTTCTATAGAGTAGAAAGAATGGATCTTTAAAACATTTCAATGATATACTAAAATAATTAGAAAATTTTTTATGAAATTTAGAAGCTATGATTTATATTTCCAATGTAATATGGAAATCATGTATGTATCTAGTCTCCCAATAATTCCAAACTAATCAATCCTTTGGGATGAGATCTCTTATATTTTGTACCAATGTATTATAGTAAACACTGGTTTTGGGATACTAGATTTGGGGTTGTAAAATTTGGATCCACTTATCTTTGAAATGACATGACATTAATATAAAGTTATGTGTATTTATAAAATTTTCACCCATGTCACTTATATAAGGATCCCTTCACCACCCCCACTTCTCTACACACCAAAACCTTTTTAGCTCCACATAATTCTACCCAAACTACTTAAAATATCTATTTTCCATGTTCTATAGGTTTTTTTCACTCCAAAATACCAATCTAATAAGGCTCATGGAGTTGTTCCAAGGAGTAAGGTAAAAATTTATAATCACTCCTTTTTCATTTCTATTCCTTTGTTTCTTCTTCCACTATCTCCAAATCTATTCTAGTCATGATAACATAATTAAATCAGTATCATAAGTATACATAAATTTTATTATGTTAATTTAATAATCATTTTATTTATACCTCCCAATGATTTTGGAAAATAAAAATGTTTCATGTGCATACTTGCGGATCATCACCTCTATGGATGACATGTTACATTTTTCATAAATTACTTAAATATATGGTTATAAAAATGTATTTAATGAATAAATATGATAATTATGACATAATTATGATTATATAAATATAAATAATTATCTTTATTCCTTTATTTTTGTTCACCAAAAAATGAAAATGTCACTCACACGTATGTGTAAACTACCACCACGATGAATGAAGTCATTTTTTAACCCTCTCCTTTCATAGATACATATAAAAAATAATTTATTTTATAAATATGATATTTATTACATGATTAAGGTTCTTGAAATATAAATGATTCATTCTATTAATTGTCTCGTCCTTTGTAAAATTAAAATGTTTCTTATGTTACATGCAGACTACCACCATCATGGAAAACTTGTTTCATTTTTAATCACCACATTAATGGATAGTTATCATGAACCAATCATGATCACCCCCAAACCATATGCCCAGGATGGCTCATGGAATGGGTTGAAGTTCGTTCCTGATCCCCATGGGTTTCCAAAAATCTCTTGTGAATCAAGAACTACCTTTGGGGATGATTTAACCCACAAAAAAACAAACAAAAACATTTGGAATATTTAAAATAAAGAAAACATGTCAATACCAAGTTAGATGGTGTAAATAAAAGAGTAAGGAAAATAAAAATGTTAATCATAGACTAATAAACTAAATTACTCAAGATTAAATACATCTCATCTCTATATGAATGTGTGTTAACACCCCCACCATGAAATTTCCGAACTCCATACCCTGATAACATGGATACCTTCCACCACCATGCAACATTTTTCTTGTACCTAAATCGAAAAAAGGTCTACACACACCCAAAGGTATATGTTGGGTGTGAGAAAAATAATCCCAATAGGATATCACCAAGTATTCTATAAGCAATCTTTATAAAACAAACCAATTGTGTTCATTTAAATAAAGAGAATAACTAAAATATAGATTTACATAAATTTTAGTTAATCATGGAAATCCACTGATTTTAGTATAGTTTATAAAACATACATAATTAAACCATCATTATATAATTTAAAAATAAACCATTTATAAAATCATTTATAAATAACCAATTCAAAAGGAGCACCTGGGAAACTAAGCCTAGGGTAGGTTAGGTCTATTTTATCTAAGATCCTCACAACTTAGTGATCAAATGACTAAGTGTGTATAAATCCCTAGAACATGGGCCTTGGGAGTCAACCCCCTTTCATAAAAAAATTCGTTAGGGTCATATCGTAAGTCCATGATAGGTATATACAACCCATCCTAGCTTTCTTGTCCCAATTTATCCCCCCCCCCTAAGTACCCTAGGTTCCCATGTACCATATCCCACACTTGGAGGCTTCCAATTTCATAAACATCCTATACTTGGAGGTTTTCACTTTCATGGTTCAAATCATTTCACTAGCATATCACACATTAATAATCAAATCACTATGTTTCATAAAAAAACGTGATTTGGAATACATTTCCATTTTCAATAAAAAAAAGGAAAACCATATTATAAAATAGGCCTAAACATTCACATTTTAAGAATAATAGTTCATGCAATAAATAAATTTATAAAACCAATTTTAAATGAATAAAAAACATTATTTAAAAAATAGTCTTTTCATGGAACCACTCACCTTAAATACTTGGTATTTACACAAATGAATGGAATCAACTGCAAGAGGAAAGAATGATCCTAAGAATAAACGGGAATACCTGAACAATAAAACTCATATCAAGAAACCTATATTGAATAATCCCATGAACATTGAAGATAAGGAAAACCACTTATCAATAAAATTTCTGAAGAAGTGCATGATGACAAACAGAGATCTTGTCGCTTTATTTCTTCCTCATAATGGATCTAATATAACTATCATTCGATCATGACATAACCTATATATTCATCCATAAAATTTCTTATTTATGGTCCCTTTTAAGAAAATGAGAGGATATCTAGAATAACAGTGAAAGATAACAAGGAACATGTCCATACCTTGAGTTTCCCATATCCAACATCATAAGATTCATCATAATTATTCTCGAGAAGATTTGGGATCTCTAAAATCTCTAAGTGGAACCCCTAGAGTTTAGATATTAGGCTATGGGAGGAATAATGAGACCAATGGGAGATGTTATAAGTTTAAAAATTAATATTCGTATTATTTAATTCATGTTGTACAGTTTAAAAAATTATGCACCAACCATGCACCCATTTTTATCCATTAAAGATAGCTTCATATATTGATTGCATGGTTTGGCTAATCATTCACCAACCATGAAAAATAACTCCATCCCAAAACATCAAAAGTTTTATGGTTTCCCAAGAATGTCATATTATTTGGATAAACTATATGCCAACCATACACATGCCCAAAAACCCAAAAACTCCGAAAATCACTTGGAATAACCTAAGAATTAATAAAAACAAAATATGTTCAAAAAATGAATTAACATACCTGAAAGTGACATCAGGAAGTGAAAATTATATACACAATATCACTTTTTCCATATAAATTCAATATGAAGATGTATCATCAAATAAAATATAAGGCCACTACTCCCTAATCGTTGATACTCATTCCCAAATCGTTCTGTGTTCCCACAATAGTTGGATTGATAGAATAGACTTCCCACAAATAATCTTTTCTTGAGAATAAAAAATTTGAAATGGCTATTTAGTGTTACAAATATCCTATTATAATTAAATCTATACCTAGTTCAGAACATGAGAGGGATTGGGATATACTTCTTAAGCCGAAACACATGGAAATTTCCCTTGATTTTCAAGCCAACGGTGACCCAAATGAGGTGAAACTTTCAATAAAACTTGGTAATCTATCAAAAATTATAGAGGATAATTCCAAAAATATATAATACTTATTTAAACCTTGATTTATTAGCATTACTTGGTGAATAATATGATTTTTTACTTACATGTCCTAGACAATGCTTGGTCTCACTTGAGAAACCCCACCCACCTCAATCCAATAAATAGATGAGTTAAATAATCAGCCATATAAATCCTCAAAGAGGTCAATTATGATGGATGAATTATAATTTTTATTATAATAAAACTCAATCGGCAACAAATATATATCCCAAGAGCCTCTAAAGTCCATGATGCAACCTCTAAGCATATCCTCCAAAATCTTAATAGCTCTCTCTATCTGTTTGTCTATTTAAGGATGGTAAGTTATGATCAACTTAACCTAAGATACCATTGCCTCTTATATTCCATTTTAAAATCAATAGGTAAAAAGAGGTTTCTTATCTAAAATAATATAAAATGGAACCCCACTGAACCTTATGATCTCTTGTATGTATAGCCTTCCCAAATCCTCAACCTTAGCGATGTCTCAAACCAAAATGAAATGAGCTGGCAGGGTTAGTCAATCAATAACCACTCATATATAATTATTCACTTGGGTATTCCATGGTAACCTAATGATAAAATCCATATATATCTCATCCCATTTCCTTATGGGAATGGGGATAGGCTGAAGCAAGCCATAAGGCTTTTGGAATTTAACCTTAATCTACGGATAAGTAGAGAAACAAGAGAAAAAATTAGCTACATCATGTTTAAAAACTAAACACCATAATTGATGCTTAATGTCATAGTATATCTTCATTGTAATATAATGAACATACCATTTAAAATAATGAAAACTTTTTTTCACAGCATTCCTCCGGGATGAAGGAACAAAAAACCAGTTTATGAAAAAAAATGAATGTATTTTGGGGAGAAAGACCACCCAACAATGGTCTCCTCACCATACAAAGAGTTATTTATAAACTTTAACTCTTTATACAAATGTTTTTACTAAAGAATAAACTTGAAAATAGAAGGCATTAACTGATCACTAGAAAAATAATACCAGTATCTTCTTCATCACATCTAAGTAAATCCAGGTAAATAGTATCAACAAATTCTATTCATATTTCGATTACATCACTTCTTAAGAAGGAAAATTTCTAATCAAATAATTCACAATAATCCTTTTTCTCAAGGTATAGTCAATGTAAAAATCTAAATACTAAAGTTACTCCACCCATCACATTTGGATAAGGTTCAAGTCTTTATGTAGAAAGATATAACTCAAAATTTTATGGTCATAATAGATGATAAAACTTTATCCAAAGAGTTAATGTCACCAAATATTGATCGCATGCACAATATTTGAAAGTTCAAAATAATGGATGGGATAATTATTCTCATGTGGTTAAAACTGATGAGAGTCTCACACCATTACATGATAATATTTCATAATAACATGACCTAAACCAAAACCTGAAGCATCATAAAACACTACATATCCATTTCTTACTTCTATTAAAATCGAAATAAATTTTTAGCTTAAATGTTACTTCAATTCATCAAAATAAGTCTAACACTTAGAATACCATATGAATTTTACCCCTTTCCCAGTAAGAGCAATCAATGGAGATTCAATATTTGATAATTCCTACACGAACCATCGATAATATCCTACCAAATCCAAGAATATTTAAATCTAAAATAAATTATGTGGCTCTTACCATAACAATAGATCTTTCACCTTTTTAGGATCAACATATATGCCATTTTATGAAACCACATGTCCTAATAACTTAACTTCTCAATTCCAAAAATTAAATTTTGACAACATATCATAAATTTAGTGATCCCTTGAGATTACCAAAATAGATTTTAGGGGAAACTCATGATCTTATTAAGTACTTAAGTAAACCAAAATTTCATCCATGAATACCATGAAAAAGGAATCAAGTTACCGATCTAAAATATGATTCATCAGGGAAATTAAAAATATGGAGCATTAGTCAGGACAAATGCCATCATAAGAAATTCAAATTGGTCATACCTACTCATAAAGTTGAGATTTAGAGTATATAACTCCTTAAATCTAAGTTAATGATATCCAAAATGAAGGTCAATTTAAAATAACCAATTTTCCCCCTTTAATTGATCAAAAAAATCATTGATATAGGTAAAAGATTACTTATTCTTTATTATTGCCTGGTTAAGATTTTGATAATAAAAATATAAATGGAGATTTCTATCAACCTTTTTGGTAGAAAGAACAAGTGATACCCAAGTTGATACGCTCAGATGAATGAGTCATTTAGCTTTCAAATCATTCAACCTAAGCTTTAATTCCTTCAATTATACAAGAGACATACGGTATAAAGTAATGAATATCAGTAGATTTTCCAACACTAAATTTATTTCAAATTCAAATTCCCTCTATATAGGAAGACTATATAAATCAACTGGAAACACTTGAGGAAATTTCTTAACCACTAAAGGAATATTAAAACCTACAGGTTTTTTCCTAATATTGACTAAAAATGAGGAAATAAACTTTCCATGTTCTATTATAGGAGGTTCTGGTCGACTAGATCTCAGATACCATTCTCCTTGAAACATATAGGAGTTCTCATTAGAGGCTATAAATTACACCCATCAACAATATTAATCATTTTATAATTTCTAGGAAACCAAAAAATCCTTCCCAAGGATAACATATAATAGATCTGATTCGAGAACCAGAAAATCCTAAAGTATCATGAATTATAATACCAAAATAGAAAAACAAGAAAATCAAAAAACCATACTCCTTTCCAAGAGGTGTTATCAACACCATAACAAACATCATGAATTTCATTGGAATTTTTAAAATATTCATGAAGCAGGTCAATATAAAGGAATGAGAGGCACTAGTATAAAATAAATCAATTTCTAAATATGAATTCATAAATATAGTACTTATCCTAGTTGTAAGGATATTAGTAAATATCACAAGAGATTCTTGCATTATGTGAAATTGATTTATTCTAGAAGCCAATCACTAAATCCAAGTAGTCTTTAAAGTATATAATTACACTGCAGACCCTTTTGGTGCCTACAATCCAATTATATAATGTAGAGAAGATAAATCTAGATGAAACTTTTGTAAGTGAAATGTTTCTCCAAATGACTTAAAGGTTTTAGGAGGCATGGATAAAGTATGTCTCGTGTGACCTATCTTTCCACACTAGTAGAAATTCAAAGGTCTACTACAAACTACCCTTGAGAGTTTGTTAAATTTCCTCTACTATAATACACCACTACTATAATGTATTCAATTTCACTAGATTAGTCCTTTGAATACTTCTACATATATCTCTAAATTTTTAATTGGATTCAATGTTGTGTTTGGTCATTGAGGGACCCTAGAATTAATATATTATAAATATTTATATATTTTAAAACACATGTTCACATATTTTTGGAATAAATGGTTTTTCGTTGTTTGGGACCTCGGAAGGGAAATGTGAGACTATGGTTGTTTATGGAACACAGGGTTTACCCTAGTCATGATATGAAGTTTGTCAATAGTGGTCATTCGGTGGAAGGTGACCACTGGTGGGCATGATAATTAATCAAGGATATTTGTTGATAATTAAATATAACAACCACCTTTCATTTGGATTCCTATGTATGGAATAAGGGAGATATTTTCTCCATTACACAACATATGAATTGAGGGGAATGGGAGAGGAGGTGCCGATGGACTTTGTCCTTGACGGTGATCAATATCAGATCATAGTGCGGTAACTCATGGGTGCAGTTCTGGACCCAAAGCTTTGGCATTTTCTCCATGAGGTAGGAAGATATTGAATTTTATTTCCCAATCCCCATATATGTTTTATTTAAGAGTTTTAAATACCTTTTATAACTACTAAAACCCTCTGGGGGTCAATCAATCCTTAATTAGGAAAAAATGTGGGTTTTGAAATATTCATAGGGATTTCCCATTTGGGAATCCCAATCAAATGGTGTGTGGTTAAGGAGAAAGCACCATGTGTTCTTCCCATTGGTTTAAGAACGTTATTTTTTTTAATACACACTGTGTAATGGGGGTACACGCCATGTAGTGGGACATGGCCATGTGGCTGAGTACAGGGGAAGACACCCCATGTAAAAGGGACATGGTTATGTAGTAGTACACGGTCATAACCCAAGAGTACAAGGGCATGGCCATGTACTCAGACATGAAAAAGTTACCCAAACATAACTAGGGTACCAAAAAAGGCCAGGTACATGAGCATGGGTTGATTCACATGGGCATGAGCCGGAGGACATGGCCATACCCTGAGCTACCAGGACATGGCATGCACTGCATGTACACACCATGTAATTTCACATGAATATACAAGCCATGTATAGAAGAAGAAATTCCCAACTATCCATGTGATTTCACATGCCATGTGACCCAATGTACACATCATTTCTTTTCTTTGACACTTACACCTTATGAAACTCATTCTTTGAGACTCGAATTTGGGAATATGAGTAGCCTATTATAAGAATTTTTTCACATATAATGTAATCGTGGCATTAATTTTTGAATAATATATATGAAAAAAGGTTTTAAAAGTGGTAAACTTATTTTAGTGGCACTTTTCTACTAGAAGTGATCAGTTTTGATCATTAGAGAGATGTCGAGGTTGATACAACTCTGTCGCACCAAGACATGGTTCCCCCATACTCTTTACATGGGAAGAATATGTACTCTCCCACACTATATAGGGTGTAGTTCCTATATATACATAGTGGTAATCCCATATTATCGAGCTCTGGTAGGGAGTGGGTCCCCCATTGGAGTTAGTACTCCCTCATCTTTGGAGCGTAGTGGTGAGGAATGGGCCCTCTATATGGTTTTTGGTGAGGTTTCACATGATGTTGGGCATCAGAGATAGACCTTTAGAGTTGTAGGATGACTCATAATTTTCAGTTGGGATGTGGATATAGAGATTTAATTTTTATCTAGTTTGGGTTTATTTATGAGAAGATCTATTGGGTTTCTATTTACCCACATGATTATGATTTGAGTTGACTATTGTGACTTTTTTTTTTTTGCAACCTTTTTTGGTTCCTGGGTTTCTACTGGGTATGTGTATACTCATATCTACATGGTCTTTGATCGTACATGTTGTTTCTTATACATATGAGAGGTGGATCAAAGGTGATATCAGTTGACCTGGTTTGTTGGATTTTATCATCTCTTGGTGCTAACTATGTTTGGGGGTTAGCCTTAGGTATTGTGAGTCAGGATCTCTTTAGACCATCCCTTTCCCTAATCATTGATAGGTTGGGACCCCATTTCTGGTTTGACATATATTTCTCCCTTTTGTTTTTGTACTGCACCACTATACTCTGTTGCTTTCCTAGTGGTTTTTTCATACATGGTTTATACTCTAGATGTTTGGTCTTTTATTATATATTTGCAATATTATATAGAGATGGTTGTGTGTGTGCATATAGGTACTTGGTCTAAGGCCTCCCATATCATTATTTCCTACTTGGTTCTCATCACCAGCCCCTAGCCTATTGAAGGTGGGCTTGGGTGTCTCACTTAGTTTTCCACCAGCCAGCTGAGCCCTGATGGGGTAGGTTGTGATAGGGTGGTATTAGATAGATTCATCTTAGGACCAAGAAATGGGTATTTTCAAGCTGTGAGGTTTGGTTTAGGACCTTAGTGCAATGATTTCGAAGTGTTTCAAGTGTGGATTTTAGGTATGGAACACAGTGTTGGTATGACGGCTGACTTATCCTTTCACGAAGACTCTAATTTCCTACTTTTATACATGGAATACTGATTCATTGGTTGCAGGGAACCATTAGTACATGCATCATATAGGAATGGGTATTTTGACTTTCATGTCGCTCTTGAGTCAGCTCTCCATGTATTCTCATCTAACTATGGTATGTCATGATAACTTTTAGGATACCTCCAAGATGATATCTAGTTAGAATGTTGACACCAGAACATGAAGACAATATATTGATCGATGAGGCCTTAGTTAAGAGACCCCCCCCCCCCCCATGAATTTTTTCCTCCATGTGGAAATAGAGTGGTTCCACCACCTATTGAGCAGTGTATAGATCTGAATCCAGTGGCTTAGGCAGATGGTCGGCTACCTGTTAGGAATTAGATATCTCTATTAGTTTTGGATGATTATGTACACATTATTAGAACATTTTATGATTTTTAATAATATATACCTCAAATTTTTCATAGTGATCCAGACCCTCATGAAACATAGGATTGTATCAAGTTTGTGGTCTGAGTTTTCAGGCTGGTTTGAACCCCGATCAATTCGATGGTTGTACTTGCATCTAGCCTTTTTTAGGGAGCAGTAGGGTGCTAGTGGAGTCCAATAACTCATACTCATGATAAGGTGATTCTCTCATGGTTAGAATTCCAACAGTAGTTCTTCAATGAGTATTACCCTTAAATATTGTGTTCTTTATAGATTTGGGACATTCTCAAGCTTCACTAGGATGACATGTTAGTTGTTGATTATGTCATTAGGTTCGCTGACATCACGTGTTACTCCCTTGATATGTTTTGAGATAGTTTATTTTTTTAGAATAAGTTTGATCAGGTCCTTCAATGAGACATTCATGCTAGTGAGGTATCCTTATGCCTACCCATGTATGCATGAGTGGTGGAGCAGTATCTGGTTATAGAGAGATTTATAGAAGAGGTAAGTCAAGTGGTTGTAGATAGAATTAGTCATCATGAGGATAATTCATCTCCATAAGCTAGAAGGTGTCAGTCATCAAGGTATTAGTGTAGAATGCATACTCATGCCTAGAATCATACATGTAGATCTATAGCCCAGGGTTGCATAGAAGATCTATACATCCTAGAGAGGGTTTATATTATTCTTATGATGGGTGAGGTCACATGGATCATGATTTCCCAACTAAATCTACTGATAAGGATAGTCATGTAGTGGGAGGACCACCATGGTAGAGGTTGCATCACAAATAAGGATCTCTTAGGCATGGTCAGGGAAACCCCTAGGGAGGCAGTGCTGAAAAAGGATCATTTAGAGCTCCATAGGGGGTAGGTTCTAGTAGAGGATGGAACTATGAGATACTCCTTCCATCACCACTTGGTGTCCCATGTCAGGTTCATAGATCTGACGGTCAAGTCCATGGGTAGTTATAGGAAATGGAGGGATATGATTAGGCTACACATGAGATGATTTGATGTATGATTTGTGTCTTTTATACTCTTTCTCTAGTACTTATAGACACAATAATGAGTCACTCCTTTATCTTTATACCACTCATGAGATAGATAGAGATTCTAGTTGAGTATTTAGCCAAGCAGCTATGGCTAGAGGTTCCTATATTGAGTGAATCTTTAATATCATGCATTTTTTAGCAATGCAAGTTAGCACTCAGTAGAGAGAGTTTTTTGTGGGACCTTTGGGTCATCATGATGAAATTTTATAATGTCATATTGGGTATAGATTAGTTTTATGTGGTGTGTTCATAGATATAAATTCATCGTAGAAGATTTATATTCCTTCATACCGATGGTATGATATTCTCTTTCCTGGGTGAGAAAGATCTTGTGCCAGAGTAAGTGGGACTTGCGAGCTAAAATCTTAATCCCACCATGAATAATTTGGAAATTTTATCCCTTAGTTCAATGGGGTATTTAGGAATCTATTATCCAATGGTAGTGAAGGATTAAATGGATATATTTCCCAAAGATGTCTCGAGACTATCTCTTAGGTGGGAGATTGAATTATACGTCGGCTAACACCATTAGACGACACTGATATCATCTACGGCATATATTATAGACACTTCCAAACATCATGAGCTAAGGGTGTATTTGGAAAACCTCTAGGTGAAATTTTTTATCATAACCGATGTGTCCCCTTGGGAAGCTCCAGTTTTGTTTGTGAAAATTTTGGATAGGATCTTGGGCCTTTGTGAGGATTACCATCACCTAAATCAGGTAAAGATAAAGAACAAGTACCCATTTTCAAGGATTGATGGCCTTTTCTATTAGTTGAGAGGTGTGAGTTCATTCTTTAAGATTTATCTCATGTACGACTACCACCTTAAGGGTTCATGAGTATGATATTTTAAAGATGAATTTTCAATGTCGCTATAGAAATTATAAGTTACTGGTGATGCCTTTTAGTGTGACTAATTCCCCTTTTGTGTTCATAGATCTCATGAACCATACCTTCCAGCCATAATTGGACTAATTTGTGGTTGAATTCATTTAAATCATTCTCATATATGCAGCATTATTGGAGGTGCATGAAAAGAATTTGAGGTTAGTCCAAGACTTACTCTCAGAGCATCAGCTTTATGGTAAGATCTCTAAGGGTGATTTTTAGATCTTTTTAGTTTACCTTCTATGTCATGTCATCTCCAAGAATGGTTTTTCTATAGATCCGATGAATCTTGATTTAGTTATTTCTTAGGATCCACCTAAGAACTTGTCAAAGGTGTATATTTTTATTGGTTTTGTGGGGTAATATAGGAGGTTCATGGAATAATTTTCTAAGATATCATCCCCTATAAATTCCTTGACACTGAATGGAAATATTTTTTATGTATTGAGCAGTGTCAAAGATCCTTTGAGTATTTGAATATGAGGTTTACCAATGCTATTGTTTTGAGACTACTGGAGGAGGACATTGAGTTCATGGTGTTTTGTGATACCTAGGGATTAGGGCTTGGTTTCATGTTAATACATAGTTAGAAAGTGATCACTAATGGTTCAAGTAATTTGAGACCCCATGAGTAGAAATACGTGACTCATGACCAAGAGCGGGCAGTGGTAGTCTTCACTCGGAAGATGTGGGGGCACTATATTTTGCATGAGAATTTTATTATTTACTCAGAACACTAGATTTGTTGGTACATCTTCACTCAGATAGGACCTTAGAAAGAGGAATTTGTGGTATTTCTTACATGAATATGACTTTGAGATAGTCTATACTCTTGGGTAGGAAAAAATGGTGGCATATTCCCTTAGTGGCAATTCCCTATCTCGCTTAGTGTAGGAGCCATAGGAGCAGTTGGCTTCATTTCAGCTCTCCCAAGTGAAGAAGAGGGGTATAGCTTATCTTTATTCAATGGTGGTGGATCCACCAATTCTTTAGCATGTGAGACATTATCTCTTAGGATACATAAATTTTAAGGTTCTACATAACCAGATATCCTTAGGATATACACCAAATGAATTTTCTGAAGGAGGGGGGAACGTCTCCCTTTTATGGGGATGGATAGTGGTTCTAGACACATTGTGTGGGGAGGTTATGAGGGAGTTTAATAATTATATCTTGGTTGTACATACAAGTGTGAAGAATATGTACAAGGAACTTAAGTGGAATCTTTTATGTGATGGAATGAGGTGGACAATTGGTGAGTTTTTATTTTGGTGTCTAACATGTTTGCAGGTGAAGGATAAGAATCAAGTCACAACAGGTTTAAATCAACATATTTAGATACAAAAATTGAAGTGGGATGGAATATTAATTGATTTTTTTATGATGATTCCATGACAAATGATAGGCCATGATGCTATTTGGGTGATTTTTTACCAACTCACTAAGTCACCACACTTTCTTTCCATTTGAGATCGGATTTCAGTTTAGATTTTGAGGTCGTTTTATGTGTACAAGATCATCTAGATTCAGGGGGTACCCAATATTATCATCTATGTCCATGATGATCAGTTTATGTCACTGTTGTGGAGAGGATTACAAAAGTATTTTTGGACCCAGTTACAGATGAGTATAGAATTTCACCCCTAGAAATATGGATAGACCGAGTAGACTATCTAGTTGTTGGAGGATTTGTTGAGAGCTAGTGTGTTAGACTTTGGATAGAGCTGGTTGGATCAATTTACCTTAGTGTAGTTTTCTTATAATAATATATACCACTCTACTATCATCAGTGCACCTTTCGAGACCCTGTATGGGAGACCCTATAGGTCACCATTATGCTAGAATGAAATTGGAAAGATGTATATTGTTGGGCTAGAGATAATGTAAGAAATGACATAGAAGGTCTGAGTGATATATGATCATATGAGGATAGCCCATAGCCATCAAAACTTTTACACAGATCGATATCATAGGCCTTTGGAGTTTGAGCATTGAGACCATGTTTTCCTGAGAGTCTCCCTATGATGAGGATTGTAGATATTTTTTAAGGGAATAAAGTTACCCTTAAGGTTAATTTGGTAATTTTAGATCCTATATTGGGTTGGTGAGGATTCTTACTTCTTGGAAAATACCCCACAGTTGGACCGGGTGCATAACATTTTCCATGTGTCACAACTGTGGAGGTACATGCATGACCTGTTGTGCATCACTAATTGAGATGAGTTAGAAATCAAATATAGATCCACCTTTATGGAGTACCTAGTAGAAATTGATGACTCGAATGAGAGGGTTCTACATTGATATATTATCCTTTCGGTTTGAGTGCTTTGGCAGCATGGGAGTATGCAGGAGAGATCCTAGGAGCATGAGAGTTGGATGTGGGCTCAATGCCCCCACCTTCTTTTATAGATTTTGATTTTAGGGATAAAAATCCTTGAAGGAGGGGAGAATATATTGACTTTATTTTTTCTAGATTAGTCCTTTTAATATATCTATATATATCTCTATATTTTTCATCAAAGTCAGTGATGTTTTTGGGTGTCGCAGGATCCCATAATTAATATATTAAAAATATTTTTATATTTTGAAACACATGAACACATATTTTCAGAATAAATGGTTTTCACTTTTTTTTGTACTAGAATGGGAAAACTGAGACCGTTGTTTTTTCTAAAATGTGGTTTTTATCCTATCCATGACATAAAGTTGGTTGGAATTGATCATTTGGTGGAAGGCATCCATTTGTGGACATGATAATTAATTAAGTGTATTTATTTAATTAAATAATTAAATATACCACCTACCCTAACATTTATCATACTACGTATAGAATAAAGGTTGGGTTTTCTCCCTTTCATGGTGGATGGAACAAGAGGAAGGAGAGAGGAGGGTCCACTTGACACCATCCTTAATGACGATTGACATTAGATCATGGTGTTGCAGCTCACATGTACAGTTTTGAACCTAAATCATTGGTATTTTATCCAGGAGGTAAGAATATTTTGAGTTTTATATATCTATCCCCATTTTTTATTCTTTAAGATTTTTAAAGCCCTTTTATGACCACTAAAACCCCTTTGGGGGTCGATCTATTCTTAATCAAGAACAAATGGGGGTTTCGGGAGGTTTGTAGGGATTTCCAATTTGGGAATCCCGATCATATGGTGTGTAGTTCAGGTGAACATGTAATGTATTCTTAATTTAGGGAAATAATGATATTTTGTTTCTATACAGCATTTTCTATGGGTACACTCCATGTAGTGGTACATGGACATGCAGTCGAGTAGTCTATATTGATCGGTTTTACACATAGAATGCAATGGTGGCCTTCGTTGTGGTATCAGAGATATTCCATATGGTGTTATAAAAAGTAATCTTATTTGAGTGATTCTTGGCTGAAAATAGTGATTTTGTTTGATCATCAAAGATGTTTTAGGGTCAGTACTCCTCAGGAAAACCATGAAGTGGATTCCCCATACTCTTTACATAGGTAGAGTTAGTACTCCCCCATACTACAGATAGGGTGGGTCCTCTATCTACGGAGTGGTACTCCCTAATTATCAAGCTCCAATGGGGAGTGATTCCTCCATGGAAGTTAGTTCTACCTAGTTTTTAGAGCTCAGTAGTGATGTGTGGGCCCTCCACATGGTTTCTAGGGAGGCTGCATGTGATATTGGTCATCAAAGATGGACCTTTAGAGCTTTAGGCAGACTCATTGTTCTTAGTTGGGCTGTGGAGATGGAGATCTCCTTTCTCTTTCATTTGGATTTCTTTATGATCATATTTTTGGGTTTCCCTTTGTCTACATGCTTATGGGTTGAGCTGAATGTTGTTCCTTTCTATTACTCCCTTTTTGGTTTTTTGGGCCCCTCCTAGGTATGTATATAATTACCTCAAAATTGAATTTTCCCACAAGAATTTTTTATTATACATATCATAGGTAGATCAGAGGTGATATCTGTGGACCTAGTTTTTTTGGATCTTAGAGGATCTTGGAACCGACCATGTTCGGTAGTCAGCCTTGGGGATTTTAATTTTGGATCTCTACAGACCTTCCCTTTCCCCAGCTGTTAATAGATCGGGACCTCATTTCTAGTTGGGTGTGTATTTTTCCCTTTACTTTTGTGTTGTTCCACTATACTTTGATGATTTACTAGAGGTTGTTGTATGAATGGTTTACACTATATTTTTTATTTTATTATATATCTACACTATTTCATGGAGATGGTTGTGTGCGTGCATATAGGTACTTAGGAAAAGGCATACCATATCAATATTTCCTACTCTGCACATGTCATCATCCCCTGGACTATGGGAGGTGGGCTTGGGGTGTCTCACTCGGCTTTTCCCAGGACAGGAAGTACCTAGTGGTCTAGGTCATTAAAACTACCACATTTATGAACCTCATTCCACTTATAATTATTTCTATAGGATCCACTAAAACTACCACTAGGACTAAGAGGAATCACAACTAACCTTGAACTTTATTCCAGGTCAATATCAACCATCAAAGTTCTATCCACCACTTCAACATAGGAGGTAAGATTCGGTATATAAACTTAATATCAAATATCCATTTGTAATCCCATCTAAAACATCTAAGACTTAATCTAATAACTTGATAAAATCTCAAGTAAGAAATGAACCATCTCAGAAAATTAGTTGGCATATTACATTATAGTCTGATAACCTTATTGAAGGGTGAGTAACTCCATGGATTTATCCATCATTAATTATTCAAGGAAAAAATACTAGAAAAATATGGTATTAATGTCATTCCACTCCAAGATTTCATGTTTTTTATCCAGAACTATCATGTATCACCATCTCCAACTAGGGCCTTTGAGCTTAAAAGTGGTACATTTAACTTTGACACAATCTAGAGTTTCTATGAAGTTTAAAATCTTATTGATCTTCTTCAATCATTCCTCCACTTCTAGAGTAACATTCATTCATTGGATGGATGCTGGTTTATAGAAAATAAAATATTGGGATCTATATTTATCACCTATAGTTCATAGTTTCACTTCCCTAGCCTAATCTAAGGTGGGGACAACACCCCGGTCTATATCTTGTACCACTCTCGCTATTGCTTCAAAAATTTCATGATAAACTGGAGGGTTTCCTTATAAAAAATCATCCTTGGTAAGACCATGAGGAAATATAGGAATCCTTTTGGAGGGACTGTTACTACATAAAGAAAGAAGAGAGAAGATCAAACAAGTGTGTAATCTTAGTTTGAACCTAGAGAATATATTAAATCAACTAAGATTGTATCAAAACTAAACATAAAAGACTCACATCCCAACATCTTGTAGTAACTTAAGTCTCATTACAATGATAGATTTTCAATAACTCACTCATAACCTACCCCATATGTCTTAAAAACTTTATCTTCAATCAACTATTACATCCCAAGACACAAAGACCATGGGCGAAGAAACACTCACTCAAATACTAATTTTTCATGAACCAACTTGGGTCACCCTACAACTGGAAAGCCAATTCAGCTCAGGTAAATCCCCAAATATCATTCCCAACCCCCATAGGATAGTGACAATCACCTAGGAATCAATAAATAAATTTAGGAATTATTTTTCTTAAAACAATATTAAAAAACAATAGTTTTCATATTTAAAATAAAGAAAACATGCTAATAAAAATTCAAACATTGGAAGTCAAAGAGTAAAAGTAATATAAAAGTTTCAATCCCTAACAAGTAATCTAAAGTAATCAAGATTAAAGACATCTCATATCTATGGGATATGTGGGTTAACACCCCACTATGTCACCACTAAACTCCATACCTGGATAATATGGATACCCACCCCCACTATGTGGAACCTTACTTTTACCTATATCTGAAAAAACAAGGTCTAAACACACCCAAATATATATTCAAGTTGTGAGAAAAAGAATCCTAAGAGTACCCCACCAAGTGTTCCATAATTATTATTTATAAAAAATCAATTATGCTCATTTG
Organism: Viscum album; assembly: GCA_963277665.1. NCBI lineage: Eukaryota > Viridiplantae > Streptophyta > Magnoliopsida > Santalales > Viscaceae > Viscum > Viscum album. Next base: position 2,084,971,554 of record OY728123.1, on the reverse strand, counting down.
AAGAAAGAAAAAGCCTAAAATATTGCTTTACATGGTTTTCAGTAAATCATGGAAATCTAACCCTTTAGTAAAGTTTATAAAACATTCATAAATGAACTATCATCATAAAATTTACAAATAAATCATTTCTCAAATAATTTATAAATAACCAAATCAAAAAAGATCACCATGGAAACCAGTCATAAGGGAGGTTGGGTTTGGGTTAGCTAGGATCCTCACACCTTGATGATCAAATGACTAAGTGACCATAAATCTCTATAACATGTTCCTGGGGATAGTATAACAACCCAACAAGTTAACCCCTATCATAATAAAGTATATTTAGAATTATATCATAATTCTATTTAGTTTTCTACAAATGAACATAATCCATGACAAGAGGAATGACGGATCCGAATAAGAAAAGGAGAGACCTAAAACATGAAACCAGTATCATAAATCCCGAATTCAACAATCTCAAGAACAATAGAGACAAGTGAAACTGACAACCAATATAATTCCTTAATAATTGCATAATGAATAACATAGATTCAATCTATTTCTTTCTTCCTCGCAAAAAATCAAATATAATTCTCATTAGATCATCAAACAACCCATAGATACAACCATAACATCCCTGATATATGTTTCTTTTCAATAAAAATAGATGATATCTAGAATAAATGTGGAGAATAATAAGGAATGGTACCTTACCTTGAGTTTTCTAGATCTAACATCAAAAGATCCATCATATTTTCTCTCAAAAAGAGTTGGGATCTCTAAACTCTCTAAGTGTAACCCCTACAGTCGAGATCCTAGGTCGTAAGAGGAAGAATGATACAAGTGGGATACATTTCAGGTTCAAAAATCAATTTTTCATATTATTTAATTTACACCATAGGTTTTGGATGCACAATTTTACAAAGGTTGCGCCAAATGTGCGCCCATTTATACCCATTAGAGATAGTTTCATGGTTTGGTCACATAGTGTGACTAATCATGAACCAATCATGTGAAACACCATTGTACTAAAATAATAAAAGTCACACGGTTTCCTTGTAATCTTACATGATATTTCCAAATCATGTTCCAACCATGTAAATTCCTAGAAATCTCCAAACCTCCAAAATATCACCCATAACAACCCATGAATGTTTTAAAATAAAATATGATCAAAAAAATTAATTAACATACCTGAAAGTGACATTGGTACGTGAATATAATTATAGAAATAATTTTAGAGTTAAATTTGTTGATAATAAGTGTATTATAACTTATTTCATATTATGTAAGGATGATTCAAAAATGAATAATAATTATAAAGTAATCCATTGATATCGGTAATTTACAAAAAATAAGATCATCACCAATCTCATCCTCACATGTCAAAAATAAATCTCTCATGAAATGAAACTAACACTTCATAAATCATTTTATAACATATATTTTAATATACTGAATAATCTGGTAATGGTGAACTTTATATCAATAAACAACAACCAGCATCACCATTAAGAAACATTAATGAAACAAATGATATTTTTAGCATATGATAATGAAAATAAATGCTAATTTTCAATTAATGGTTATAATTAAAGATTATAAAAGGTTATAGATATTAAAAATGTTCTAAAATAATTTATTAATATATTTATTTTTATTATATAGGAGTTTAGAGTGTGTCCAGCCTAGCAGGAATCCAAGGAAAGGATTTCTTCTTTGAAACATGTTTCATATTATGCACATATTTTATTTTATATGGTGTATATACTACCTCATTAATATTTTATATCATAATTATCTTTATATTCATGGTATTTAATATTATATTTTAGGTTATCTCTTTCGATATTATTCAATTCAAAAGTTACCAAAACCGTAAGGATTCCTTTTCCAATCTCACTTATTTTTTATTAGGAACATTTCTCCTCTATGTATATATTTTTCTTCCCACCAATGTTCTTATTTCTTATTTTTTGAAATCAAAATATGTATTATCGCATTTTATATTCTTATTCCCCTTCAAATATTTTTAAAAGAAATTCTAATTATCCTTTTTATGATGTGTGTTTTGATAAAGTTATTTTAAAATAATAAAAACTTTTTCCCATTCATATTTTTATATTTTATCTTTCACTCCACATTCATGGTGATAGCCTTTATTCCTTTTCAAAATTCCATTTTTTTAGATTTCTGTTTTGAAATATCTTTTTAAAAAAAACTTATATTAATATTCTTTAAAATGATTTTTAAAATTGAAATATGGATTCATTTTAAATTAACTTCAACTTTCTTTACAAAAATGTGAAAGGAATATCTTTTTAATATTTTCCATATAAATTAATTTTTCTCATCACCATTGTCAGTTTTTTTATGAAACTTCCTATCTAAGTTTATCATGTTTCATTGGGAATATTCTCTAATGATACCATCCACTTTATTTATTGGAAAGGATTATGATCATGTTATTAGATTTATTTTTTGGGGAAAGTATTATTATCAAATATTTTTATTATTCTAATACAAATGTTTATTGATTACTAAGCCAATTTTATTAAGCATTGTATTGTTATGCATTTCATTCATATGGTGAATGAAATGGACTTAATTAAGTGGCATGTGGAGCCCAAAATTATATATTTAACAACCTAAGTAATGTTAGAATAAATAAATATCATGTATTATTAATATTATTAATAATATTTTATAGATATACATTCACTATAAGAATATTAAGTAATTTTCCAGTCAAAAAGGAAATAGTTTTATTCTTATTAAATTTTTTTGCATATATTATATTATTTTATTTAAAAAATTATAATTTTAATTTGAAAAAATTAATTTTATTTTTTAAAACATAATATCAAAATTATTTGGGAGTTAATTTTTAAGAATTTTCTGAAAATTTATATTTTTCAATGAATAATGAAAAATGCTAATTTTATTTGAAAATGTATTTTCTATTCAAAGTATTTACAAATTAAAGTTTTATTTTGGATTATTTTGAAAATTTATTTAGTTATTTTTTATTAATAGTAATCCAATTATGGACTTTGTAATTAATTTTATACATGAATTTGGTATAAAAACATTTTTTATATTTAAAAGGCATTTTTTTGAAAAACCATTTTTCACCACATTTTGTGGGATTAATTTTAAATTAAATTATTAAACTTATAAAAATTTAATCTCAAAATATATATTCCATATTTTTAATCAGTAGGTCAAAAAAATTAAATAGGTCCTTTTATTTTTTTTCATTATTAATAGTAACCATAGTAATTTTTTGTTCACACGGTAAAGGTAAAATGGATTAATTAGGGTTAAAACTAATGTCATAAGGATTAAAATTAAATAAAAAACATGATTTAATTTCATTTTATGATTATATTTTATCCAAAATCATCTTAAATTCTAAAATATTACCTTTTTTCCATTTATCTTTGATTTTGACCCTTAAAATATTAAAGTAAAGGATAAAGTCCAAAGTGTCGCTCTTTTACTTTTAGCATCAATAATAATTTTTAATATAATAAAAAAACTTATATTTTGTTATAAATATTTGTTTTAAATATAAATATATATTTTTTATCATGGAAATTTTTTTATTATTATTGATGAAATAATTACCTTAAACGCTTATATAATGCTAGCTCAATGTTCTGCAGATAGTGTAAAAATTATGTGAATGGTTTTTAAAACTCTAAAATCAATATTTTTTGGGTGTTTTTTAGATTTTTTAGATAAATATAACATGTTAAGGATTTTTTTTAAGGTTTATATTTTAATTTTTTTATTTTCATGTTGTCTTCAAAGTCAAATTAATTAAATAGTTCCAAAAATGACATTAATGATATTTTATAATAAACAATATTACATTCAATGATTTAAAATTCCTAAAAAATATATATTTGGACAATTTAATGTTATGTAGTTTAAAATATCTTTCATGGTCCATTTATTAGTCACTTTTCCTTTTATAGTAACTTTATTTTCCCCTAAATAGTAAAAAAACTTGATATTGTGGTAACTGTCAAAAGGGAGAACGGAGGGTTAAAACAAAGAGATAAAGGTGAAAACATCAAAAAAACTTTTCAAAAATTTATTTTATAAGATTATTTAGAATAATACTTATCCTATATATAAAATAAATCAATTTTTATCCATTTTTCCACAAAAACTAATTTATATTGATTTAATACTTTAGAAAATTCCCAGAGTGCCCCTCCCTTCACTTATAAAAGGGAACCTATTTTCCTCTCTTCCTCGTACCTTTTTATCACTCTATATTGGACAAAACCTAACCAAATACATTCCTAAAATCCCTATAAACATATTATAGTCCCTTTTCTATCATAAATCAACCTATAAAGGATTTATTTATAAACCTAATGAGGTTTCCCAAAAAATATGTATAGTTATTAACCTAGCATTTTCATTTTATTTCTTCTTCTACATCCTTAAAATATTATTCAATCATGATTAAATAATAAAATTAGTATCTTACATGTATTGATATGTTATTATTTTAATTTAATAACCTATATCCATCCCCTCTTCCATCAAATGGGAAATAAAACCATTGTTCATGTGTATGGAGGGCTACCGCCTCACGAATCTGTGTAATTAGTTTTCCATCACTGCCTCTCACAGATGGTTATAATGATATATTTAGTTTATATATATTATATTCATGAAATATTTATCATTATTTAAATATAATATATCATCTAACCTATTACTTTTCCATCTATTGAAAATGATAATGTCATTCGTGTGTGTGTGTGGATTACCACCTCCACAAAGTGATGTGATTTGATTTTCATGGACACATCATACTATACATAAGTATATTTTAAGAAATAATATGATATTTATGATATAATAATAATTCTATAAAGAAAAAATTATACTTATTTTCTTTCCATCATTTTCTTTGAAAAATGGAAATGTTACTCATGCATACGTATAGCCTACCCTTTCCCTGATTGTAACGTAATTCATTTTTCATTTCCATGTTTCATGGTTAGTTTTAAAATTATAATTAATGTAAAAAAAATTATAATTATTTAATTATTATTATTCTATAAATTATGGAATTATGACTTATTTGATTGTAGTTAACTTACCAAAGTCATTTTGAACATATAAGTCGAATATCATTAAAACATACAATGTGAACATAATTGATTAAGAAATTATATATAACATGGTAACAGATAAAATAAAGGGAATAATAAAATTTAAAATTATTCTTAATAAAGTAAATAATTAAAATAATTTTATTATTTTGTATGATAAGGAATACACGTGATGAGTCGGACTCGAGGTAAAAGGCACTTTACCTTTAAAACCACTTTTTAAATGTTTTCAATATTTATTTATTCTATGTCCATATTTTTAAAACTATTTTATAGATGTATTTATATTTAAATAAAGGAATTGTAGAGGAAATTTTATGTGGATTTTTTTTTTCTTTAAATGTTTTAAAAAAGGAATTTATTTTATATATTTTGTACGGAAAGTTTTGACAAAAAGGAAAAATGAATGTTCTATTTTAATGTATATGATGTCAAAGGTTTTTACCACAATTGTAATAGTTATTTGATGTTTATATTACGTTATAATATTTCATGTTTTATTTAAATATAAACCCTCCTTAACTTTGTTATGATTATTTTCATGATGGGTTTTAAATGGAATCGATATTTTGATATCTAGAAATGTTTTTCTTATGGGTACAAAGAATATTTTAATGGAAATAAAAGCATTCATGTGTTAAAATCATATTATTGATATTGGGAATTATTTATTATGATGATTGGTTTCACTATAAACCAAGTATGGGTGGTTATATTATAAACTAAGGATGGATGATCTCAATATAGTTTTCCAATGCATTGTGTAAAGGGACGATGTAAACTGATTAGGAGAGAATTTACCTGGAAGGTTATTCCATTTGTAAGAGTGATATGAAAATGGTGTACCAAGTTACCTATATTATTTAACTATTATTTTTATGGTTTTTTTATGGAAATATTATGATTTTATAAGGTAACCTATTGAGCTTATGTTTAAATGAAAGTATATGCTTCTTCTTAAGGGTGCAAGGTATAACTTTTTTGAAAATTTTCATGAGTTTTTAATGTTTACAAATTAACCTTTATGAGTTTTATTTTGAATTTAATATTTATTATAAAATGTTTTATGAAAATATTTTGGAAGATAATTTGATTTATTGGGTAATAAAATACTATTTTTGAGCTTAAATTTATTTTAAAAAAGGCATTCTTATCTGTACTCATGGACTAATGAGTTTCTTTCTTTATTTATTTCATTTTATATGTCCCTTAATAAGATTTTTGTTCTCATCCCACATTTTAAAATATTTTTCATGTGGTTTTAAGAATTATTAGTGATAAGGATGTGGTCAATATGAAAATTATTAAGATATGTCATGAAAAGAAAACTTATTATATATTAAAAGTTTTGTATTGTAAGAAAAATGAATACTGAGTGAAAGTGTTTGATTTATAATGTAATATTTATTTAGTTAGAGGTGATGAAAAAATAATATAAAACTCTAAACATAAAATTTAAATACCCTGACTCCAGTAGACTAGATCCAGCAGTTACTTTATTACACTGGCATTAGATACAAGTAATTGTATCCCAAAGGACCAAATAGTTTAGTAGTCATGAAGAACCAGATACACACATGATTCCTACATTACATTTGAAATAAATATACATATCATAAAATAATTCTTTAATTTTCTATTTTATTCATAATACCATTATTCATATTTTGGGTAAAAGAAAACAAATAAAAGGGTGAGCTCGGATGCTTAGTAAGGGTATGTGTACAACGGAAGCTAATAAAGCATGAATAATATGACAAGAATAAATGATGGTCAAAATAATGACATATAAATAATCACATGAAATTTAAAATCATCCATGTACATCATAAAAGATATAATAATAACGTGGGCATAAATAACTTATTTCTTGATGAGGGGATGCATAATGTCAGACATCTGAAACTTATAGTCGAGGCCTTGGTCATGGCATCTGAAAATATATGGTTAAGGCCTCATCCAAAACCTAATCTTGTTTCTCTCATAAAATATAATAATATATAAAGTGGATATAGAGTTCTTATCATATCACATACTAATTCCAATTCATTCCTCATATGAATAATCAATACAACTTAACCAACATTCCTTAAAATCAATAATTTCTCATATTGGAAGAACTAGCATAAAGAATATCAATACTTTCCCCGGTCAAGATGATCATATACCATAAAAAGAAATATTTTGTATGGTATCATTAGATTAAATTCAAAATATAAGATTCAACAAATTATTTTGACATAGATGAAAATACTTTAAAGAGATTACAATAATATTTCTTGAGAAAAATACTCTTTTCACTTTAAAAAACATTTTTTTAATCTAAAAACATCACACATACTAAAAGATTTTTTTTTGAAAAAAAAATTAAATAATAAAATAATATTCAAATAATTGAATATTAATGACGGTGTAAAATTACATTCACACTTTATATAAGGCCCCAGCCTTAAACCTTACTTAATCTTGAGTTATTACAATATTACACATTGAGGATCTTTTCGGGTTTAGAGTTTTAGAGAATTAGATCATAAAACTTGCATTACATTCCACATATAAACAAAGTGGTTACATAAAGATAGTATTCTTCATTCCCATCAATGGAAACATATTTAAAATAAAACATGGATTATTTCTTGACACTTCCTTGACACTATCATCATATCATGTACCTTTCCCTTGACCTGTGAAAAACATTTCAAAAAAAACTTGGGATGAGCATAAAAAGCTCAGTAAGGGATATAAAAATATGGAAAGGAAACATGGGTACATATATACATAAGAATGAGATCATACTTTACCCATAAAACATAAGAAATTTAACATACCTCATCAAATCATGAATAAATCATAGAAATCATAAGACATAAAGGTAACTTGAGGCATTCATAACATTCTTACGTAGGCAGTAACCCTCTTGGTTACGTTTGGAATACCCATCACAGTATATTCCCTAAATATCTTCGGAGAAACCTTAACGTTTCACTCCTTCGCATTACCCAATGCATTGGAGATCTATATCGGGCTCACCCACCCTGATTTTATCACGGAACCACCCGTTTTCATAATAATGCCCAATAACCTCAACATAATCATATCACATAAAACATGCATAAAGGAAACATAACATTCCCACCTTTCAATCACAAGATATCAATACAACACATTGATATAAAGACATTATGAAAACCATTTTCGATACCAAAATAAAAGAAAAGTAAAACATGGTATTTATTTTTCTTTTAAAAAGAAGGTATGGCTTGTAGAGGAAGCCGAAACTCAAATAACGGTCACGACGGCGGAGAAGTCGTTGTCACCGCATACGTACGACAAAAAAATTCCCTTTTGTCGTTTAGTAATATGATTCGTATAAAAAATATTCCTTTTGGATAAACGTAAAAGTCAAAGGGGTTTATACACTGTATAAAAGAAACTTGTGTATAAAATAAAATATGTCTCAATGAAAAGAGATTGAGACGAAGTCTCATACCTCGTATCCGACTTCACCCGACCATTCTTTAATCTCCTGAATAATAAACTTTATTTAATATCTACTTGATTAAGAACCTTTTTCAAGTTCATTATTCCTTTTATACCATGTTATGAACATCATGTAATCATTTAAGTTAATAATGTTCATTTTGTCGGTATTTGGTTCTTAAGTCAAAAATAGAATTCTTACACTTACATGTTGTTAATTTGGTCAAAGGTTCATTATATCCAGAATGATATTAATGATTTGGATAACATATATATCATATATATTCAGCATATACATGTATTTATAATATTACATCACATTTAGAGGTAAGAAATGAAATGCACCGTTCATGGAGACGGTAAGTCGTACGTACGCATGAATGCTACTTCCATTTCTATTTCGTATTTTATGTAATGGAATCATAACGATATAAGAGTATATTATAATTCCAGTATAATAACATATATAATATCATTAACTTTATCCTTTACACATCCCACATATGGTATTAACGAATCAAATCACTTTCAGGGGGCGGTAGTCCGCACTTCCTAAAATGAAGATATCGTGTTTACCCATAATGGAAACAATAATGGTATTCCATAAATGAAAAATACAGAAGCTTAAGGAAATAATAAACATATTATATATCATATATAAAAATAGTGACATCATAATGGCCACCTTTGAAGGTGTTAAATGAGTATTGAACAATCATCGTTTCGGGAGGCAGAATTTCGCCATCCATGGAAACCGTATGTTCTTTAACCATTTGATGTAGTTTTGTGAGAGTGTAGCTCGAATAAATCTTATAAAAACATCCTAATATATTTAAGATATTGGTTTTGTTACAAAAGAAGTAAATAAAAAGAGTTTAGGGGGTTGGAGAAGCAAAATAAAACAAATGAACATGAGAGAATGAATTACCTTTAAAAGTGTAACTCCTTTTGATTTGAGCCTAAAGGCTTCCTTTGAAAGGATTCTGCACAAAGGGATTCCTCTAGGATGAGGAGAGGGATTTGGAGAGATTAAATGGGCAGGGGATGGCCGAGCCAAAGGCTTGAGGAGTGTGTGAAATGAGGTAGAGGTGGGGGCCTTTTATAAGAGGAGAGGAGGGGCACTGTTGGAAATCATGAAACTATTATTTTATTTTCAAAAGTGTTTCGAATTTATAAGGTCCCAAATTGATATATTTAGAATATAAGATGATAAGGCTTCTAAATATTTCCATCCAATAGTTTTTGGACAAGTGTAGGTCTTAGATTTTATATTATCGTTTCATTTTATTTAAACTGTTCATTAATGAGGTCATCGTTTCATCATCATGATGTCATAATTAAATTAATTTATTTAATGTCTAAAAATTATAACAAAAATATCCTGATGTAGGAAATCTTTTTAGATTTCCAATGAATATTTATAATCAAAAATATGATCTTTATAACCCCATGTAAAAAATTGTTTCGTAAAACATATTATGTTTGTGTCATTTTTACTTTTACATTAAATAAAAAGTTATTTATGTCATTTCCCAACCAAAGTGGCTCCATGGGGTCCCCAAGTTGACCCATGGCTTTTCTTGGTCTCCCATGACACAACCAATGAGGGTAGGACATGTTTCAACCTCATCTCATATTATTAAAGCATTATTTTTTCCTTAAACTACACTAATTACCACTAATCGCGATTAAAAACTTAATAAGTTACTATTCACCAAAAAATTATTTTAATCTCATCGAACCACATTTTACTTCTTAATGACAACCATGTATGTCAGATTTTTGAAATTCAAAACACAATGATGACAAAATTTCATTTAAACGGGAAAATCAGTTTTTATAACTATCACTTAGTGGTTTCACTATTCATCAAAAATTGAAGTTTTTCAGAAAATTACCAAAAATTCACCCTAAGATATATTTGATATTAAAAATTCAAAAATTAAGTCTATTTTACAAAATTCAAAACATATAAGTCACATTAATTAATTTAATAATTAATTCCCGCTGTCAGAGCAAATAGCGTGTTTTTATGAAACAATAAGTATCAAAAGATTGATACTAGTTTAAGTTCGATTTCAAAGTGAAATTGATTCTAATGACCACCATTGGATTAAATGGTAAAAATATATTCAGATTACACTTTAAGACCAATTCAAAAGATAATCTAATCATATAAATAAATTAGATTAAAAATCAGTTTTGATGTAAAATGCAGTATTTTCCACTATTCATTAAAAAATGAACATTGTCTGAAAAATACCAAAAATTCACACAAAGTAAATTTTTATGTCCCAATAATAAAGAATAAGTTTATTTTGACAAACATAGCTTATAAAATTGTCAAAAGATAGATTTAAAAAGGGTTTTCCATCAAAAGGCAGTAAAACAATCTTTTAAGAATATTAGTGTATTACATGCATAAGATTGTATTTATTTTCATTTTAAGCCTCTAAAACACTATCTTAATAATTAATAGACATAGATAAAAATATCTATTATTCATTACTTACTTGGTATGTTACATCCTTCCCCCCTTTAGAAAATTGCGTCCCCGCAATTTATTTACTTATCGAATAAATGGGGGTACTTATCCCTCATTGCATTTTCAGATTCCCATGTTGCCTCTTCCATCATGTGGTTTTTTCACAAAACCTTTACCTGCTTAATCACCTTATTCCGTAACACTTGCTCCCTATGGTCAAGAATCTGGACCGGTTGTTCCTCATAAGATAGGTTCTCTTCCAACTGAACTACCTCTGGACTCAAAACATGAGATGGATCTGGCATATACTTTCTCAACATCGAAACGTGAAAAACATTGTGTACCTGAGATAAACTCGGAGGTAAAGCCACCCAGTATGCAACTGATCCAACTCTCTCCAGAATTTCATATGGTCTAATAAACCTTGGACTCAGCTTTCCTTTCTTACCAAATCTCATCACACTTTTCCAAGGAGAAACCTTGAGAAAAACATGATCACCTACCTCGAAAGATAGATCCTTCCTTCTGTTGTCTGCATAACTCTTCTGCCTGCTCTGAGCTGTTCTCATGTGCTTCTGAATCAGCTGAACTTTTTCTGTCATCTCTTCTACCAATTCTGGTCCCATCAACTTCCTTTCACCCACTTCATCCCAGAAAGCTGGAGTTCGACACCACTTCCCATATAATGCCTGAAATGGTGCCATCTGTATACTGGAATGAAAAATGTTATTATATGAAAATTCAACCAAAGAAATATGTTGGTCCCAACTTCCCTGATAATCCATCGAACAAGCTCGTAGCATATCCTCCAAGGTCTGAATTTTTCATTCTGACTGCCCATCTGATTGAGGATGAAAAGCTGTACTAAATTTTAATTCAGTACCCAATGACTTCTGAAGGCCTTTCCAAAAGTTAGAAGTGAACCTGGGATCACGATCAGATACAATGGAGAGAGGAACTCCATGTAACCTGGCTACCTCTTTAAGATACAAACAGGAAAGTTGATCTAGGGAAAAAGTATCTCGTATAGCAAGGAAATGAGCAGATTTGGTCAAGCGATCAACAATAACCCAGATTACATTATTACCTCGAGATGTCTTTGGTAATCCCACAACAAAGTCCATGGATATATTCTCTCATTTCCACTCTGGCACTGGAAAAGGCTGAATCATCCCTTTCAGTAACTGCTGCTCTGATTTAACCTGTTGACATGTCAAACACTTCACAGTAAAATCAGCAATATCTCTTTTCATTTCATCCCACCAATAATACTCCTGCAGATCTCTATACATCTTAGTAATGCCTAGATGAACTGAAAAAAGAGAACTATGAGCTTCACATAACAACTCTCTCTTCAACTGTGAATCACAAGGCACACACAATCTCTTCCCAAATCTCGAAACGCAATCATTATCAATGTTGAATTCAGTCAACTTACCTTTCTGAACCAGCTCTACCTTTTTCTGAAACTCACTGTCTTGCTTCTGTGCTTACTTGATTCTATCTGATAGAGATGATCTCACTGATACCTGAAACAAAACAGAAGAATATCCTGCACCAAAAACTTCTATGCCAAATTTCATCAAATCCTTAACCAAAGGATCACGTTCCAAACGCAAAATTGTTAATGAATCATTACTTTTTCGACTCAAAGCATCAGCCACTTTATTTTCTTTTCCTGGATGGTAATGAATTGTACAATCATAATCCTTGATTAATTCTAGCCATCTCCTTTGTCTCATGTTCAATTCTTTCTGGGTGAATATATACTTTAAACTTTTGTGATCGGTATATATTTCACACTTTACTCCATACAAATGATGCCTCCAAATTTTTAAAGCAAAAACAACAGCAGCTAATTCCAAATCATGTGTAGGGTAATTTACCTCATGAGTTTTCAACTGTCGTGAAGCATAAGCAATTACCTGATCATTCTACATTAGGATGCAACCAAGTCCTTTCAATGAAGCATCACTGTATATAACAAACTCATCATTCCTGTAAGGTAGTGCCAAAACTGGAGCATTCACCAATCTTCTTTTTAATTCCTGAAAACAATCATCACATTCTTTTGTCCAGATAAACTTAACACCCTTCCGAGTTAGCTTAGTCATTGGACTAGATAACCGTGAAAAATTTCTAACAAACCTTCGGTAATAGCCTTCCAAACCAAAGAAGCTACGAATCTCAGTTACATTTGTGGGTCTTGGCCATTCTTCAACAACTTTTGTTTTTGCAGGATCAACGGTTATGCCATCTTTTGAAACAATGTGACCAAGGAAAGAAATTTGTTGCAACCAAAACTCACATTTTCTGAATTTCCCATACAATTTCTTTTCTTTTAAGGTTTGCAAGATAACCCTTAAATGTCTTTCATGCTCTTCTTTACTTTTAGAAAACACCAAAATATCATCAATAAAAACCACCACAAACTTATCCAAGAACTCATGGAAAATTCTATTCATTAAGTCCATGAATATAGCAGGTGCATTGATTAGCCCAAAAGGAATTACTACAAATTCATAATGGCCATATCTTGTATGAAACGCAGTCTTCGGAACATCTGCTTCCTTTACCTTCAGCTGATGGTACCCCGACCTCAAGTCAATCTTTGAAAAATACTGAGCTCCCTGGAGCTGATCAAACAAATCATCGATATGAGGCAAAGGATATTTGTTCTTAACAGTGATATTATTCAAGGCCCTATAATCAATGCAAAGTCTCGTAGAACCATCTTTCTTTTTAACAAATAAAACAGGAGCACCCCATGGTGATGTGCTAGGTCGAATGAAACCTTTCTCTAATAAATCTTGCAATTGCTCCTTCAACTCTAAAAGTTCAATTTGTTCCATTTGATAAGGGGGTTTTGAAATTGGCTTAGAATCAGGAACTAAGTCAACAGTAAACTCAACTTCCCGATCTGGTATTATTCCAGGAAAATCATCAGGAAAAACATCAGGATACTCATTTACCACGGGAACATCATTAATCTGAACGGTTCCTTTATTTTCAACGATGTGTGCAAGGTAACATTAATTTCCATATTTTACAAGTTTCTTGGCCTCTTGATAAGTTATCAACAGTAGGGGTTCATTCTTGTACACAAACTGAAAGTCTTTCTAAAAATAAACTTCTTTAGCTCTACAGTCAATCTTAGCATGGTAAATAGAGAGCCAATCCATACCTAGGATAACATCAAACTCTACTAGAGGTAGAACAATAAGGTTTGCAAGTAGGTTCTTTCCACAGATAAGGATAGGAAGATTCTTATAAATTCTTTTTGCCTCAACATTCCCCCCAGGTGTTTTTACCAAAAGTTCAAGAGTCACTTCTTGAGATGTTATTCCCATTTTACTAGAAAAGGTTTCAGAGATGAATAACTGTGTAGACCCCGAATCAAACAACACACTGGAATAATCTGAAAAAACAAACAAAGTACCTGATACAACTTCATTTGATGTCCCGACGTCTGCCGAAGTAGTTGCAAAGGTGTAAAACCTCGATCTTCCACGATACGCTTCTCATTCAATAATGCAATAGCTTGCATTGTACGCAACTTCGAGCTCTAAAACAACGCGACTAATCAAAGTAGCTGTTATGAATAGTAATAACCACTTTTTAAAATTATAGAAATTTTATATTTCAAAATGGACTTCATTTTGTATTCGTAATATCGAAATTATCCAAATTTTAATTTTTTGTAATTTTCTGAGAACTTCCAATTTTTTATGAATAGTGAAAAATACTTAAAAACAACTTTTTTAAACAAAATAATTTATAGTGATAAATTATACTATTTAGTGGTTTTAAAGTATAATTAGAATATATTTTTACCATTTTGTCCAATGGTGGTCATTAGAATTAATTTAACATTGAAATTGGACATAAACAATTGCCAATCTTTTGATATAAATTGTTTCTTAAAAACACGCTATTTGTTGTGACAGCGGGAATTAATTATAAAATTAATTAATGCAACTTATATGTTTGGAATTTTTTAAAATAGACATCATTTTTGAATTCGGAATATCAATTATAGCTTAGGTTGAAATTTTGGCCTTATTCTGAAAAACTTCAATTTTTGATGAATAGTGAAACCACTAAGTGGTAGTTAAATAACTGATTTTTCGTTTAAATGAAATATTACCACTTCTGTGATTTGATTTTCAAAAATCCGACATACATGGTTGTCATTAAGAAGTAAAATGTGGTTCAATGAGATTAAAATAATTTTTTGGTGAATAGTAACTTTTAAGTTCTTAATCGCGATTAGAGGTAATTAGTGTAGTTTAAGGTAAAAATAATGTTTTAATAATATGAGATGAGCTTGAAACTTGTCCTACTCCTATTAGATGAGTCATGGCCGACCAATAAAACCCATGGGTCAACTTGAGGACCCCATGGAGCCACTTTGGTTGGAAAATGACATTAATATATATTTATTTAATGTTAAAATTAAATTGACACAAACATGAGTTGTTTTACTAAAACAGACTTTAAGTGGGGTTACACAAGTCCAAATTTTGACTATAAATATTCATTACAAAGCTAAAAATATTTCCTACATCATATTATTTTTTTTATAATTTTTAGACATTAAATAAATTAAATTATTTATGACATCATTATGATGCAGCGATGACCTCATTATTTAACGATTTTAATAAAATGAAAAGATAATGTAAAATCCAAGGCTTACACTTGTCCAAAAGACTATTGGATGGGTAGATTTCGAACCCTTATCACCTTATCCACGAATTATATAAGTGTGGGACCTTTAGAATCCGAAAATCATTGTGTAATAATGTAACATTTCAATCTTTCCAAAAGAGCCCCTCCTCTCCTCTTATAAAAGGCCCCCACATCTCCCACCTTATTCACACCTTCAAGCCATTTGTCTCGGCCAAACTCTGCCAAAATACTCTCCCAAATTCCCCCTATTACTCCTATAATCCTCACTTTTGGCAGAACTCTTTCCAAGGAAGCCTTTGGCTCAAATCAAAAAGAGTTACCCGATTTTGAGGTAATGTCTTCTCTAATGTTGTTTTGTTTTATTTTTCTTCTCCAACCCCCCTAAAATCTTTTTATTCATTTCTTTTGTAACAACACCAGTATCCTCAATATAGTAGGATGTTGTTATAAGAAGGATTTGAGCTACACTTACACACACCTACATCTAATGGTTAAATAACATACGGTTTCTGTGGATGGCGAATTTCTGCCTCACGAAACGATGATTGTTCAACACTCATATAACACCTTCAAAGGTGGCCATTAAGATGTCACTATATTTATATATGATATATAATGTGTTTATGTTGTACTTATGCTTCTATATTTCTCATTTATGGCATACTTTATGATTTCCATTATGGGTAAAATGCGATAATTTCATTTTAGGAAGTGCGGACTACCGCCCCCTCAAAGTGATGTGAATCGTTAATGCCATACGTGGGATGTATAAAGGATGGAGTAAATGATATTATATATGATATTATACTGGAACTATATTATACCTTTATATCATTATGATTTCATTCCATTAAATATGAAATAGAAATGAAAGTAGCGTTCATGCGTACGTACGGCTTAGCATCTCCATGAACAGTGCATTTCATTTATTACCTCTAAATGTTACATAATATTATAAATGAATGTATATACTGGATATATATGATATATATGACATCTAAATAATGAATATAATTCTGTAGATAATGGATATTCTACCACATGAGCAACTTGTAATTATAAGAAGTTTATTGTTGACTCAAGTACCAAAGATCGACAAAACGACCGTTATTAACTTAAATAATTACATAATGTTCATATCATTGTAATAAGTGATATAAAAAGGATAATTAAATTTAAAATGATTCTTAATAAGGTATATATTAACTCTAGTTTATTATTCAGGAGGTTAAAGAACGGTTGAGTCAAGTCAGACACGAGGTAAGGGAACTTCTTAACCCAATTTCCATTCTTTGGGTTAATCTCCTACTTTCAAATTACGTCATGATATTATTATGTCCTATCTTGTATTTGTACTTTCTTTATGTGTA
The DNA here is from genome assembly GCA_963277665.1 of Viscum album. Classification (NCBI taxonomy): domain Eukaryota; kingdom Viridiplantae; phylum Streptophyta; class Magnoliopsida; order Santalales; family Viscaceae; genus Viscum; species Viscum album. The sequence continues at coordinate 2,084,954,407 of OY728123.1, read as the reverse complement.
ATTATATTGAATACACATAATATATCTATTTTATTTTAAAAATGATCTTTGTAAGGACTTCGTCTCAATCCCCTTTCATTGAGGCATATTTGGTTTTATACAAAACTTTCTTTTATACGGTGTATAAACCCCTTTGACTTTTACGTTTATTCAAAAGGAATCCTTTTATATGAAGCGTTTTACTAAATGACAAAAAGGAATGTTTTCTTGCTGTACGTATGCGGTGACAACGACTTCTCCGCTGCCGTGACTATTATTTGATTTTCGGCCCCTCTACAAGCCATAACTTTTTTTTAATGAAAAATAAATACAAAGTTTTAACTTTCTTGTATTTTGGTATTGAAAATGGTTTTTAAAGTGTTTTTATTATATCAATGTGTTGTATTGATATCTTGTGATTGAAATGTGGAAATTTTATGTTTCCTTTATGCATGTTTTATGTGATACGATTATGTTATGGTTTATGATATGTTTAAACCTGTTCATATGAGGAATGCATTGGACTTAATAAGTGACGGGTGGAGCCCGCTATAGCTCCTCGATGCATCGGCAGGTCTCATGAGACAAACTAGTGTCTTGGCATGAGGCCTTGACAAAATCTTATTTGTGGTCTTGGCACGAGGCCTTGGCTACGTGGTTATGATAGTCTGGCATTATGCATTCCATCATTATGAAAGTGGTTATTGATATTGCATGTGATTATTCGACCAGTAGAATATCCATGTGAATAAGTAAATGGCATTATCTCATTTTACTTTTGCCATATTATGTTGAAGTTCATGTTTAAAAAGGCTTTTGTTTTAGTTATACATTTACTTAGATGTTAATGTTTATTTATGAAAGCTTCCGCAATATTGTTTTCCTTACTGAGCATCTGAGCTCACCCCTTTCAATGTTTTAATATTTTCCAGGATGTGAAGAAGTATTTTATGAATGACCTACAGGGATAGTCCGAAGAGGATAGAAGTGTGGACTATGGAGACTATGTTATTATAGTTTTTCACTTTGTTATGTAATGTAACATTTATGAATGTATCTAGTGTTTCCAAGGCTACTAAACTAATCGGTCTTTCGAGACTTGATCTTTTGTGATCATGCCAATGTTACGAAGTAATGCACCGACTCTGGGTAGCTGGGGTCGGGGTGTTACAGTTGGTATCAGAGGTAGTTTAGTACTAACCTTGGAAGCTAGATGTAGATAAACTCTGATTAGAGCACATAGCCCAAAGATAGACTTTGAGGATTGGTATAGAAGAACTTCCTAGAATTTTGGTATTATAGAGATGTTATGAGTTTTCCGAGCAATACATCCCTGTCTGGATACGAGCAGGTAGAGGCGGCTCTGGCACAGATGTACCTAGGGGTAAAACCCGAAAACACCACTTTGAGCTAGACTCGAACGGGAACTGGTGCACGACAACGGGCCTTGCTGCACTCTTGGTTACGACACTCCCGGGGGATATGCTTAGGATAATTCTAATTTTCTTTACAAACCACTATGAAGGGTTATGAGTATATACTTCCTCAAAGGAAACATTTCTTTTTATGATTATGGATTATATCCATAAATAGTTCAATTTATGTAAAGTATTTTACAAATATGGAATTATGTATTTTATTTCATAAACTAATCTAGTTTATGCCATTGTTTAGAAATGGAACCTAGTGGAAGGAATGGAAACCGTATCAATGCAAGCACTCCGTGTAGGGATTTCCCTCCTGCTCAAGATAATTATGGTGGAGCTAGTGATACACCTGGTGCTGATCAGCTTCTCACCGTACTGGGACAACTCACGCAGGTTATGAATAATAACCTTACTCGTATGGAGCACCCTGATCTGCAACGTGGAGGATCAATGCTAGACCGTTTCATGAGGCAACAACCACCAACCTTCAATTGGAGTACAAATCCTATAGTAGCTGAGCAATGGATAAATTCCTTAGAGAAAATATTCCATGCCTTGGGGAGTAGTGAAAGGGAGAATGTTGTCATGGCAGTTTACCGCCTCACTGGAGATGCTGATCAATGGTGGTCATTGATTCAAAACATGAACGAAGATGATGAAGTATTAAATATGGAATGGAGGGAGTTCAAAGATCTGTTTTTAGAAAAATACTTTCCTCGCGACCATCGAGCAGATATGGAAATTAAATTTCTGAGTCTGAGACAAAAGGAGGATTAGAATGTCACAAAGTATGAGGCTAACTTTACAAGGTTAGCGAGGCATGATGCCGATTATATACGTAACCCAAGGAGTAAGATTGATCGTTTCTTTGATGGGTTAAAACCATTTCTCCGTCGATCTTTAGTATCACAATCCTTCTCATCATACGAAGATATTGTCTCGTGTGCTATCAAGACAAAAAAGGAATTCTCTAAGTCTTATGACAACAAAGTAAAGCAAGAGAAGAAGAGAACGGTGGAACAAGAGACAGATAAAGGGAAAAAGGGAAAGAAGGATTTTCTATTATGTGATAATTGTGGGAAGAATCACCCTGGTACTTGCCTAAAAGGATTGGGAGTTTGTTATAAATGTGGAGAAAAGGGTCACCAGGCTCGTGATTGCAAGGGAAAGAAAGAGGCTATCAAAGTTGAATGCTACAATTGTAGGGAAATGGGGCATTATGCAAATGAATGTCCTAAGCGTCAAGGAAACTTACCTCAGAAAAGGACAAGGGATCAAGGACAATCTTATGTTGTTACTACAGTTGAAGCAGAATAACTAATGTAATGGTGCTTTTGGACTCATGGATTATATTCTGGTTATTAGAATAATAAGATATATATATATATAAGGATTGTACTGCAGTACTTGTTGATTTCAGTAAGGTTTTTATATTTTTAGTATGTGACAATAATAGAAACTTTACTTTGTTTGGGGAATCTGATAAATTGATTTTGGAATTAAGAGACCTTTTAGAGAAATTCTGGACAGAGGTATTTTGGATAACTATAAAGGTTGGAGTGGATTAAGTTGATCTTTGGATATTATTGTTTAAGGTTAAAAAATTATGAAGATTATTTTTGAATATTATAATACTATAGTTTTAGGAAAAGGACAACCTGCAGGGTGGGGCATAACCCGTCGCGTCGGACAAAGCTGCAGGAATCGAACCCACAATCATAGTGCGACAGGACTTTATTTCCTACCACTAGCCTACAGGAAGTCCCTGGTTAATACAAAATAATTTTACTAATCTAAATGGTATGTGTTAACATTTGGAACCTTATACAATTAGTTTAAGTATAATATTTTTGAGTTTTATTATCTTTTTGAGTGAAAGATGAGTTGAAGGTTGAAACTTTAATTGTCAAGCATAAATATATATATACCTATCTCTTATTCAATGAATAAATTAATTCTTAAACTTTAGTAAAGGGATATTAAAACAAAAAAATGTGTTATCCTAATACCTTATGTCTTGTTGAACTGATGATATTTTAAATCAACATAGATTGAAGGCTTTGAGGCCCTCAATTTGACAGTTGATTGTGATTGATGACCTCAATCACTCCCTACAAATATTTACGTTTTTCCTCCAATTATATGTCGTTAATTGCCACCAATTTTCTCCTAATCGAGATCATAATTGGGTGGTGACTTTTTCATTTCCCCTTCCCTCTTATTAAGGCTAAATTTTATTAATCATATTTCCGATGTGGGTTTTCCTCAAAGGTATTTTCTCTTTTCAACCTTTTATTTTCAAAGAAAATTTTCAAATTGTGAGGACGCAATTTATTGAAGGAGGGGAGAATGTAAAACCCTGAGCTTCCACGATACGCTTCCCATTTAATAATGCAATAGCTTGCATTGTACGCAACTTCGAGCTCTAAAACACCACGACTAATCAAAGTAGCCGTTATGAATAGTAATAACCACTTTTTAAAATTATAGAAATTTTATATTTCAAAATGGACTTCATTTTGTATTCGTAATATCGAAATTATCCAAATTTGAATTTTTTGTAATTTTCTGAGAACTTCCAATTTTTTATGAATAGTGAAAAATACTTAAAAACAACTTTTTTAAACAAAATAATTTATAATGATAAATTATACTATTTAGTGGTTTTAAAGTATAATTAGAATATATTTTTACCATTTTTTCCAATTGTGGTCATTAGAATTAATTTAACTTTGAAATTGGACATAAACAATTGCCAATCTTTTGATATAAATTGTTTCTTAAAAACACGCTATTTGTTGTGACAGCGGGAATTAATTATAAAATTAATTAATGCAACTTATATGTTTGGAATTTTTTAAAATAGACATCATTTTTGAATTCGGAATATCAATTATAGCTTAGGGTGAAATTTTGGCCTTATTCTGAAAAACTTCAATTTTTGATGAATAGTGAAACCACTAAGTGGTAATTAAATAACTGATTTTTCGTTTAAATGAAATATTACCACTTCTGTGATTTGATTTTCAAAAATACGACATACATGGTTGTCATTAAGAAGTAAAATGTGGTTCAATGAGATTAAAATAATTTTTTGTTGAATAGTAACTTTTAAGTTCTTAATCGCGATTAGAGGTAATTAGTGTAGTTTAAGGTAAAAATAATGTTTTAATAATATGAGATGAGCTTGACACTTGTCCTACTCCTATTGGATGATTCATGGCCGACCAAGACAACCCATGGGTCAACTTGGGGACCCCATGGAGACACTTTGGTTGGAAAATGACATTAATATATATTTATTTAAGGTTAAAATTAAATTGACACAAACATGAGTTGTTTTACTAAAACAGACTTTAAGTGGGGTTACACAAGTCCACATTTTGACTATAAATATTAATTAGAAATCTAAAAAGATTTCCTACACCATAGTATTTTTTTTATAATTTTTAGACATTAAATAAATTAAATTATTTATGACATCATTATGATGCATCGATGACCTCATTATTTAACGATTTTAATAAAATGAAAAGATAATGTAAAATCCAAGGCTTAAAAGTGTCCAAAGACTATTGGATGGGTATATTTAGAACCCTTATCACCTTATCCACTAATTATATAAGTGTGGGACCTTTAGAATCCGAAAAGCATTGTGTAATAATGTAACATTTCAATCTTTCCAAAAGAGCCCCTCCTCTCCTCTTATAAAAGGCCCCCACCTCTCCCACCTTATTTACACCTTCAAACCATTTGGCTCGGCCAAACTCTGCCCCAATACTCTCCCAACTTCCCCCTCTTACTCCTAGAAGCCTCACTTTTTGCAGAACTCTTCCCAAGGAAGCCTTTGGCTCAAATCAAAAAGAGTTACCCGATTTTGAGGTAATGTCTTCTCTAATGTTGTTTTGTTTTATTTTTCTTCTCCAACCCCCCTAAACTCTTTTTATTCATTTATTTTGTAACAACACCAGTATCCTCAATATACTAGGATGTTGTTATAAGAAGTATTCGAGCTACACTTACACACACCTACATCTAATGGTTAAAGAACATACGGTTTCTGTGGATGGCGAATTTCTGCCTCACGAAACGATGATTGTTCAACACTCATATAACACCTTCAAAGGTGGCCATTAAGATGTCACTATATTTATATATGATATATAATGTGTTTATGTTTTACTTATGCTTATGTATTTCTCATTTATGGCATACTTTATGATTTCCATTATGGGTAAAACGCGATAATTTCATTTTAGGAAGTGCGGACTACCGCCCCCTCAAAGTGATGTGAATCGTTAATGCCATATGTGGGATGTATAAAGGATGGAGTAAATGATATTATATATGATATTATACTGGAACTATATTATACCTTTATATCATTATGATTTCATTCCATTAAATACGAAATATAAATGAAAGTAGCGTTCATGCGTACGTACGGCTTACCGTCTCCATGAACGGTGCATTTCATTTCTTACCTCTAAATGTTACATAATATTATAAATGAATGTATATACTGGATATATATGATATATATGACATCTAAATCATGAATATAATTCTGGAGATAATGGATATTCTACCACATGAACAACTTGTAATTATAAGAAGTTTATTGTTGACTCCAGTACCAAAGATCGACAAAACGATCGTTATTAACTTAAATAATTACATAATGTTCATATCATTGTAATAAGTGATATAAAAAGGATAATGAAATTGAAAATGGTTCTTAATAAGGTATATATTAACTCTAGTTTATTATTCAGGAGGTTAAAGAACGGTTGAGTCAAGTCAGACACGAGGTAAGGGAACTTCTTAACCCAATTTCCATTCTTTGGGTTAATCTCCTACTTTCAAATTACGTCATGATATTATTATGTCCTATCTTGTATTTGTACTTTCTTTATGTGTAATTATAGTGAATACACATAATATATCTATTTTATTTTAAAAAGGATCTTTGTAAGGACTTCGTCTCAATCCTCTTTCATTGAGGCATATTTGGTTTTATACAAAACTTTCTTTTATACGGTGTATAAACCCCTTTGACTTTTACGTTTATTCAAAAGGAATCTTTTTATACGAAGCGTTTTACTAAATGAAAAAAAGGAATGTTTTCTTGCCATACGTATTCGGAGACAACGACTTCTCCACCACCGTGACTATTATTTGATTTTCGGCTTCCTCTACAAGCCGTAACTTTTTTTAATGAAAAATAAATACAAAGTTTTAACTTTATTGTATTTTGGTATTGAAAATGGTTTTGAAAGTGTTTTTATTATATCAATGTGTTGTATTGATATCTTGTGATTGAAATGTGGAAATTTTATGTTTCCTTTATGCATGTTTTATGTGATACGATTATGTTATGGTTTATGATATGTTTAAACCTGTTCATATGAGGAATGCATTGGACTTAATAAGTGATGGGTGGAGCCCGCTATAGCTCCTCGATGCATCGGCAGGTCTCATGAGACAAACTAGTGTCTTGGAACGAGGCCTTGACAAAATCTTATTTGTGGTCTTGGCACGAGGCCTTGGCTACGTGGTTATGATAGTCTGGCATTATGCATTCCATCATTATGAAAGTGGTTATTGATATTGCATGTGATTATTCGACCAGTAGAATATCCATGTGAATAAGTAAATGGCATTATCTCATTTTAATTTTGCCATATTATGTTGAAGTTCATGTTTAAAAAGGATTTTGTTTTAGTTATACATTGCCTTAAATGTTAATGTTTATTTATGAAAGCTTCCGCAATATTGTTATCCTTACTGAGCATCTGAGCTCACCCCTTTCAATGTTTTAATATTTTCCAGGATGTGAATAAGTATTTTATGAATGACCTACAGGGATAGTCCGAAGAGGATAGAAGTGTGGACTATGGAGACTATGTTATTATAGTTTTTCACTTTGTGATGTAATGTAACATTTATGAATGTATCTAGTGTTTCCAAGGCTACTAAACTAATCGGCCTTTCGAGACTTGATCTTTTGTGATCATGCCAATGTTACGAGGTAATGCACCGACTCTGGGTAGCTGGGGTCGGGGCGTTACAAAAGGATTTCACCACCCCTTTCTGCTTGTAGTCTAACTTCTTCCCATCACTCAAGCTCTTTATCGGACACTCATTTGCAGAGTGACCCATCTCATTGCACTTATAACATTTCACTAAATGTAAATCAAATTTGTTCTTACCTTCACCTTGATCCTTTTCAGTGCAATCACGAGCCTTATGTCCCATCTTACCACATCGGTAGCACTTTCCAGAATTCAGAAGACATTCCCCAGCATGCCTTTTGGCACATTTATCACAAACTGGAAACTTAATTTTCTTACCATCAGACTTTTTTGAAGAATTCTTACCTTTCTCTTGCCACCTCGGTCTCTTCTTCTGTTGGTTGTTATAGAACACTTGATCATCGGCAAACTCCATTTCCACCTTCTCAGCACATCGAACAAGCTTTTCATAACTTTTAAACTCACGAGAAGCTAATGCCCTTCGATATTTTGGCTTTAATCCTGAGTAAAAACGATTGATTTTACTATCAAGGTCTCGAATAAAATTTGGAGCATACCTTGCTAATCGAGTGAACCTTTCTTCATAGGCAGCCACTGAGTCTTCCTATTGCCTCAATTCCAAGAATTTCTTTTCCATCCTAAGTCAGACAGCCTTAGGAAAATACTTCTCAAGAAACATACCTTTGAATTCATCCCAGTCGAGAGCATCAATCTCATCAGTATCCCTGATATTTTTAACCATCGACCACCACTGATCTGCCTCACCCTGCAAACGGTAAATAGCAAGACTAACCTTTTGATTGTCTGAACACCCCATGACATCGAAAATCTTCTCCAGTTCTTTAATCCACCCTTCAGCTAGCACAGGGTCAGATGATCCTCTGAATGATGGGGGATGTTGCCTCATGAAATGTTCCACCACTGACATGTTCCTCTGCGGTTGGTCTGGCTGATCTCGTGCATGGATACCACCACCATTTATAGCCTGAGTCAACTGTGCCATTACTGCAAAAAACTATTCATTTCCAATTCCGACCATCTCAGGATGCTGATTCGGAAGGTTATTTCCTTCTGTATGTCTTCCTAGCACTACTTCCATGTTTCCTCTGCAGAAAACCATTCTGAACAAACATGTCTTAGATGAAGCAACATGGTAATCTTTAAATTCTATATCATTTCATAAAAAAAAATATTTTTGGATAATCATTTAATAGAATTATAACTCCTAAAGTTATCTAAACCGACCTCTGATACTAACTATAAGGCCCCATCCTTAAACCTTACTTAATCTTGAGTTATTACAAGATTACACATTGAGGGTCTTTTCGGGTTTAGAGTTTTAGAGAATTAGATCATGAAACTTGCATTACATTCCACATATAAACAAAGTGGTTACATAAAGATAGTATTCTTCATTCCCATCAATGGAAACATATTTAAAATAAAACATGGATTATTTCTTGACACTTCCTTGACACTATCATCATATCATGTACCTTTCCCTTGACCTGTGAAAAACATTTCAAAAAAAAACTTGGGATGAGCTTAAAAAGCTCAGTAAGGGATATAAAAATATGGAAGGGAAACATGGGTACATATATACATAAGAATGAGATCATACTTTACCCATAAAACATAAGCACTTTAACATACCTCATCAAATCATGAATAAATCATAGAAATCATAATACATAAAGGTAACTTGAGGCATTCATAACATTCTTACGTAGGGAGTAACCCTCTTGGTTACGTTTGGAATACCCATCATAGTATATTCCCTAAATCTCTTCGGAGAAACCTTAACGTTTCACTCCTTCACGTTACCCAATGCATTGGAGAGCTATATCGGGCTCACCCGCCCTGAGTTTATCACGGAACCACCCGTTTTCATAATAATTCCCAAGAACCTCAACATAATCATATCACATAAAACATGCATAAAGGAAACATAACATTCCCACCTTTCAATCACAAGATATCAATACAAAACATTGATATAAAGACATTATGAAAACCATTTTCGATACCAAAATAAAATAAAAGTAAAACATGGTATTTATTTTTCTTTTAAAAAGAAGGTATGGCTTGTAGAGGAAGCCGAAACTCAAATAACGGTCATGACGGCGGAGAAGTCGTTGTCACCGCATACATACGACAAAAACATTCCCTTTTGTCGTTTAGTAATATGCTTCGTATAAAAAAGATTCATTTTGGATAAACGTAAAAGTCAAAGGGGTTTATACACCGTATAAAAGAAAGTTGTGTATAAAATAAAATATGCCTCAATGAAAGGAGATTGAGACGAAGTCCCATACCACGTATCCGACTTGACCCGACTGTTCTTTAATCTCCTGAATAATAAACTTGAGTTAATATCTACTTGCTTAAGAACCTTTTTCAAGTTCATTATTCCTTTTATACCATGTTATGAACATCATGTAATCATTTAAGTTAATAATGTTCATTTTTTCGGTATTTGGTTCTTAAATCAAAAATAGACTTCTTACACTTACATGTTGTTAATTTGGTCAAAGGTTCGTTATATCCAGAATGATATTAATGATTTGGATAACATATATATCATATATATTCATCATATACATGTATTTATAATATTACATCACATTTAGAGGTAATAAATGAAATGCACCGTTCATGGAAACGGTAAGCCATACGTACGCATGAACGCTACTTCCATTTCTATTTAGTATTTTATGGAATGGAATCATAATGATATAAGAGTATATTATAATTACAGTATAATAACATATATAATATCATTAACTTTATCCTTTACACATCCCACATATGGTATTAATGAATCAAATCACTTTCAGGGGGCGGTAGTCCGCACTTCCTAAAATGAAGATATCGTGTTTACCCATAATGGAAACAATAATGGTATGGCATAAATGAAAAATACAGAAGATTAAGGAAAGAATAAACATATTATATATCATATATAAAAATAGTGACATCATAATGGCCACCTTTGAAGGTGTTAAATGAGTATTGAACAATCATCGTTTCGGGAGGCAGAATTTCGCCATCCACGGAAACCGTATGTTCTTTAACCATTTGATGTAGTTGTGTGAGAGTGTAGCTCAAATAAATCTTATAACAACATCCTAGTATATTTAATATACTGGTGTTGTTACAAAAGAAGTAAATAAAAAGATTTTAGGGGGTTGGAGAAGCAAAATAAAACAAATGAACATGAGAGAATGAATTACCTTTAAAAGGGTAACTCCTTTTGATTTGAGCCTAAAGGCTTCCTTTGAAAGGATTCTACACAAAAGGAATCCTCTAGGATGAGGATAGGGATGTGTAGAGATTAAATAGGCAGGGGATGGCCGATCCAAAGGCTTGAGGAGTGTGTGAAATGAGGTAGAGGTGGGGGCCTTTTATAAGAGGAGAGGAGGGGCACTTTTGGAAATCATGAAACTATTATTTTATTTTCAAACGTGTTTCGAATTTCTAAAGTCCCACATTGATATATTTAGAATATAAGATGATAAGGCTTCTAAATATTCCCATCCAATAGTTTTTGGACAAGTGTAGGTCTTAGATTTTATATTATCGTTTCATTTTATTTATACTGTTCATTAATGAGGTCATCGTTGCATCATCATGATGTCATAATTAAATTAATTTATTTAATGTCTAAAAATTATAACAAAAATATCCTGATGTAGGAAATATTTTTATCTTTCCAATTAATATTTATAATCAAAAATCTGATCTTTATAACCCCATGTAAAAATTGTTTTCGTAAAACATATTATGTTTGTGTCATTTTTACTTTTACATTAAATAAAAAGTTATTTATGTCATTTCCCAACCAAAGTGGCTCCATGGGTTCCCCAAGTTGACCAATGGCTTTTCTTGGTCGGCCATGACACAACCAATTAGGGTAGGACATGTTTCAACCTCATCTCATATTATTAAAGCATTATTTTTTCCTTAAACTACACTAATTACCACTAATCGCGATTAAAAACTTAATAAGTTACTATTCACCAAAAAATTATTTTAATCTCATCGAACCACATTTTACTTATTAATGACAACCATGTATGTCGGATTTTTGAAATTCAAAACACAATGATGACAAAATTTCATTTAAACGGAAAATCAGTTTTTATAAGTACCACTTAGTGGTTTCACTATTCATCAAAAATTGAAGTTTTTCAGAAAATTACCAAAAATTCACCCTAAGCTATATTTGATATTCCAAATTCAAAAATGAAGTCTATTTTACAAAATTCAAAACATATAAGTCACATTAATTAATTTAATAATTAATTCCCGCTGTCAGAGCAAATAGCGGGTTTTTATGAAACAATAAGTATCAAAAGATTGATACTAGTTTAAGTCTGATTTCAAAGTGAAATTGATTCCAATGACCACCATTGGATTAAATGGTAAAAATATATTCAGATTACACTTTAAGAACAATTCAAAAGATAATATAATCATATAAATAAATTAGATTAAAAAGCAGTTTTGATGTAAAATGCAGTATTTTCCACTATTCATTAAAAAATGAACATTGTCTGAAAAATACCAAAAATTCACACAAAGTAAATTTTTATGTCCCAATCATAAATAATAAGTTTATTTTGACAAACATAGCTTATAAAATTGTCAAAAGATAGATTTAAAAAGGGTTTTCCATCAAAAGGCAGTAAAACAATCTTTTAAGAATATTAGTGTATTCCATGCATAAGATTGTATTTATTTTCATTTTAAGCCTCTAAAACACTATCTTAATCATTAATATAGATAGATAAAAATATCTATTATTCATTACTTACTTGGGATGTTACACTTTATAAGTTAAAAAAATGCTCCTTTTACACTTTTGGTAAAAGTCAAAGAATACCTCGTTCGAAAAACAACAAGAAGATTACCTTAAAAATATTTGGTAAAATGGTAAAAATAGATAAAAAATTATTTAATAAACAATCATAGGATATTAAATATTATCTGTAAAAAATTTGAGAAAATATAGATATGTAAGAAAAGACTCCCTGAGAGGAGACAATCTTGAATAGTGATGAGATTTTGAAATAAACCCTTACCTCAAGTTTGACTTCCATTATATGCATTTGAACCTCCTATATAATAAATATAGATTTATTATACATATATTATATAACTATAATCATATATATCATACCTTATATTATTTACTTACAACCTTTTATCACTCTTTTATTAATAATTCTTTATTAAAATCATTATTCTGGGTGGTAACTGCTTTATTTTTTATATATATTTTGGTTCATTAGTTTTGGTCCTTTTACTTTTATCATGGTTATATTATATAAATAATACTAATAATGATATAAATATCATAAATATTCATTATATACATATTTATAGTCATCCATAAAAGTTATAGATAAAAACATTAATTACATTGTTCATGGATACGGTAGGTTGTATGTACACATGAAAGCTATTTTCAATTTTTGATGGATGTAATAAAAGAAAAGAAAATAATAGTTATAATTTAAATAATAATTATTATATAATATAAATCATATATATTCATGAAATTTATCCTTATTACCATCCAAGTAAAACAGAAATGAAAAACAAATCATATCGCTTCGTAGAGGTGGTAGTCCACACATACGCACAAGCGATGTTATTGTATTCCAAAAGATTGGAGGGTAAAAAAGTAGATGTGATATTATAATTAACATGTTATAATTATATCATAAGTATAATATATAGTCATTAAAACTATCATAATAATCATCCATGAAATATGGTGGTGGAAAATGAATTGTATCGCTACTTGAAGATAGTAAGTCATACTTATCCACGAGTGATTCCTTCACTTCCCATTTGATGGGAAGGAGGGTGGATAATGATTATTTCATAATCATAATAAAATTTAATTATATTTAGGAAACATGATTTATTATTTTATGAAAAATACTATATATTTAAATGAGGTAAATAATAAGTAAAAAAATAAAGTGATCAGTCAAGGCGATTACCTCTCCTTTGAAAGAACTTCTTTAAATATCCTCTTAAGTGTCCTAGGGTTGGTATTTTGGGTTTAATAGAACCTATAATATGTATCTAATTAATTTTATAAGGGATTTGTTTAGGGTTTTTTGAGACATAAGGCTTAATGTAGTGTAAATAAGTGAGGGGTTCCCTTTTATAATTGAGTCGAGGGGTACTTTTGTAATTTGTTAAAATATTAAATTATAATAAAGTCGTTATCTAGAAAAATGCATCAAAATGGATATATATTAGAACATAAGGTATTATATGGTTGAAATATCATCATAAAATAAAATTTTTATCTGTTAATGTGGTGTTTTAAACCATATCTTTTGGTTTAACCCCTTAATTAGCCTAGTTTAACATTAATCGGGGTAATGTAATTTCACTCTTAAAGGGTTATAATTTTACATATAAGGTAAATATTGAATAATAATTGGACAATGTATTATATTCTAGACCATATATTGTCCAATTTTTCTTCTTTCAATATTTAATAGATTTTTAAATTATTTAATAAAATATTATTCTGATAAATTATCATTAATGTCAATTTTGACACTATTCATTTAATTTGACTTAAAATTCATCAATAAAACGTTATATTTAGAATATAATTCATTTTAACATCACTAATATTTCATATTAATATAAAAATTTATTGTAACACTATAAATCACTCAAATTATATCACTTTTAATATTTTTAATATCATTTATTTTATTTTTCTATTAATTGAACAAATATTGTATTAATGTTCCGAAAGAATTTAAGGTAATTATATAATCAATAAAAATAATAAATAAATTATAATTATGAATATAATTTAATTATGAAAAAAAATTACATTTATATTCACTTATAACTTTATTTTATCCCTATGTGGACACATAATAGATATTAAAAACTAAGTGAGTGACATTTTGTAACTTTCTTTGATTTAAATATTAAATTGGTCATTTTCATGAACAAGTTTCTATTAAAAATATTAATTTCAAGTATAAGGTGATAAGGGTAAAATAAAATTTATCTAATAACATTTAACATGCAATATTATGTCCTTATCACTTATTTTTAACCTTTATTAACTCGATTTACCCTTTACTAAGTCGATAAATTTTACCACTGTAACTATTCATATTGACTAAAAATAAAAGGTAATAATTTTCAAAATTTGAATCTTATGATTAAAAATATGGAATAAATTTTTCAATATTTAATTTATATAATTTTAAGAAATTAATTTTAAAATAATTTTGAAAAACGCAACAAAAACCACTTTTTAGAAAAATGCTTTTTTAAGTATAAAACTGGATTTATTCTTATTCCATCCCTTTTAAAAAATATATGAATGTTAAAAAAATTTATTAAGTATATAATATTCACATTTCATTAAAATAATACACTAATATTGATCAATTTTATTTATTAAGATAAATACACATTACCTTTCCATTTCCTCTTGGTGTTCATAAGGAAAATATTTTTCCAAGAAAATTTCTTTAAAATCCTTCCATTCCATTCTCATTACTTCCTAATAATACTTAGTGTTTTGAATAAATGATAAACATTGATACAAATACCCTAATAGAATATAAATTTCCCTGAAAAAATTCTCTATTTCATTCCTTCCCAAAGCGAGGAATATATTCTCCAAGGAACTTATCCATTACTCAATTGAAAATGGATTTGTAGTCCCATTAAATAATGGAGGTTTTTGATGTATGAAGAAATATAAAATTGTTATGACACATTGTGGACTATGATTATTCTATATGATGTCATTTTTATTAGTCATAACCTAATTTAACTGCTACAAAATAGTTATAATCTTTTTATCTCTGGTTATAGCTCTAACACTAGCATCATTATCTTCTCTAGGAGGGAAATCCTTACATGGATTATGTGTATTGATATGGTTTCTATTCCTTACACTAGGATCCATTTATAAAAAATGTAATACACTATAATATGTCATAAAATTATGAAAAATAATGTAAAATTCAAAACTAGTTAAATACTTTACATAAACTAAAAATTTATGTATAACTAATCTCAAAATCATAAGCTTGGTTTATTTGGAAAAATTCTCAAATCTTATCATAGGGTTATATTCGATAATCTATGTTTTCAGGAATATAGTTTCCAAGGTTTATAATAAACTTACTCTAATATAAAATTTAAATACCCTGACTCTAGTGGCCCCGATCCAATGGTAACTTTATTACATTAGCATTAAATATAAGTAATTGCATCCCAAATAACATAATAGTTTAGTAGTCTTGAAGAACCAAATACAAACATGATTCTCATATTACATTGAAAATATAAAATTAATAGCATAAAATAATTCATTAATCCATTATTTTATTCATAATAACCTTATTCGTAGCTTGGGGAAAGGAAAACAAACAAATGGGTGAGCTCACATGCTTAGAAAGGGCATGCGCACAACAGAAGTTAATAAGTCATGAATAATATAGAAAGAATAAATGATGATAAAAATAATTACATAAAAATACTAATATGATTTATAAAATCATCCATGGATATCATAAAAATTATAATAATCACATATACATCAATAAACAATTTCAAAATGAAGGAATGCATAATCCCAGACATCTGAAACTTACCATCGAGGCCTTAACCAATACATATAAGAATAAATGGGTAAGGCCTCAACAAAAAACCAATATAGTTTATCTCATGAGACAAACCAATTCATCTAGGGGATATAGAGGTCCCTAACCATCACTTACTAAGTCTAATGAATTCTTCATATGAATAAACAATACAACTAAATCAACATGCCCTAAAAATCAATAATTTTCCATATTAGAAGAACTTGCATATGGAATACCAATAATTTCCCTAGTCAAGATAATCATAAACCATATAGAGAAATATGTTGTATAATATCATAAAATCACATTCTGAACATAATATTCAACAAAAAATTTTGATATATATGAAAATACTTTAAAGATATGACTGTAATATTTCTTGAGGAAAATAGACATTTCACTTTAAAAACATTTTTTAATCTAAAAACTTCACACATATTAAAGAACCCATTTTATTTTAAATTAACCTTGTAAAATTATAAAGTAATGTTAAAATCATTGAGATTTCAATATGGTAGTAAATTACATTCATGCCATATAATTTTAAAAACATTCTTTTTACACTTTCAGTAAAAGTCAAAAAGTACCTCATTCATAAAATAATAAGAAGATTCCTTTAAAAAATTATTAAAAAGTAAAAAATAGATTAAAATGTATTTAATAAATCATTTTAGTATAGTGAAAATATTTTTTAAAACATTTTAACAAAATATTGGTATGGAAAAAAAGACTCCTCGAGTGGAGATAATCCCGAATAGTGATGAGATTGTGAAATAAACTCTTACCTCTAGTTTGAATTACTCCATATCTATCTTAACATCATTTATAATAAATATAGACTTATTATAAATCTATTATATAAATACAATCATATATATCATACCTTATATGGTTTATTTATAACCTTTTATCACCTGTTTATTAACAGTTCTTTATTAAAATCACTTTTCTCGGTGGTAACTACTTCATTTTTCATATATATTTTGGTTCAGTGGTTTTGGTCCTTATAATTTATATCATGGTTACATAATATTAATAATTTTAATCATGATATAAAAATAATATATATTAATTATATATATATATATATTTATTTATATTCATCCATAAAATTTATAAATAGAAAAATTGAATTACAACATTCATGGAGACGGTTGGTCGTATGTACACATGAACGATGTTCTCATTTTTTGAAAAATGAAACAAAATAAATCTAAATAATAATTATCATTTAAATAATAATTATTATATAATATACATTATATATATTCATAAAATTCATCCTTATTTCCATTTAATTAAAATAGAAATGAAAAACAAATCACATCGCTTCGTGAAGGGGGTAGTTCACACGTATGCATGAGTAACATTGTTGTATTCGAACGGATTGGAAGGTAATATGGTAGGCGTGATAATATAATTAAAGGGATATAATTATTTCATAATTATAATATATAAACATTAAAATCTTCTTAATAACCATCCGTGAAATATGGTGGTAGAAAATGAATTGTATCGCTACGTGGAAACGGTAAGTTATACGTATGCGCAAGCGATAACTTCACTTCCCCTTTGATGAGAAATAGGGTGAAAAATGGTGATTTCATAATCATAATAAAATTAATTGTATTTATTATTCCAAATTTTTCATTTTATGATAAATATCATATATTTAGATTAGTTAAAGAAGATGTAAAAAGAAAGTGATCGATTAAGGCTATGACCTCTCTTTTGAAAGAACTCATTTAAATATCCTCTTAAGGGTCCTCAGGTTGTTATTTTGGGATGAAAATCAGATCTAGAATATGTATAATAAATTTTAGAAGATATTTTTATAGTTTTTGGTCGAGATAAAATGCCCAATGTGGAATAAATAAGTGATTTATGAGGTTTCCTTTTATAATTGTGGGGAGTGGAACTTTTAGAATTTCTTAAAATATTTAATTATAATAAAGTCATTCTCAGTAAAAATGCATCCAAATGGATAGGTATTGCAAACTATCATAAGATATGGTATAAAATTTATCAACCAATAAAAATTTGATGGGTTAATATGGGGTTTTAAACCTTGTCTTTTGGTTTAACCCCTTAATTAACCTAATTTTACATTAATCGCGGTAATGTATTTTTCACTCTTAAAGGGTTATAAGTTTACATATAAGATAAATATTTACTCATAAATGGAAAAGGGGTGAAATTTTAAATAACATTTTATCCAATTTTTCCAATTTCATGATTTTTATGATTTTTAAATAATTTAATAACATATTATTTTGATAAATTATCATTAATGTCAATTTTGACATTATTCGTTTAATTTGACTTCAAATACAACAATAAAAAAGTTTTATTTAGAATATAATTCATTTAAACATCACTAATATGTCATAATAATATATAAAATTCTTGTAACACTATAAATCACTCAAATTATATCACTTTTAATATTTTTAATATCATTTTTTGTATTAATTGAATAAATATTGTATTAGCGTTGTGCAGTAATTTAAGGTAATTAAATAATCATTAAAAATTATAAATAAATTATCATTATGACTATAATTTCATTATTCACAAAATTGATATTTATATTCACACGTAACTTTATTTTTTCCCTATTTGGATACATAATAGATATTTAAAACAAAGAGAGTGACATTTTGTAACCTAATTTGATTTAAATATTATACTGATCATTTTCATACAAACGTGTCCATTAAATGTATTAATTTCAAGAATAAGGTTATAAGGGTTGAATTTACTTCATATAATAATAATTAATAAGAAATATTATGACCTTACCACTTAGTTTTAACCTTGATTAACACGATTTACCCTTTACCGAGGTGATAAATTTTACCACGGTTACTATTCATATTGACCAAAAATAAAAAGGTCCAATTTTAGAAATTCAAACCACTATATTAAAAATATATAATCCATTTTTCAATATTCAATTTCTATAAGTGGAAGAAATTAATTTTAAAATAAGTGTGCAAAATGTGGCAAAAAACACTTTTTAGAAAAATACATTTTTAAGAATAAAACTGGATTTATTCTTATTCCATGCATGGTAAAAACTATAAAAGAATGTTTCAAAATTTTATTGAGTGTATAACATTAAAAATTCATTAAAATTATTCAAAAATAGTGATAAATTTAATTTATTAATATAAAGACACATTGGGCGCACATAAAAACAGTTTTTTAGGAAAACAATTCCTATATATTCAAATTTTTTCATTTTTATTGATAACCAATGAGTTTATTTTATAAGTGTGTGGAAATTATAATTTTCATAATTTACTTATTTCTATTTATACCAAAAAAATTAATTTCTAGGTTATAATGTTCATATAACAATATTTTAATAATAGATCATGGTTATTTTAAACTTAATGTTGCATACAAAAAAATCTATAGAAGTGATTAAATTTACTTAAAAAATAAATACAATAAAATATAGGTGTGTTACATAAAATATATTTGGTAATTAAATAAAATTAATTATTGTCTAAAAATATAATGTACTTATTATTTAATGTCGGGGCCTTATAGTTAGTTTTAGAGAAAAGGTTTGGATAATTTTTTAGGTTAGGAAAATATAAGTAAATACCCTTAAGAGATTCAAATTTATGGTTATAATGATAAAGAATTTAAATATTATCATATTCCTTCATCTAAACTATATCTTTTCTGAATGTTTTCCATAAATTAAATAAGTAATCTGATGTAGGAAAACACCAAGAGGACAATATCCTACCAAATCAGTAATCTGGAATGGTTGGAATTGGAACTGGCTGGTTTGTTGATATGATGGATCAGTTGACACAGGCTATAAATAGTGGTAGTATCCATGATAGAGAATATCCAGATCTATTATAGAGTAATATGTAGTTAGTGGATCATTTTATAAAAAAACACCCTCCAGCATCCAATGGATCTTCTAAACCAGTGGTAGCTGATGGGTGGATTAAATCCCTAACAAATATATTTAAAGTCATGGGTTATTCGGATCATCAAAACTTAACTCTTTTTTTACCATTTTAAGGTTAAGTTGGCCAATAGTGGTCAATTATTTGGAATACTAGAGAAATAGAAGATAATGATTCCATATAATTTGATACATTTAATAATATTTTCATTGGGAAATATTTTCCTAAGGCTGTTTGATTTAGGATGGAAAAGTAGTTCTTGGAATTAAGATAGAAGAAGGAATATTCAATTGTCACATATTAATTAAAATTCACCTGATTGGTATGGTATGAATTAAATTTTATCTGAGTTCTTAATATTAAAATTAATTAGTTTTACAGAGGATTGAGGCCAATATATTGAAGGGGGTTGGATTCTTGTGAATTTAAAAGTTTTGAGAAACTTGTTCTTTGTGCCGAGAAGGTATAAATGGAGTTTTTCAATGATCGTGCATTCCATGAAAATGTATAGAAAAAATGTCTAGATATAAATAAATAGTAAATAATCTGTAAAATAAATCTGAAGGTAAAAAAATTAAGTTTCCATTTTGTGATAGGAGTGGTAAAAATAACCCTAGGGAATGTATTAGGAAATATAGACAGTGCTTCTGATGTGGTAATTTTGGGTGTATGGATCGTGATTACAAAGAAAAATATATGTTTAGTGGTAAGACAAATACTGATAAATAGTAAGTAATTTGTTTTAAATTTAATGGTATGGATCATTATATAGATACATGTTTGAAGAAGATCATGAATGATAGGAAGTAACACAACTATAAGCAGAAGGGTGTGGGGAGATCATTTTCAACTACTTTGGAAGATGTTGGACCATCAAACAAAGTGGTAACATGTACATTACTTTTTTATTAAGATTATGTTAATTTATTTTTTGATTCGGGTTCTATCCATTCTTTTATTTCTGATAAATTTACTGGTAAAATGAAAATTTCACCATAAGAAATGAAGTTAGAGATTTTGGTAAAAACACATGTGGGTATTATTAAGGCAATAAGAAATTAAAAATATCTTCCTATTATCATCTTTTTAATGGTTTTCCCTTCAAATATTGTTGTATTTCCCATTATATTATTTTATTTTATTTTGAGCATGCATTGGCTTTCAATTTATCATGCTAAGATAGATTATAGAGAAAAAGAAGTTCTTTTCTGAAATAAGCTTCATCTTGTAGATAATAATCAATTCATGCCTTTGATAATATATCAACAAGATGATAAACTGTGAAGAGATATAAATGAAAGTTACCTTGCTCATATTTTTGAAAATAAGATAACTTTTCATATTAATGATGTGTTGGTAGTAAAAGAATACCTATATGTTTTTTCTAATGAGTTGTATGGTATTATAGCTGATCTGGAAGTTGAATTTACTATTTACTTAGTTTCTTATGCTAATCCAGTTTCAAAACCCCCTTATCGAATGGCACAAGTGAACTTCTGAAATAGAAAAAATAGTTGTGGGAGTTTATTGATAAAGGTTTCATTCATCCTAGCACGTCACCATGGGGTTCTCCTATTGTTTGGTTAAAAAATGGTTCTATAAGGCTTTGCATTGATTATAGAGATTTATATAAATATTAATATTGAGAATAAGTATTTTTCTTTTCCTCATATCTATGACTATTTCAATCATGTCCAGGGAGCTTGATATTTTTCGAAGGTTGATCTAAGGTCTGAGTATCATCAGCTAAATGTGAAGAAGGATAAAATTATGAAAATATTTTTTTATACTAGGTATGGTAATTATGAGTTTGTGGTTATGTTTTTTGGGTTGATAAATGATCCAGACGTATTTATGGATCTTATAAATAGAGTTTTCCATGAATATTTGGATAAGTTTTTGGTTGTTTTTATTGATGATGTTTTGGTTTATTCTAAAAGTTATGAAGATCAAAAAAACATCTAAGGATTGTTTTGAAAATATTTAAAGAAAATAATTTGTATGGAAAATTTATAAAATGTGAATTTTGGTTAAAGTGGATTTCATTTATTAAACATATCATAAACAAATGTGGAATAACTATTGATCCTGATAAAACTAAAGTGGTTAATGAATGACTAAGACCTACAAATGTTACTGAGATTCATAGTTTAATTGGGTTATGAGGATATTACTAGAGGTTTGATGGAAACTTTGTACAGTTATTTGTCCCACTAACCAGGTTAACACGAAAAGTATTTAGGTTCATATAGAGAAATTAATGAGATGAATGTTTCTAGGAATTGAAAAAGAAGATTAGTGAATGCTCTATTTTTGGCTCTACCATCTATATATGTTGAATTTTTTATCTAAAATGATTCTTCATTAAAGGGACTAGGTTTCATTTAAATATAGAATGATTTGATTATTTCTTATGCTTTATGTCAATTAAAACCTCATGAGAAAAATTATCCTACACATGAACTTAAACTGATAGTTATAGTGTTTGATTTAAAAATTTGGAGACAGTATTTATATGGAGTAAAGTGTGAAATATATACGTATCATAAAAGTTTGAATTATATATTCACTCATAAATATTTAAACATGGGATGGGGGAGATGTCTATAATTGATAGAGTATTATGAATCCACAATTCATTACCATACAGGTAAATAAAACATAGTAGTTGATGCTTTGAGTTAGAAATTTAACGGATCTTTAACTATTCTATATCTGGTACCTAATCCTTTGGTTAATGATTTCATGAATTATGGATTAGAAATTATGCATGTAGGAACTCCATCTATTTTTTTAGGAATCAATATAATTTCCTTTTTCAGATAGGATTAAGTAATCTTGTAAGGAATAAATAGTTTTACAGGAAAAGGTGGAATTGGTTATGAAAGGTAAGTTGTCTGAATTTAATATTGAAAAAGAAGGTGTTTTGAGATTCAAAAAAAGGTTATTTGTTTTATGTGTCCCAAATTTAATAAATAATTGTTAAGTAAGGCTCATAGATCTCCATTTTAAATTCATCCTAGCATCACAAAAATTTATAGAGGCCTTTAGAAACATTTCTAGTGGGAAGGAAAGAAGAAAGATATAGTTGATTTTATTAGGAAATGTCTGAATTTTTAACATGTTAAATAAGAGCGGTAATTACCAAATGGGATGATTTATCCTTTTCAAGTTCCAAAATAAAAATGGGAGAATATATCCATATATTTCATGGTGGGATTACCAAATACATATCAAAGTAATAATGTGAATTGGTTAATTATTTATAGATTAACTGAATCTACTTATTTTATTCACATTCAAGATAATATGTATTTGGATAAAATTTATCTACTTTATGTTATAGATATAATTAGATTAAATAGAGTCCCTAGTTCCATTTAATCTTATTGTAATATTATATTCAACTATAATTTTTTTAAAGGACTTTAGAAGTCTTTGGTTACTGAATAAAATTTTAGAGTAGCCTTTCATACTCACTATGATGAAGATTTAAAGAGAAATATTCAGTATTTTAATGATATTCTTGGAGTTTTTTTAATAGATTATCAGGGAAGTTGATATCAACATATGAATTTGGTTTATTTTTCTTATAATAATAGTTTACATTCCAATCTATAAATGGAACCTTTTGAGTCTTCATATGGAAAGCGGTGTCAGACTCTAGTTTTTTGGGATGAAGCCGGGGAAATAAAGTTATTGGGACCAAAATTGGTATATGAAATGGATAAGAAGGTGAAAATAATTTATTAGAACATGTGGACAACTTAGAATATGAAAAAAAAAGTAATGTGGATAACCAAAGGAAAAAAATTATAACAGAAATCGTTTTTTTTTTTCTTAAATCTTCTCCATGGAAATGTGATATTCATTTTGGTAAAAGGGGAAAGTTAAGTCAGTGGTACATTATACCATATGAAATCCTATAAAATATTGTATCAGTTTCCTATTGAGTTTCCTTGACTTCAATTTTATCTTAGGTACATAACATATTTCATGTTTAGATTTTAAGAAAATATGTGTCGGATACATCTAAAGTTTTGAGCCCTAAAGTAGTTTTGATAGAAGAAAACCTTTCCTATGAGGAATAGCTAGTATAGAATCTTGTTCTTAGAGAGAAAGTATTTTAGAATAAGTTAATTCATAAATTTAAGGTTTTATATAAAAACAATATGGTTAAAGAATCAATATGGGAATCAGAAAATTCTATAAAGGAAAAATATACCCACTTGTTTAAGTAATGAACAAAATTTCGAGGATACAATTTTTAAAAGCACAAAAGAATTTAACAACCCCAGTAATGTTATAATAAGTCATTTTCATATCTTATTAATATTCATTAAATATATTTTATGAATATATATTCACTATAAGAATATTAAGTAGTTTTCAAATAAAAAAGGAAATAATTTTATTACATATATTATATAGTTTTATTTAAAGGATTGATTTAAAAAATTTAAAATATTAATTTTAAAAACTAAATTAAAATTTTGAAATCATCATATCAAAATTATATTAGGGTGATTTTTTGATAATTTTCTAAAAAGTATGGTTTTCAATTAATAGTGAAAAATATTGATTTTATTGGAAACTGTATTTTATTTTAAAAGTGTTTACAAAGTAAAATTCTATTTAGGATTAGTTTTAAAAAAATAAGTTAATTTTTATTAAAAATAATCTAAGTATGTTCTTTATAATGAATTTTTACTTTATTTTTATTTAAAAACAATTTTTTATAATTAAAGAGAATTTTTCTAAAGAATCATTTATCACCACATTTTCTGAGATTAATTTTAAATTAAAATATTACACATATAAAGCTTGATTATTAAAAATTTAATCCATATTTGGAATCATGAGGCCTAAATTTGTTAAATAGTTCCCTTTTATTTTTTGTCATTATTAATAGTAATTGTAGTATATTTTTGTTACCATGGTAATGCTAAAATAGATTAATTAGGGTTAAAAATAATGTGATAGGGCTTAAAATTAATTTAAAAACTTTAATTTATTTCATTGAATGGGTATATTTCATCCATAAGTATAAAAACTTTGAAAATGTGACATTTTATCATTTAGAATTGATTTTTACCTTTATAATATTTAAGTAAATAATGAAGTCAAAAGTGTCACTACCCTGCTTTTAATATCTATATTATTTTGTAATGGGGATTAAAAAATTATTTTAGGTTATAAATGGTTATTTTAAATATGAATTTTTTTTTAACTTCATATTTTTTTAATTTTTTAGTGATGAAATAATTACTGTAAGTGCTTATACAAAGCTAACTCAATGTTTGTCCAAAAGCAGAAAAATCATGTAAATGATTTTAAAAACTCTAAAATTAATATTATGTGGGTGAGTTATAGTGTACTATAAATTTGATAGATAAAAAATATATATCATATATGTTTTAATGGATTATATTTGAATTATTTGTTCATGTTGTTTTCAAAGTAAAATTAATTGAATATTTCCAAAAATGACATTAATGATATTTTATAATAAAAAATATTTTATTAAATGATTTAAAATTATTAAAAACAATATATTTATCCAATTTAATGGTATTTGGTTGAAAATAACAACCATGGTCTATTTATTGGTCACTTTTCCTTTTATAGTGACTTTCTTGACCCCAAAAGAGTAAAAAAACATGATATTGTGGTAATTGTCAAAAGGGTTAATGGGGGTTAAAACAAATATTTTAGGGTGAAAACATCACCTAAACTTGTCTAAATTTTTTTTATGGGAGTATTTAAACTTATTATCATCCTATATTATAAATACATTAATTTGGAACTATTTTTTC
The DNA here is from genome assembly GCA_963277665.1 of Viscum album. Taxonomy (NCBI): domain Eukaryota; kingdom Viridiplantae; phylum Streptophyta; class Magnoliopsida; order Santalales; family Viscaceae; genus Viscum; species Viscum album. The sequence continues at coordinate 2,084,928,561 of OY728123.1, read as the reverse complement.
CTGAAAATTAATATATATTAATTTGATATTTTAATAATTTCCAAGAGTGCTTCTCCCATCATTTATAAAAGGTAACTTCATATAATTTATTCCTCGCACATTTTGAACACTCTATATTAGCCAATACCTACCCAAATACCTTCCTAACATCCCTCCCTCTGTTCTAGAGGACTTTTTTATTATAAAACCAATCTATGAAGTCTTTAGTTATAAACCTAATGAGGTTATCCATAGAATAAGTATAGTTATTAACCTAGAATTTTCATTTTATTTCTTCATATACCTCCTTAAAATCTTATTCAACCTTTATGAAATAATAAAATAATCATATTAAATATAAATATATTTTATTATGTAAATTTCATAACTTATATCCATCTCTTCTTCCATCAAATCAGTAATAAAACCATCGTTCGTATGTATGGCGGACTATCGTCTCGTGGATCGTTGTAATTTGTTTTCCATCACCGCCTCTCACAACTAGTTATAATGATATATTTAATGTATATATTTTATATTCATGACATATTTATCATTATTTAAGGAAAATATATCATCAAATTTCTTACTTTTCCATCCATTTAATAATGATAATGTTGTTTTTGTGTATCTATGGATTACCACCTCCATAAAGCGATGTGATTTGTTTTTCATGACCAAATCACATGAATTATAATTATAAATATATTTTAAGAAATAATATGATATTTATTATATAATCATCATTGTGTAAATTTAAAATTATACTTATATTATTCTTACAAGTTCTTTGAAAAATGGAAACGTTACCCATGGGGATGTACAGTCTACCGTCTCTATGATTATAACATAATTCATTTTTCATAATAGTATTTAATGGTTGGTTTTAAATGTATAATTAATTTATAAAAAATATAATTATATCCTGATTATTTTTCTTTAGATGATGGAATAATGATGTCTTTGACCATAGTCAACTTGAAAACGTCATTGTGAACATATAAGTTGAATATCGTTAAAACATACAACGTGAACTTAATTGATTAAGTAATTATATATAACATGGTAATAGATAAAATAAAAAAACAATAAACTTGAAAGGGTTTTATAATAAAGTAAATAATTAAAATAATTTTTTTATTCAGTAATATAAGGAACATAAGTGACGAGTTTGACTCGAGGTAAGGGATACTTTACCATTAAAACCTCATTTTAAATGTTTTCAAGATTTATTTATTCCATGTGAATATTATTAAAATTATTTTATGGATGTATTTATATTAACATAAATGAATTATAAAGGACATTTTATATCAATTTTTAATTTATTTCAAAGGTTTTTAAAAGGGAATCTTTTTATGTATTTTATACGTAACGTTTTGAAAAAATGGAAAAAGGAATGTTCTATTTTAACATATATAGCATAAATGGTTTTCTTATCATCATAATATTTATTTGGTGTCTAGATGATTCACATGAATGCATCGTTTAATTCACATGGGTTGTGGTCAGATTAGATTTTTTTTTTCCAAACTACACTTGCTACTAAGGCGTAGTATTGTGATACTTTGGGGTCGATCCCATGGGGAAAAGAGATGGAAGATTGGAATAAAGGTTTAGAACCCTTTTGGGTAGGATTAATCATGAGTTTTATTAATTTTTAGAAAACTAGTGCTAAGAGAATTAGATTTAGAATCAAAGATAAGGAAAGGTTCAGGATCAATTTTGAGGTTCAGTGGAAAGGATAATTTTAATTATAACTTGGTATTGTTCTAAGGTTTAGTCTATGAAGCAAGCGGTGGTCACTAATTTATCATGGTCAAACCAAATAAATATATCTAGGATACAGTTATTCCTTTTTCTAGATATAACTACAAACTATATGCATTAAACTTATCTTCTATGATAGAAAGTGTTATATGTTATTAGTCATAACCTATACTACTTCAATCAGCACAGGTTCAATCATTCAAACTTCCTGTGGTAAGGGTTATTAAAGTGAATTGGATAAAATATTTTTTACCCTGATTACTAATCCTTAAAGTTACCAATTTTATAATTAAATATTTATTTAGTTCAAACACCCCTACTCTTGATCCCTTCCCTAGGTGTTTTATCCACTCATGGTAGAATTGATCAAGAATGGGTAAAATGTTGAAAATATATTGAGTATACAAATATAAATTAGTATTGAACAATTAAAGATCATGAAAGTATTTATATTTATAAATTAAATAATATCCAATCATGAATTGTAAATAAATATATGGATTCAATCATAATTATAAGTAGATACTTACATGAAACAATAACAAGAACAAGCGCAGTAAAGGTTCGTCATAGATTGTTAATCGATAAGAATAACATGTGAAATGGTATTGGAAATGAAAAAGGGGATAAATAATTTCATAAAAATTGATCCATGATGATTTTATTAAAATAAAACAATGAAAGTAATTGAATAAATTCAAGATTGGGAAGAGTGAGTTCAAGGAAAAAGAAAGAAAAATTAATTATTCCAACTCCTCTGGTCACGGTGTGCCTACTATTGGTAAATAATTAGGATAATACACAACAAGTAATGGTGTTTCATGTCATGTAATTCTGATCTGAGTTTGTCTCCCTGTTTTTTTAATCTGCACAAATCTCACGCAAATATCTTTTGGATATTTGGAACTTTGACTCCTTTCACAATGTGTATTTGAGACTCATGACATGTATTGTCATCTGGGATTTATATTATATTAAATAATTTAATTCAATGGTTACACGATGTGTATTAGTAAATAATGTCATGTAATGTCTTCACAACTTTAAATTATTCATGACTTTGCTTCACGGCTTGCATCATGTTGTGAAATGCTAGTACACATCATGTAATAATGTTTCATGATGTGTAATATCCAATTTTGGTTATTTTATACATTTTTTCCCTTTGAAACCATGAAAGCCTATTTCATACAATAAACAACACATATTAGGTTCATTGTCGAGTAAATCATTGAAAATCCTTATTAAAATGATAGAAAATGTGAATATGATTTAAACTAATCAAATTCCCCCGCACTTCAACAATTGCTTGTCCTCAATAAAAAATATCTCAACAGGGATTTCAAAAGGTAATCAATTTTTAAAATATGAGACATTCATTTTTTTAGGTAAATAAAACTAAGTGTAAGTAGAAAAAGTTAGTCTCCAGAACCATCACTACATAGAAAATTAGTCATGACTTGTAGCATAGTTCTTTATACAAATTCTTAATCTTTTAATTATAATTTCTTAACTTTTCCTTGAACTCTATACCCATTTTCAATTTAACTGGAAATTAATTTTCACTCATCACTCAGGGTAAAATGAAAATGGAGTTATGCTCATACCCTAAGTACATACTCCTAACCATAGTCTTGCATTGGTTCTATCATCTCCATTTTTTAAAGACAAATAAAAAATCAATCATGAGGGCTTCATTAATTAAGTTTTAATGATTCTAAGGTTATGGGAAGGTGGGTAAATAGTGAAAAATAAGCTCAAAAAGGATGGTATGATTTGGATTATGATGCATTAATGTTGTGAAAAGTGTAATGAATCGACCCCTCTATTACTAATAAAGTCCATGCTCCCGACAACTCAAGTTGGATCCATGTATATATATCAAGTGATTGTAAAAAGGTAACATTTTCCTTTCTTTTTCTTTTGTATTTTTATTTTTCTAAAGTCATGTTTAGGCCAGATAACCCATCCATCCCCTAACCACATATGATCCTTCAGGGGATTCATTAGTCTAGAAATGGTTATTTTTTACCTTCCTAATAAACAACCCAATCATCCTTTGCTTTTTATTTTATATTTTTTTAAAAGAATATGATAGATTTTAAATACAAAAAAAATACACATGGATCACAATTGAACTACCTAGTGAGCAACATAATACATATCCATATTAAAAATCATCCAGTGTTTCATGAAAACTTCCCCCACACTTGTTCAAAGTAAAGTCATGCATTATAAAAAGAGCAGGATAAGAAGGGATAATTGGCTTAGAATAGTTATGTCCTATAAGTTAATTCATGGAAACTATAGGCTTAATGAAGGAAATATGTAAGGTGGGTCTTAGGAAAAAAATTATCTCAACAAAGATTGCCTCAATCATTTTAAAATTGTATTTGTTCAGTCATAGCCTTAATAAGATCTCAATGCAAGTTATGATAGGTTTGCATGTTCGAGGTGTCACTCAATAAATTTGATTAGAAAAGAATATACAATTGTTGTCTCAAAATCCTCCTGAGAATAGAAATAAATAAAGAAAACTGGCAATCGCTAAGGGTATAAAACCATGTAATATGTCAATTAAAAGTAATTTCAAAAATTCTGAATTTTGAGTTAAATTATTAATATCAGCAATCATTCTAAAAGTATAAATTGGAAAAATAATGGATTTACAACAATTTAAAACATAACATTTTCTTTTATTTAAATGGGTATAATGAGTTTCATATTTAAATCATGCTTCCAAATGAAAAATTTCTCCTATATAGATGAGAATAGAAAAAAGTCCAAGTGTATCGAAAGTGAAATTCTTAATAAACTCCCCCACGCTTAGAATAAGACAATTTCTGCACTATCTGTGGAAGTAATATGGTAGGGATATGAAAGATAAATCTTAGATTAATGAAATAGAAATGATAAAATGAAATGATAATAAATTTAGTTCTCCCTTTATAGACGGGTATGTCATGGGGAAAGTTGAACTGTCTTAATTTTTGGAATTGGGTTACCAGTAAAATGTGTCAAAAATAAAAAACCTACACTAGATAAAATGTTATTTCATAGGTTTTAAAATTTTTGAAAGCATAAATATAGGAAGTTGTACAATATGAAGAGCAATGAAACAGATTTTATTTTAATTCAAGCAGGTGTTTAAAATAAAGCTCAAAGTGAATTGTGACAAAAAAAAGGTGAAAACACTATAAAATGATAATCAGAAGGAAATAATAAAGACAAAAATGAGAAAATATATGAAATATGGGTTGCCTCCCATCAATCACTAACAATGAAATCATTGTTCAGATGTATTTAGTAAGGTATTTGCAGTATAGTCCATCATCTTAGTGTCTCCTCTCTCATATGTATCTACTTGTGGTAGTGTCATCTAGATCTTAGGGTCTTTTATAAGTATTGATCACTTCATAATCATACCAAGAATAGATTTTATGTGGAAGGAAAGGTATTTGTTCTCATGGTGGTGGATTTTGAGCTTGAATATCAAGGGATAGATCCTGGAGCTGGCACTTGACCTCAGCCAGATGCTGAGTCACTCGTAGAATAAGGAAAAATAATGGAATAGATGCATAAATAACTATAGATAAAACATAGTATCTATACATTGATAATATAAAAGTGTAAAGATTTGAAAAATAAGCCAAGTAAAATATTTCAAAAAAAGTTTCCCATATATGGATTAAGTGTTACAATACAAAATGAAGGGAAAAAATGGAGTAGAAAATAAAAAACCCTATAATAGTGGACTAAAATAGGGATGGGGTGGGAAACTATGATAAGCCAATAGAATCAAAAATCTCCTCGACTATCCACTCTTAATTAGAGGGTGGTTGTAGCTATCCTTCCCAATCAATGGTTGTAATGTCTGAAGGGGCTAACAGATCATCTACTGAGGGAAGTGTCGTGGTTCTAGAAGGAATATCTAGGGTAGGTGGGGGGAGGTACAGATCCATAGTGTGGTCATGGGTCTAGCAGTAGGATTGATGAATGGGACCTCAGTGGATGGGGTAGTGGCTAGTCTCTTGCCTCGTCGAGCCAACTCTACAAGGTACTCTTGGTGGGCAGTAAGGTCTATGATCTCTAGAGGTACGTCAGATGAGGTTATGGATGGGGTCATAGTGGTAGAGGAGTAAGGACCGGAAGGGGATGGTGGTGACTGAAAGTTTGGCTAGGATGATGGTGGTGATGAAGACGTGGTGAAGTGGGATAGCTCAGCAAAAGTTATATGCAGATGTTGGGATATTCGTCGTCAATTCTCTAAGAATCATAGGTGCATGGCCCAATGATTTTTTGGATATTATGAGGTGGGGTGATCAGTAGTGTATGTAGTGGTGGTATATGTAGGGATATGGGTTTTAGGGGCTGGAGGTGAAGTGGTGGGTGGAACGGGCGCAAGTCATACTACAAGATCTTCTAGGGACTCATCAGTAGACTCTATAAATCCAGGTTCCCACATATAGGTGTCATCGTCTTTGATCAGGATCTAAATCTTGTGAAATAGAAATAAATCAATCGAATCCATCAACCTAAGGTAGGTGAGTGGAATATTGGTGTCAAACACTCCAAGATGTTGGGATTGGTGAGTAATAAAGGAAACTCCCATAAATGTTCCTCTCTTCCTTTGAGTGTGATCTCAATAGTAAAATGTGAACTGAGAATCCATGTTGATGGTAGGTCCACCCATGGCTGCTACTAAGATGATGATTTCTAACTGGCTCACACTACCATGAGATTCATCCTTGGCAGACGAATCATGAGTCAAGGCTCTATACAGGATCCTTTGTGTTGGGCTACAGTGATGGGTCGACTTGGTGATCCTAGGATCATGATCGATGTGAGAATCCCACATGATAATATGCCAAAGCTACCTTGAATTATTCCTTGGAGGCTCGAGTTGTAGGGTAGTAAATACCTCAGATGTAGTGAAGTCCTCTGTGTAAATGATGAGGCATATCCTGAATTCTACAAAGGAGATCTCATGAGGTCATCTGCTGAGTCTGAATTAGAGGTTGTCCACTGCGACCTCGAAGGTAGATAGGAACTTGATAAATATATCTCGGTATGTCTCCTATCTCACATTGATGATGGAGTAAATATGTTGATATCTGAGGAGCTAGAGTACCTTGTGTATGATATTTGGGAGGTTGAGGATGGCCATATTGATGGTTTTGTTACTCTGTATTGGCTTTGCCTATATCTGGTTGAGGGTGACATGGTTCTTGGGTCAGATAAATGGATAATGGGGTGAAAATGGGGGTGTTTGTCCCCAAATTATTCATTGAAGATGGATTGGGATTCTTCTTGAGCAACAGGCTAGGCATGGTCTATAGTGGAAGTCAGAGGAGATGCTACTAGAGGTGGTGGGGGTGAGAGAGGTGTAGCACCTTGTGGGAAATTCACTGGAGGTGGATCATCATGGACGGATGTGGATTCGGTAGTTTTAGGGCACACAGACTTTATGAATTCCATTATAGGAGTACGTTGGAGATAGGGATGGTTAGGATAAGGAGAAAGGGAGGGAGGGGAGGTGGGTGTTTGACTGAGAGGGGGGAGGGGGAGGGTTCGGCCGAGAGGGAGGAGATGGGAGGTGCACAGGGGTGTTTGGGACATGAACCCTAGGTTCATGTCCTATTTTTTTGGCATTTTCATGTAATAACATGACATTTAATTCAATTTCACATCATGTAATTCTGAGTTTTATAAAAGTTTGATCGTAAAACATACACGTCGTGAAACAGGGGTACACAACGTGTAATTGATCTTTTTTTTGGTTTTGGTTCAAACCCTAGTCCTTTTCTCCTATCATTCCCAAAGATTTATTAATGCTTATTATAACCTAATATAGCCTAAGGTGACCTATACTAGGTTTCCTCCTAGTTAAAACTTCCTTTAACTTTGATATCTTGACGCTTTGAGGCTTATATGAATTTCATACTAGCAACACAACCTTCACAAAAGGGTTCTTAATAGATTTTTAATATTTGGACATTGAATTTTAATGGTGTTCTACATTCCTTATAAATTTAAATGGTACCATAATGGAATAATTGAATGACTATGAAGGGTCCAAACCATCTAGATTTCAGCTTCCCAAGGAAAACATGTAATCTTTATTTGAACAAAAGAACCTTATTTCCAAGGAAAAACATGTGTCTTTAAATACAATCCATTTATTTGTTTTTTCTTTGTAGATCTTGAAATTTTCATAATCAACCTTTTTTTATTTCTTCCAATTCATCTAATTGAAACATCTGAGCTTCTACATCTTTTTGTGAATCCAAATTGAGCTTCTTAATCTCCCAGTACGAGTGATGCTCTAATTCAACTAGTAAATGATAAGGTTTTCTGTAAACCAATTGGAATGGTATGGTACCCATGGTTGTTTTGTATATAGTGTGATACGCCCATAGTTCATCATCTAATTTCAAACTCTAATCACTCTTACTTATGTTCACAGTATTTTCTAGGATTTTTTTGATTTTCCTATTTGAAAATTCAACTTTCGTGCTTGTTTGCAGGTGGTAGGGAATTTTTATGTTATACCAGATTCCATATTTCTCCAACAATCCTTTAATATCTTGATTAGTAAAATATGTTCTCTAATCACTATTTAGTAATCTTGGAAATCCAAATCTTTAAAACACATTTTTTTAGGAAGTTCATGACCAGTTTTTTTGTACCATGTATTGTAGCCTCGGATTCTACCCATTTGGAGATTTATTTAACACCAACAATGGTATAGGACATTCCTTGTGAATTGGGAAATGATCCCATGAAATATATTTTATATACGTCAAATATTTTTGCCTTCCATGATTGGGTTTTGAGGCATTTCATTTTTTTCAGTGGTCCTAGTTCATTGGAACCTATCACAAATTTGACAATAATCCCTTGCATCTTGGTGTAGCATGGTCCAAAAAATTCCAATTTGTGGGATCTTTGATACCATGAATTCTAATCCATGATGTCCTCTAGTTGATGGCATATGACACATGTCTAATATATTTTTGATTTCATCCTCTGGAATGCAGCATTGTAACAATCCATCAGCACAGAACTTAAATAGGAGTGGTTCATCCTAGTAGTAGTGTGAATATTTAGCTAAAAAAGTTCTTCTTTATTAGTAGGAGAGGTCTTGGTGTAAAAATATCATAGAGAGATAATTTTCAATATCTGAAAACCATGGTTTTACCAATGTTGATGTCGAAATCTTGGAGTAATAGGATCCACCCTATCAGTCTTGGCTTGGAATCTTTTTTATTTATCAAATATCTCAAGGCAGCATGATTGGTGTGCACAATCACCTTGGATAAAACCAGATAGGAACAGAATTTCTCAAAATCATACATAGCTACTAAGATATCTTTCTCTGTAGTTATGTAGTTAACTTCAGATTAATTCAGAATTTTACTCTCATAGTAGATAGGAAAAAATATGTAACCAACTCGTTGTCCGAAAACAGCACCAATAGTGAATTTGATTGTGTCACACATCAATTCAAATTCTTTTTCCCAATCTAGTGAAATGATTACAAGAGTAGATATCAATATTTTCTTTAAATAATTGAATGTCCACTAACATTATTTAGTAAATTAAAATAGATTTTCCTTGGATAATATGTGTGTTAGAGGGCAGGAAACTTTTTAAAATTCTTTTAAGAATCGCCGATAGAATCCAGTATGGACCAGAAATCTCATTATACCTTTAACTATTGAAGGATCAGGTAAATATTTGTTAAATTTTATCTTGGCAGGATCAACTTCCATTCCATTCTTATAAATTTTATATTCAAGGACTATGCCTCCTTGGACTATAAAGTGACATTTTTAGCAATTTAAAACCAAACACTTCTCTTCAAAGTGTTGAAAAACTAGATCAAGATTACATAGCTAGACCTTGAAGGATCTTCTATAGATTGAAAATTCATCCATAAAAATTTATAATAATTCCTCCTCTGTATCATATAATATATGTGTCATGCATATTTGAAAATTTATTAGTGCATTGCACATACCGAATGACATGTGCCAGTAGGCGAAGGTGCCAAATGGAAATCTGAATGTTGTTTTTGAGTAATCATCTAGGTTGACTGCAATCTGGTTGTATCTTGAATATCTATCCAAGAAATAATAGAATTCATGTCCTACTAGTCTCTCCAACATTTGATCCATGAAGGGTAATTTGAAATGATCTTTCCAGGTTTCCATATTTAGTTTTCAATAGTCCATTTATACTCATCATCCAGTGATGGTGCGAGTTAATATTAGTTAATCTTTATCATTCTTTTCTATTGTGAGACCACCTTTCTTAGGAACTACTTTTAGTGTGATCATCCACACACTATTAGAGATTAAAAATATTATTCTAACATCTAGAAGTTTCGGCACTTATTTTTTAACAAACTCATTCATCGGTGGTGTGAGTCCCCTTAGAGGTTGGCATTTGGGTTTTTTACCTTCCTCAAGTAGAATTTTATGGGTGCATAAAGAATTTTTTATTCCTTTAATGTCAGCCACTCCCTAGTAAATTGACTGTTTGTGCCTTTTTAAGACTTCAGCCAATTTTTTCTCTTGTGACTGTGATAGTTCGAAGTTATTGATAACTGGTAATGCATCAAAAATCTCTAGAAATGAATAATTGAGTGTACTAGGGAGAGGTTTCAGTTCGAGTTTTGGTGGAAAAATGACTAAGGGTATGAAATGTGGAATGTTTTCCCTTGTAAGAGGTTCTATGTAGTTTAATTATTTAAATTCATATTCCTCTTTTTCATCAGGGGTTATTTCATAACTCTCTTTATCCATGTTGATGTAAAATTCTCTTTGGTCAGTGGGATAGATCTATTGTCAATTAAAGGAATCATCTATTTTTTGTGTAGCCACATCTAGAACGAACACAACTTGTTCTTATCCTACTCGGAATATAAGTCTTCATTTATTCACATCAATTAGTGCCTTTACAGTGGCTAGGAATGGTCAGGATAAGATGATTGGAATGTCTCCTTCCTCTTCCATGTCCAAAATGAGGAAGTCTGCTGGGAAATGAACTTTTCAACTTTAACTAGGATATCCTTGAGAATTCCTCAGGGGTATTTTACTGATCTATCAGCTAATTAGAGTGTTACTCTAGTTTTTTTGTGTTCTTAGATCCCCATCTAATGTAATACACTCATTGGCGCGAGGATGATGTTGGCTCCTAAATCGCACAAAGATCTTCCAAAGTTACATTCTCCAATTATGAAAGGGATTGAGAAAATATGTGGGTCTCTCATTTTTTGTGGAATTTTTTGGTGAAAAATAGAATAGAATTCTTCATTCAGTGAGATAACTCTTATGTCTTCCATTTTCCTTTTGTATTAAAGGATCTATTTGAGGAATTTTTCATAGGGTATAATTTGAGTGATTTCCTCTAAAAATGGAATGTTGATGTGCAATTTCTTGAAAATTTTCAAAAACTTATTCTATTTTCCTTCAATTCTTCCTTTACTTTCTCTTTCTAGAAAAGGAAGGGGTTGTTTATAGGGTGGTGGAGCAACATAAACTTTCTCTTTTGGCTACTTAGGTGTTTGGGTTTTTTTGGTCGGTGGTACCTCTCAAGGTGTGACTTGATTGGTTACATCAACTTCTTCCTCTATGACTGGTGTAGGATTCTGGGGTTTCTTATCTTTTATTTCACCTCTTCTACATGGTTGATGAAAATAAAACACTTTTCCACTCCTCATAACCAATTCATTTACCTCTTTCCTTGTGTATATCTCGATATTACCTGGTAGGGTTCCTGGTAATTTGTCTTATAATGTCTTGGAGATCTGAACCATTTGATGCTCTGGGTTTTGAAGAGCCACCCTTTGATTCTACATTTTAGTTTCTTGGGTGATCATCCTCTAATCTACCTTTTGGATAAAGGCTGAGAGTAGATTTTCAAAATTTGTTTGAAGAGGTACAATTAGTTGTTGAGGTCTTAGTGGAGCTAGCTTAAATTGTTGATGTTCCCTTGGAGGGAAGGGTTGTTTTTCTGCTTGTTGTGGTTGTCGGAGAATAGGATTCATTGGTGGATATCCTGGTGTTCCTTGATTCCTAAAAGGTTTCTGACCAATTCTTTGTTTGTAATACCCCTAATTATTCTGTTGTTATTATTGTATGGGCCTCTATTGAAAATATTATTGTGGTTATTGGATCTATTGATTTTACTAATTGTAATAAACATAATTATAATGTTGATTTGGTTGTTCATCAACAGTTATTGTAATTTTTTGATATAGATATGGACCACTAAGCATTTCGCATGACTGAACTTCCATTACAAGAGTAGGAGGGTGTTTAGTAAGTAGTTAAAAGGATTCAAGATTTTTGTTCAAGGATTCTACTTGTGCAGTTAGTCAAGTATTTTCTTCAACTTGGTGGATACCATGCTGATGTGGTCCACGATAACTCTTCCACAAGATGGAATTATGAGAGACTCCATCTATAAGTGATAATCCTACCTCAGACATCTTAAACATCAGTCCTCAATCAACTATGACATCAAAAACTGTGCAAGCAGCTATCTAGAGGCCTTGATAGAATATCTGGAGCTGGATCCACATGTCGATTCTGTGAAGTGGGAACTTTTGGGTGAGTTATTTAAAATAATCCCATGCTTCTCATGCGGAATCTTCATCTTCTTGAGTGAAATTATGGATTTCATTCTGCAATTTCATGTGTGGATTGGTGGAAATTACCTGTCCAAAAATTTCTTAGCTAAGTCATCCCAAGTCGTGATGGACTCGGGTGCTTGGATTTTAATCCAATATTTGGATCGATCTCACAAATAAAAGGTAAAGACTCTATGAATTATCACATCATAAGACACTCCTTGGTTGTGAAAGGCATCTCATACTTCTAGGAAGTTTGAAATACATTCATGGGGATCTTCTCTTTGAAGCCCACTAAACTGGCCCATGTTCTGGATCATATGAATAAATCCAAGTTAGATCTTAAAGGTGTGTTCCTGAATAGGATGGCATGAAATACTTAGCATAGCATCATGGATTTATGGAAATCCATATCCATAATGTTGTGTTCTTGATATCTAGGATGATCTCCATGAACTAACAATTACATGTTGGATGGTTTAGGTTGATTTTGATATGCAGGATTGCCTATGTCTTTTATTTGTGAATGGCAGTGTGCAGAAATATACATTTCGATTTCAGGATCAAATAAAATTTTTTCTTGTGCATCAAGGCTCCTCGAATGAGTCGAAGGGTCTTGATGCACACACTAAGCCACAAGAAGAAGAAGGATGTAGTGGTGTCTGAAAGAAAATGGAAAGGAAAATAAAAGGGAAATGGGTAATGGGAGAGGTAATCACATGTTCTTTCCATAGGATTCCATGCGATGTATAGAAAAATTGATCCCCAAAAATGGTGCCAAAATTTGGCATGCCCTCATGAGTCGTTTAATTCATACGGGCTACTATCAGATTAGATTTATTATTTCCCAAACTACACTTACTACTAAAGCGTAGTATAGGAATAGTGTAGGTTCAATCCCATAGGGAAAAAGAGATGGAGTATGGGAACTAAGGATTAGAACTCTTTTGGGTAGGATTCCTCGTGATTTTGATTAAGTTTGGGAAAACTAATACTAAGAGAAATGGGATTAGAATCAGAGATAATAAGGGTATTAGGATCAATTTTGGGGTTCAATAAAAAGGATTATCTTAATTCTAAATTGGTATGGTCCTAAGGTTTAGTTTGTGGAGAAAGAAGAGGTCACTAGTTGATTATGGTTAGACCAACTAGCTTTATCTAGGAGCCATCTATTCCTTGGTCTGGAGATAACTACAACCTAGATGCATTAAACTTAGCTTCTATGGTAGAAAGTTTCATAGGTTATTGTTCATAGCCTATTCTACTTCAATCAGGACAAGTTCATTCATTCAAAATTTTCATGTTCAGGTTTGTTCAAGTGAATTTGATACATAAATGTTTTTTACCATGATTACTAATCATTTAGGTTACCAAGTTAATAATTGAAGATTTATTTAGTTCATACACCTCTTCTCTTGATCCCTACCCTAGGTATTTTATCCACTCATGGTAGAATTGATCAAGAATGGGTAAAAGATTGAAAACATGTTGAGTTTACAAATAGAAATTGGGATTGAACTACTAAATATCATTCAAGGTTTTAGATTTATCAATTAAAGTGTATTCAATCATGAATTAGCAATAAATAGATGGATTCAATCACAATTATAAGTAGATAATTATGTTAAAAAAGAATAGAACAACTAAAAAAATGGTTCTTCAAAGATTGCTAATTGAGATGAAGAATACGCAAAACGGTATTGGCGATGAAAAAAGGTATAAATAACATCATCAAAATTGATACATGATACTGGTATTAAAGTAAAAAAATTAAAGGAATTAAAGAAATTCTAGTTTCGGGAGAGGGAGTTGAAGGGAAAATAAAGAAAAATGAATTCTTCCAAATCCTCTGGTCGCAGTGCACCAATTTTAGGTAAATAATCATGATATCACATGATGTCTAATGATGTTTCACATAGTGTAATTCCGATCTGATTTTGTCTCGGTGATTTTTGAATCTACACAAATCTCTCATGAATCTCATTCGAAGATTTGGAACTTTGACCCCTTTCACAACGTGTATTTGGGACTCACAACTATTATTTTTCTTCGGACTTTATCTTGCATGTGGGAATTGAATTCAAAGGTTACATGACACATATTAGTGAATTATGTCATGTATTGTCTTCATGACTTGAAATTATTTACAACTTTTCTTCACATCTTGCAGCATGTTGTGAAATGCTATTACACGTCGTGTAATGATGTTTCTCGATTTGTAAAAGCCAATTTTGGTTCTTTTATCCATTTTTCCCTTTGAAACCTTGAAATACTATTTCTTATAATAAATAACACATAATAGGTTCACTATCAAGTAAATCATTGAAAATAATTAATAAAATGAAATCAAAATGTATATATGATTTCAGATTATCACTCGCTTCATTTATAAGATTTCATGTTTTCCTCGAGTAAAAACTCTCCTTATATTTGTTTTGAGTATTTACAAAAAGGGTTTTAAATGGAAGGGATATTTTGATATGTGGAAATCTTTTTCTGATTGGTGAAAATAATATTTTGATGGAAATGAAATATTTCATGTGTTGTAATTATGTTATGGTTCTTAGAAATTGTTTATGATTATGTGTGGTTCTATTATAAAACAAGGATGGGTGGTTATTTTATAAACCAAGTATGGGTGAGCCCGATATTTCTCTCTAATGCATTGGGAAAAATGGATGGAGCTAACTGGTTAGGTTAATCCAAATAGATTATTAGAATTTATCATGTAGGTTATTCTATTTGTTAGAGTGATTATAAGAGTGATCTGAAAATGATGTCTCAAGTTACCTAAATGATTTATCTATTCTTGTTATAGGTTTTCATGGAAATATTATGATTTCACAAGGTAATTTATTGATCTTATGTTTAAAGAAAAGTATATTCTACTTAATAATGGTGAAAGGTATAATTTTTTTTGAAATTTTTCTATAATTTGTTCATGATTGAAAAGAAACCTTTATGAGTTTTATTTTTCAATTAATCTTTGGGAAGAGAAGTTAATTTATTGGGTAAGAAAATATTTATTTTGAGCTCAACATTTATTTTAAAAAAGCCAAATTCTTATGAGTATTCACGGACTAATAGGTTTCTTGCTTTCTTTCTTTCTTTTTATATATACCTTACTAAGATTTTTGTTCTCATCTCTCATTTTCAAATGTTTTTCATACTACTTTAATAATGATTAGGGATAGGGATGTGCTCAAGATGAAAATTGTGAAGATGTTTCATGAAAATAAAACTTGTTATATATTAAAAGTTTTGAATTGTGGGAAAAATGGATATTGAGTGGAAGTGTTAACATTTTGATGTAATATTTATTTATGTAAGGGTGATAACATATTCTCTAAGACTCTAAACCTAAAATATATTCATAAATGAAAGAAAATTAATTCTTATTTAAATATATAATTTATGGATTGTTTAAGTTCAATACTTATTATATAGTCCCTCGACGCATCGGTTGGTCACACGAGATGAAAGGATTGGGTATTTGGTGTATTCCTATCCAATTATTAATGATTATTTGACATAGACCTGGGTAGTAAGATCACGATGTCTTAGCATGAGGCCTTCATGGTAAGATTATTATGTCTTGACTCAAGGATTAAGATAAACTACATTATACATTTTAACACCATGAAATTAGTTATTATTATCAATGTGATTATTTAAATATATGTTATCCATGGATATATTTCAGTCTCAAATTATTGATTATATAGTACATTTACTGATTTTTTACTCTAGAATATTACTCAAATTTAACTTCTCTATGATAGATCCTTTGTATGCTACCATTACTGAGCATTTGAGATCACCCTTCTTATGTTTCCATTTCCCCATGTTATGAATAAGAATAATGGATATGATATATATAAAAGGGTATCATGTATGGAGAATTTTCTGGGAGATGTTGAAGACTTATTATAGAATAAGGAATTCTTGTTATGGTGGGAAAAATCACTACCACAGATCACACCTTAGCGAGTGCTGACTTTTAACAACTTCAAAAAAACACTGATAAAAGGGTAACCTTTATTAGTACTAGCTAAAAGCATTGATAAAGGTAACTTTTATCATTTCTAAAAAAAGCGTTGATAAAATTACACCCTTTAGCAGAACTTTTTTTAGCACTGATAAAGATTGATCTTTATCAGTTCTTTTATTAGCTCTAATAAAAACTTTTAATAAAAAATATTATTAATATATATATAATTATCATATTTATATTCAAAATTTAATGTTATTTATATACATTAATTACAAAATGCATGCGTATAATTAATATAAATATGATATATTGATATATATATTCGTAATTCAAACAATTCTATAAATATAAATGATGTATTGTTAATATGTGATATTTGAACTTATATATTTATATCAATGTCTGTGTGCATATATGTGTATGCATTATGTTGTGTGTGTGTGTGATTTGCATATATGTATATATAGATGTTGTAGGTGTACAAATGTCTGTAAGTGTATATATCTGTGTGTGTGTCTACGTGTGTATGTGGGATGTACATATATAAATAACATGTGTACATGTGTATATGTATGGCATGTACTTAGTTAATTATAAAATTGTGAATATAGATAATGTTTTAAAAAGAATTTTTTAAAAAGGAGTGGGGCAATGATCCCTTTTCTATTATAGAAATACAACCCTCTTTTCAACAGGGTTTAGAGGTAACCCTTTACATGACTTGAAGGTCTAGTGGCTTAGAGGCCCATTATAATTTTTGATGGCCCGATGGACTTGTGACCTGAAGGCCCAATCTGAGAAGCCAAGCTTCACATCATGATCTCAATATTCTCATTGTGACTCCCCCCTTACCATCAGTTATTACATTGCTTTTCCCCACTGTGAGGATCTTTGTAGAGCACCCCTCTATAAACACAAGTCTTGGTAGAGGGTTAGATGATGGGTGTTAGAACACCCATAACTCTTTCGAGCAGCCCACCCAGCAACGTATATATGTCTCCATGTCATGTAACCTCCAAGATGTGTCACTTCACATGCTTGGTCGTCACCATTCACACGATGCATCACCCCCCTCTACCAAGATCCATCACATTGTGCTTCCCTTTTCAATGTCCTGGAAGAGAACCCCATTGTCCTATGTAGTTAGAGGGCCATGTGATAGGTGCCAAAGCACCTATCGCTCTCTCAAGATGCCCACTCGACAATGCTACATAATCCAAGCTGCACTTCCTACCTGATGTGCTGCACTGATCAGCTGGTCACTTTTTGCATCATCTTTTACTCTAAGGTGGCTTGGAGGCCCTATGGCCCAAAGGCCTTTGGTGTCCCGAAGGTCCAATGGCCCAAATGCCAAATTATGTGGCTCGTAGCTCCAAATCAGGCGAATAGTTCTGCTCCTACAATAATTATTGTAGTTCCCTCTATAGTAACTGCTACAGTAAGTTGAAAATTCCACCCCTTCTCGAATTTGATTCTAGGTCTTTTGGATGACAAGTAATAGACTCTACCACTCGGGTACTAGCTCGCTGGCTTTAAAAAGTATTTATAAAATTATAAATAAATATTTATTTATTTAAATAAATATATTTAAATAATAAATATATTTATTATATTTATAATTATATATACTTATAAATTAATAAATATATATATATATATAATTATATAAATATATTTATAATTATATAAATATATACAAATATTTCTAAACATATATATTTATAATTAGAATTATAAATATATATATATATATATTTAAATAATTATAAAATTATAGTAAATATATTTAAATAATAAATAAATTTATTATATAAATATATATAATTATATAATTATATAATTATATTTATAATTAAATTTAAAAAAATCAAATATATATATTTATAATTATAATTATATTTATATATATATATTTATAATTATATATATATATATTTAAATGATTGTAAAATTATAATAAATTTTTTTAAATAGTAAATATATTTATTATATTTATAATTATATATACTTATATATTAATAAATATATCTAATTATATAAATATATATAGTTATATAAATATATATAATTATATAATTATATATAATTATATAAATATATTTATAATTATTTATAATTAGAATTATAAATAAATTAATATATTTTAAAAAAAATAGAATTATTGTAAATATTTTAAAATAATAAACATATTTATTATATTTATAATTATATATACTTATATATTAATATATATATATATATATAATTATATATATTTCTAATTTACACTCAGACCTTTTCGAGTATAATTATATATATATATATATATATATATATATGGTGCTTGGAGGTGAAATTACATTCAAACACACACACACACCACACAAATAGGCTGGAAAGGCATGTCATAGCCCCCCCCCTGAGGGGATAACCCACCCATCAAGTCTTATTTATTTAGTACATGGTATGTATGCCTAGTGGGCGTGAAGCCCATTACATGGCCCGAAAGACCCCGACCCCAGTTGCCTGAAGCTGGTGCCTTATTTTATTACATTGGTATAATAAACAAGGAAGTTGCATCTCAAAGGACTGGTATTTTATTAGTTTTGGATAACCAAATACAAAAATGAGTTTTACATTACAACTTGAAAGGAAAAACAACATAGTATCTCCATTGGAAACATTCATAACTCCTAGATTATCCCTAAAAGTCATTCATAATATAAATCCTCACATCCTAGGGAAAAATAAAACATAAGGGGTGATATCAGATGCTCAGTAAGGGTAAGTAATACATTGAAATCATACATAATAAGGTATAGTGAATAACTAAAAGAACACATTCCATTAAAACATAATATTGAGCATAATATGGTAGGAATAAAAGCTGAATAAATAATTCCATATAAATTATCATATAAAACTTAAATATGGATATTATACTAGTTGAATAATCAAATTATTTATCAATTACTAACATAATAATGATGAAATGCATAATTTTATACATCTTAAACAAATCATCAAGGCCTTGGCTAAGACATCTGAAAATAAATGGTTGAGGCTTCAGCCAAAATCCATTTCTGTTTTGTCTCATGAGACCTAACGATGCATCGAGGGGCTATAGAATGCCCCAACCATCACTTAATAAGTTCAATGCATTCCTCATGTGAATTGTGATAAACATAAACAACATATACACATGAAATTTAAATAACTTTTCCCAATCTTTAAACATAGTCACTTACTATTCTGATTAGTATAGTGAATGGTATCAAGATAACACATCCACTATAAAACTGATCATAATCCATTTAATAAAATATATTACATGATAGTCATAATATATCAATCTCAAAAAATCATAAAATTCAACATAGGTGTTGAAATAGATGAAAATACTCTAATAAAATCATCATAGAATTCTTGAGAGAAATACCCTTTTTCTTTATAAAGAAGAGTTCTTTTGGAAAAATAATTTTTATTTTTCATAGTTGTTTGTATAAAACCATAAATAAAAAAATATTGTTTTTCATGAAAAATAATTTATTTTATAAAAATATTTTTTTCTTTGATATAGATTAGGGATGGTACTTGGAAAAGGGTAAGAAATCAAGACGTTCCCTTTAATCAGGCTTGCATATCAAGAAGAATTGAGAAGGGAAACATTTATTACACATAAAAAAAGAGGAACTAATTTGGATACAATATTTTGGAATGTATACATAAAATTTAGAAGAATTATAATAATAATGAAGAATTACATTGGTGTATAGAGGGAGAAATCATAACCTGAATGAAAATGGAGGTTCGAGAATACACCCTTGCTTTATGTCCGAGTGTGTTCTACAATTGACCTTATTATCATCGATAATAAAATTAAATCCATTAATTAATTAATTAATAACATGTTATATATGTATTTTATTCATTATAGTTTTATTAAGTTCATTTATGGCCTTATTGATGAGTTATAGAGTTTTATTTCATCGTTTGGGAATATTCGTTTTCTTGGTTTTCATGATTGGTTCGCTTGTTTTTAAGTAATGAAGTTCATGTAAAATGGATATAATTCTCTAGAATTTTAATTATATGTTATTAATGAACATAAAAAAGTTTAATTGGTCTTATATATTGTTTTTCCCATATATTAGGGTAAATAATAATATAACATGTTAATGACAATCGTTTAGATTAATTTTAGCGGTTTTAGATTACAACGAACTCGTTTTGTTTTATCATTTAGTATTATGTAAATATGTTAATTAAATAACATAAAAAGGTTTTTAATATAAATTTTACAATATTTTTCAATCACTAAAATGGTTTTATGAATATCCTTGAATATGGTGAAGGAAAATGAAAAAATTTAGTCCTTTAAAGCGATAAAACAACACCTCACAGATGACGTTTCCATTTTTTGAATAAAAGGGAGAGGATGAGGGTATTGATGATAAATTATTCCATTAGTATGGTATCATTTCAGTATATAAATGATATTGGATTTATCATTCCACTTATAAAATATAAGGATAGGAGAGAATAAGAATATAAAAGAACTTGAAAATAAATTAAAAGAAAAGGAAAGAGGTTTATACCTCTTAATTTTCTCCTCCTTGAGAAACTCCTTAGGGAAAAGGTTTTGGTCTTTTGTTCAGACCAAAGGATCATATATTTGGGGTAGTTGATTGGTAATAGGATTGGGTATAAATTTTACAAGTCATAAATCTTGGAATTTGTGAGGATAATGGGTGGTGAGGAGTGGTATTTATAGTGGAGGAGAGGGGTTTTTTTAATATTTTATTAATTTGTTTATCAAGACTATGAATAGTTTGTGCATTGTAAACAAAGATATTAAAATAATTAAGGATGGTTCAATATTATGGGCTTACATCTATTGGTAATTTATTGTCTCAACAATACTCTATAAATCTTATTGATTTTGATGCTCACAAATACCCTTGTTTGTTTTATTGATGATATTACTTTAAGTAATTTTCAGGAAATTAATATTCTTTGAAATATTTATTTTGGGATTATTTTCAAGTTATTAATCTTCAAGGAATATTTTTTAAAGTTTTCAGAAAAAAAATTAGTGTTTTTGGAATCATTGTTCATACCCTATGATGATAAGCGTAACGTAAGGAACGAACCCTATATTCAGAGCATCATGTATGGTTTATCATACCTATGTTGAAAATTTTATATATGGTTTGGAAATGATAAATTTGGATAAATGTATGGAATTTCAACCCAATGTTAAAGTTAGGAATCACTATTCATACTTTATGTTCAGAGACTGAATTTATGGTTAAACAACCCTACATGTGGAATCAACCTGATGTTGGAATGATGAACGTATGGTTTCTCATCCCAATGTTACTTTTGATCCCTATGTTTCGTGCAAATGAAAGTATGGTTCAAGAACCCTACACTATGAAAAGGAACCCTACACTACACAAATGAACCCTACCCAACACAAAGGAACCCTGCACTATGCAAAAGAACCCTAAGCTACACAGTTGAACCCTAAGTTTGTCTATTCAACAATAGAGTTTTAAAGTCATAATATAATCTGAGATTCATGCAATTTTCTTGATATAATTACATAATGATTGAAATTTATTCTTCAACTGAATAAAAATCTCATTTTTTTATCAACCATATTCATCGGATAAAATCACTCATATTCTTAAGGGAAGTTACGGCTCCCTTATACTTTTTGAATTTTAATTTCTGTATTCTTTCAGGCAATTTTACTATATCTAGAATACCAAAGAAAGATATATTCTATATATATTCTATCATGATTTATTTTAAAATATATACACATAAGACTATATTATTGATAATATATTTTAAAGTTCTCTTAAAATGAACAATCGAATCTTTTTCTAAAATAGGATACACTTTGGAGATATACATTTTCAACATCATACTGCTAGTAGAATACTACTGTTGTTTGTTGATATTCAATTTAAATATCATTTGGAACTAGGATCTCTTCAGAGTTATTCTTTCTTTAAGACTTTCATTACTGAATAAAAATATCCATCAACTGTCAATTTCTGCTACTGCAACTGTGAAATATAACCTGAACCATCATCAAATCAAACTCTTTTGATTTGTTGGAGTTTTGACTACTTGGACTCAGTCATGGTAGAGTATTATCTTATCAATCTAATTTTTGGATAACCAGTACCCTATAAAAGAACCATAAGGATCTATTTATCCTTGTTGTAAAGGTGTTAACTAACTGCACTCAGTTGTGGTCTTGAAGGACTTGTGATAAGAGGGCATTTCTAGTGAAATTCACTAAGCTCACAGAGAGAGCATTAGTGCATTGGATTGTGGGATATTTATACCCCAAACCACTGTAAAATTGATGTGTTCTTTCTTTATATTTATCTACTGATCATATTTCATATAGAATAAAATTTTACATGTCTACATAAATTATAAAGAGAGTCAAAATCCAAAATCAGTGAAGATTTTCAAAAATACAAAATTCACCCCCCCCCCCCTCTTGTGTATATTTGTATTATTCCGACCTAACAATTGGTATAAAAAGGGATATTTTTAATAAATCTATAGCAGGATCAAAGGAATAAGGTCTATAAAAAATATATGGAAATAGATGATTTGAAAGAATTTATGTCTACAGTTCGTGCTCTATATTTTAATGGTGACAACTATGGATGTAGAAAATTATATATAATAATTTATTTGAAAATTTTGGGTTTCAAAGTCTATTCAAAAATCACCACTCCTTATGTGATTCTAAAAAATCCAGAGACTTGGGATGCTACAAGAGAAGCCAAATATGACATAAATTGAAAAGGCAATGAATGTTATTATTTGTGGTCTTGGTCCTGATGAATTCAAATGAGTATCACAATGTCCTACTACCTATAAAATGTAGTAGACAATAGTTTTCGCGTATAAAGGAAAAGATAACATCAAACAAATGAGGTATGCTAATGAAAAACTAAAGATTGAAACCTTTATACTTTTTAATGGAGAGAGTATCACTAAAATTAATGGTCAATTGATATATATTGTTAATAATATTACTAACATGGGTGAACCAATTTCATAATCTGATCAGACTCTAAAATTACTCAGAGTACTTCCCTCTAAATGGAATGGAAAATTTTCAACAATTTGATAATCATCACCTATCAAAAATTTGGTAATGAAATAATTAATTGGAACACTAATGATTTATGAAGTATATATGCAAGTAGAATTTTAAGAACATGATATTATAGTAAAAAGGGAAAATAATTCCCTCAAGTTGATATCTTATAAGAATGAAATAAAATCAAAACAAGAATTCCAAAGAAAAAATTCTGATTCCTCGAACTCTGAAATAGAACTGGATTACCTAGACATAAAGTTTAACAAATTATAAAATTATAAAATAATCTTAAAAAAATCCTTTAATAAGGATGAAAAGGAACAAATAAAAGTGATATTCTATGAATAAAAAAAGTTGGGTCATATTAGACCTGATTTCCCCCAATTAAAATATTAAAGAAGAATAAAAGAAAAGAAATATCAAAAGAACACAAATTATGAGAATAAATTAAAAAAAAGTTCCATAAAATCTACATGGAGTGTATCTAAAGACTCCAGAAGCTCTTCTAAATTTGATTCAAAAAAACATCCACAAAATCTAAATTCCAATATATGATTTATGGATAAGTAAGAATAACAGTTACAAACTTATTATTCTTCTACCTATAACTCTAATAGTTGTTCAAATGATAAATTGGTTACTTACTCTTCTATGCTAGAAGACAAATATGATTCTTTAATAAAGAAACATAAATCATTAAAAAATATTCATAATGTTATTTTAGGTGAAAAATAAACTATTTTAAAACAAAATCAAGAACTAATTAAAAATTTTAATTCATCTACATCAAACTATATTGATTATGAAAAAAGGATTAAAGAATTTCAGGATAAAGTATAATCTTATAAAAGTACTGAAATTATTTTAACAAAAGGAGAAAATTATCTGAATGAGATTCTTGGAAAGAATGTTATTAAAAGATAAAAGTTCATAATAAGAAGATAGGGTGAAAATTCAAAATTTTATAAAAAATATTTTATACCCAATTCAAAAAATGCAACATACTATTATTGTGGAATAGAAGGTCATTTCAATAACAACTGTTATTTGAGAAATCATCAAATTAGTGGTATTAAAAAGGATTTTATTTCTAAAAATAAGTATGAATTTGAAAATACAAATTTTGGAAAAATTAGGCAGATCTGGATTCCCAGATCTTTGCTTGTTGACACAGCTAGACCCAAGAAAATATGAGTACCAAAGAAAACACATGTTTAATTTCTTTTGCAGAAAAAAGGCTATAGGAATAGAAAAGATATATAGTATACAAATAGTTTCTACTACAAACACATGAGTGGATACTCATCAAATTTACAAACATTAACTCAAATGGATAGAGGTCTTGTCACTTTTGGTGAAAATGGAAAAGGAAAGATTGTTGGAGTTGGAACTATTGGAGATCCAAAGAAAATCTCAATCAAAAAAGTAATATTTATATAAGGGATAAAACACAACATGATAAGTATCTCTCAAATTTGTAATTATGGATATTATTTTGATTTTTCTAACAATTCTTTCACAATCTTCAAAGATAAACTGCTAAAATTTAGAGCACCTAGAACTGGAAATTTTTTCACTTTGGATCTCAATCTCTGGTGTAAACAACAATTGAATTTTTTAACTCCTAAGAAAAATGAGTCATGGATCTAGAATATAATACTTAGACATTTCAATATATATTCTTTACATAAATTATCTAAGAAACAATTAGTTTTTTATTAGCCTAGTCTTAACTTTGAAAATGATAGATTCTGTGATGTATGTCAAAACAGAAAATAGCACAAATCATCTTTCAAATCAATTAAAAAATTTCTACATCTAAACCTTTAGAAATTATCCATATGGACTTTTTTGGACCATCTTGAGTAGCAATATTGGCTGGAAAATTATATATTTATGTTTTAGTTGATTATTTTTTAAGATTTACTTGGGTTTATTTTCTAAAACTCAAAAGTGAAGTATTCACTGTTTTTGAAAGCTTTTGCAAAAAAATTTAAAAATGAAAAATATTTTAAAATAATTTCATTTAGAAGTGATCATGGTGGAGAATTCCAGAATCAATAATTTAATTCTTGTTTCTCAAATATAAGTATTAAGCACACCTTCTCTATACTAAGAATGCCTCAACAAAATGGAATTCTAGAAAGGATAAACATAACTATTCAAGAAATGGAAAGGAATATACTTAATGAATAAAGTCTTCCTACCTATTTCTGGGAAGAATATGTAAGCACAACTTGCAATATCATGAATAGAGTTTTAATAATACCAATTATTAAAAAGACACCCTATGAAATTTGGAATAAAAGAAAACCTAAAGTAAAGTAATTTAAAGTCTTTGGATGTAAGGTATATATCTTTAATACTAAGTATAACCTTGGAAAATTAAATCCAAAAGCTAATGAAGTAATATTTATAGGACATTCTATTACTTCTAAATCTAATATAGTTTTTAATAAAAATTCAAGGATTGTTGAATATCAGTTCATGTGAAGTTTGATAAAACCGTCCCTTTTAATAAAGATAAAGATCAAACAGATGAAAATATTGACTCTTTTGGAAACATGAGGCTTGATTCACCTAAGACTAATTTTGAAAATAAAATTAATAAAATTCAATCCAGTTCAGAAGAACATGAAATTGAAGAACCTGAAAGTGTCTTACCTAGACAGTCTAAAACCTTAAATAATGATCTTTTAGAAACTATTATAGGAAACCTAGACATAGGAATAAGAACTAGAAGAAATTTAGAAAAACTAATTGAATTATCTACCTTTCTATCTTATTTAGAACTTAAGTCTTTTGAAGAAGCTTTATAAGTTGAGAGTTGGATGTTATCCATACAAGATAAACTAAACCAATTCAAAAGAAATGAAGTTTGGGAATTAGTAGAAATACCATACAATTATCTAGTAATAGGAACTTAATGGATATTTAAAAATAAACAAGATGGTCAAGGCATCATAACCAAAAACAAATCTATATTAGTAGCTAAAGGATATAATTAGGAAGAAGGAATATATTATGATGAAACCTTTTCACCTGTACCTAGATTAGAATCCATTAGAATCATTTTAGATTATTCATCTCATGTGAACTTTAAATTATATCATATGGATGTTAAATATGCTTTTTTAAATGGATATTTAATGGAGGAAGTTTATATTGAACAACCATCTAGTTTTAAAAACCCTTAAAACAAAATTCTATTTTTAAACTTATTAAAGCTCTTTGTGGCCTTAAAGAAGCACCTAGAGCTTAGTATGAAAGATTTAGATCTTTTTTATTAGAAAATGGATTTTTTGTGGGATTAGTTGATCCTAATATTTTTAATAAAACTATTTGTTCTAATATTTTATTAGTAAAATTTTGTATTGATGATGTTTTTTTTGGTTCAAAAAAATATTTGAATGATTTCTCGAATTTAATGCAAAAAAGAATTTGAAATGAGTATGATGGGAGAATTGAATTTATAAATTGGGTTTTAATATTTATTAAAATTAATATGGAAATTTTTTAAATCAAATTAAATATATTATTGACTTATTAAAAAAAATTGACTTGAAAACAGTAAAAATTATTCAAATATCATGTGTACTAATATAAAACTTGATTTGTATGAAGCTGAGAAACCAATTAAAAACAAGTTATATAGAGGTATAATTGGTATTTTATTATATCTTACTGCTTGCAGAGCAGACATAATGTTTTATGTATGTCTATGGGATATATTTCAGTCAAATCCAAAATAATCTCATCTTACTACTATTAAAATAATTTTTAGATATTTAAAAAGAACTATTTTTCAATCACTACTTTACCCAAAAACTTATGATTTTAATTTAATTTCATATTCGGATGCTAATTTTGGAGGTTGTAGATTATATAGAAAAATCACCTCATGAACCTGTCATTTTTTAGAAAAATCTTTAGTATCATGGTTTAGTAATAATCAACACTCAGTTGCCCTATCAACAGCCGATGTAGAATATGTGTCTGCTGGTAGTTGTTGTGTGAAAATTTTGTGGAGGAAACACACTCTACTGGACTTTGGACTAGATTTTAATAATATACCTATTTTATGTGATAATACTAGTGTCATAAATACTTAAAAATCTTATAAGTCATTCTAGGACTAAGTATATTGACATCAGGCATCATTTTCTAAGAGATCATATTATTAGAAAGGATATATCTTAAGAATTTTTAAATACTAAATATCAATTAGTTGATATTTTTACTAAACAACTTCCCACTGCAAGTTTTGATTTTATTAAGAGGGGTTAGGATTATTTAATTTTAAATAAATGTTTATCAATTTATTTCAATTAATGTGTTTATATTTTTAATTAATTTTAATTTTTTTAATGTTAATTTCAATGTAAAATTATTATTTCATTTATTTTTTTAAATAAATTTTTGTTTGTATCTTGGTTTTATAACTTTTCTTTTCAAAATTAAAATTTTAATGATTACACCACATCATCGGCACTTGAAACCAAAAACTAAACCGTCTGACTCCTCTCACTCTCATTCCTACTCCTTTATGCGCTTTCGGTTTACAGAGTGTCTCTCCTTCTGGTTTACCGAAATCCTAACCTTCAAACCTTCAAACTTTTAACCTTTAGAAATAGAAACTTCAATAATAGTTGAAGATGTTGGTCTAAGTGATCTTGTTTGATATCTAAAATTTCAAAACAAATCAAGGTAAGGTAATTTATATTGATTGGATGAACCAAAAAAAACTATCGGTACATACGGAAATAATATTTCAAGGCCTGGAATTCATTTTTGGATATAGTAATACACCTTTTTTTATATAAGTAAAAGAGTTCTGTCAAAACGCCACTTTCAGTTTTGGAAATGATGAAGATTTAGTTATGTCTAAGATTCCTCATGATGAGTTTTCTATCTCTTCTATGAAAATTTCTAAGATCTTGGATTATCCCCATGAGGGGTAATTTCATTTTGATCTGATAAATATAGGATATGAGAAGTAAAAATAATAGGATATAATTTTTTTTCTCTTCGGAACTAGAATAGTCAAGAAAATGATGACAAGAGATCATAATGTTGATCAAAGAGTCTTGATAAAGTTCATACAGTCTGGAATTGTGCCAAGGATGATTGAGTTATAGAAATTTATTTATCAAGATATGTATTTTCTATTTTTGTTTTTAAACAATGTTAAGATGAACTTTAGTAGGTATATGTTAAGTTATTTAAATCACTATTGTTAGAAGGAAGCAAAGATGGGATTTTATACTTATAAAATATTTATATCCCTTTTGTTTCTAATGATGGGAAAGGTAAGAGAAATCTCTTTTGGTCAGATATGTAATCATAGAAATATTATAAATTCTAGAACTATCCAGAAGCAAGTATTTTTCTAGAGTGAATCATGCAATTATCTTTTACCAGTTAGTATAGAAGAACAAGAAAGGTGAATGGATGGTGATCAGGGGGAGCAGAATTTATTACCTTCTATTAGTTTTGTAAGGACAAGGCCTGATGAAGAATAATAATAAAGAGTTTATGCGAATATAATTCATCAAAGAATAAGAATTTCAATAAATATTTCTAATCCTGTGGCAGTTTCCAAAACAAGAGAAGAAGAAGTTGCTGAGTAGGTGGCTCATGTAACTGAGAATGTTGATAAAGTTTATCAAGGGGATGATCAATCTAGGGAATTTGTTCCTAACATTGATAAAGCTTCCCCTAAAAATATTTCTTTATTTTTTGTTGATTTAGTTGATTCATAAGTATCTACATTAAGAGAGAGAATAGAAATTTCATAGGAAGATCCAAGTTTGTCTTTGGTGGGAGTTGGTCAAATTTGAGCACAATCTATTGAGTATTCTAACCCATTTCACAAAGATACAGAAGATTTGTTTCATAGTTAAAATCAATTGAATGAATATAATTTGACTCT
The DNA here is from genome assembly GCA_963277665.1 of Viscum album. Lineage (NCBI taxonomy): Eukaryota > Viridiplantae > Streptophyta > Magnoliopsida > Santalales > Viscaceae > Viscum > Viscum album. Next base: position 2,084,899,127 of record OY728123.1, on the reverse strand, counting down.
AACACGAGAGTTAGGGACTGAGAAAAGAAATTTGAAGAGATTAGAAGTTCAACAGTACCTAGGGATGAGTTTGAGGCACTTAAAACATAATTAAGAGAATTTCGGGAAACTCTTGTGTAAGTGGGTGGCCTTGAAGAGTTCATGAGAGTGTTGGTTTCTGAGTTCAGATCTTTGAAGGAATAATCTATGAAGAAATTGGAGTTTGATGAGCTAAAGTAGATGTTGGGAAGAGAGTTTCAATCTATCAGAATAAGTCATCGGGCTTCAGCCTCTTATCCACATACTCCTCTAGACTTGATAATAATATTTTAGGAAATAACTTATGTGTTAGATGATTTCAATGAAATAATTATCACTCTTTAGAGTGATAATACTCCTTTTAATGTTCTTCTAGAAAATAAAATAAATTTGATAAGTCAACTGACCTCTAATGAATCCTGGTTAGGACCAGTTATTCATAAAATGAGAGATAAGTTGACTACCTTCATTCTATCTAAAGAAACATTTAAAGAATTTGTTAATGTGAATTTGGTTGAAATCTTGAAGATCAGTCGATATTCAATGAATATGCTTTATCAGTGTATAGATGTGTTCAAAAATCATTTTCAGAGCCTGTTGGTGAAATTTTTTGATATTCATGGTGCTGTTTAGACCATTCCTAATCCTGTTGCACCTTCTGTCAATGGAGATTCCGATCAAGAAAACCAATCTAAACCAATCATATTATTTTGAAAATTTATTTAATTGATTCTGGGATGTACTCATTATTTTCAAAAACATTTAATCTACATTTCTGTTTACTTTAATTTACTTTTATATTTTTTAGTTTTATATCATTTTATACTATTTTTATTTATGTTCAAACTTACAATGCTATATAACTTGTATTATTTTTCTACTCATTGAACTATAACATTCATTTATTGTTCTATGAAAAATTAAATGTTTTTTAATCCATTTTCATAATACTTCTTTTTGATATCACAAAAAGAGAGAGAAATTTGGGTAAACACAACATTCTCAATTGTTCAAGCATATATTTTATTTTAATCAAAATAGTACTGTGAAATCGAAATACTACTTTAAAAATATAACTTTTAAAGCAAAAAATATTTTCTTTAAAATTTTGTTTATTTAGTGTTTACAATTCATAAATATTCTAAATTATGTTATGGGTTTTTTTATCATCAAAAAAGGGGAGATTGTTGGGCATGTATTGTCTCAACAATACTCTATAAATCTTATTGATTTTAATGCTCACAAGTACCCTTGTTTTTTTTATTGATGATATTACTTTAAGTAAGTTTCAAGAAATTAATATTCTTTGTAATATTTATTCTATAATTATTTTCAAATTATTGATCCTCAAGTAATATTCATTAAAGTGTCCGGAACTAATTTTAGTGTTTTTGGAATCATTGTTCATACCTTGTGATGATAAGCGTAATGTAAGGAATGAACCCTACATTCATAGAATCATTTATGGTTTATTATCCCTACACTGAATAGTTTACGTATGGTTTGGAAATGCGAAATTTGGATAAATTAATGAAATATAAACCCAAAATTGAAGTTATAAATCATTATTCATTCCCTATGTTCGGAGAATGAACATGTGGTTAATCAACCCTACATGTGGAATCAACCTGATGTTGTAACAATGAACGTATGGTTTCTTATACCAATGTTAATTTTTGTTGGTCAAAAATCCCTCAAGGTATTATTGAATCGTTTTTGAGGTAATTGTGTTTGTTGACAAAGTGGGCCTATGTGTTGTGTTTGTTGACAAAGTAGACCACAACGTTCAAATTTGTTGATAAAGGGGGTTTACATGGTGAGTTGTTGAGTTCAAGAGATGTTGCTGACAATCCTTTGTTGGAAAAAGAACCTCTACAAAGGAATGAATGACCTAGAGGTGGTATAAAAAGAGTAGATACAAGGTGGCATAATTTTCTAGTGTTTGCCAAAAAAATTTGTCTCAAAATCGACAAATGGAGAAAAGTGTTTTTGGAAAAGAGACTTGTGTGCTAGTGTCTTATATGCTTGGAAATTTTCTCACCATATTTTTTTCAAGATCAGAACATCAAAATATTTCAAAGGAAAGAGGGTCACCCAAGTTTTGTTTTGGGTGCGCAAGGTGACTAGGGCGACAAAGACTTAGGAGGCTGGACTTGCGCGTTGGGAGGATACTTGCACACGGTGCTCAGGGTGCCCAAAATGCCTCTAAATAGAGGTCAATCCCACCTATTTTTTTAGATAAGCTCAACACTTGAGCTCCAGTCACGCAGGTGGTTTGGGTGTGCAAGTGGTAGTTTGGTCATGCAAGTATAAATATATTCATAAGTTGCACGCTAGTTGATAGTTGTGTACCAATATTGGTTTGGGCGTAAAAGGGTGTGAGTCACCCAAGTTATGAGTTTTTGGAGGGAGTGTCACGTAAGTGGTTAGGTGACACTTTCACTCCAGGCATAGAGAAGCATGCTAGGCTTAGAGAAGTGCGTCAGTCATTCTAGGGTTGCATGAAAGTTGTAAGATTTCCCAGTACATTCGGTGCAAAGTGATATTCATCTATAGGTGAAATCTGGACTTCAACATAGCATATATATATATAGAGGAAGATGTATTCATTTGTGATAATGAAGGGGAATTACTGAAAGGACTAGTTTAGGATATGTCTAACACTGAGAGGGGGGGTGAATCAGTGTTGGGGACTTTTTAAACCAATTCCAACTTGTATCCTTGTACCTCGTGACCTGTTAGGATCTTGATTCTCTTATTCTCTTTTCCTTATTGCATGCAATAATAGAAAGCAGTAAAAATATGCACACGATATTTTTACAAGGTTCACCACTCAATAAGAGTAGCTACGTTCTTTCCATGCATGGGTATGACCACTGCATGGATTCTCCATTATAATGTGATATGATTTTACAATGGAGTGGCTAGGAAAGCAACCCTCTAGCCCGTGTGAGTCCCTACACTTTAGAGGGGAGTGGGAAACAATCCTCTTCCCTGGAATGGTGATGACCTAGTCAAACTTGCAGCGTCTAGCTGGTTCTTTATACTGCCTATAGAGACAGTCTTTTTTCCTTCTTCAAAAGGTAAGTTCTGCTCTTGATCTTCTTCAGTGCTCTTCACTTGATTACTTTCAAAGAAGTAGGCAAGCAATTCTTCATGTCTTCTTCTTTTATTCTTCACTAGTGCAAAACCAGTTGCACTAGGACTTCTTTTTCTTCTTTAGTGCAATAACAGAATGCACTAGGACTCCTTCTTCTTTCTTAGCAAGAATCACATATACCAATGTGATTAATTAGGCAATGAAGACCAACTTACTTGGCATCATCAGAGTGAGTTCTCCTCTTGTTCATAAATGCATGTGATCATGCATATGGAATGTAGTTGAACTCTTTTCCTTCTTATTCTTTCCTCTCCAGAAGATGGTAGATACTCCTGGAACAAAACACCTTGCGCGCCCTCTTCCACTTGTGCTCCCTATACTTGCATGCCTACAACTTGCGTGCCTCTTCTTGCACGCTTCTACTTACGCGCCACAACTTGCGTGGCAAGACTTGCCCAAAATACTTGCGTGGAAACACTTGCGCGACAGACTTGCACGGCAACACTTTCACGGTAGAATTGCGCGGCAACACTTGCGCGGCAGACTTGTGCGGAAACACTTGCTCGGCAGAATTGCACGGAAAAACTTGCGCGTCATATAAATAACCCTCATCTTGCATGCCACTTCAGCTTGCACGCCGCTTTCTACACTTGCGCGTTCAAAGCTCAAATTTTTCTCTTAAGTGTTGATCCTTAACAAATGAGGAGGCGAGTCATCTATTTATAGGAAATTTGGTGACTTGCGCGCCCATACACTTGCGTGCCAAGACTTGCGCGCCAATACTTGCGCGACACTCTTGACTTCCGTGACACTTTCAAACTTGTGCACCGCTTTATTTCCTTTGTCATATTTTGATTGGATGATCTTTGAAATAAGACTTGGGTGACACTTACACTTGCGCGTCAATACTTGCGCGCCACCACTTGCGTGCCACCACTTGCGCTCCACGACTTGAACGCCACGACTTGCGCACCACTTTCTTTCCTTTTCCATATTTCTGAAATAATGCAATTTGAAATATGACTTGTGCACCTATACAACACTTGCGCGTCACCACTTGCACGACACACTTGTGTGCCAATACTTGCACTCCAAATACTTGTGTTCCATTCTTGACTTGCGTGCCACTTTATTTCCTTTTCCAAATTTCTGAAATAATGCTCTTTTGAAATATGACTTGCACGCCTATACATACTTGTGCGCCTACTGCATACTTGCGCGCCTACATCTTTCCTTTTCCATATTTTTGATCTGATGATATTTGTGATATGACTTTGCCAAAAACACTTCTTTTTCACTCCCTTTCCTTCATAAGGCTTGCATCACAATTTCTCCAATACTTATGATATTTGTGAAATACAAATCAGCAAAGCATCATCTGGTTTTCAAGTCCTTTCCTTTTGGAATATGAATTCCAATGTACTTCTTCATCCTCACTCCAAATCCTAAAATCCTTTTGGAGTGTTAATTCCAATGGAATCCAATCATCTCTCTTCATCCAAAAGTGGAGGCTTGAGGCTTCTTCAAACACCTTCAATGTTGCAGAAAATGTATCACCTTTGATACATGTATTTGGAACTTTAAGACTAGTGCAACAATCATTTGATTTCAAGGAAATGTGTAATTCATGACCTTCTTAGAATGAAAATAACTTCCATACTCTCTCTTCTTCTTTATCCATCATTCTTTACTCCATGAAAATCATATGATTCTTTTCTTCAAGTAAGCTATTGCATGGTTCTCATGCAATCATGAAGCATTGCATTGTCTTCTTCAAATCCTCATTATGCTTCAACCATACTTAGATAGATGATACTTCACCATTCTGCTCCAATCATCCCCAAATGGATGATACTTATCCATTCTTCATTGTTGTAAACAATGTGTCACCTTTGACACAAGTTCTTTGAACTTAGGATCAGTTCAACAATCATCTAAATTCATATTCTTAGAGAATTACTCAAGTATGACATCCAATGCTATGATTTCATAATAATTCTCCAAGCATCCTCACTTCATCCGATCTCCATTAACTTTGGAGTACTTATTTATCTCCTTCTTCATTTTGACCAGCATTGACAACTGTTTACAACAAATACAATCTTTACACACAAAGTGGTCCCAACACTTACACGTCATTAAATTGTGAGTGGGTCTTATGAAAAAGTAGTGAACACACTTCAGTTGAGAGAGAAATGAGATTTCATATTGTGAGTGGTTGTAAACCAAGAGGTATAGTGAGACTAATCCAAACCTTGTAAACAGTAGTTCACTTTTAGTGTATTTGGTACATCGACACATTTCTAGTGTATGCTTCTTGGACATAGCCCAGTTAAGGTGAACCAAGTAAAAATTGTTGTGTCATGTGCATGATTTAATTTTTTTTTATACTTTGCTATAGGAGAGAGAGAGAAGAGATTTTTTCTTAACAATGAAACAATATCCAAAGGGGAATAGATTTAAATATATTATACCCTGATTCACCCCCCCCCCCCCTTAGGGTATTTGTCTTTTTGTGACTAACAATTGGTATCAAAGGGAAAGGTTAATATCAGTGTTTCTCTCTCAATGGAGGTCACAAATCATAAAATTATTCTAATTTTTGACAGGAAAAACTTTTAGTTATGGAAGAATAGGATGAAACACTACTTCCAATATTTGGGAATGGATGTGTTTACAATAGAAATGCATGGTATAACAGCCGATATTAATAGTGGTGCACTATCAGAAGCTGGGCGAAGAGAATTGGATACTGATGCCAAGGGAATCAACGCTTTAAGGGGAGACCTATCCAATACCATATATATAAAGGTGATTTCATACAAAACATCACATGATATGTGAGAAAAGCTATTGAACATATATTAAAGAGATTAAAAGGTCATAGAGGCAAGGCTGAAAGTGTTGTGGAATAAGTATGAACATCTGAGAATGAACCCAACTAAGACCGTTGAAGAATTCTTTGACAGGGTGAACATTGTAGTTGAGAACATGTGAGGTCTTAGTGAAGTCATTGAAGACATAAATATTATAAAGTGCATCTTGAGGAAACTCCCACTTTGATTCAATATGAAAGTTTTAGTTTTGGAAGATAAGGATCTGAAAGAGTTGACACTTGAAAAACTTCACAGCACCTTGGTGGCATATGAAATGAGGAATGATGATAATGAGGCTGTAGAAAAGGGGGAATATAAGGAGGTGGAATTCTAGTCCATGAAAATTCTCACCATTTAATATTCTTAGGAAGATGAAGAGATAGATAAGGTGATGTCATTTCTTTCTTCAAATCTGCAAATAGAAAAAGGAAAGTTCAAGGGGAAACTTCCACTAGCTTGTTTTTGATGTGGAAAGGTTGGAAATCTTGCGGCAAGGTGCCCTAAGAAGTTCTAAGAAGATGATGAGGATGAATACAAAATTCCCAAGAAGAAGTCTTCAGCCTTTTTGAAAGTTAAGAAATAGTTTAAGAAAAAGAATCTTCTTTCACAAGAATGTGATAGTTTAGTTGAGTCCGAGGTTGAAGAGATAGAGAACTGCAAAGATCATGGAGATAATTCTATGGTGGAAGTTTTCGATAGTTCTCTAAAAAAGGATGAAACTGATGCTGATTAAGAAGGAGAAGAAATTGAAGGAAGATTTTATATGAAGTCTGAATTAGAATTATCTCTTAAATTGATAGATGTTTGGAGAACAAAAACAAATAAATCCAACAAAGTGGTTCATGATGAAAAACTCTACATACAATAACAAGATGAAGAGAAGGCTGAGTTGATGAATGAGATTGAGAATCTAAATTATTCATTTCTAAAGGAATCAAGAACACTGAATGATCATAAACTCAATGTTGAACAACATAAAATAGAGATTTATGGTTTGAATATCAAAGTAAAAGAACAAAACAAGTGCATTGAAGAACTTGAAGAAGAAGTTGTCAGACTACGAAAAAAAATTAAGGATCAGAAAAAACTCTTAACTCCTGGTGAGACATCTGGAAAGAGGATCATTAAGAAGGTGAAAAAACAGTAAGTGGATCATTGTATCCAAGTAGAAAAGAGGCAACAATTATATTCATATGGGAAGGCTGATTTGGGTCTTGATCAAAAATAGAAAGCTGTAAAAGTTGAAGTCAGACCATAAGAACCCATTCTGAGATTAAAGGTTGATTTGGGCACAAAACAGAATTGTAATATTCATAGATCTCAAGGGAAAACAAGCAGTGTATAAGTGACATTCAGGAATACACCCTACATCAGGTGTTATTGTTGTGGAAATATGGGACATTCACATAATGTGTGTTCTATAGCCAAAAGATATTGTAAGGCAAAAGAAAAATAGTGGAATCCAAACAAAGATCAATATTATAGAACATACTTTGATGGACATTTTTTTGGTGTGGATGATTTTGGAACAAGGCTAGATACTATACATCAATCATGTAAAGGAATGTGTTAAAGCAGAACCCAAGCGGTCGCAAGCAGCAAATTAGAGAATCAACAAGTGAGCTGACAACACAAAATTGATTTGTAGCACTGTAGGATGAAGCTGGTCCATCACACTCTGAGGAAGAACAAGGGTTTCAAACCACACCAAGAGTAAAGTCAAAGTTATGGATCAAAAAGAAAAAGGATGAGAAGGAAGTGGTTGCGGAAATTTCCCTTAAAGCATCAGACCGTTTTGGTGTATGGATCCTTGATAGTGGTTTTACATCCCATATGATAGGGAATAAGGATCTTTTTATAGGCATAAAATATGAAAAAGAAGGAGTTTTCATGTTTGGAAATGATGAAGGCCTAAATATTATTATCTTAGGAAAGGTTAAGTTTGGGGAAAAATAAATGAGATGTGATGATGTCTTGGTAGTAGAAGGTATCAGTCACAACTTACTTAGTGTCAGTCAACTATGTGACTCTGGAAACTCTATTAAATTTACCAATAAGATGTGTATCATTAAAGGAAAATATGGTGCAGTTTTCCTATAGGGAAAAAGGACAAAAGGAAATATGTACCTTGTAAGTGGGAAAGAAGATATATGCTTTTTATTCATAGAGGAAGAAAACAAGTTGTGGCATAAGCTACTTGGTCATCTATGCCAACCCTCCATGGAAGATCTGGTCAAGTGTGATGTAGCTAGATACCTCTCTAGACTATCATGTGATCATATTCATATGTGTGATGAATGTCAATAAGGGAAGATCATCAGAAAGACATACAAGGCAAAGGAACAAAATTCAACTAGAGTGCTCGAATTAGTGCATGCTGATGTTTGTGGACCTATCTCACCAAGATCCATATACGAGAAAAGGTACTATGTTCTTTTTATTGATAAATATAGCATAATTGCATGGGTATTCATCATTTAGCATATGTACAATGTCTTTAGTTTCCTAAAACACTATCAAAGGGAATCTTAAAGGATGCTTGGGTAGAAAATTATGAAGTTTTGTACTGATAATAGTATGGAATTCACAAACAGTTAGGTGGAAGACTATCTTAAGAAACATGGGATGAGGCATCAAGTTTCTTCAATAAGAACTCCTCAATAGAATGGATTGGTTGAAAGGAGAAATTGAATCATCAACTACATGTCTAGAACAATGCTTACATAAAAATACATACCAGAGAAATTTTGGATGGAAGCAGTATTGACATCGGTCTACATTTCTAACAGGGCTCTATTGTGTCCAAAGGAAGGAAAGACTCCATATGAAATGTGGTATGGAAAGAATCCAATAGTGAAATACTTTTGAATATTTGGAATTAAGTGCTTCATTCTCAACAAGGAGAAACATTGGAAATTTTAGTCACGTGGAGATGAGGGGATATTCTTTGGATACTTAGGAAAAAGAAAAGCATACAAATGATTTAACAAGAGGCTAGGAAAAGTAGTTGAGATCAATGATGTCACTAATGTGGAAAATTAAGAGAATACTCAACATCACAGTGAAGAGTTTCTTGATGAAAGTGATGAAGAGAAAAGTATCACAGGAGCAGAAGAAGTGGTCGATGCTAATTCAGAAGAAGATGCTGATGATGATCATGAGGAAGTAAAATTTGTATCTGCACAGAAGCTAAGGAGTGGATCTGAAATTGATAGGCAGAATATCATTGGTGATCAGTCATATCCAGTTCAAACAAGAAGAATGAAATCACTATAGAAGACATCTTTCCTATCTTAGGTAGAGCCTAAATGCTTTGCTGATGTGGCTGAAGATGAAAACTGGGTTCAGGCTATGAATGAAGAGCTATATCAGATTGAGAAAAATCAGACATGGGATATTTTTTAGAGGCCAGTGGATAAGAATTTCATTAGGAATAAATGGGTCTATCACGAAAATATGAATGAATATATCATAGTTATTCGAAACAAAGCACGACTAGTGTGCAAAGGATACTCCCATATAGAGGGTATAGATATTGATGAGACATTTTCACCTATGGAAAGGCTGGAAACAATCAGATTATTCTTGGCTATTTCAGTGCAACAAAAGTTCAAAGTGTTTCAGATGGACGTCAAATCTGCATTTTTAAATTGGGTTCTAGAGGAAGAAGTGTATATTGAGTAGCCAGATTTTTTTCTCATTCATGAGGATGAAAACAAGGTTTGTCGGCTTAAGAAGGCATTATATAGGCTGAAATAAGAACCAAGATCATGGTACTCAAGGCTAGATTAGTATTTTAAGAAGCTTGGTTTCCATCATGGTGGAGTTTATTACAATCTCTATTTTAACAACAACAACAACAGTAATCAAAGGATGGTGGTGATGGTTTATGTTGATGAAATAATATTTGGTGGATCAGATGAAGCTCAGTGCAAACATTTTTCCAAATTCATGAAATGTGAGTTCTAAATGTCAATGATTGGACATATGACGTGTTTCCTTAGTTAACAGGTAACACAAGGAAGGAATGTCACTTTCATTTATCAATCCAAATATGATAAGGAGGTTCTGAGAAGATTTGGAATGGAAAATTCCAAGGAGATGAAGACTTCGGTTGCAACTCGGATGAAATTATCAAAAGATGATAATGGCAAGTCAGTTAATGTCACAGAATATAGGCAAGTTATTGGAAGTGTACTGTACCTAACAGCAACAAGACCTGATATTGTTTTTGCCACATGCCAAGTAGCACGATATCAAAGCAATTCCAAGGAAAGCCATATGCTTTCAATGAACAGAATAATTTGGTATAGTAAGGGAACTATGGATTTAGGTTTGATGTATAATGAAAAATCTCATCCAGAGTTTTTGGGATTTACATATGCAGATTAGGACAGTTCAGAAGATGATAGGAAATCAATATCAGGAGGTGCTTTCTATCTTGGTGGATTTTGTATTTCTTGGCTAAGCAAGAAGCAAGATTGTATTTCATTAATCACCGCAAAAGATGAGTATATTGCGACCACTCAAGAATGCACATAGTTATTGGGGATGAAGCAACGACTTGATGATATAGGGGTTGAAGTGAAGTCTCCAATCAGAATCCAGTTAGATAATTCATGTGCTATAAATCACAGAAAAAATCCCATCCACCATTCAAGGACAAAGTACATTGAGATAAAGTATCATTTTATCAAGGAGAAAGTTGAGCAGAGAATTGTGAAGTTGGAGTATGTGCCTACAGAACTACAGGTTGCAGACATTATGACAAAGGCCTTACCCAAGGAAGCCTTTGAGAGGAATTGACTGGCTCTAGGAGTTCATTCGACTCCTCACACTTGAACAAACCAAAGAGGAGTGACCTTTGGGATCATTGACAAAGGGGGAGAAAGTGTGACTCCTAAAGGGGGAGACATTGTGGATAGAGAAGGGAGACACTATGACTAGAGAAATTGATAGAGGGAGAAGTGAAAGGTGGACCAGTGAGATAGGGGGAGTTTATCAAGACAAGTGATGAAGCTGATATGGGGAGACAGGTAAAGAATCTGATAGAGGGAGCACCAAGTTGAGAGTATGTTGTGTTCGAAGTGATCTTCCAGAGCTTAGCTTGGAAAACACAAGAACCTAAGAAGTGTAGAATGAGAGTTTTAAATATGACGATTCTAGAAGTCATAAATCAAAGAATAGATATCACGACAGCTAAGGATCGTGATAAAAGTAGAAGAGGGACGTTGGAGTGGTGTTAGAAGGTTTCCAGCGATCAAAAATTGGTATCAGTTTGGTATTAACAATTGGTGTCAGAAATTAAGTGATTCATTGATGAACTTTTCATTTACTCTTGTTTCTCATGCCAAGCATTGCTCATGTGGGCTTAAAGTGTGTGTTGAGTAAATCCTGCCAACGAGCCCGTACCCGAGTGGTAAGGGCTCCTTCTTGGAATCCAAGAGACCCGGGTTCAAAACCAGGTGGAGGAAAATTTATGGTGGTACTGTAGCAGTATTGTAGCAATGTTGTAGTGGTTACTGTTCAGTACTATAGCAGCCATAACTATTCACCTAATTTGGACTTTCGGGCCACCGGTTTGGGCCTATGGATCTCAAGGGCCTTCGGGTCATCAAAGGCCTTTGAACCACAGGGCCTTTGGGCCATGAAGACCATAGAGTAGCCCAGTTCACACAGAACAGGCCCCGGAAGAGGATCAGAACAACAAGAGTAACAGCCACTGGAATCAGAGCTAACCGGATTGGAAGAATGAGAGGGTATGACGGCCTCCATTGGGACCAAGCACTGTGCAGCTTTGTACGGGGCATTTCTAGCTAATTATAAATGCAAGGTGGGGAGCTAGGTGATCAATGTCGCGGAAGCTGGGGAGGGGCAGTTCAAATGGTCTAGGCCTACGGGTCATGTATTGGGCATGGTATGCCTCTAGGCCTTCGGGTCATGTATTTTAGGTCAGTCGGGCCTTATGCCTTGGGCCTACGGGTCATGTACGGGTTACCCTTCAACCTTTAAAAGGGGGATTATCCATAATAAAATAAAAAAGAATGCCTTCAGGCCATTCGGGCGGGGTGTTGAGTGAATCCTTGATCGTTATCGAAATCGCAAGAGGAGAATGGTGACTAAAGTGTTAATTAGGAATCATTTTATGAGAAGATTTGTCAACAAACCCAAAGGGTGGATTATTGGTAAAAAATCACTCAAGGTTCATTGAATTATTTTTGAGGTAATTGTGTTTTTTGACGAAGTGGACCTTCGTGTTGTGTTTGTTGACAAAGCAGACCACAATGTTCAAATTTGTTGACAAAGGGGGTTTACATGGTGAGTTTTTGAGTTTAAGAGATGTTGTTGACAATCCTTTTTTGGAAAAAGAACCACAAAAAAGGAATTAATGGTCTGGAGGTGGTAAAAAAAGATCAAATACAAGGTGGTGTCGTTTTCCAGTGTTTGCCAAATTTTTGGGTCTCAAAATCGACAAATGGAGAAAAGTGTTTTTGGAAAAGGGACTTACATTCCAGTGTATTGGAGGATTGTAAAGTTTCACACCATATGTTTTTCAATATTAGAACATAAAAATATGGCAAAGGAAATAGGGGCACCCAAGTTTTGTTTTGGGTGTGCAAGGTGTCTAGGGCGACAGAGGCTTAAGCAGCTAGATTTGCGCACCAGGAGGAGACTTGCATGCGGTGCTCAGGGTTCCCAAAATTCCTATAAATAGAGGTTCATCCCTTCTATTTTTTTATAGAAGCTCAAAACTTAGAGAAAATTTGAGCTCCGGTTGCACAGGTGGTTTGGGTGCGTAAGTGGTAGTTTAGTCGTGCAAGTATAAAGATATTTAAAAGTAGTGTTCCGGTTGATAATTGCACGCCAATATTGTTTTGGGTGTAAAAGGGTGTGAGTCTCCCAAGTTATGAGTTATTAAAGTTAGTATCATGAAAGTGGTTATGTGACACTTTCATGCCAAGAATAGATAAGTGTGCCAAGCATAGAGAAGCATGCCAGGCTTAGAGAAGCGTGTCGGTCATTCTAGGGCTGCGTAAAAGTTGGAAGATTTCCCGGTACATCCGGTGCAAAGTGAGATTCATCTACTGGTGAAAGATAGAATTCAACAGAGCATCTATATACAGAGGAAGATTCATTAATTTGTGATACTCAAGGGGACCTACAAGTCTTTAAACCGTGATTAGATCTCCTAAAGAAGCAGTGAGCACACTTAAGTTGAGAGAGTAGTGAGATTTCATATTGTGAGTGGCTGTAAACCAAGAGGGACAATGAGTCTGATCCAAACCTTATAAACAGCAGTGTTCTTTTAGTGTAGTTGGTACATCAGCACATCACCGGTGTATGCTCCTTGGATGTAGCTCAGTGAGGCTTAACCAAGTAAAAATTATTGTGTCTTGTGTATTATTTAATTTCTATTTATACTTTGATACGGGATAGAGAGAGAATAGAGTTTTTCTTAATAGCAAAACAAGATCCAAAGGGGTAGAGGTTTAAATCTATAATACCCTGATTCACCCCCCCCCCCCCCTCTTAGGGTATTTGGCCTTACGGAAATAACACTTTTTATCCCTATGTTCTATACAGATGAAAGTATGGTTTAGGAACCATAAGTTCAAAGGAACCCTATGCTACACAAATGAACACAACACTACACAGTTAAACCCTGCTTTTTTCTATTCAATAGAGGATTTTTAAATCTGCAATATAATTTGAGATTCATGCAATGGTCTTGATAGAATTAAAATTTGATTGAAATCTATTCTTAAACTAATTCAAAAGATCATTTTTTTGATCAACCATATTCATCAGAGAATATCACTCCTATTATTAAGGGAAGTTATGACTCCCCTGGACTTTATAAATTTGAATTTCCGTGTTATTTTAGGCGATTTTATTGGATCTAGAATACTGAATCAAGATATCTACTCTATATGTTCTATCACAAATTCTTTTTAAATATATACACATACAACTGTATTATTGGGAATATCTTTTACAGTGTTGCTGCAACGAACGATCGACTCTTTTACTGAAAGAGACTACACTTTAGAGATATACATTTTCAACCTCATACTACTGGTAGATTACTATTTTTGTTTTTTAATATTAAAATTAAATATCATTTGAAACCAGGATCTATTCATAATTATTCTTTATTGAATAATTTCATTTTTGAATAATAAGATCTATCAACAATTAGTTTTTGTTGTTGTAACTATGAAATACAACTTGAACCATCATCAAATCAAACTCTTTTTATTTTTTAAAGTTTTGACTACTTGGAATCAGTCATGTTGGAGTATAAACTTATTTTTCTAAGCTGTGGATAACTAGTTCCTTATAAAAGAACCATAAGGCTCTATTTAGCCTTGTTGTAAAGGTCTCAACTAACTGCACTCAGTTGTGTTTTTGAAGGCCTTGTGATAAGAGGACCTTTCTAGTGAAATTCACCAAGCTCATAGGGAGATCGTTGGTGGAGTGGACCAGGGGATATATTTTCCTCAAGCTACTATAAAACTATTATTTTCATTCCTTTTTTTTATCTGTTGCTCACATTTCATACAGAAGAAAACTCTGCAAATTTGTATAAATCACAGAGTCAAAATCCAAAATCAATGAATATGTTTTAAAAGACACAATTCACCCCCATATTGCATATATTTTTATTATTCCAACCTAAAAAATCATTCATACATCACCTATGACTCAATAATTCATGTATTTATCATTTATCATAAATTATTGTATTTTAATATTCACCAAAAATTCAAGTATTTTAGAAAAAACTAAAAAATTCACCCTAACTAGTTTTCAACATTTATAATTTAAAAATGAACACCATTTTATGAAAATAATTTTATAAATATGAGTAATTTAATTCTTAAATAAAATAATCATTTACTCGAAAAATACATATTTTAAATTTATAACTGATTTTATAACACTGAAAAATTAACTAAGGTCTCTTAAAATTATCAAGAATTCATAAGAAAACAAAATATTAATATATGAAACTATTTTACGAAAATATATTTTCTTTTAAATCATTATATTAATTATAAAATTGTAATTAAATATTTATAACTTATAAAAATACCAATAGTTAATTAATAATTTTTAAAATATTCATTCACTTATACTATGATATAATTATATCATACTTTCATTTATAATATGTCTAAATTTTATTTATACTTTCATGGATGAGGTTACTATTCATTTATCTGGTTTACTATTCATAAGGTTCATATTACTATTCTTAATGTCAAGTTACTATTTCATCAGTATAGGTTCCTTAACTTCTAGAAATACATCTTATTTCATTTATTATTCATTTATAAAGTTTGTATTGTGTTCTCTAAGTGATTTTATGTGATTTATACTATATGAAATAATCATAATAAGGGAAATTTCATTGATATAATTTTGGTTCGTTTCATTTTCCCCATCTATAAAAATGTCATCCTCAAAATTCCCAAAATGTCACCTCATAAAAATATTTGGGTAGTTCTTCATCATAACTTCCTCTGGTTCCCATGTCGCCTCTTCAATTTTATGATTTTTACAAAGTACCTTTACCATATGAGTCATCCAATTCCTCAACACCTTCTCTCTAGTGTCCATAATTCAGATAGGCTCATTACAGTAAGATAAATCAGGTTCCAAATTTATTCTTTCAGAAGTGAGGACATGTGTTGGTTCTAGCATTTACTTCCTTAACAAAAATATATGGAACACATTGTGTACTTAGAAATGATAGGTGGAATTTCCAAACAATAATCCATAGTTCCAACTCCCTCTAGGATTTCAAAAGGTCCAATATACCCAGGCCTCAGTTTTCCTTTCTTTCCAAATCTTATAACACCCTTCCATGGAGATAATTTCAAGAAAACATGATCTCCCACTCAGAATTCCAAATCCTTCCTTCGATTATTAACATATCTATTTTTCCTACTTTGATATGGTTTGATATGGTTTTGAACATTATTTACCTTTTTATTGTTTCCTCCACAAGATCTAGTCCTACAATCTTCCTTTCACCAACTTCATCCCAATAAGCTAGTGTGTGACATCTATTTCCATACAATACATCATATGGTTCCATTTGAATGCTTGAATGGAAACTATTATTGTAGGAAAATTCTACCAAAGGAAAATACTGATCCCACATACCTTGAAAGATGAGTGATCATGATCTCAACATGTCTTCCAATGTTTGAATGGTTTTTTTTAAATTGTCCATTAGTTTGAGGGTGATAAGCATTTCTCAAATGAAGCTTAGTATTCAATTCAATGTGAACCATGGGTCACAATCAAACACAATTGAAAGAGGTTCTCCATGAAGTCTTACAAATTTATTAATATAGAATTGTGCAAGGCACTCCAATGGAAAATCTTCCCTTGTAAAAAGAAAATGTGTAGCTTTGGTAAGTCAATCAACAATTACCCATATTTCATCATTCTTTCTTGGAGTTTTTTGCATTCTAGTGACAAAAACCATAGTAATACCATACCATTTCCATGTAGGAATAGGAAAAGGTTGCATGACTCCTCTAAGATCTTGTCTTTTATCCTTCACATGTTGACAAACTAAACATGTTGAAACATAATAAGCAATTTCAGGCTTCATATTATCCCACTAGAAATATTCCTTCAAATCTCTATACATCTTAGTACTACCAGGGTGTATAGAGAAATTTGAGCTATGGGAATCATCCAATTACTCCTTTTATAACTTGGTTATAG
Organism: Viscum album; assembly: GCA_963277665.1. Taxonomy (NCBI): domain Eukaryota; kingdom Viridiplantae; phylum Streptophyta; class Magnoliopsida; order Santalales; family Viscaceae; genus Viscum; species Viscum album. The sequence continues at coordinate 2,084,882,387 of OY728123.1, read as the reverse complement.
AGTGAACACATATCCTCCTCCCAAATTTTATAATTACATCTTCATACATGAAGTCTACCAACTTCCCATATTTCACATCTTTAATTTTATTTTGTAGATTCTCATCATTAGACTGAGAACTTTTAATTATATTCAATAAATATGGATGGGAAACCAATTGAAAAATTAATGATGTTTTAGCTTTTTTTATAATTCCCATATCCATATTTACTAGATCAATAAACACATGATCCCTTTCAATCCAAATTTTTTTTAGAACTCCATCATCCTTCCTACTCAATGCATCAACTACCTTATTTGTCTTCCCTAGGTGATAGTGTGTTGAACAATCATAATCCTTGAGTATCTTGATTCATCACCTTTTCTTCATGTTGATTTCTTTCTATGAGAAGTTATATTTCAAGCTATTGTGATCTGTATATATCTCACATATTTTTTCATATAGATAATGTATCCATATTTTCATAGCAAATATTACAGCTGCTAACTCAATATCATGAGTTGGATAGTTCTGTTCATGATTTTTTAACTGTCTTGATGCCTAGTCAATAACTCTACCATTCTGCATAAGGACACTGCCAAGTCCTTTTTGTGATGCATCACTATAAATCACAAACCCACCATTTCCTGATGGTAGAGTCAAGATTAGATCATTCACTAATATCTTCTTTAATTTTTTAAATCATTCTTCATATTCTTTTGTCCAAACAAACTTAACCCCTTTATGAGTAATCTTGGTTAACGGGTTAGATAATCACGAAAAGTTCTAAATGAAATGTTGATAATAACATGTTAAACCAATAAAACTATGTACCTCGGTTATGTTCATTGGTGTAGGCTATTCCTGAACTGCCTTTGTATTTATAGGATCAACTGAGATTCCATCCTTAGAGACAATATGGCCAAGAAAAGAAACTGTTTGGAGCTAGAATTCACACTTTCTAAACTTCCCATATAACTCTTTTCTTATAAGGTTCTCCAGAACAACCCACAAGTGATTCTCATGGTCCACGTAGCTTTTGTAATATATTAGGATATCATCAATAAATACCACAATAAATTCATCAAGATATTCTTTGAACACTATGTTCATTAGATCCATAAAAATAGATGGTGCATTAGTCAATCCAAATGGAATTACTGTAAACTTATAATTTCTATACCTGGTTCGAAATACTATCTTTGAAATATCACCCTTCCTCAAATGCAATTTATGATATCCAGATCGAAGTTCAATCTTTGAAAAATATTGAGCTCCATGAAGTTGATTGAATAAATTATCAATGAGAGGTAGAGGATACTTATTCTTTATTGTAATATAATTGATTTATCTATAATCAATGCACAGCCTCATAAATCCATCTTTATTCTTAACAAAAAGAACAGGGGATTCCCATGGAGAAACACTAGGGAAAATAAATCCTTTATCACTCAATTCCTCTAGTTGTTTATTTAGTTATTCTAATTCCAGATTTTTCATTCTATAAGGAGTCTTTGATATATGTATTACACTAGGAATTAAGTCAATAGAGAAATCAACTTCCCGCTCTAGAGGGTGTCTAGGAAAATCCACTAGAAATACGTCAATATAGTCTTACATGATAAGTAAATATTCAATTTGAATATTTATTTCCTCATCCATATATGATTTTTTTTCTCTTCCTCCCTAAGAATTTCATTTAGAAGAGATGTTGGAGGTGGATCTGGATGAGAACCAGATGATGAAGTTTCTGCTCTAAAGATAAGGGACTCTGCATCTTCCTCACAAATTGTAACTTCCTTCTTATTGCAATAGATTTTTGCATCATATTTTTAAATCCAATCCATACCAAGGATTATATCAAAATCAACCATAGGTATGATGATAAGTTTTTCAAGTAAAGCATATTTATGTGTTGTAAAGGGGACTAACCGACACATATTTTTTACGATGATACTTCCCTTATGAGTTTTAACTGATAACTACTTTATTAAATAAAAAGGAAAATGTATAATTTTCTTGAAAAATTGGGAAGATATAAAATAATTTGATGATCCATAATCAAATAAATCATTAGTTAAGTTTTAAGAAATTATTAAAGTACCTGCCACCACATAATTATGAACTTCAACCTCTGTAGTTGTGATCTCATAAGCTTTGACCTGCTCCCTTAGCCTTTTCTGGAGAAATTTTCCTAGATGCTTAGGTATATCATTTTCATAATGTCCCATATCTTTAAAATTGTAGCATTGAAATTTGGTAGCTTCTTTCTTTCCATTGAAATCATGGGCTTGGTGGAATTTTTCTCCACACTTGAAACAAACTCTCATTCCTTTCAAGAAAGTACTGGGGTGTTTCTCTCCATAATTGTCACAGGATAAAAAAACTCCCCTTTTATTATTCCCATTATCCATTATTTCCTCTGCCACCCTCTTCTTCTCTTTTTTTCCCTTAAAGTCATGAGACTTTGAGAATTATTTCTCTCTCTTGATAGCACATGAGACTATATCTTCATATGATGAGAAATTTTGGGAGACCAGTGCCCTTCAGAGGAATGGTTTTAAACCATCAAAGAATTGATAAATATTGATCCTTAGATTATGTATGTAGTTCGCGGTATTCCTTGCTAACCTTGTAAGGTTGGATTCATACTTCAAAAAAAATTCATCCAATTTTTGTTTTAGACTCAAGAATTTCCTCTCTATATACGCTTTATTTTCATGAGGACAATATTTTTCTAGGAAAATTTCCTTTAAATATTTCCATTTCATATTTGAAATTTCTTCCTCTTCATTTGTGTTTTGAATCAATGACCACCATTGATCAGTATCTCCTAATATATGATAAACTTCCATGATAACCTTCTCCCTTTCATTACTTCCCAAAGTGAGAAATATTTTCTCTGAGGAAATTATCCACTCCTCCTAAATAAATGGGTTTTTAGTCACATTAAATGATTGAGACATTTGTCATATAAATTGTTTTAACATTTCTCCTCCATGTTGTAAATCTAGATGCATCATATGGGTAAGGTTATTGTTCATAACCTAAGTAAGTTGTCTCAGTATATTTATAAGTTTCTCAGCACCAGTCCCAGCTCCAATGCAAATATCATTATCTTGTATAGGAGGTAATTCTCTACATGGGATATGCATGTTGATACGGTTTTCATTCCTTATACTAGGCATAATTTCTAAATAATGGCATGCACTAAATTATCTTATGAATCATAATTTATAATTTAAAACTAGAAAAACACTTAACATAAATTGAAAATTTATGCATAGCTAATCTCATATTCTTAAACATGGTTTCTTTGGGAATATATTTAATTTTGAATCCTTCATAATGGGTTGTGAAGAAAATTTGGATTACCCTATGAATATCCCCTAGGAGTGTCAAACCAGGTGTGTAGTAAGGCCCATTATTGTGTACTAAGTTACCCAAGTCAAGCTCGGGACACCTTATCAGAGTTGTTAACCCTAGGTACATATGTACCAAAACTATGTCCACTTGTAGTATCTAAATAGGGATGTATTTTTAAGAAGACCCACATAATCTCTACCTTAACAAAATTATAGGATGTTCTTCTATGTTTATCCTCAAATTATATCTTAGGGTTATGTTCCCTAATATATTTTTTCTAAATCTAGTTTCCAAGTTTTCTACTAAAATTCCTCTAATACCAACTATAGAGACCTCGACCCTAGTTTCTTGGATTCGGTACCTTATTTTATTACATTGGTATAATAAACAAGGAAGTTACATCCCAAAGGACTGAATAGTTTAGTAGTTTTGGAAAACCATATACAAACATAAGTTTTACATTATAACTTGAAATGAAAAACAATATAGTATCTCTATTAAAAACATTCTTAACTCCTAGATTATCCCTACAAGTCATTCATAATATACATCTTTGCATATTAGGGAAAAATAAAACATAAGAAAGGGTTGAGCTCATATGCTCAGTAAGGGTATGTAATAAAGCATAAGCATAACTAATAAGGTGTGGTGAATTAATAAAAGAACACATTCCATTAAAACATAATATTAATCATAATATGATAGGAATAAAAGAGGAATAAATAATGTCATATAAATAATCACATGAAACATAATCACGGAAATTATACTAGTCAAATAATCACATGATTTATCAATTACTAACATCATAATGAGGGAATTAATAATTCTAGATATATGAAACATATCATCAGGGCCTCATCTAAGACATTTGAAAATAAATGATTAAGGCCTCATCCGAAATCCATTACTTTTTGTCTTGTGATACATACCGATGTATCGAGGGGCTATAGAGGGCCACACCCATCACTTAATAAGTCCAATGAATTCCTCATTTTAATGGGGATAAACATAAATAACGTATACATATGAAATTTAAATAACTTTCCCTAATCTTTAAACACAGTCACTAACCATTCTGAGTAGTATGGTGAATGGTATCAAGATAGCACATCCACAATCAAACTAGTCATAAACCATTTAATAAAATATGGTAAATGATAATTATAAGAGATCGATATCAAAAAAACATAAAATTAAATAGAGGTGTTGAAATAGATGAAAATACTCTAATAAAATCATCGAGGAATTCTTGAGAGAAATGCCCCTTTTTATTTGCAAAGAAGAGTTATTTTGGAAAAAACATTTGTATTTATCATAATTGTTTGTATAAAACCAGAAATGAAAAATTATAGATTTTCATGAAAAATTATCAATTATAGAAAAATAATGGTTTCTTAAAATATATTATGGATGGTACTTGAAAATGGATAATAAATCGAGACGTTCCCTTTAATCGGACTTGCGTATCGGGAAGAATTGAGAAGAGAACCTTGTAAAACATGTATTTCCCATAAATAAAAGATGAATTGGTATGGATATATGAGTTGAGAATGTATGAATATAATTTATAAGAATTATAAAAAGAATTAATAATTACATTGGTGTACATATGGAGAAAGTATAACCATAATGAAAATGGAGGTTTAGGAAGAGACCCTTACCTTATGTCCGAATGTGTTCTGCACTTGACCATATTTTCCTGGATAATAAAATTAAATCCATTAATTAATTAATTAATAACCTTTTCTATATGTATTTGATTCATTATAATTTTATTAATTTCATTTATGGCCTTATTAATGAGTTATAGAGTTTAATTTCATCGTTTGGGAGCATTCATTTTCTTGGATTTCATGATCGATTCGCTTTTTTATAAGTAATGAAGCTCATGTAAAATGGGTATAATTAACCATAATAGGAATTATATGTTATTAATAAATATAAAGAAGTGTGATTGGTCTTATATATTCTTTTTTTAGATATTATTATTATTATTTCAATAACATGTTGATGGTAATCGTTTAGAATAATTTTAGCGGTTTTAGATCACAACGAAGTCGTTTTGTTTTATCATTTAGTATTATGTAAATATGTTACTTACATAACATAAAAATAGTTTTAATATAAATTTTAAAATATTTTTCAACCATTAAAATAGTTTTATGAACATCCTTGAATATGGTGAAGGAAAATTAAAACATTTTGTCCTTGACGGCAATAAAACAACACCTCACGAACGACGTTTCCATTTTTAGAATAAAAGGGAGATGATAAGGGTCTTGATGATGGATTATTCCATTAGAATGATATAATTATAGTATATAAATTATATTTTAGTTATCATTACACTTATAAAATATTAGGTTAGTAAATAATAATAAAATAAAATAACTTGAAAATAAATTAAAAGAAAAAGAAAGAGGTTTTTACCACTTGGTTTTCTCCTCCTTGAGAAAATCCTTAAGGAAAAGGTTTTGGTATTTTGTTGAGACCAAATACTCCTTGATGTGGGGGAGGGTCTTATGAATAATATTGGGCAGAAATTTGACAAGGCTAAAAGTTAGAAAGTGTGAGGATAAGGGGTGGTGAGGGGTGGTATTTATAATGGAGGAGAGGGGTATTTTTTGAATATTTTATTCATTTGTTTATTATTTTGTATCAAGACTATAAATAGTTTGAGAATTATCACCAAATATATTAAAATAATGAATTATATTTTTATATCATTGGCTTACATCATCCATATATCACCTATGACTCAATAATTCATGTATTTATCATTTATCGTAAATTATCGCATTTTACTATTCACTAAAAATTCAAGTATTTTAGAAAAATACCAAAAATTCACCCTAACCATTTTTTGATGTATATAATTCAAAAAAAACTCAATTTTATGAAAATAATTTTCTGAATATGATAAATTTAATTTTTAACTAAAATCGTCATTTACTCGAAAAATACAAATTTTAAATTTATAACTCATTTTATAACACTCTAAAAAATAACTAAGGTATCTTAAAATTATCATAAATAATAATAAAACAAAATTTTAATATATTAATCTATTTTATGAAAATTAATTTTCTTTTAAATCATTATTTTAATTATAAAATTGTAATTAAATGTTTATAACTTACAAAAATACCAATAGTTAATTATTTATTTTTAAAATATTCTTTAACTTATACTGTGATATAATTATATAATACTTTCATTTATAAGATTAAATTTTATTTTTACTTTCATGGGTGAGGTTACTATTCATTTGGTCGTTTTACTATTCATAAGGGTCATATTACTATTCCTAAGGTCAAGTTACTATTTCATCTATATAGGTTTCTTAACTTCTAGAAATACATCTTATTTCATTCATTCTTCATTTATAAAGTTTTTATTGTGTTCTATAAGTGATTTTATGTGATTTATACTATATGAAATAATCATAATAAGTGAAATTTCATTGATAGAATTCTGGGTTGTTACACACCGGGCTTGCATCACCACCTGCCTACATCATCGCCTGCATAGTACTATAATAGTACCTATTCTCAATAGGGATTGAACCCAATATCTCATGGATTCCAATAGGGATACTTTACCAATAAGGTATAGGCTCATTAGAAATTATATATATATAATTATAGAATCAAACTAGGGAACATCATATCTGAAGATTTCACTGGTTCTGGCTGAGCAACAAAGATGGAGGTGGTTGCGGGCGATCCATGGAAAATGACGGTGGTTCTTGTTCTGAGTATGGGTAGCACTTGATTCATGGAGGACGATGGATAGCGGTACTAGATGGATATATTATTTCCAAGATGAAGGACTTCTCATTTGCAAAATTCCTAAGCACAAAGACGATGCCAAATAGATAATCTTCTTTGCCTCCACTTGAATCCCCAAATTCAAAATCTGAGGTTTATGATGCTAATAATCCTTCAAGGAAGGTTGACTCTGGTCCCTCATTCAAGTAGGTTCTTATCCGCGCTACCTCAAATCCCATTCACTCAAGAAAATGGATCCTGAATGGAACTGGTTTTGAATCTGATGGGATGGATGATGGTTGCGATGATGAGAATATTGTAGTAGAGTGTGTCCCAACCCCGAATCGAAATTATGATATAAATTAGGGACATGGATCCTCCTCTAGGTTCTTTGATGAGTTTTGATTTGGTTCCCCTTCTTCAGGAAGGATCGTGAAGAATTTATCTCTTTCATTTTTTGAAGCTAATCATTTGATTATCTTGCAACATATTACTTAATGTAATCATTCGATTATCACTCAATTGGAGGTCCAACAAGGGTATAATCCCTAGAAGATTGAGAGTATGTGAAGTCATCTTCTGCAATTTTGGGGCTTTGGAGGATAGAAAATAACATAAATCGGTAAGGGATTCTTCCATATTATTTTTTCATTAATCGATATAAATGTTAAAGCATGGGGAATGGGTTTTGTCCCTCTCAAACCCGGAACTCTAAGAATTCAAGGCTGGGACCCTCATTTTAATCTAGTGATTGTTATCATTTCAACCACCCATGTTTGGATTTCTATTTTTGTCCTTAGTTTGTATTTATGTCACCCCCAAATTTTGTGGGATGTGGTGTTTGCGTTTGGGATCCCAAATAAGTTTGAAAAAGAAATGGAGCATGCATGGTTTGGGCGTTTTTTTTCATATTATCATAGAGATTGATATGAGATCGACCTTCACTAACACTGTAATGTTGGTGATACTAATTATAAATTTTAATTTCATATTGAAGTAGATAAATGCCTAATTTATGTCAGAAGTGTTGCAACATTGGATAGCATGATGATAAATGTCATAAAGGCTTTTGTTGTGATAACTATAGAAAATATGGGAATGTGCTTGAAAAATGTAATTTAAAGCTTCCATATTCAGAAATTATGACCAATTCATCTTTTGTTGGTGTGGTGGCCTAGTCAAAAAAGCAGGGCAATGAGGGGATCATAACAAATGAACCTACATCATCTGCTGAAGGTGTTGTAAGGGAGGAGTCAGCCCTTGATCAATAGGTTTCTCCAAGGCTGCCTACTGGTGTGAAGGGATTGAATTATCTTCAGCCCTATTATAATGCTACTTACACATCAGGTTCACCAACCTTGGGAGGTATTAACCCATTTGCAAGCATTGGGACTTCTGTGGCTTTGGCTCAGTCTCCACTGTCGTTGGTTACTGATGTCTCTCCTGGCATAATTGGTGTGGGCGTCACTTTTCCTAATGAAGTGTTGGACCCTCAAGGAAAAATGGTTGGTAAGGAGGGAGATTGGAATTTGGACAAAGGCAATAAATTTGTGGATGATGAGGGATTTCAAATGGTGCTTCCTAGAAAACTCAAGTCTTCCAATGCATCGGATCACACATAAGATTAGACTTCTATTGAGGGGAATTTTTTTCATACATGTGCAGTAGTGGATGTCCCTACTGCTGGTGCCAATGCGGATGATAACAAGCAGTCTACCCATGTGGAGGTAAGCATGAAGGCTGGAGGTAGTGGTGAAAAACCTAATCTGTAGGGGATTATTTAGCCTCTGGATCATATGTACTCTCATGATATTGATGATCAACAAGCTTTTCTAGTGTTGCAACCTCTAGTAATTACTGAGGTAAGATCTTATGATTCCAAGGGTTGTACAAAGGATGATATAGGTCAGGGATGGGGTGGTAGGCGGATGATCTAGGATGAAAATGTGGAATGGTCTTACCCATCTCAATTTTCCAAGATCGTGAAATATACTTATGAAACTTTTAGAAAGGATTCAATTATGGAATGTGAAGCTACAAGGGAAAAAATTTCAAGGATCCTCTATTGGATTATGAGGGTTATAGGTACCCCTAGGGCCTTATGGATGAAATGAAAAAATGTTTTGATTTACAGCTCGAAGTTACCTTTGACAAAATGGAACCGTATGTTTTTGGATATAGGGATTATTTGATAGTCCAAAAATTATTATCAAAAAATATTGAAGATGGTTTTTGGCATAATATGAGGCTTGACTTTCAAGATATTTCATGGAAATACATGAGAAATGTCATTCCAGATGACTCCTTGGATTCGTCATCAAGTAATGAGTTTATGTTGCCCCAACATGCCAATTCATGGTGGAGAGGGTGACACCCAAAGGATAGAGGTCGATATCCCAGTAATTTGGGATTTGGAGGGAGCAGCATAAGTTAATATCTTATTTTCCTTGTTGTGGTTGTTTCTAACATTGTCGAGTCTCACTTTCCTTTCTCTATTGTACTTTATTATTTTTATAATAAATTTGGTAGGTGTGGGTTGGATTTCCAACTCGTACTCAGATCTTTTCAAGTATATAATTATATAAATATATATATATATATATATATATATATATATATATATATATATTTATTTATAATGCACATGAGCCTCAGCCCAGTTAGTGAGGTATCCTTAAGTGCATCCACAAGACCCAGGTTCAAAACCAGGTAGAGGCATATTTTCGGGCATTGTAGCAGGTATTGTAGTAGGACTATAGCAGTACTGTAGCAGTACTGTAGCAGTAATGTACACTATAGCAGTTACTGTAGCAGGTACTATTTGGTAATGTAGTAGTTGGTACTATTCACCTTGGGCCACCAGTTTGGGCTTGGAGTCCTTAAGGCTTTCGGGCCACCCAGGCCTTTGGGTCAGTAGGGCTTTTGGGACACCTTTAAGGCCTTAGGGACACCTCAAGGCCTTCGGACCACATGCAGTTTCCCCAGACACACTACAAAAAAAGGAGCAGCCCCAGAAGAGGATTCAGAGCAGGTGCACTCACCAGAGTAGAGCCAAATGGATTTGTTAGAATGAGAGGGTATGGATATGTCATCGGGACTAGCTTGTGCTTTCATAGGAAGCCTAGAAAAATGGTCATGCGAAGGTGGAGAGTTACTATCATGATTTAGATGCTGGGGAGGGGCAGTTCCTTGTAGATAGTCTAGTTGAATTCCCTAAGACCTTCAAGTCTTGTAATCTCCTAAGCCTACAGGCCATGTAATCTTTGAGCCTACGGACCTTGTAAGGGTTCCTCCTCATCTCTTGAAAGGGGGTTATCAAAAAATCAATAAAAATGAATGATATATAAATATTAATAAATATATTTATTTATAATTATAATTATAAATAAATACATACATATTTAAATAATTATAAAATTATAATAAATATATTGAAATGACAAATATATTTATTATATTTATAATTATATAGATTTATATATTAATATATATATATATATATATTATAGATATATTGATTGATTGAGATGAGATGTCTCGTTTGGGAGCTCCTCCCCAAGGCAATCGTTATGGCGATTGAAACCCTACGCCGCTTTTCCCAAGTAGAAGCATTGTTGATGAAATTGTTGGGAATAATGAGCTGTTTTTAGCTTTCCATGATGCGCATGGTGATTCTAAAAGGTTTCCACTTGATGGTAGCTCATCTGAAATATTTCTATTTGATGGGCACTGTGGAAATCGAAAAGGGAGTGTTGATGTTGAAATTTTTGGGAACAACAATTTTTTTGTGTGTCATGGTGTTTACCATGATGATAAAAACCCTAAATTTTTCATTTCTAGTAGAATATATGCTATATTTTATAATCAAGATGATCTGGGGATGTCTGATGATTTAGATCTGAGAGTTTCGACAATTTGGGGCTCTACTTACTGGATGATTTTCTCATCTGAGTTTTACGGTGTGCCTAGAAACTTCCCAAACTAGGGGATGATGTCCTTCTGTGAATGGGACCTTCTCTAAGGATGGGCTTCAAGTGGCTGATGGAAGGTCCCTTGTACAGCTGTGATGGAGGTCGAGTACAATCTGGCTGGTAGGCTTGGAATCCTATTGGATGTGATGATGGAGGCTTGATTGATGTTGTCTAGTGGCTGAAGATGGGTTGTAGTCAGTGATGGTATAGAAAGTAGAAGAAGAATCTCAAGAAGAGCTTTGAGACCTATAATATGAAAATCATCACAACTCAAATTCTTCCAATGACGACGAGGGATCATGCCGATGATGATGTGGATAACCTCAAGATGCAGGGTGACAGTGATGGCATCAGAATGTGGAAAGACCTTAGGAAGTGGAAGAACTTTGAGACGTGGCTTCACTACCTAGCGATGGTTGTTTGCAAGAATTAAGGGGGCTTGAATGGGCCTCTAATAGTCTTTTGGATTTTGTAGTAGCATGGCTTCATCCCTACATCCTTTATTGGTGGGTCATCTATCAATGGCCTCTTATACTGTTGAAGGCGCTTTTTAGCGTTTTGGCCTTTATAATGTGGGTTTTTTGGGCATTTGGGCCTTCATGTGTGGATCTACAAGCCAATCTTGGTGTGCATTTTTTTGGGTGGCAATGTTTTGTCGCTTTTTATTTTGTTCTGCTTTTTTCCACACTCTTGTTCTTGTTTCTGTACTTTTATTTTTATTAATAATTTTTTGGTCAAGTACACTTGGTACCTGAACCTTTTTTATTATAATTATATAAATATGTATAATTATGTATATAATTATATAAATGTATTTATAATTATATATAAATACTTTTAAAATATATTTATTAGTAATTATAATTATAAATATATATTTTTAAATACTTATAAAATTATAATAAATATATTTATTATATTTATAATTATATAGATATATTTAGAATTATATAAAAATATTTTTAAATATATTTATTTATAACTATAATTATAAATAATTAAATATATATTAAAATATTTATAGAATTATAATAAATATATTTAAATAATAAATATATTTATTTATAATTATATTTATAAATAAATATTTTTAATTCTTTAAATATTTATTTATAATTATATAAATTTAAATTTTATAATTATATTTATTATATTATTAAAATTGGTTTGTTATCGATGCTTTTTTAATGCTGATAAAGATTGAGTTTTAACATCACTTATTATTTTAGCGATGATAAAATGTGTCTTTATCAATGGTTTTTTAAAGTGCTGATAAAATTCTTACTTGATATTTTAAATAGAACCCTAATAGAGTTCTCCTCCCTCAAGCCTTCAAGATTTCATGGACTAGAACCCTTATCACCGCCACTCTTCATCAAGCCTTCTCACCGAATTGATCCTGTCAAGATCTAAGGTATGTGATTATTTATTCTCCTCTTTAATCGTGATCCAAACTATACACCTCTTATCCCACTATATCTCATCACACTGATCAAACCTCAATTGGCCGACCCCTCACTTTAGTTTCTCCTACTTCACCTCATTTGAGCTTTTCCTACTACACTTACACTTCACGTACAAAATTTGTATGATTTTGTCCAATGCCAATGTAGCTAAAAAATCAATCCAACACAATGAGCATTGTGATGGTTGGCTCCTCCACTATTTTTGAACTCCAACTTGTTACACTAACACCTATTTATCTTCATGATATTATTCTTCAATAAATTTGGTTTTGTTTCCAATTATTGAAATTTATAATTTTTCATTGACCTCTATGTGAGGAATTGGGTGGAATTTGTACTCTATTATGAAAACTTCATAACATTTATCCTATGGATTTAAAATTGTGAGACATATGCATGTGTAAATTTCTATGAATTAATCATAAATTTTTATTTGGTTCTATTTCATTTTACATTTTGATTATTATAGATGGATTTTTTTTTCTTAACAATTTTCCTTCAAAAGGTGCAATCCTTGATCCTTTTTTGAACAAAATTTACCTATAACTCATTCAATTTAATTTATTTTTCAATGATTAATAAAATTTTGATTCATAATCAAGGAGACAAAAATAAAGTCAATAAACTATTTAAAAAAGTATTGATGGATCATAAATTAAAAAAAACATAAACCCATTCTTTTGTACTTACCAAACATTAAGTGGGGTATAGGAAAAAAATTAAGAACCAACACATGTAATATCTAGATATGTGTTCATAAAAAATTCAAGAACATAACCAAACATTCTTAGAGGCACATTTTAATGAAAAAATTGTACCAATAAGGAATTACAAGGCGTGAACATGTACAATGATACCAGCATTGACATGAAAATATCAAAGGTGTGTTTATAACTCATCATAATGAAAAAATAGCTTCTAAATAACCCTTAAAATATATACGAGATAAATTAATAAGTTATTCCTAAAAAAATTCAATTTTACTTAAATCCACTCAAATCTATATGGATTTTAGCCTAACTCTAAAGGAATATGAGAGGGAAGAGGTGTATGCCAACCAAAAGGATTATAGAGAATCACTTTGGATTCAAATGAAGAGAATTAAACCACCAATTTAAGCTAAGAAACAACCTATAACTAACATAAAATTAGGTATTGGTTTGTTTTTTAAATGAAGTATGAAACTAGAAAAGGGAAAAAAATGTATTACTATGGTATCATTCAAGAAAACCATCCACTCTAACCAAACCTAAAAAACATTGAAGGATTGAAAAAGATTCAATGGACAATACCAGATTTGAATGTGTAGTGATACTATAAGTTGAAGAAGAATATTATAGGAGATCATATAGGCTTACCTTTTTGAGGAATATTCCTTTTTAAAGATTCTAGGTTAGTGTTAATTTATCACTGAGAAGGTTCGATAAATAAGTGATACACTTTTTCTTTTACAATTACTCTTTATAAATTAACATCTATTATTAATTAAATTCTTGATCCACTCACTTACTAATTTCCTTTTCCTTTTCAAAAACTCCTTAAAATATGTGTCAAAAAGTTGAGTGGTATCTATATTTATAAATTCAATAGGATGAGTGGTATCTATATTTATAAATTCATACATGTGTAAGGACAAATTGTGGTATCTATATTTATATGATCATATTAACTTTCAGAGACCTCATAGATACACAGAATCTCACCTTGAATATAATATATATTGATAATAACACCATGGAAATGGCATGTCACTAACTCCATCCAACCCATAGGATATCCATAATGACCCCACTCCTGCAACCTTGGCCACATAGGAAGCTAAGTGCTACTGAAATTTAGTCCTCAGACCAAAACCTTTTCCTTTTGATAGAGTAATTGAAGGCTTGCTCTAAATTTTAAAACTGCAACAGTTATCTCATCATGAGTGCGTGTAAGACCATCCAAATGAGCCTTCTTATGGTCACACCAATCAAGGATCCCCTTGTAGGGATCAGATTGATATTGCTAATTTTTTCAAATTTAGATAGTAAAGTAAGAAATTTTGTCTAATTCTTCACCAACTCCCCATCCTAGGAACATTTATATTTAAGGAGAAAACTTTCATCCTCATCAGCATCATCTTTTGAACATTTATTATTGCATTTTATTGTACGAGACTCATCCTCTATCTCTTCTGGACATGCACCTATATTGCTTGAACTACTTTGAACAGTAGTCATCCCATACTAGATATTGTCTATCATTGTGGATGAATTTAGAGGATAACACCTACCACTTGTGGAGTAATTCTTTTCTTAAATTCAATTACCCATTTCCTTCAAAGCATGCTGAAATTATTTGAAACATTCAAATATTGGGTTCCCCTTATTTTAAAGGCCCCTTTTGTGTATTTATTTATTTTTTTAAATACTAATATTATCAAATAAAATAAGATGGATATGAATCAAAAATGGATGGATGGAAATCATTTGAAAAACAAGTATAAGGATGGGGTGAAAGAGTTCATCAAGTTTGTAAAATATCATGAATATAACCCTTATCTTATCCTTTGTTTTTGTTTACAGTGTTTTTATTCAATGCTAATTAGTCCATGGGAGTTGTAAGAACACTTGATCTATCATGAAATAGATCAAAGTTATAAATGTTGGACTAAACACAGGGAAAAACTGAATATAGATAGTTATTTGGATAAGAATACATTTTATAGATCATATAATATGATTACAAGTGTGGAAAATGATGAATAACTTATTGAGAATGTGATTACGGGTGTGAATAAGGATGAAAATCGTATTGAGAAAATGATAATGATAGTTGAAGATGAACTTCATGATTTTCCAAAATTGGTTGAGAAGTTAAAGAGATATAAAAATATGTCATTATATGTTGGTTTTACTAAATATATTGTATTGGTGGCCGTATTAAAGTTGTATAATTTAAAAGATGAAAATAGATGGAGTGGCACCAGTTTTATTGAACTATTTTCTCTCTTGAATGATATGATCCCAATAGATAATGAGATTCCTTACCGAACATATACCACTAAATGAATGCTACGTTCAATGGGTATGATATCTGAAAGAATACATGCCTATAAAAATGATTATATACTATTTTGTAATGACAAAAAATCAGTTAGTGAATGCCCAAAGTGTGGTGTTTCTTGATACAAGAAAGAAAAATAAAGTCTTACAAAAGTTTTATGGTACTTTTAAACTTTTCAATAATTACAAGGTTTAGGTGCCTATATGGAAGTGAGGATGCTACAAGGAATTTGAAATAGCATTCAAATACAAGAAATAAATATAGGAAACTTTGTCACTTGGTAGACTCACATTAGTGGAAGATAATTGATCATAAGTATCCTAAATTTTGAAATGATATGAGAAACCTTCTTCTTGTGCGATCTATAAATGGAGTGCATCCTTTTGGTTTTAAAATAATTAATCACAGTACATGGTTGGTTATATTTGGTAAATTATAAGTTTCCACCGCAGTTATTCATAAAATTGAAATATATTACATTATTTATTCTTATATCAAGACCAAAAAAACAGGTAATGATATTCATGTTTATTTGGATCCATTGATCGAAGATTTGAAACTATTGTGGGATTCCGGATTTATGTTGTATGATTCTTATAGAAATAAAGAATTCAAATTGAGATCCATATTTTATGGGATGATAAATTAATTTCCTACTTATGGAAATTTTTTAGGATATAGAATTAAAGGAACTCAAGGGTGTCTCATTTTTTAACAAGTTACACAGTCAATTAGGTTGAAACATTCATCGAAGACTATGTTT